>CM062225.1:23927980-24586568 GCA_031216235.1 Syzygium jambos
AGTCACAGAATTCTGAACATTGTTATTGGTGGGTGCAGGTACAAATTGGTACACATTCCTTCACGTTTGATCATGTGTATGGGAGCACTGGAACTCCTTCATCTTCAATGTTTGAAGAATGTGTTGCGCCTCTTGTCGAGGGCCTCTTCCAAGGATATAATGCCACTGTTCTGGCTTATGGCCAGGTGGGTTTGTTGTTGTTAAATGGAGCTCATGTTCGGCCTATATAGTCTCCTCTTTTTTTTGCTTATGTTTGTGTGTTCTGCGCATGGCAGACTGGTTCCGGTAAAACTTACACGATGGGTACTGGTTTAAAAGATGGTAGCCAGACAGGTCTGATTCCCTTGGTTATGAATTCTTTATTCAGCAAGATAGAAGCTCTGAAACAACAAACAGAGTTCCAATTGCACGTTTCCTTCATCGAGGTTAGCTATTTTTCCCTTTCGCAACATCAAAAATATTATCTGTCCCAGTGCTGTACATAACTCTAATGTCTTTTTAACTTGAGCCAATCTTCTGATAGAAACTGTATTTTGTGGAAATGGAACCATGTACGTTTTCTTTTTACAAGTGATAATCATTTACAAAGAGAAGGGCAAAGGTCAATGGAACCATGTGCCAATGTCTGGTTCCAGGATTGACAATTTTTCTGTTGCTTAAGTGCCATAACAGAAGGGCCGTCTGATGCAAAATCTAGATTTCACTGGAGCAATGATACAGTGGCTATCTTTTTCTTTTTTTTGCCCATTGAACATTACAAAGTGTGCTACATTAATGGCAAGATTTACCACATTTTCCAAGTGGCTGATATCAGATTGCTGTTCTGTTCCTCAAACTTCATCGTGTTTCACTTTTTCTTAATTCCTAGTCTTTCCCTAAAGGGCCTTTTTTGGTCCATTCCTTCTACAGATATAAGCTATTCTATTACATTCTAGCACTATGGACTCAATCACTCTTCTATGAGCATTCCATAAAATAATTATTGTTGAATGATTTATGAGTCGTTTTATGATACTTGACTCATCCTTTGTGCATTGATTTTATACAGCACTTGCAAGTATCTGTTGTCCTGTAACTTTTTTTAAGATTTGCTTTACAATGAGATGTCTTCTTTTGTGAAAGATTTTGAAAGAAGAAGTTCGAGATTTGCTGGATCCGACTTGTTTGAGCAAATCAGAGAATGCAAATGGCCATACTGGGAAAGTACCTATTCCAGGAAGACCTCCCATCCAGATTCGTGAATCATCGAATGGTGTTATAACATTGGCAGGATCTACAGAAGTTAGCGTTAGTTCTCTAAAAGAGATGGTTGCCTGCCTTGAACAGGGTTCACTGAGCCGGGCTACTGGAAGTACAAACATGAACAATCAGTCCAGGTTGGTGAAGCTTTTATTTTCTCTCTTTCAATGTGATGAAACGTAATTTAGGTGCAATTGAGGTAGGAAACATAGCATTTATCTGAAGCAATCTCATCCACTAGCGTCCGGCGTCATGCACCATTAGCTGGTAAACTAAGCCTCTTAAATTTTGTCCAAGTGCACAAGCAAACAATTCACATACTCATGGTTCATGCTCAGATGTATTTGCTACATTCTCCTTTGTTGGTGTGGCCTATCTGCTGATAATTCTTTTTGGCGCATCTCATTTGCAATTTGATCTCAATATAAGTACATAAAAAAGCTGAGTGGTTATATGATATGGAGACTGTTCCTCATGGACAAAACTTTATGAGCACGGGGCTGAGTTATTTTCTCAAAAAAAGCATGCTTTTTTTGCACTGTGAGTTCACCTGCTGAATGTATAAGAATTTGAGGATAAATGGTCGCTTGACAAGGTCACAAACTTGAGTCCTAATTTCCATTGTTGTTATTTCCTCATCTGAAAGAGACTAAAAGGGAGCGATACACATCACGTTAATACATATTATGAGCTTGTTTCATGAAAACTTAAAAACTTTAGAATGAACTCAACTGACAGAGCTAATGGGTGCTTCAAGTCTACCATTGTTTCTTTTTATCTTCTCTTCGTGTGAGGAGGCCTTTATGCGGTAGCAGACGTAATTAGTTTTCCTTTCCTGTGTCTTCTGCCTTTCCCAAATAAATGGCTTGAAAGATGACAATTTGAGACAAGATGCAAAACTTGACCAGCAGGCAATAGAGGAGCAAGTGAAGCAGCTCTATGGACTGTACTGAGATTGCACGACTTGTATGACTCACAAAGACGCATACACGTTTACTGAATTCTCTTTCTGATGCAAGCTCACCTTTAAAATGTCATTGTGCTTCCCATAGGCCATATAAGTCAGTGAAGTCCTTTCATATGCATCAAACAATGTGAGAAACCAAATGCTGAGTAGCACAATTTTTCTGCTGTAGCTACTCATCTTAATACTAGAAACCATTGTAATAGACTTTGGGGTTAAATCTTGAAGAATCATGTGAATATATAGTGAAATTTCCTTACCATGTCCTAGACGAGTCTTATTATTGATTCTGTCTATGTAGCCGTTCACATGCCATCTTCACCATCACATTAGAGCAGATGCATAGGCTCAATCCACTCTTTCCTGGCGATAGCAGTCCTGAGAGTTTAAATGACGAATACCTATGTGCCAAATTGCATCTAGTTGATCTTGCTGGATCAGAGCGAGCTAAGCGAACAGGTTCTGATGGTTTGCGATTCAAAGAAGGTAAATTAGCGTGCATCTTTCTTTGTTAAATGATCTGTGTACTCAAATGGTAATCAAATTCATTTTTATTTTTTGATAGGAGTGCACATCAACAGGGGCCTTCTTGCACTTGGTAATGTGATCAGTGCTCTTGGTGACGAGAAGAAGCGGAAAGAAGGTGTTCATGTGCCTTACAGGGACAGTAAACTAACTAGGCTTTTACAGGTTGAGACTTATGAAGATTTATCCTCATCATATGCTAATCTAACGTAACAGTGTTGACTTAATTAGCAGTATCATCTAGCTGAAAAGTGTGCACTGTTTGGAAGATTAAGCAACTATCATTGCGATTTTCTTTTCATCTTTAGTAACAATAATGACAAGATGACGTCTGTGTGTTCCTAGAAACTAATGGCTGCGAAGTTTTTATTTGCACCCTTTTAGCTTCATATTTTTTACCTTATTATGTATTGAGTACCGAGTATAAGCCTATTTTGTACGTACACTGACTTTGTTTACATATCAGGATTCACTTGGTGGCAATAGTAGAACAGTGATGATAGGTAAGGCAGAAAAATCTTCCTTATGCTTTATGTGTACTTTGATACATACTTATGGAACCTGTGATGCTGCTAGATATGGCTTTAGTTTTGTTGATGCCAATGCTTGTTGGCGCATGAGTACAATACTTTGGCATAACTTTTGTCTTCGTGTGTGAGAAGAAAAGGCATATCACTCATTTTTCATACCTGTATGAATGTGTTTATGGTACCATAGTCATTTTTTTGAGCTTATCCTCGTAATTTTATCCTATAAGAATTTCCTTAACGTTTTTCTTTCATGCCATCCAAATTTGTTTTCATTTTTCAGCCTGCATCAGCCCTGCTGATATTAATGCTGAAGAAACGCTTAATACTTTGAAGTACGCAAATCGTGCTCGGAATATTCAAAACAAGCCAGTTGTAAGTTTCTGAGAAGTAGTCTGCTTTAATTCTTTTTTGCTTTTTCATATGTGGCTGAACATTCTATACATGGTGAAAGTACCATAAGAACGTCTTCTTTTTCTAAAAAGGTTAATAGAGATCCCATGTCAAATGAGATGCTAAAGATGCGCCAACAACTAGAGTATTTGCAAGCAGAACTTTGTGCCCGTGGTGGGCCTTCATCAAATGAAGTGCAGGTATTACAATTTTATGCAAGTCATTTTCTCCATGTACAGCAAAGGCTTAAGTGGCCAATTTATTGTTTAATCCTTATGCACTTGCATTAATTAGTTACAGAACTCTTGAGCTCATTGAGAAATAATTCTGTTGGTATCTTGCTTTGTGATATTGCAGTTTTCCTTTGACCTAACCAGTCATAATAATTTTTCCTCATAGGCTCTCAAGGAAAGAATTGCTTGGCTTGAAGCAGCTAATGAGGATCTTTGTCGAGAACTACATGAATTCCGAAGCAGATGCTCTTCTGTGGAGCACTGTGAAACAGATTCCCAGGTATATATTAACATGCGTCAGGAATATTTTAGTGCTAAAAAAGTTCACTGCTTCAGCCCTTTTAATGGAGGTGAGTCTCGATTCAATGATAAATCTATCCATTGTGACATGAAGATCATGGCTCAACCACCAAAAGCTTCCTTACAATGCAGCATCAAAGCTGCATGCCTTTCTGCCACCTTTCCAAGTCCTTGCATCTTGGGGGCTTTGATTCGGATGCCCTTTTGTCCATTTAATCTCCACCCAATTGTCAAACTACACTCCTTTTTCCAGTGCTAGCTGGACTTGGTTTATCCTGTAACAGAATTTGTTAAGATATCACATGCACAATTATGCATGCTTCCGCATTTGTGAACCGGAGACATTTCTTGTAGGATGATACGTGCTCTGTGAAAAGTGATGGGCTTAAAAGAGGATTGCAAAGCATGGAGTCATGTGATTTCCAAATGGGTGAAACCGTGAGCAGTATGACCCATCCTCTCTAGTACTTTCATTTTCTGTTTTTCACATGATCTCCTTTCTCATTTTACCTTGCACTCCCTTTTTGTATATCTTCATTTACCCTTCCCCATTTCAAATTATAGCTGGTGATTCCAGAGATATAGATGAAGTCACAAAAGAGTGGGAACACACTCTTCTGCAAAACTCCATGGACAAAGAGCTGCATGAGTTGAATAAACGCTTAGAGGAGAAGGAGGTACGATGGACTTTCCATATTTCTAACATTTATGTTGGCTGCAGGTTAATGGCTTATTGATATTTGCTATTTTTGGACAGTCCACTCTTTTGCTTGAAATTTCTTGATTGATAAACATTTTTCCAATGGCCTCCCAAAGTAGCAAGACCTTTTATTTTTCTAATGAGGAGATCACAGAATCTTATATTTAATGTTCTGAATATTTATGATTCTCCAGAAGGGACAGCAGGGATTGTTTAAAGAAACATATAGATGATTATCTCTGAGTTTCTTCTTACTAGCAATATTAATAGCTCTGATTTGCTTCTTATTAGCTCTGCTGTATGCTTTAGCTGGCATACGAAAAAGAGTTATCTCAGGATTTTGTTATTTGACACTGCCCTGCCAGTTTAACCGACCTTTTGCTTAATGACTCTGTAGTCGGTACCCCCTAGTGATGGTATTTTAATCTTGTAAGACAGTATGTTGGTGAATATATCATTGTGTTTTACTCATAGAAAAGGGAAGAAAGGAAGAATCCATCAGCCAGTCTTTTTGACTTTTTTCCCGCATTATTTCTTTTTCCTCTCTTCCTCAGTATGCAAGCATTATAGCTTTTGACTTATCTTCTGTATTTTTTAAACTGCGTATGAACAGTCAGAGATGAAACTTTTTGGAGGCTTGGATACTGTAGCACTCAAGCAACACTTCGGCAAGAAAATCATGGAGTTGGAGGATGAAAAAAGAACCGTGCAGGTAGAATACAGCCTCTTCAGTTTATACACATTGCTTATTGTAGAAGAGTTAAGTTTAATGTGTGTTTATTTTCATGTATGTCGAGTGCAGCAAGAGAGAGATCGCTTGTTGGCTGAAGTTGAGAACCTTGCTGCTAATTCTGATGGACACACCCAA
This sequence comes from Syzygium jambos, assembly GCA_031216235.1. NCBI lineage: Eukaryota > Viridiplantae > Streptophyta > Magnoliopsida > Myrtales > Myrtaceae > Syzygium > Syzygium jambos. Next base: position 23,933,730 of record CM062225.1, read on the forward strand.
AAGATGCAGGATATCCATGCTCAGAAACTGAAGACGCTTGAAGCTCAGGTGATGATGTAAAATTGATCATACATTACTTTGTGTGGTGGACGCGAAACAAGGGTGCCTTCTCAAGATGATAAATTTTTATTGACTGCCCATGTGCGACAGATTTCTGATCTCAAGAAGAAACAAGAGAATCAGGTTCAGCTTTTAAAGCAAAAACAAAAAAGTGATGAAGCAGCAAAGAGATTGCAGGAAGAAATTCAATCTATAAAGGCACAAAAGGTTGGACCATCACTTGGTCTTCTATGACTCTGAAGTCCATGACGTCATCATTTTCTAACTTTATTTCTATCTGTTAGGTTCAACTCCAACATAGAATGAAACAAGAAGCTGAACAGTTTCGACAGTGGAAGGCCTCTCGGGAGAAGGAACTGCTGCAGGTATGCATGTCCTGTCTCTGTAGTCCTTTGCTTCTGTGGCCATTGATTAATCTTTCCTTTTCTTTGACATAACAGAAAAAGAAATGAATTTAGGCAATATATCATAGTGTATATCTAACTTTAATGAGGCAATGTACAACTAAAAAAGTAACAGGTCTGAGGGGTTCTCTTATTTCAGTCTTCCCTAGCCTAAAGAGAATGGAGACTCTTAATTTATCATTTACTTTTCATGCCATAAACGATGCCCTTTTATTTTTATGAGACCTTTCCTTCAGTGCTTATTCAATATCTTGCTTTGCAAAGTGACCCAACCATGATCGAGTAAGCTTGTAGAAATAATCGACAGCATCACCAATTGCTTATTAAGTCTATAACTTAAAAGGCCATCAATCAATTGGCTTTCCATTTGAATTAGGTGGGATTTATAAATAGAGGGAATAATACTCTGTAGATCTTTCATACTATTAGGATGGGGAGACAAATGCCGACATGTAGGTGTACCTTCCATTGAAGTGTACAGTTGCAGTGAAGCACTTGTAGAAAATGTCTACAAAATTAATTCATTTTGCACTGCAGTTGAAATAGTTTTGCTTTTAGAGTTAGATGCATAACTTTGTGACATACTTATTCCTCAGTCTATTTTAATTATTTTGTTCCTGAAAGGACAAATGATCTGTTTGCGTCGTCTTTGCAGACTATTTTAGCATGCTCTAATAATGTTTTATTTTTTGGAATTTTTTTTCTGTTGACATTCTCCATTTGCGTGAGCAGTTGCGAAAGGAGGGGAGGAGGAATGAATATGAAAGGCATAAATTGCAAGCTCTAAATCAACGTCAGAAAATGGTATTCTCATACCATGCTCATCGTTTTGATCAAGTCCAATAGTTTCGATTGTAGTTACGAAAATGATTATGCCCGAGATGGAGATCATATTTAGCATTTAACATGGCATGCAGCTATATACATTTCAATATTGTCAATGCGCGCTTTATTATATACGAGAAGATGTTGCTTTGAGTGTTTCTGCATCCACTAATATTTTGATATAATTTTATGGCTATGACAGTAGGAAGGCTTATCCACCAAAAGAAAAAAAGTAAGCAGCATTGCAAAACCTATCAGTATCTTGCTGACCATCATGTTTAGTAGGCTAAATGCAATCTGCAAACTTCAGTATGGTCTTTTTGCTCCTTTTTAGTTGTGCAAATGACTTGCAAGTCGATGATACCTGACAGCTGGCAATCAAATGTAAACTCCATTAATTTGCTTATGCTGACATGTGAAAAAGATTGAGAGAATGAAACTTGGAATATTTGTTCTTCTTTTCACTTGAAGGAAATTTTGTCCCAGGTTCTTCAAAGAAAGACAGAAGAGGCTGCAATGGCCACCAAGAGGCTAAAAGAGTTACTGGAAGCTCGCAAATCTTCTGCTCGTGACAACTCAGGTATGATGTACATTGTATCCTTGTGAGAATTTTAGCAGAAATTACTGATTGTTTTTATACAAGGTCCATTTCATAGATCATGAATACTATCCACTGTTTAAATGCATATCAATTTGCACATGAATTCACTGTATCTGAAGGCTTCACTTAGAATCAGGGATCTTTCTTTCTGCCTTCTAATTCATTTTTGATGCCGTATTCCAGTTATGGGCAGTGCCAACGGAATAAATGGGCAGGTAGTGGTCTCGTTCCCTGTTATTTTTCCCTCAACGTTCATTTATGATTTTCTGTTATTGAAGTTAATCTGAAAAGTATTGAATCTTCAGAACAATGAGAAGTCTTTACAACGCTGGCTTGACCATGAGCTTGAAGTAATGGTGAATGTCCATGAAGTACGAGTTGAATACGAGAAGCAAAGTCAAGTGTAAGTCACTTATTCAGAAAGGAACTTTGATGCTAGCTGCAGTGTTTTGATAGCTTTATCAATGCATTGGTTCAATGTAGGCGAGCTGCACTGGCAGAAGAGTTGTCTCTCCTGAAGCAAGTGAATGAATTTGCTTCAAAGGGGCTTAGCCCTCCAAGAGGAAAGAATGGCTTTGCAAGGTAAGTGGAAGTGATTCATGAGAACTTTCGGGAATGCGAGTTGTCATGCCTGTGTTTACATATTAAATGTTTTTACGTTGCTTTTACTTTCCAGAGCTTCCTCCATGTCACCGAATGCAAGAATGGCCAGAATATCTTCCCTTGAGAGTATGCTAAGCATATCGTCCAACTCACTCGTAGCCATGGCATCACAGCTTTCAGAGGCAGAAGAGCGGGAACGTGGCTTCACTAATCGTGGCCGTTGGAACCAGTTGCGTTCAATGGGAGATGCAAAGAACCTGCTTCAATATATGTTCAGTTCTCTTGCCGATACAAGGTGCTTCTCTTGGCCCAGTTTGCTATTATCAGCAGAAAAACTCTCATGTCCTTGCTTTAGTAGAAACATTACCCTGCTACTACTATCCAATCATATATAAGTGGACCTGTATTACTGTCTTAGATATCTGTGAATGTGTACATGGCCAAAAGAGTAGTGAGCGCAACTGTTAGCAGACTAAGATGACAACACAGTACCGTTCTCCATTCCAATAGTCAGTAAAGAACAGTGAAATTGATCGCTGGCCTTACCAATATAATTATTTGAGAATGTGTTGTGACTGGTAATTCTGTCAGTTCCCATAATTAATTCCAACAATTTAAATTAACATTCTCAAGAATGGCACCTCTGCCTTTTCTTTTTGTCTTCAGGTGCCAATTATGGGAGAGGGACATGGAAATCAACGAAATGAAAGACCAACTGAAAGAACTTGTAGGTTTACTGCGGCAGAGTGAGTTACGAAGAAAAGAAGTTGAGAAGGAGTTAAAATCGAGAGAGCAAGCTATTGCAATTGCACTGGCTACGTCGGCTTCGGTAAGTTTTCATCCAATGTCAAACTTCTAATCTTTATGTAATTAAGATGGTGATGATGTTGGAAACAATCTCTGCCTTAATTCATGAAAAACTGTTGAAATTAGTTTTAAACTTTCAGCGTACAACTATGAATGAGAAACTTGTTCAATTTGGTCCTGGCAACATCGAATTCAAAAAATGATTTCACTTTTACACATGCTACGTAGTTTCCAATTAGCCTTGTTCAAGTTCCAGTGTAGAACTGTGGCTTGATATCTTTTTTCTGGTGCCAATTTGTTAAACTCCATTAACTCTTTGAACTTGGCATTGACAGGAAAACTCTCCTAATTCACTGAAACACTTCTCCGATGAGGCGAGTGGTCCTCTATCTCCAATCTCTCTACCTGCACAGAAGCAGCTCAAATATACCCCAGGGATTGTAAATGGCTCAATCCGGGAATCAGCTGCATTTATAGATCAGACACGAAAGGTCAATATATTCTGGTTTTTCTGTTATCTGCCTTGTAACTTGCTTAACAGTTTGATGTTCCTATCCCAACTTGCTTAACAGTTTGATGTTCATACTGCTGCAGATGGTTCCAATGGGACAATTGTCAATGAGAAAATTGGCAGTTGTTGGACAAGCTGGGAAGCTATGGAGATGGAAGAGGAGTCATCACCAGTGGCTCTTGCAATTCAAGTGGAAGTGGCAGAAGCCATGGAGACTTTCTGAATGGATTAGGCACAGTGATGAAACTATCATGAGAGCAAGGCCTCGCCCACAAGCTCTACAAGATATGATGTGATACGATTGCAGTCACCAGCTATTGCCTGATCTTTTTTCCTTGGAACTTGCAGCATGCAGCGTGTTGCATAGCGACATGTAGCAGGAGGTAATTTTTTTATGAGTATGATAAGCTTGGGGAAAGTAACTCGGTGAAATAGTTAGTTTGGCAGAGGGCCTAGACATCTGGAACCCATGGGACATGCTAGTTTAGTACCCAACTTTTGGTTTTGGCAAAAGTTTCACCTGGTGGTAGCTTTTAAATGGAAATACATGAGAAACTCGTTCTTTGACAGCAATTTCCTCTCAAGTTGCTAGATGGTTCATACGACTCCAGTGCTAGGGCTATGCAAGTACCAAATACATTCCTGTGGCATGTTCAGCTTCAGTTGATATTATGGTGATTGTTTTTTTTGGTAAAGTTCCTAGTAAAAATTCTGAGAAAGTACAGACTTAGTTTCTCAGTTTATCAATTGCGGTTAGCATGGTCACAGTTTAGCCACATGCCAATTGCCGCAAACCCCCTAATGCGTTCCTCTATTTTTGCAGTTGATGCTGGTTTTTGAGGATCTCTTGCTTATGACCGTATCTCGAGCAAGTTGAAGTAGTACAAGCTGGTTTTGGAAGCTCGAAAGTTTTGCTGTTTCTTCATCAGGAGCATCTTGTACAGAAGGTTTGATGCTGCCGAACAGTTTCCAAGTTTACAAGGTAAAGAAGCAAGTAGACAGTAGCTGAAGATAACATCACCAATGGGAGGGCGACACCTAATTTTGGTGCTCCTTTCCCAGTCAATAACAGAAGTTGAGGGAATCGCTTTGGAGTCCGAAAGATGTATATTGAAAGGGTGAAAACTAGGTGTCCTTTTGTAGTGTTTCCAGCCAAGCCTGTTCTGTCGTCTCATAGTGTTTGTGGCCAAGCCTGTTCATATGGTTTGACGTTTGTGTCTGTTGTATTGATTGTAGATTGTAGCCTCCTCCAGCCATCGCAACGATACTGATATTCTTTCATACGTTTTTCTTGCTGTTCTCTTTTGACGTCTGTGTGTGGGGTGAGTGGACCATCTTGTAAACCTTCTCTTGTCCAGAAAGTGATGAAATACTCTGTTAACCTGTTTGTCTTCAATATGCAAATTTTTCAGTTTATTTGTGTTCGGGATTCTACACTTGCATTCTGTTTCACCAAACTTGCACCTTGCCATATATCAGACACATGCGAAAGAAATAGAATATTACTGGCTTCAACTATGTAGGTGTAACAGCTTAAGTCCCATATCAAGTGAGAGATCATTTCGAGTGATTCATAAGTAAAATACACTCTAAAAGGAATAACTTCGTCACGCACGTAAAACGGGTCTTGTATCAACAAGACCTGTTGATACATTGGCCATGCGGCGTATACATTTTACCTTTTTCCTCAGTGTATCATCACAATCTTTCTTTTGTTGTCCCACGGAATAATCATAGTTGGGTTGCCAAGATGTAACACAGCAGAGCCTGTCACAAACTCATTCGGCAAAAGCTGAAAATGACTACTTCCAGTCACTATAAGCTTAGAACCCATGCAAAACTGGATGGTAACGGTACTCCAAGATGGTAAGTAAACATTTTTCAATGTGCTGCATACCGTGGTGTACAGCCTAACCAAAATACGCTGACGCCCATCTGAAAGCTATGAAAGAGAGATCTCGCTGTATGACAGACCGGACAAATACAAACTCTGCATTGAGGAAGAAACTGTCCCCTCTTAATCCTATGTCCTTATTTCACAAACTTCCACTATTGTAATGCAGGAGCGTAATTTTCGTAAGCACTTCATCAGAACAAGTTGTATGAGCTTCAAGCCGATCCAGATTACGAGCACCCAATTGCCCACAAAGCGCCAAATGGTTTTTTCACAAGTTGCCATCGTCCGGCATCCAAGTCAAAATTTCTGGAATCTGATAGAAGTATGTAGCTAAACGAGCAAATCCATTAAAGGCCCAGGCAACTTCAACCAAGACAGTGTATGAGCTCAAGCATCTGATCAACCACACCAATAGGCGTAGTGCTCATCTCTACGGTGGTTACTAACAAGACCACCGCATTGCAAGCAGATGAAACTGCTCCCGTCGGAAAAAGCATCCAGTACAACCTGATTCCTTCCAGTTTCTGCCAGTATGGAATTTCCATGAGCATCTGGCTCAATCAATGGACCACTTGCAGTAACTATTGGAGGGTTGGCCTCCAAAGGTTGTGCTTCAGCAATCGCACACTCGGCAAACAAGGAAGCCAGCTGTTCGACCGCAGAAGTTGATTGGAGTTTGCTTCTGTATAGCTCACGGGCACGCTGCAAGAATTCGATCACGGCCTGGTCCCCTCCTTTAGCCCTTGTTGCCATCACTACCTGTTTAGAGCACCAAATTAGCTCCAACCAATGAAGCGTTTTCTCCATCTCTTAGCATATCTTTCACAGCCTTGGTTTTGACAAACTATGTTCACGTTATCCTCTCTTAACTATAAAAGGTAATAGTATCTCTTTATGGCTCAAACAGAAATTTATCACTTGTACTGAACACAATTATTAATTGATGGCAGAGAAAGAGACATAGAAGTTGCTATACAGAAGACACAGACAGTAAAATCATAAAACAAAATTGACAACCAAGCATGGCTAAAGGGTGAAACTTCTCCCCGCTAAGCATGACCCAGAACATCACCATGAAAATAATCTTGCGCCATCATAAAGCATTCTCCACAATGCATCCGCTATTACTACATAAAGGGCCAAAGTAGAGATGGAAGAGAAGCAATCAGCACTGCAATTTTTATTGTGTTTGGTCTATGTTGGTCTATGCGTTGTCCTAAATTTGGAGGATAGATGATGGTTCAGTAACGAGAATATTACAGTCAATGTCCTTCTCAAACTGAATCATATTTACCAGCTCGCATCAACCGTTTCAATTCATGAAAAAAGTCAGTTGAGTCTACTTCTTTTGCACCGTCTTCTGCAATTCAGAGGGCAACAGCTCAGCCAAGTCAAAAACCATTACACTCTGTTAAGAAATATTCTCCAGAAATCTTCTTCTCAAGGTATTTTTTCCTTGTCCACATGCAAGTTCACTGGTTGACTCGAGGTCATTGAAGGCATAACTGAGAGTTGAATCTATTATGGCAAAGCAAAAGCACTTATTTATCTGTTAAACTTACTACTTGGTCTCACTTTTCAACGAAAGTATTCCATTGAACCTCCTCTGGAACATGGTATTCTATTTTTCCAAAACCCATTCCCATTCTTCCTCCCTAAGCTTGTAAAAGGGACAATCTTACATCTCAATATGGGAGTGACATGTTATGTTGTTCCCTAATCATTCCAAGGAAACAGAAGAGGTGATGCCCCATGTTCAAAGCAAGCATCCCATTTATCTTCGTATAGAGTGTTGCCGTTCGCAACATCAAAGCTTTTATGTGGAGTAAAATAACAAGAGTTACCATTCCATTGGAGAGAGGCTACTGAATACTAAACAAAGTGGTGACCCAAATTCTCTCCACGCCTACATAAACAAACAGATACATTGCACAGGTTGCTCAGGTTGCTTATGCGTTCTTTCTTTTTTCTCATATCCTAAGACTACTATATATCAGGGGTGATGTCACTCAAACCCAAAGCTAGCTGGTTCTCCCTTAAATGCATCGAGTAGCAGCAGTTGACCGACACTCATCAAACTTAACACTATTGGACTCACCATAGATAATCCCACGGAATAGCGTGACCACGAGAGGTTCACAGCGTCAAAATGCTCGACTCAATGTCCAATTTGAGCTTATGCAGCTGTTAATGAGGTGTGCACCAACCAAGAAGGCGAAAATTCAGGAGTTGGCAGCCCACTTAACGGGGTGCACTGGCCATCAATCACAATTAGCATCCATTCTACCCCATCAATGCATTTCACACCCAACACTTTACCATAATGTCAGCTACTGTACGGGCCAATCATCATGAATTAAAACCAAGACATACTCACAAACACGACTTGAACAATGAATTCAACAACTGAAATCCAACAAACTAATTCAAACCCGGCAGTTTCCCAGAAAGAAGCACAGTAGAGAACCATGAACTAAAAGCTAAAAAGACAAGAAGGTCACCGCTTGGAGAGCCTGCGAGGGCTTGCCCTGATCAATGAGATGGCGTGCCATGGCCAGCAACTCCCACCCAGCGTCTCTTTCTTGCGTCTCCCTCTCGCTCTCCCCCATCTCCGTGTCTCCCTCCATTGGATCTCCTGCCATTCTTCGTCACCCTCCTCACTCCTCTCTCTCTCTCTCTCTCTCTCTCTCTTCCCACTCAAATTCTTCAGCTTCAGCTATGTCGATGCGACCCAGAACGAACATGAATCACATGGGTGCCACGAAAGGTGGGATTTTCCTCCTTTTTTGTTCTCCCTTCTCTTTTGGCTGTCAACTTCTGATGACGATTCTGGTGAAGTGTAGAGGGCAGTTTTTGTTTCAGACGATTCTGGGTCTGGCGAGATCTTTCATGTCATCGCCAAGAAGCAACAGCACTTCCATTTCGCTCGCTGTCTCGTTCCCCTGATCTGGGTCTGGACTCCTTTTCTCTTCATGCTCATAATGGTGAAGACTCAAGGTGGTTTTGGGCTTCATGGTAAGATGTTGAAACGAACGGGCTTAGCTCTGGCCCATACAGATAGACTTCAAGAGAATTCTCTTTCCATCCATTCAAATCAATTATTGCGTGCGATGTATCGTCGTTCAATGAAAAAAAAAAAGAGAATTATATGAAAGTAAGCATGTCGGCAATTGGCTTGGATGGACAAGAATGTTACCATTTGGGATCGCTTGAAAGAATTCGACGTGGCATGAACACAATTTAGCTTCAAATCGACATTCACTTAACCCATTTCGGCCCTCTCTTTCTAGAAGCAAATGAAATTTATGTTGTGGTAGTTAAAAGTTTGAGTTAGAATCCTCTAATGTCACGAAAATCTCTCCCTCCTATTTTTTGCTTTGTCCAAGACAAGAACTAAATCTTCCATTTGCGCTAGGGGTGAGCATGGTTCCAAGGTAGAACCTGAAACTTGAGAACCTATAGATTCAAGGCTCCAAGGTATATAAGGTAGGTTCCAGATTCCAAAAATTGAGGAACCTGTTTCGACTGGTAGATTCTAAGTTCTAAATAGGCAGAACCTGGAACCTAAAACTTGAAACCTAAATAAGTTTTTTGTGTTTTTTCTTGGTCTATGTCTTCACGTGATTCTACAGTGTTTCATGACGTTAAATGATGAGTATCTAATTTGAAACCACTAGTTTGAGCTTTCATTTTATGACTTGTTAAATATTTAGTTCTTCGTGTGTCTAAATATAAGTTGTGTTCAGTGAATCATAGCAGCAAATGGTAGTCATTGAAGGTGATGATTCACTGCAATTTTTGAATTAATAATACAGGTAGAACTTAGGTAGACCTTGTAAATGACCTTTGCACCTGTGATATGGTAGGTTCCAAATTCCAAAAAATAAGAACATATTCTCATGGGCAGATTCCAAGTGAAACATGTACGGAATATGGAACCGCTCACTCTTAGTATCGATTCACACAATAACTTCTCGGTTTAATTGTATTTATTTGAACCGTAATGCCAGTAAAATTAGTCTTTTGTATTCTTTTTGGTAAATAATAAGCTTGTTAAATATTGTTGCGTTTATTTTCGTTTTGTTTAACTAAAAATGAAATAATAAAAAAAAGAACCCGTTAGATCTTAGAACTTGTGATAGGGTAGGTTCTAGGTTCCAGGTTCCAGGTTCCAAGTTCTGACGGGTAGGTTCCAGGTTCCAAAAAATGAGAAACCTGTACTCGATGGTAGGTTTCAGGTTCTAGGTGAAACTTGTAAGGAACCTGGTACTGCTCACCCCTAATTTGCGCTTCATGAACTTGTACTCTAGAGCTCATCTCTAGAACACGAGCTAGTTTCGTACCCATGCACTGCTTGAACATATTTGAAAGCTCTTCATATACTATGAGCCTGTGCTCGTCGAATTATAGACGAACTGATTAATCTATAGAATCTACCATGTTTTAACTTAAGTAGTTGCGTAAAGACCACTTAGTTTAGCATAAAAAGAGACATCAATGAGTCTATATGATAGTGGTTGCCGGTTGGCATCTTTCCTAGTCAATTTTCATATATTAAGCTCAGAGATTCACGATATGTAGTTAATGTCTGCTATATTTGGCCCAAAAAACATATTTATTAGGGGTGATCGATTTCCGGTCTGGTCCATTAGAATCGATCACTTTTTTTTCCACTACCTGATGCCATCTTTTCGTGTTGAATTAAGTTATATGTATGCAATGATCCTCAAATTGAAAAAACGAATCAAAAAATTGCTTCAATTAGTGTTTAGTTCCCATTTTACTAATTTTTTTAAAGAAATAAAAAAAATGTATATGTAGTCAATTCGGTCCGGTCCAATCTCCTTTGGAACCGGGAACCGGACCACCTAGACACCGGTTCCACTTTTAGGAACCGGAAACCGAATCAACATTCTCGGAAACCAGACCAAAATGGTCAGTCCAGTTTAGTCGGAGTAGTTTCTGGTTTGGGCGGTTCACTTTACAGACCCTTAATCTCTATTAAAGGGTGAAAAGCACCAGTCCGTAGAATCCCTAGGCTTCATTCAAGGGAGTTTACATCGGTGTTTACATCTAGCATAAACCTCAGTTCTTCACTCAATTAACCCACTTATCAGAAGACAAGTTTATGATATCTTCTATAGCTCATGAGATTTAAAGAGCGCACAAAACAGTACGTTAATGGATTCACTCTTCATTTGATTCTCTTTGATCCCTTCTATCCATGGTGCACAGTACAGTAGCAGTAGCCACGCTTTTATCATCTTGCAATTCAGGTTTACTCATTTTTTTTGACAGGCTTCATTAACCACTTACCCAGGAAATTACTGTTGATGAAGAAATGTGTGGCATGGTGATTCAAAAGTGAGGGACAAACAAGTCATAGAGAATTCATCCGTGGGAAAGTACCAAACTTCTGGACCTTTTGTTCGCGAGAAACAAGAAATTAATGGGTATAACCAGAAAATGGAGAGACCGACGCGAGCGATGAGATAAACGAACAAAGACTTAGTAAGATCAGTAGAGGACTCAAGATCGAATGATTAAATTCAAGCTTGTCGGCCATGATTATATAATAGATGGGTCTAGCGATTCTTCGGCTTATATTGCATCGGGCATCGGCTGCACACAGGGCAAATCAAATGCCTGTGTTTAATGGAATGAAGACCAAAGAGCAGATCTTTCCTGCTCCTCGTCAGCAGTTGCACGGAGACAATTAAAAATTTCAATTAAAACCAGAGACGGTGGCCAGTGACAAGGATGTGAGTGAGACATCCACCAGAATTTAGAATCCGAGGGGATGAATGAACCACTTTTTTAGGTGGACCACAATGTTGCTGCTGGGTGTTCTAGTGGGAAAAGTTAGTATTTGGTCCACATTTCCTTTCACTCTAATGCATTCTCTGTAACAATTAGAACAGGAAAAAAAAATGGTACACCAGACTTGTGAGGATAAGAAAGCAGTACTGTCCTAAAAAGTAAAGAGCACAAACCAACCAAGTTCTTGACTTCAGCACCAAGCATTTTTTTCCCCTCTGATATCTCTCCTCTTTCTCATGAAATGCGTGGACAAAATTCTGGACCGTTACATGATGGGAATCTGCACTTTCCCCATCACTACTTGAGACTTTTGGGTCCAACCTTTATATTATGGCATGGCAAAAACATTTGCAAGTTCTTTGTCTTCTTTTGGCTTTGTGGACATTGAAGGAGGGCTGGAGCTGCAACCTTGGACATCAGTCAAGTGGGAGAAAAACGAAAAGATAATACGAAGCATGAGCTACAATTTCTGTTATTTTTTAGGGTAGTCTTGGTCTTCCATGGTATCATTTTGGAATTTGGAGTTCAGGTTTTAGTACTCAAATGAAACCTGACATCTAAAAGGATTTGCATTTCTGCAACACAATGTGTAGAACCATGTTCAATCTGTGCACATACATCAGAATAAAAGTCAATCGAATTCCAAGAGGCAAGGCCACTTATGTTCATCACCCTTTGCTATATCAGGAGTCGCCAGAGTCACAGGAGTCGTTAACGAGGACCTGAAACTCTTCGCCTAACATAGAGATGCAACATGTTGGGGTTCAATGACGATTCATTGGATTGTTGAGTCAATTGTCTTAACATTAGGGCAAGTTGCTTGCATAGCAAAATGAAACATAAGGTTTACATAAAATAAAAAAAAAAGATCTGATTTAAAGGTAGAAACATCAGCACTTGAAAAAAAAATGATTTATTCTTAGTTGAATCACACTTACAGTACTTTGTTTCTGTTTTCAAATTACAAATATTTGGACTTGAAGAGAAAAGAGAAGAACCAGCAAGATTCTCAAGGTGAAGGAGCAATGCCAGGAACCAATGAATCCAGCTGAGCATGCTTACATGGTACGTAGGAGTACGACCACATCCGTGGACATGGCCTTGGGCGTGCGAAGAAACGTGCACACTCGGCTACTGGCCTTTGGAATGGAAGATCAGGAATGCAATTATTTCTCACATTGAGTATGCCCTTCTCGATCAATGCTCTGCACCAAGGCCCGACGGACTGAAAATAGTTGTCCGACAAAGATAAGTTCACCAAGTTCCGATTCAATCCTAGCCAGCAGATTGGCTCTGGCACCATCCCGTAGAGCAAATTCCCTGCGAGGTTCAGTTGCTCCACCTTCTCCAAGCAGAACAGCGAGAGCGGAAGAGGGCCTGTCAACAGATTGTTACCCGCATCTAAGACCACAGTCTCGTCCAGCAGACCAATCTCATAAGGCAAACAGCCGCTTAATCGGTTGTTCAAGAACAGGACCTCAGTCAAAGTGGACAGGGCTCTCGCAATGCTTCTCGGGATCGGACCGGTGAATTTGTTGTTGGCTAAGGTGAGGTAGAAAACATGGGTGTTCCCTAGATCATCTGGCAGCGTCTGATCAAAGCTGTTGTCGTTGAGGAATAGTGCGTAGAGATCCTGAGTAAATATCTGGGCAGGTACGGCCCCGGAGAAGGCATTAAACCTTATATCTAGAAATATGAGTTCGGTCATGCGGAGAACCGCCATAGGAAACGGGCCCGACAACTTGTTGTTACTAAGGTCAAGCTCATAGAGGTACTGAAGCTTGGCAATGTCCGGGGAAACGGTCCCCGCGAAGTTGTTGGAATTGGCATGGAAGAGCGCGATGTCCGGGAGCTGATCGAGGAAGCCATCTAGACTCGGAGCACTTAATCCGAAGCCATTGAAGTCTATAGAAGCTAAAGCAATGGCTGATTTATTGTCAGGTGGGTTATCACAGTAAAAGCCTTTGTACTTGCAAATGTCAGCGCCAACCCAAGAATTGGTGATGCCAAGAGGATCTGAGGTGATTGTGGACTTGAACAGCTGGATCACTGGGTATACCAGTGCAAGCCTCTGGTCAACAAAGTTCAGGATCTCTTGCACAATGGGTGCTTGTATTACCGGTCCTAACAGGGGTGCTTGTACAACCGGTCCTAACAATGGAATTTTTGCCTGTGGACAATGAGATTCGTCAGGGTTCTCGAGAAGTTTATCGCCGCAATCTTTGTTTGAGCCGCCGCTGCCGCTGCCGATGGAGAGCTCTAGTGTGTCTCTACTGGTGGAAGTTGCTTTTGCGTACAAAATGAGAGAAGTTGGGAGAATATGGAAGAGTGAGAGAATTGCAACAAAAGAGATCTTGGTGATCATTGTATGCTCTTTCTTCTAATTTCAGATGCTATGGAGATTTTGACAGCGAGAAGATGTGGAGGAAATTGAGGTGGGTCTTTAAGAAGGAAACAACCTTAGAATCTGCTAGAATGTGTTGTTATGCCTGCAATGTCCACTACTCGCTTTTAGCTTGTGACTCCCACTGAGAGGGGAACTGATTCCTTCCCACCAACCCACCCCATCATTGACTGCTTCATCTAACCCACTTAGTTTGCTAAAATAAAGCAAATTTTAGTGGCTGTTTGTTTTTTCAAAGCCTCAAAGCGTGCAGAATGTGAACAGCCAAGATGATTCTTTAATAGAAGTCCAACTTTCTGTCTGACCAATCACTTTCCACTATCTTCCACCACTGGCCTTTGCTGATTTGCAGGTTTGTCATGAGAGGACTCGAGAGCTGAGAAAATTCAGCAAAATGACAATTTCCATCTCGTTATCTTCTATCCCAGCTCTCTGGAGGCGTGAACGCCGTGGTAAACAAAGTTAATCACAGTACAAAAGCACATGCCCGCGCATGTGTTTTACGGGACGGTTTGGGTCATTTTTCTGTCAACACGAGTCATTTGTTCCCTTAAAAATCAGTTTAAGCAGTAACTATTCAAACCACGTAAAGTTTCTTGGGCTCGATACGAACAATGATGACCCAGATAACGTGAATTTGAACATTAGCGCAATACGGACTGCATTCCGGTAACATTCGATGAGTAGTTAGTGCACCCAAAACTCCTTGGTCAGGCATTATACCTCCATGTTGAACAAGATAGGTCACAGGATCAGCAACAGAAAAAACTTGGCTTCTGTTCAATGTCCTTGTTCTACCGACTCTAAACCCTCGTCGGTCTTCGGCATAAGCGATAAATCAAAGGACTTCGTCAAAAGCTTTGAAACCAATAACCAAAATGGGCCAACTTGAATGCAAATGAATGGTGGATGGGGTTGAATCCGGCCAAACTGATGTTGATTTTGTTGCTTGAAATTGGTGGTTAACTCATCATTTCCTTTGACCCTCCCCCATTTCTGTCATCCTTGCTTAAGTTTCCAAAGAATAAGAGTTGTCACTCCTAGACTTCCGTGGCACTTTGCACCACAATTTCAAATGTGACGACCGAATGGCTGCTTTCGTCCGTCGTGTATGTTTAATTTTAGAAAAATGGATTATCTGATAAGAACAAAGTCCAGGTCGATCTGCATAAGAAAAATTTACCCAGATAAAGTTTAGGCAAAAAATCTTTGTTTTACACAAAACACATGTAAAAACTATTGCATAAGACAATTCTTCAAAGCATGAGGACGTTCCAAATTAAATATGTATAGATCACATTGTTTTAGAATAGACCCTTTAAATGTAAATTGACAAGAAAATATTTTATGCATATGTTACATGGTTGATGTGTGAACAAACCAATAAGTTCTTGAAACTTTACACATAGTGGCCAACAAAAGATGGGATTTCAGACCCAATCTTTGTGCACAATAAAGAACACCACCCAAAAAAAAAAAAAAATTGACCCGAAGAATTTCAGATCAGTTAAATCCTGCAATTTGTACATAAATAGGCAGTATACATATTGGCCAACTTAAAATGAGACTTGAGACATGATCTTTGTCTACAATAAAAATCCACAGAAACATTTTCAACTGAAGAATTGAGATTAGTTAAATTTTGCAATCCTGCAAAATATAGACATGAAAATCCCGGGGTACGTGCTTGTATCGCTTAAAATATTTAGTCAATGAAAAATATTTTCATTATCGCCAATAATTTATGTCCAAATATTTTCGTGGATAATGATAATATTATTATTATCGCCAATAATTTATGTCCAAATATTTTCGTGAATAATGAAAATATTTTCAATTCATTCATTTTTGTAAGAGATATAAAAGATTATTTTTAATCATTCATTTTTTTGCGAAATAAACAAAGCCTACTAGGAAAAAGTATGAATGGTTGCTATTCACACGGCCTCCTCTGAGCAATGCTCAAGTCATGCCTCCCAGTATTTTTGGTACGCCGGGCATAGTTGCCTTGATCGAGGGTATCCAGGCAGCTCGACTCGCCGATACATCCTTTCAAATTCAGCATGCGTAAGGTTCGGGCATAGCTTAGGTTCTGCATCTGCATTGGTTACTTGCTGCTGACTCGAGCGGCCTGTACAAAACAAGCCACCATCCTAATTTACGAAGCAAACACTTTGATCACTTCTGTTATTCTACTACCGTT
This sequence comes from Syzygium jambos, assembly GCA_031216235.1. NCBI lineage: Eukaryota > Viridiplantae > Streptophyta > Magnoliopsida > Myrtales > Myrtaceae > Syzygium > Syzygium jambos. Next base: position 23,949,865 of record CM062225.1, read on the forward strand.
GGTGGATGTATGATTGCTATCGGATGCAATCCGTGGCCATTGCACTTTAATCATTTTGCAGTAACTTTGATTTTTATAGGTAAAAGATTCAAAACTTATGTCCAGCTATGGATCTTTCAATATGATAATGTCCGTATAGACCAAGAGGGTGTTTGGCAATTTTTTTTTCCTCTTTCGTGGCCTCTTGTTTAGGCGTTTCGATGCCACGTTTTGATTTTACTCGTCTCGTGTCGATGTATGAAAATCAAGATGAAGGTAAAATACATCATTAAGTTATCTTATGTGGGCAGAAAAGGAAAAGGGCAGATAAAAAAAAGCGCTCCCCCAATGATGGGTAAAAGGGGAAAAAAAAAAACTTGGACTATTTCTCGATTTGTGCTTATCATCCTTGCGCATGGGCCATACTAATCTTCTCTGCATCATCTAATTTTATCGGATGTCTTTGAAAAGATAAACATTATCACTTGACACGTTGGCTTTTATGGAGAAGAAAGCTGTCCTGAGTTTCCGACGCGGAATAAGTATGGGATGACTTACCTGACTTTTTTCTTGTAGGGATTAGTTTCCGTCCCACCGGCATGATTGACATAAACACGTGTAAAACGCATTCTCTCTACCAAAACATGTCGGTCGCATTAGATTAGACTCATCATCATCATCAATTATAAGAAGGCGAAGAAGAAAATTGAATGTACCACACAATCTAGCACTAGCACTAGCACACAAATTCAACTTATAAGTGGGAGAGCGGAACTACTTCATCTTTCAGCATCGATTGTATTGCCACAACCACAGCATCGTGCTTGACGGATGGCCATCGGCTCATCATGGACAATTATAGTTAAACATGACTAAGGAGTGGGACGCAAATCATTCGATGCCATGGACGGCGTAGACCCTTTTCATTTCATTTCATTTCATTTTTCCTGGGCTTTTTATGTTATGTCATGCTGTTCTTAACAACTAATTTCGAAGGAAGAAGGTAACACATTTTCCATCTAATAGGATTTAATACGGGAAAATTATCAAAAAATTCATAAACATATTGTATCGATGTCGATTCAGTACTAAAATTTTCAATTTTGGCCAATTTAGTCCTATATAATTTAGTTAAATTAAAAAAGTTTAAGACTGAATTGGTATCCATATAATAAGCTTTAGAATTTTTTTGATAATTATTATGGATTTTGAACATGATTGCTCCTATAAATCGATGGAAGTGGTGAACTAAATTATGTTATGATTGACAGCCCATGTAAGGAAACTTCATTTTCGGCGTAATCATTCTTTTTTTTTTTATAATCCAGAGAACCCCGGCACGGCCGACAGCCGGGGAGTAAATTTCGGCGTAATCATTCTTTAATATCTAACAAAAAACCAAATGCTCTTACACTTTCTCAGGTAATGATTGGGGAAAAAAATGGCATTATTTCGTCCAAACTCGTACTAAATTTCCAGAATGTTTTATCTTAATGACTTAAATTTTTCATGTTAGCATTTGCTAAGAAATGTAAAGTGAAAAAAAAATCGGTCTAACTAATTCATGAGGAAGAGAACTAACCAAAGAAAGTAATGTGGGTGAATAAGTATAAAAAAAATTGGAAAAACAGTAATATCATTCAATGAATATAAAAAAAATTTGGACCATTTCTCGATTTGTGCGTGTCATCCTTGCGCAGGGGCCATGCTAATCTTCTCTGTATCGTTCCAATTTTATCGGATGTCTCCGAAGAGACGAGCTCAATGCGAAAGACATTGGCTTTTATAGAGAAGAAAGCTGTCGTGAGTTTTCGATGTGGGACGAAGATGGGATGACTCGCATGCCTTTCCTCCTGCGACCGCAGGCAGAGGATTACTTTCCGTCCCACCGACGGGTTTGACCTGAATATCCGCTCGAAAAACCAAGAGACATGAAACGCATTAACTCCGTCCGTCCACTCGAAGATGTAAGTCACGTCAGATTTGTATCGACATCATCGACTTTTCTTTTCTTTTCTTTTGGAAAATGGCATGTAGCAGACAATCCAGCTCTAGCACAGAAGAGAACTAACAAAAGAAAGTAATGGAGGATGTGAAATTTGGCCCAGGCCTTGAGGAAGAGAGGTTGAAGGGTCGAGGCAGCGGTGACGACACGGCGACAAGCGAGCCCGAGGCAAAGGCAACAGTTTGGAAAGACCGAGACTTGGGCCGTGAACGGAGGGACGGGAGGGGTGGAGGAGGACGAGGACGAGGAATTGGAGACGTGGGGCAAGGAAGGGACGGGACGAGATGGCGGAAAGGGGCAGCGTTCTCTGGGGGTGGCAGGTGGAGAGACGGCGGGAGAGAGACAGTGCGGGAGGAGCGGAGGAGGCGGAGGGCGGCGGTGGGAGTCGGAGACGGGCGGAGAGAGGGAAGAAGCGGAGGAAACCGAAGGGGTTACGGCCCTACGAGATTACAAGATTACCGTTACTGGGCACGACGGCAAGGTCAGTCCATCCGACTGCTAGACAACTAAAGAAAGTTCTGACAGGAGGGATGCGTGGGAAAATCGTTACGGTGAATATTGGGCCTCGTGAAAAAGCCCAATTAGCTAGGCCGAATTGTACAAGTATCCCCTTCACTAAGCGTACGTAGTCGTACCATCCTACAGCTAGGGGAGGCAACAGGTTGGGTCAAATCGGGTTTTTATGATACTTGACCCAACCCGAAAAACTACGCATATGTGATTGGCGCACCCCGACTTGCGACCCATTCGGAATATAACCCGCATGATAGGGTTGGGTTGGGTCAAGTTTGTCCAAGTCGGGTTTCTTCTTTGAGATTTTTATTTTAAATTAAGGTTAAGTTGTGCGTCTAAGCATCGCACATCGCACAGCCTACAATGGATATATCCGAAAGTGAGTGCATGCGAAGCATACTTTAATCCTCGGATCCGCCATTTACAAGACCCCAAGACCTGCTAGCCTTATCGGACCTCCCCACCTCCTCTCTCCCTTAGTCACCCAAACCTCAAATAGCCACAATCCCAAAATCAAGCACCGCGCAACGCAATTCTCAAGCCAGTAAAGAAGAAAGACATTGTGCTCGATGTGCCAGAGATGAAACAATCGAGGGTTGGATCGGATGGATCAATAGAGAGAGAGGGGGGTGGAGATCGATTTCGAGGGTTTTACAAAGGGGGAGATGATGGAGTGAAGTCATAATCAATAATATTGGGATAGCGAGAGAGAGAAAGGAGCTAACACATGCATCTGTTACCAAGGCTGAGGCCCTCAAGGGTACGGCTATTGTTTCGAGCCCCAACAAATCCATAACAATACGCAACCATTTTTACTGTCACCCGAAATAAACTGAGGCACAACCCAAAAAGGTCGGAAATTTTTGTGTCGGGTCGGGTTAGGGTATGTTCAGATCATGTATAGCCGGGTTATTTTGACAGCCCTACCTATAGCGGGGAAAGACCCTTGATCATATGCTGAAACCTTCTGAACGAAGCTATTGCCACGAGAAGACTTGGATCGATGGATGTTGATATTCGATGTTCTGTAATCACGGAGCACGCAATTTCACTAGTCAATGATGAATTGCCAAGGCTCTTGGGTGTGCTGTTCCGATGGGCTCGGCTCGAATCAGCTGCTCCTCCTGGCCCCGGGAAAAAACAAAAATTGGAAAGAGAGGAAGCAGCCTCATGTGAGAGATGGTGGAGGGGCCAGCTCATCAAAGGCGAAAAAAAAAAAAAGTGATAGTAGAGGGGGTTGATGCAAAATTATGTTGCGTAATTGAGTGCACAAATATATGATGAAGCCATTATTGAATGAGTGTCCTCGGCTTGATTTAGCCCCATTTTGATGGCCCGGAAATAAAGTAATCTCGATGTCGTTTTAGTTCAATATGGGATTGGATTTCCTAATCAATGAGATTCCAATATCTAATGCGTTTGTCATGTCCGCAGAAAAATCAGAACGTGAAATTGGATTTCGCACGGTACCAAATCCCTCAAAAGGTGGAATGGGGGGTGCTAGCAATGCTTGGTATCGAGATTCCAATTCCACGTTCCTGACATCACTGAATTATGAAAGACCTGACTCTATCGCAATCATCAAGACCAGAGCCGGTCGCTAGTCGTTGGCCGTCTCTAATTAGTAGTGAAAAATTTTCTTTTTCTACAAATGCAAATAATGGAAAAGGAATGTCATCCAAGGACCAAGATTGCTTGAAATGCGAGTCCATCCGTCGATTCCTTATCATGGAAAACGAGGCTTCAGCAACTACTTAACGTGAGAATGCAAATTTAACAAAAGTAAGTCCAAGTTTAGAGAGAGAGAGACGGAAAGTTCATGATGCAACCTTTTTTATGCTTTCCCAAATGGAAAAATTATCTAAAATTAGGGGTGTCAAAAAAGCCTGAGCCGACCCAGCTCGGCCAAGATCGGCCCGGCCTAACCAGAAATTTTAGGGTATTTTGGAGTCGGGTCTTGGTCTTCTTTGGATAAGGGTTTTTAGGTGTAGGCATTTGATAGGGTCAAATCGGGCCAGGCCGGGTTGGGCTTTTTTAATCCTGGCACCAAATACAACTCATCCAGAATAGCCATTCCCTCTCTCTCTCTCCCCTTCGCTCCCTTCTCTCTTTGCGCGAGAGCTCAAGTTCAAGTTCATGGCAATGGTAGCTGTGAAGTTCGCGAACATGGCCGTGGTGGCCTTCATCCTCGCTCTCACGGTGCTTGCCGTGACCGCCTAGGTCGAGGCCCTAGCGCTGAGCCCCACCTCCCTTGCGAGCTCCATCTCCCCATCGATCCTCTCCACCGGAGCAGCGACCGTCAGAGCTCTCGTCTCCGGTTCCAAGCAGAGCCTTAGCATTCTCCACTTACATCACACAAACGAAAGCGCGTAAATTACACAAATTACAGAAGAGAGAAGGAGGAGGACAACACGAGTCGACTCCAGAATTAGGGTTTAGAACAGGGGAGGGGGGAGTACGGATTCGTCAGGATCGACGTCCAAGGAGATGATCTGCTCATCGGTGGTCATTACGGTGATCTTCATCCTTGGGTCTTCTCGCTTCCTGCTGCTGCTGCTTCGTCTTCATCTTCTTCGGATTGAGGGATGAATCTCGTTTGACTACGTGCTGCTGATTCTAACGATCTTTGATTTGATGTCTGGCCTTCCGCTTATGGGTTTCGATCTCAAATTGATGGATTGGGTTGGGCGTGAATGCCGACAGAATCAAAGGAGCTCGGAAATGGAAAAGATTGGTTCCTGTTAAAAAAAAAACCCTAAACCCAACCCGAACTGACTCGACCCAACCCTATTCTTGGAGTATATGCTGAACAGGGTCTTGGGTCGGGTCGGGTATCATGAAAGCGAGACCTAACCCGACCCATTGACACCCCTGTCTAAAATATTTTAAATTTATTACATTTTTACCAATTCATTCCTCAACTTTTTAATTGTATCAATTGAGTCATAAACATTATCACATTTTGTCAATTGAAACTATTCGGTCAATTTTGGCCTGAAATCGCTAATATAAATGCCTATCACATGGATGGTCAACAATAACGTGAACAATTTTATATTAATAATTTATTTTTTAGTTTTCTTCTCTTCTTCTTTTTTACATTTTTTTCACTTTTTTTCCGTTTCTTTTTTTTTTCCCCTCGTCGGCTGAGGCGAGGGACTCGTGATGAATCGAAATATCGTGTGAAGTATGCCAAAAATCACACGTGTAACTTTTAAGGGAGAAGACAAGATACTTTTCCTAATCGAAATACGACGACAAAACTTCCGACACATGGAGATTCTTGCAATTGGCCACCCCCTTCCCCTTCGTTTCGTCCTCGAGTTAGCCGTATGATAAGGACAGCTTGATGCCTCCACGAGATATTATTTACTAATACAAGACGTGCGAGATTCCAACTCTTTTGCTAGAATACAACCTACCAAGACCTTTGACTTTCTATAAATCAATGTGTCTGTTTAAGACCAAATTCTTGCATCTGATTTTTTTACATGAGAAATTCCATGCATGCTTTCTTGTTACGCAAGGTTAGGTTCAACGACTTAATAAGCTCTAATGAATATGAATTTGACGATGCACATCGTCAGACTTCAGTAGGCCCGGACTCATTCGATTTGTATATTGTGAAGTACGTTGCAGGTATGTTGAGGGCATAGAGAGAGAGAGACAAGATACCAATGTGTGCTCGCACCCATGAATTCATAAACGCGTGCAATCATCTCCATAATTTTCATTCTGAGCATTTCCAAATGATAAGAGAAGCATCTAATGTAACTTGTTGTCTTAACTGCCGAGGGGATCAAATACCAAACATAGTAAAAAATTGGATAATGACTTATTATTATCATGGCGAACTTTGCATTGTTTTTAACATATCTTATTTGAAAAGCAAAAGAAAGGAAAATACAGATTCGTCTAGGTACACTTTTCCTTTTTGCTATTCACCCAATTTAAATCCCGCAACGGATACATCTCGACTTTTTCTAAGGCCACGAGAGAATCGTCCCTTCTTCTCTTTATCGTCTAATTTTATCGGAGGTCTCCGAAGAGACAATCTTATCACTTGCCACGTTGGCTTTTATGGAGAAGAAAACTGTCGTGAGTTTCCAACGCGGGATAAGCATGGGATGACTTACCTGACTTTTCTCTTGTAGGGATTACTTTCCGTCCTATCGGCGCGATTGACATAAACACGTGTAAAACGCATTCTCTCCACCAAAAACATGTCGGTCGCATTAGATTAGACTCATCATCATCATCAATTATAAGAAGGCGAAGAAGAAAATTGAATGTACCGCACGATCTAGCACTAGCGCTAAATTCAATATAAGTGGGAGAGTGAAAAACCGTCTCTTTCAGCATCGAATGCATCGCCACAACCACAGCATCGTGCTTGACCGATGGCCATCGACTCATCATGGACAATTATAGTTAAAACATGACTGAGGAGTGGGACGCAAATCATTCGATGCCGTGGACGGCGTAGACCCTTTTTCATTTCTTTTCTTTTATTTTTTGGCTTTTTGTGTTATGTCATGCTGTTCTAACAACTAATTTCGAAGGAAGAAATTGACACATTTTCCATCTAATAGGATTTAACGTGGGGAAATTATCAAAAAAGTCTTAAACCTATCGTGCAGATATCAATTTAGTTTTAAAGTTTCCAATTTGACCAATTTAGTCCTATACATTTTAACGATTTTCCAATGTAATCATTCCATCCAATTTTGAGCAAGAAATCGCTGACATGGACGATGGCCATTCTACGTGGCATAGCAGGCGTCAATGTGGACAATTTTTGCATTTAAAAAAAATTGGAAGAAAAATGAAAATAGGAAAAAAAATTCACAATTTTTTTCAAAAAATTGCAAAAATTGTTCACGTCAGCGCCGGCCAACCCACATAAAATATCCGACGCCCATTTCAGTGATTGCCGGTCAAAACTAACTGGAAAGACTAAGTTTATGACTGAATTGACATCCGTACAATAGATTTATACCTTTTTTGATAATTATCCCAACTTAATATCATATCAGGAAACTATGAAAAATTGTGTTGATGGAGACTCGAATGTAACTCGACCTCTGCATACCCGCATCGATTGACAAACACTAATTAGATAAAATTATCCAAGTTGGGCTTCGATTAATTGGTGAACTGGACGAGCATAACATCAAGTCTAAAATTTGCCATCTAGACAAAAAGCCTATGACTGAAGAAACACGAAATCATTCCGAGCGTCGTTGTTGGTGATCTTCCACCGGTAGAAGCGAAAGCGTGTACACTATTCAGTTCTCCTAAGTCGTCGTGTCCTGGAGCGCCCAATCCCTCCATCTCCATCGAGCGCCTGAATGTCGCAATTCCACGCTTCGTTTTTGATCGCCTTCGCCGTTGCCCGTTGGTTCTCTCCATCGAGCTCGGTGACCTCGCGACTCCGATCTCTCTGTCTCTGTCTGTTTCTAATAGTGTCGCACTTGACGTGAAAACGATGTCATCGACAGGGTTTTGTCTGTTTTGCTTCCGTTGAGTCTTTCTTGCAATTCAAAGTCGGATGGTGCGTGCTCTTCGCATTGCACTCGGTTTGAGTTTCAATCTCGTATCTCCTTAGCTCAGGCAGTAGTTGTTTAAGAGAAATTTGGGTTTTCTAGAAATGTGCCATGCTCGGTCATTTGTTCGGAAAAGGACACTACAAGTACCAAAATTTTCACACGGCCTGCACTTGAGTGTCATAACTTTTTTTTCAATCACTTGAGTGTCATAACTTATATACGATGCTCACACGAGTGCCAAAATTTTTCAAAACAAACACCACAAGTGCCATGCTACGTGAGATTTCCGATACTTGAGCGAACGTTTTTTAAAAGTTATGACGCTCAAGTGATCAATTTAAAGTTATGGCATTTAAATGATCGGAAAAAAAAAATAAAAAAGGTTTTATCCTCAAGTGAGTCATGTACGATAGTTATAACGCTTGTGGTGTACTCATCCCATTCTTTGGCCATGTGTGTTAAAAGAGTTGCGCATCGAGCATGTGGAGTGATTGCATGGAGTGCTAATGTGGATCCAGTGTCTAATGGCTGCTCCGCTGGAAGCACAATCTCGGTTGCTGATTTTGTAGCGTCTGAAAATTTTAATCCCGCGCGATATAAGTGCGAAGCCACGTTAGTTCATTGTGTTTGTAGCAATCGATATGACCATACGACGTAACGCGTTGCAAAAGATGGGAATTTTAGGAGTTTTGTCGAGGTGGCTCTTTCATTACAGTATGAGGAAGTAAATTCGTTTTTTCTTTAAACGAGAACGTGGAAGTAAAATTTTGAAATTATATTAAGATTTTGAAGGTAAAATTATCAAAAAAAAAATTGTTCTTAATGGTTGTCAAAATCCAATATGCTTCTTTCGTGAATAAGAACTTGTGACTAGCCATTAGATACCAATTAAAATTAAGGGTTAATACCGCAAAAAACCTCAAACTGATACACTTATGACAAATTTATCCCAAACTAATATTTTTACCACGAAAAAGCGCAGACTAGTACACTTATAACAAATTTACCCCGAACTAATTTTTTTATCACAAAAAATATCAAACTGGTGCCTCCGTGACAAATTTACCCCAAATTAATTTTTTAATCACAAAAAATCCAAAACCGGTACACCGGTGATAAATTTACCCTAAACTAATTTTTTTTATTACAAAAAATCCCAAATTGGTACACATATAACAAATTTAGCCCAAATTAGTAATTTTGTGACAAATTTACCCTCTGTTAGCGGACTAATTTGGGGTTTTTTCATGATATTTTACCCTATGGATTTCCACGTGGACTTGCCGTGTCACCATACCACGTCACCATGCGTCATCCACATCAACAAATTTAACGGTAAAATTTGATAGAAGTTACAGAAAGTAAATTTGTCATGGGTGTATCAGTTTGGGGCTTTCATGGTCAAAAAATTGATTTTTAGTAAATTTGTTACGGGTGTACCAGTTTGGAATTTTTTGTTGTAAAAAAATTAATTTTTGGTAAATTTATCACAAGTGTAATAGTTTGAGATTTTTTATGATCAAAAAATTAATTTGGAATAAATTTATCACAGGTAAATCGATTTGGGATTTTTGGTGGTATTAACCTTAAAATTAAATTGGAAAGATAAAAAAAATTTGGACCATTTCTCGATTTGTGCGTGTCATCCTTGCGCAGGGGCCATGCTAATCTTCTCTGTATCGTTCCAATTTTATCGGATGTCTCCGAAGAGACGAGCTTGTTGCGAAAGATATTGGCTTTTATAGGGAAGAAAGCTGCCGTGAGTTTTCGATGTGGGACAAAAATGGGATGACTCGCACAGCTTCCCTCCTGCGACCACAGGCACAGGATTACTTTCCGTCCCACTGACGGGATTGACACGAACGCCCGCTCAAAAAACCAAGAGACCTGAAACGCTTTCTCTCCGTCCGTCCGCTCGAAGATGTCAGTCGCATTAGATTAGTCTCAATATCATCATCTTTTCTTTTCTTTTCTTTTCTTTTCTTTTGGAGAATTGCATGCAGCAGACAATCCAGCACTAGCACAGAAGAGAAATAACTGAAGAAAGTAACGAAGGACGTGAAATTTGGACCGGGCCTGGAGGGAGAGAGGTTGAAGGTTCGGGGCAGCGGCGACGACACGGCGACAGATGCGCCCGAGGCATAGTCTAGAGTTCGGAGAGACCGTGACTTGGGCCCGCGAACAGAGGGATGGGAGGGTGGAGGAGGAGGAATTGGAGATGAGGGGTCGGGGCGGCGGGAGGAGAGACAGTGCGGGAGGAGCGGAGGAGGCGGAGGGCGGCGGTGGCGGAGGGCGGCGGTGGGAGTCGGAGACGGGCGGAGAGAGGGAAGAAGCGGAGGAAACCGAAGGGGTTACGGCCCTGCGAGATTACAAGATTGCCCGTTACCGGGCACGACGGCAAGGTCAGTCCATCCTACCGCTAGACAACAAAAGAAAGCTCTGACAGGAGGGATGCGTGGGAAAACCGTTACAGTGAACATTAGGCCTCGTGAAAAAGCCCAATTAGCTAGCCAATTTGTACAATTATCCCCCTGCACTAAACGTACGTAGTCGAACCATCCTCCAGCTAGGGGTGATAACGAGTGTCGGGTCGAGTTTTCATGATATTTTACCCAACCTGAAAAATTATGCATATGTGATTGGCCCAACCCGACTTGAGACCCATCCGGAATATAACCCGCACGATAGGGTTAGGTCGGGTAAAGTTTGTCCAAGTCGGGTTTCGTGTCTCAGATTTTTATTTTAAATTAAGGTTAAGTTGTGAGTCTAAGCATTGCAAATCTCACAACCTACAATGGGTATATCCGAGGGCGAGTGCACGCAAAGCATACTTTAATCCTCGGATCCACCATTTACAGTACCCTGAGACCCGCTAGCCTTATCGGACCTCCCCACCTCCTCTCTCCCTTAGTCACACAGACCCCAGATATCCACAATCCCAAAATCAAGCACTGCGCAATTCGATTCTCGAGCCGGTAAAGAAGAAAAACGACTCGCTCGATGTGCCGGAGATGAAACAATTGAGGGCTGGATCGGATGGATCAATAGAGAAAGGGGGGATTCCATTTTGAGGGTTTTACGGAGGGGGAGATGACGGAGCGAGTCATAATTAATAATACTGAGATCGTGAGAGAGAGCAAGAATTTGTTACAGAGGTTGAGGCCCTTGAGGATACGGCTATTGTTCCGAGCCCCAACGGATCCATAACAATACCCTACCATATTTACTGTCACCTGAAACAAACTGAGGCCCAACCCAGAAAGGTCGGAAATTTTCGGGTCTAGTTGGATCGTGTTGGGGTATATTCGGATCATGTATAGCCAGGTTTTTTTGACAGCACTACCTATAGCAGGGAAAGACCCTTGATCATATGCCGAAATCTTCTGAACGAAGCTATCGCCTCGAGAAGACTTGGATCGATGGATGTTGATATTCGATGTTCTGTAATCACGGAGCACGCAATTTCACTAGTCAATGATGAATTGTCAAGGCTCTTAGGTGTGCAGTTCCGATGGGCTCGGCTCGAATCAGCTGCTCCTCCTGGCCCCGGGAAAAAAAACAAAAATTGGAAAAAGAGAGGGAGCAGCCTCATGTGAGAGATGGTGGAGGGGCCAGCTCATCAAATGCAAAAAAAAAAAAAAAGTGATAGTAGAGGGGGTTGATGCAAAATTATGTTGCGTAATTGAGTGCACAAATATATGATGAAGCCATTATTGAATGAGTGTCCTCGGCTTGATTTAGCCCCATTTTGATGGCCCGGAAATAAAGTAATCTCGATGTCGTTTTAGTTCGATATAGGATTGGATTTCCTAATCAATGAGATTCCAATATCTAATGCGTTTGTCATGTCCGCAGAAAAATCAGAACGTGAAATTGGATTTCGCACAGTACCAAATCCCTCAAAAGGTGGAATGGGGTGTGTTAGCAATGCTTGGTATCGAGATTCCAATTCCACGTTCCTGACATCACTGAATTATGAAAGACCTGACTCTATCGCAATCATCAAGACCAGAGCCGGTCGCTAGTCGTTGGCCGTCTCTAATTAGTAGTGAAAAATTTTCTTTTTCTACAAATGCAAATAATGGAAAAGGAATGTCATCCAAGGACCAAGATTGCTTGAAATGCGAGTCCATCCGTCGATTCCTCATCATGGAAAACGAGGCTTCGGCAACTACTTAACGTGAGAATGCAAATTTAACAAAAGTAAGTCCAAGTTTAGAGAGAGAGAGACGGAAAGTTCATGATGCAACCTTTTTTATGCTTTCCCAAATGGAAAAATTATCTAAAATTAGGGGTGTCAAAAAAGCCTGAGCCGACCCAGCCCGGCCTAACCCGAAATTTAAGAGTACTTTGGAGTCGAGTCTTGGTCTTCTTTGGATAAGGGTTTTAGGTGTAGGCATTTGATAGGGTCAAACCGGGCCAGGCCGGGTTGGGTTTTTTTAATCCTGGCACCAAATACAACTCATCCAGAATAGCCATTCCCTCTCTCTCTCTCCCCTTCGCTCCCTTCTCTCTTTGCGCAAGAGCTAAAGTTCAAGTTCATGGCAATGGTAGCCGTGAAGTTCGCGAACATGGCCGTGGTGGCCTTCGTCCTCGCTCTCACGGTGCTTGCCGTGACCGCCTAGGTCGAGGCCCTAGCGCTGAGCCCCACCTCCCTTGCGAGCTCCATCTCCCCGTCGATCCTTTCCACCAGAGCAACGACCATCATAGCTCTCGTCTGCGGTTCCAAGCAAAGCCTTAACATTCTCCACCTACATCACACAAACGAAAGCACGTAAATTACACAGATTACAAAAGAGAGGAGGAAGAGGACAACACGGGTCGACTCCAGAATTAGGGTTTAGAACAGGGGTGGGGGAGTACGGATTCGTGAGGATTGACATCCAAGGAGATGATATGCTCGTCGGCGGTCATTACGGTGATCTTCATCCTTGCGTCTTCTCGCTTCCGGCTGTTGATGCTTCGTCTTCGCCTTCTTCGAATTGAGGGATGAATCTCGTTTGACTTCGTGCTGCTGATTCTAACGATCTTTGATTAGCTATCTGGCCTTCCGCTTCTGGGTTTCGATCTCGAACTGATGGATTGGGTCGGGTGTGAACACCGACAGGATCGAAGGAGCTCGGAAATGGAAAAGATTGGTCCCTGTTTAAAAAAAACCCTAAACCCAACCCGAATTGACCCGACCCAACCCTATTCTTGGAGTATATGCTGAATAGGGTCTTGGGTCGGGTCGGGTATCATGAAAGCCCAACCTAACCCGACTCATTGACACCCCTATCTAAAATATTTTAAATTTATTGCATTTTTACCAATTCATTCCTCAACTTTTTAATTGTATCAATTGAGTCATAAACCTTATCACATTTTGTCAATGGAAACTATTTGATCAATTTTGACCTGAAATCGCTGATATAAATGCCTATCACATGGATGGTCAATATTAACGTGAACAATTTTATAATAATATTTTAATATTTATTAATATTTTATTTTTTACTTTTCTTCTCTTCTTCTTCTTTTATACATTTTTTTCACGTTTTTTCCGTTTCTTTTTTTTCCCTCTCGTCGGCCTGAGGCGAGGGACTCGTGATGAATCGAAATATCGTGTGAAGTATGCCAAAAATCACACGTGTAACTTTTAAGGGAGAAGACAAGATACTTTTCCTAATCGAAATACGACAACAAAACTTCCGACACATGGAGATTCTCGCAATTGGCCACCCCCTTCCCCTTCAAATTAAGCAGATAGTCGGTAATGATAGCGGTATGATAAGGACAGCTTGATGCCTCCACGAGATATTATTTACTAATACAAGACGTGCGAGATTCCAACTCTTTTTGCTAGAATACAACCTACCAAGACCTTTGACTTTCTATAAATCAATGTGTCTGTTTAAGACTAAATTCTTGCATCTGATTTTTTTACATGAGAAATTCCATGCATGCTTTCTTGTTACGCAAGGTTAGGTTCAATGACTTAATAAGCTATAATGAATATGAATTTGACGATGCACATCGTCAGGCTTCAGTAGGCCCGGACTCATCCGATTTGTATACTGCAAAGTACATTGCAGGTATGTTGAGGGCATAGAGCAAGAGACGAGATATCAATGTGTGCTCGCACCCATGAATTCATAAACACGTGCAATCATCTCCATAATTTTCATTCTAAGCATTTTCCAAATGATAAGAGAAGCATGTTATGTAATTTGTTGCCTTAACTGCCGAGGGGATCAAATATCAAACATAGTCAAAAATTGGATAATGACTTATTATTGTCATGGCGAACTTTGCATTGTTTTTAGCATATCTTATTTGAAAAGCAAAAGAAAGGAAAATACAGATTCGTCTAGGTACACTTTTCCTTTTTGCTATTCACCCAATTTAAATCCCTCAACGGATACATCTCGACTTTTTCTAAGGCCACGAGAGAATTGTCCCTTCTTCTTTTTATCGTCTAATTTTATCGGAGGTCTCCGAAGAGACAATCTTATTACTTGCCACGTTGGCTTTTATGGAGAAGAAAACTATCGTGAGTTTCCAACGCGGGATAAGCATGGGATGACTTACCTGACTTTTCTCTTGTAGGGATTACTTTCCGTCCCATCGGCGCGATTGACATAAACACGTGTAAAACTTATTCTCTCCACCAAAAACATGTCGGTCGCATTTGATTAGACTCATCATCATCATCAATTATAAGAAGGCGAAGAAGAAAATTGAATGTACCGGACAATCAAGCACTAGCACTAGCACTAAATTCAACTTATAAGTGGGAGAGTGAAAAACCGTCTCTTTCAGCATCGAATGCATCGCCACAACCACAGCATCGTGCTTGACCGATGGCCATCGACTCATCATGGACAATTATAGTTAAACATGACTGAGGAGTGGGACGCAAATCATTCGATGCCGTGGACCGCGTAGACCCTTTTTCATTTCTTTTCTTTTCTTTTTTGGCTTTTTATGTTATGTCATGCCGTTCTAACAACTAATTTCGAAGGAAGAAATTGGCACATTTTCCATCTAATAGGATTTAACGTGGGGAAATTATCAAAAAAGTCTTAAACCTATCGTGCGGATATCAATTTAGGTTTAAAGTTTCCAATTTAGCCAATTTAGTCCTATACATTTTAACGATTTTCCAATGTAGTCATTCCATCCAATTTTGAGCAAGAAATCGCTGACATGGACGCCGGCCATTCTAAGTGGCATAGCAGGCGTCAATGTGGACAATTTTTGCATTTAAAAAAAAATTGGAAGAAAAACGAAAATAGGAAAAAAAATTCACAATTTTTTTCAAAAAATTGCAAAAATTGTTCACGTCAGCGCCGGCCAACCCACATAAAATATCCGACGCCCATTTCAGTGATTGCCGGTCAAAACTAACTGGAAAGACTAAGTTTATGACTGAATTGACATCCGTACAATAGATTTATACCTTTTTTGATAATTATCCTAACTTAATATCATATCAGGAAACTATGAAAAATTGTGTTGATGGAGACTCGAATGTAACTCGACCTCTGCGTACCCGCATCGATTGACAACCACTAATTAGATAAAATTATCCAAGTTAGGCTTCGATTAATTGGTGAACTGGACAAGCATAACATCAAGTCTAAAATTTGCCATCTAGTCAAAAAGCCTATGACCGAAGAAACACGAAATCATTCCGAGCGTCGCTGTTGGTGATCTTCCACCGGTAGAAGCGAAAGCGTGTACACTATTCAGTTCTCCTAAGTCGTCGTGTCCTGGAGCGCCCAGTCCCTCCATCTCCATCGAGCGCCTGAATGTCGCTATTCCGCGCTTCGTTTTTGATCGCCTTCGCCGTTGCCCGTTGGTTCTCTCCATCGAGCTTGGTGACCTCGCGACTCCGATCTCTCCGTCTCTGACTGTTTCTAATAGTGTCGCACTTGACGTGAAAACGATGTCATCGACAGGGTTTTGTCTGTTTGGTTCCGTTGAGTCTTTCTTGCAATTCAAAGTCGGATGGTGCGTGCTCTTCGCATTGCACTCGGTTTGAGTTTCAATCTCGTATCTCCTTAGCTCAGGCAATATAGTTGTTTAAGAGAAATTTGGGTTTTCTAGAAATGTGCCATGCTCGGTCATTTGTTCGGAAAAGGACACTACAAGTACCAAAATTTTCGCACGGCCTGCACTTGAGTGTCATAACTTTTTTTTCAATCACTTGAGTGTCATAACTTATATACGATGCTCACACGAGTGCCAAAATTTTTCAAAACAAACACCACAAGTGCCATGCTACGTGAGATTTCCGATACTTGAGCGAACGTTTTTTAAAAGTTATGACGCTCAAGTGATCAATTTAAAGTTATGGCATTTAAATGATCGGAAAAAAAAAATAAAAAAGGTTTTATCCTCAAGTGAGTCATGTACGATAGTTATAACGCTTGTGGTGTACTCATCCCATTCTTTGGCCATGTGTGTTAAAAGAGTTGCGCATCGAGCATGTGGAGTGATTGCATGGAGTGCTAATGTGGATCCAGTGTCTAATGGCTGCTCCGCTGGAAGCACAATCTCGGTTGCTGATTTTGTAGCGTCTGAAAATTTTAATCCCGCGCGATATAAGTGCGAAGCCACGTTAGTTCATTGTGTTTGTAGCAATCGATATGACCATACGACGTAACGCGTTGCAAAAGATGGGAATTTTAGGAGTTTTGTCGAGGTGGCTCTTTCATTACAGTATGAGGAAGTAAATTCGTTTTTTCTTTAAACGAGAACGTGGAAGTAAAATTTTGAAATTATATTAAGATTTTGAAGGTAAAATTATCAAAAAAAAAATTGTTCTTAATGGTTGTCAAAATCCAATATGCTTCTTTCGTGAATAAGAACTTGTGACTAGCCATTAGATACCAATTAAAATTAAGGGTTAATACCGCAAAAAACCTCAAACTGATACACTTATGACAAATTTATCCCAAACTAATATTTTTACCACGAAAAAGCGCAGACTAGTACACTTATAACAAATTTACCCCGAACTAATTTTTTTATCACAAAAAATATCAAACTGGTGCCTCCGTGACAAATTTACCCCAAATTAATTTTTTAATCACAAAAAATCCAAAACCGGTACACCGGTGATAAATTTACCCTAAACTAATTTTTTTTATTACAAAAAATCCCAAATTGGTACACATATAACAAATTTAGCCCAAATTAGTAATTTTGTGACAAATTTACCCTCTGTTAGCGGACTAATTTGGGGTTTTTTCATGATATTTTACCCTATGGATTTCCACGTGGACTTGCCGTGTCACCATACCACGTCACCATGCGTCATCCACATCAACAAATTTAACGGTAAAATTTGATAGAAGTTACAAAAAGTAAATTTGTCATGGGTGTATCAGTTTGGGGCTTTCATGGTCAAAAAATTAGTTTTTAGTAAATTTGTTACGGGTGTACCAGTTTGGAATTTTTTGTTGTAAAAAAATTAATTTTTGGTAAATTTATCACAAGTGTAATAGTTTGAGATTTTTTATGATCAAAAAATTAATTTGGAATAAATTTATCACAGGTAAATCGATTTGGGATTTTTGGTGGTATTAACCTTAAAATTAAATTGGAAAGATAAAAAAAATTTGGACCATTTCTCGATTTGTGCGTGTCATCCTTGCGCAGGGGCCATGCTAATCTTCTCTGTATCGTTCCAATTTTATCGGATGTCTCCGAAGAGACGAGCTTGTTGCGAAAGATATTGGCTTTTATAGGGAAGAAAGCTGCCGTGAGTTTTCGATGTGGGACAAAAATGGGATGACTCGCACAGCTTCCCTCCTGCGACCACAGGCACAGGATTACTTTCCGTCCCACTGACGGGATTGACACGAACGCCCGCTCAAAAAACCAAGAGACCTGAAACGCTTTCTCTCCGTCCGTCCGCTCGAAGATGTCAGTCGCATTAGATTAGTCTCAATATCATCATCTTTTCTTTTCTTTTCTTTTCTTTTCTTTTGGAGAATTGCATGCAGCAGACAATCCAGCACTAGCACAGAAGAGAAATAACTGAAGAAAGTAACGAAGGACGTGAAATTTGGACCGGGCCTGGAGGGAGAGAGGTTGAAGGTTCGGGGCAGCGGCGACGACACGGCGACAGATGCGCCCGAGGCATAGTCTAGAGTTCGGAGAGACCGTGACTTGGGCCCGCGAACAGAGGGATGGGAGGGTGGAGGAGGAGGAATTGGAGATGAGGGGTCGGGGCGGCGGGAGGAGAGACAGTGCGGGAGGAGCGGAGGAGGCGGAGGGCGGCGGTGGCGGAGGGCGGCGGTGGGAGTCGGAGACGGGCGGAGAGAGGGAAGAAGCGGAGGAAACCGAAGGGGTTACGGCCCTGCGAGATTACAAGATTGCCCGTTACCGGGCACGACGGCAAGGTCAGTCCATCCTACCGCTAGACAACAAAAGAAAGCTCTGACAGGAGGGATGCGTGGGAAAACCGTTACAGTGAACATTAGGCCTCGTGAAAAAGCCCAATTAGCTAGCCAATTTGTACAATTATCCCCCTGCACTAAACGTACGTAGTCGAACCATCCTCCAGCTAGGGGTGATAACGAGTGTCGGGTCGAGTTTTCATGATATTTTACCCAACCTGAAAAATTATGCATATGTGATTGGCCCAACCCGACTTGAGACCCATCCGGAATATAACCCGCACGATAGGGTTAGGTCGGGTAAAGTTTGTCCAAGTCGGGTTTCGTGTCTCAGATTTTTATTTTAAATTAAGGTTAAGTTGTGAGTCTAAGCATTGCAAATCTCACAACCTACAATGGGTATATCCGAGGGCGAGTGCACGCAAAGCATACTTTAATCCTCGGATCCACCATTTACAGTACCCTGAGACCCGCTAGCCTTATCGGACCTCCCCACCTCCTCTCTCCCTTAGTCACACAGACCCCAGATATCCACAATCCCAAAATCAAGCACTGCGCAATTCGATTCTCGAGCCGGTAAAGAAGAAAAACGACTCGCTCGATGTGCCGGAGATGAAACAATTGAGGGCTGGATCGGATGGATCAATAGAGAAAGGGGGGATTCCATTTTGAGGGTTTTACGGAGGGGGAGATGACGGAGCGAGTCATAATTAATAATACTGAGATCGTGAGAGAGAGCAAGAATTTGTTACAGAGGTTGAGGCCCTTGAGGATACGGCTATTGTTCCGAGCCCCAACGGATCCATAACAATACCCTACCATATTTACTGTCACCTGAAACAAACTGAGGCCCAACCCAGAAAGGTCGGAAATTTTCGGGTCTAGTTGGATCGTGTTGGGGTATATTCGGATCATGTATAGCCAGGTTTTTTTGACAGCACTACCTATAGCAGGGAAAGACCCTTGATCATATGCCGAAATCTTCTGAACGAAGCTATCGCCTCGAGAAGACTTGGATCGATGGATGTTGATATTCGATGTTCTGTAATCACGGAGCACGCAATTTCACTAGTCAATGATGAATTGTCAAGGCTCTTAGGTGTGCAGTTCCGATGGGCTCGGCTCGAATCAGCTGCTCCTCCTGGCCCCGGGAAAAAAAACAAAAATTGGAAAAAGAGAGGGAGCAGCCTCATGTGAGAGATGGTGGAGGGGCCAGCTCATCAAATGCAAAAAAAAAAAAAAGTGATAGTAGAGGGGGTTGATGCAAAATTATGTTGCGTAATTGAGTGCACAAATATATGATGAAGCCATTATTGAATGAGTGTCCTCGGCTTGATTTAGCCCCATTTTGATGGCCCGGAAATAAAGTAATCTCGATGTCGTTTTAGTTCGATATAGGATTGGATTTCCTAATCAATGAGATTCCAATATCTAATGCGTTTGTCATGTCCGCAGAAAAATCAGAACGTGAAATTGGATTTCGCACAGTACCAAATCCCTCAAAAGGTGGAATGGGGTGTGTTAGCAATGCTTGGTATCGAGATTCCAATTCCACGTTCCTGACATCACTGAATTATGAAAGACCTGACTCTATCGCAATCATCAAGACCAGAGCCGGTCGCTAGTCGTTGGCCGTCTCTAATTAGTAGTGAAAAATTTTCTTTTTCTACAAATGCAAATAATGGAAAAGGAATGTCATCCAAGGACCAAGATTGCTTGAAATGCGAGTCCATCCGTCGATTCCTCATCATGGAAAACGAGGCTTCGGCAACTACTTAACGTGAGAATGCAAATTTAACAAAAGTAAGTCCAAGTTTAGAGAGAGAGAGACGGAAAGTTCATGATGCAACCTTTTTTATGCTTTCCCAAATGGAAAAATTATCTAAAATTAGGGGTGTCAAAAAAGCCTGAGCCGACCCAGCCCGGCCTAACCCGAAATTTAAGAGTACTTTGGAGTCGAGTCTTGGTCTTCTTTGGATAAGGGTTTTAGGTGTAGGCATTTGATAGGGTCAAACCGGGCCAGGCCGGGTTGGGCTTTTTTAATCCTGGCACCAAATACAACTCATCCAGAATAGCCATTCCCTCTCTCTCTCTCCCCTTCGCTCCCTTCTCTCTTTGCGCAAGAGCTAAAGTTCAAGTTCATGGCAATGGTAGCCGTGAAGTTCGCGAACATGGCCGTGGTGGCCTTCGTCCTCGCTCTCACGGTGCTTGCCGTGACCGCCTAGGTCGAGGCCCTAGCGCTGAGCCCCACCTCCCTTGCGAGCTCCATCTCCCCGTCGATCCTTTCCACCAGAGCAACGACCATCATAGCTCTCGTCTGCGGTTCCAAGCAAAGCCTTAACATTCTCCACCTACATCACACAAACGAAAGCACGTAAATTACACAGATTACAAAAGAGAGGAGGAAGAGGACAACACGGGTCGACTCCAGAATTAGGGTTTAGAACAGGGGTGGGGGAGTACGGATTCGTGAGGATTGACATCCAAGGAGATGATATGCTCGTCGGCGGTCATTACGGTGATCTTCATCCTTGCGTCTTCTCGCTTCCGGCTGTTGATGCTTCGTCTTCGCCTTCTTCGAATTGAGGGATGAATCTCGTTTGACTTCGTGCTGCTGATTCTAACGATCTTTGATTAGCTATCTGGCCTTCCGCTTCTGGGTTTCGATCTCGAACTGATGGATTGGGTCGGGTGTGAACACCGACAGGATCGAAGGAGCTCGGAAATGGAAAAGATTGGTCCCTGTTTAAAAAAAACCCTAAACCCAACCCGAATTGACCCGACCCAACCCTATTCTTGGAGTATATGCTGAATAGGGTCTTGGGTCGGGTCGGGTATCATGAAAGCCCAACCTAACCCGACTCATTGACACCCCTATCTAAAATATTTTAAATTTATTGCATTTTTACCAATTCATTCCTCAACTTTTTAATTGTATCAATTGAGTCATAAACCTTATCACATTTTGTCAATGGAAACTATTTGATCAATTTTGACCTGAAATCGCTGATATAAATGCCTATCACATGGATGGTCAACATTAACGTGAACAATTTTATAATAATATTTTAATATTTATTAATATTTTATTTTTTACTTTTCTTCTCTTCTTCTTCTTTTATACATTTTTTTCACTTTTTTTCCGTTTCTTTTTTTTCCCTCTCGTCGGCCTGAGGCGAGGGACTCGTGATGAATCGAAATATCGTGTGAAGTATGCCAAAAATCACACGTGTAACTTTTAAGGGAGAAGACAAGATACTTTTCCTAATCGAAATACGACAACAAAACTTCCGACACATGGAGATTCTCGCAATTGGCCACCCCCTTCCCCTTCAAATTAAGCAGATAGTCGGTAATGATAGCGGTATGATAAGGACAGCTTGATGCCTCCACGAGATATTATTTACTAATACAAGACGTGCGAGATTCCAACTCTTTTTGCTAGAATACAACCTACCAAGACCTTTGACTTTCTATAAATCAATGTGTCTGTTTAAGACTAAATTCTTGCATCTGATTTTTTTACATGAGAAATTCCATGCATGCTTTCTTGTTACGCAAGGTTAGGTTCAATGACTTAATAAGCTATAATGAATATGAATTTGACGATGCACATCGTCAGGCTTCAGTAGGCCCGGACTCATCCGATTTGTATACTGCAAAGTACATTGCAGGTATGTTGAGGGCATAGAGCAAGAGACGAGATATCAATGTGTGCTCGCACCCATGAATTCATAAACACGTGCAATCATCTCCATAATTTTCATTCTAAGCATTTTCCAAATGATAAGAGAAGCATGTTATGTAATTTGTTGCCTTAACTGCCGAGGGGATCAAATATCAAACATAGTCAAAAATTGGATAATGACTTATTATTGTCATGGCGAACTTTGCATTGTTTTTAGCATATCTTATTTGAAAAGCAAAAGAAAGGAAAATACAGATTCGTCTAGGTACACTTTTCCTTTTTGCTATTCACCCAATTTAAATCCCTCAACGGATACATCTCGACTTTTTCTAAGGCCACGAGAGAATTGTCCCTTCTTCTTTTTATCGTCTAATTTTATCGGAGGTCTCCGAAGAGACAATCTTATTACTTGCCACGTTGGCTTTTATGGAGAAGAAAACTATCGTGAGTTTCCAACGCGGGATAAGCATGGGATGACTTACCTGACTTTTCTCTTGTAGGGATTACTTTCCGTCCCATCGGCGCGATTGACATAAACACGTGTAAAACTTATTCTCTCCACCAAAAACATGTCGGTCGCATTTGATTAGACTCATCATCATCATCAATTATAAGAAGGCGAAGAAGAAAATTGAATGTACCGGACAATCAAGCACTAGCACTAGCACTAAATTCAACTTATAAGTGGGAGAGTGAAAAACCGTCTCTTTCAGCATCGAATGCATCGCCACAACCACAGCATCGTGCTTGACCGATGGCCATCGACTCATCATGGACAATTATAGTTAAACATGACTGAGGAGTGGGACGCAAATCATTCGATGCCGTGGACCGCGTAGACCCTTTTTCATTTCTTTTCTTTTCTTTTTTGGCTTTTTATGTTATGTCATGCCGTTCTAACAACTAATTTCGAAGGAAGAAATTGGCACATTTTCCATCTAATAGGATTTAACGTGGGGAAATTATCAAAAAAGTCTTAAACCTATCGTGCGGATATCAATTTAGGTTTAAAGTTTCCAATTTAGCCAATTTAGTCCTATACATTTTAACGATTTTCCAATGTAGTCATTCCATCCAATTTTGAGCAAGAAATCGCTGACATGGACGCCGGCCATTCTAAGTGGCATAGCAGGCGTCAATGTGGACAATTTTTGCATTTAAAAAAAAATTGGAAGAAAAACGAAAATAGGAAAAAAAATTCACAATTTTTTTCAAAAAATTGCAAAAATTGTTCACGTCAGCGCCGGCCAACCCACATAAAATATCCGACGCCCATTTCAGTGATTGCCGGTCAAAACTAACTGGAAAGACTAAGTTTATGACTGAATTGACATCCGTACAATAGATTTATACCTTTTTTGATAATTATCCTAACTTAATATCATATCAGGAAACTATGAAAAATTGTGTTGATGGAGACTCGAATGTAACTCGACCTCTGCGTACCCGCATCGATTGACAACCACTAATTAGATAAAATTATCCAAGTTAGGCTTCGATTAATTGGTGAACTGGACAAGCATAACATCAAGTCTAAAATTTGCCATCTAGTCAAAAAGCCTATGACCGAAGAAACACGAAATCATTCCGAGCGTCGCTGTTGGTGATCTTCCACCGGTAGAAGCGAAAGCGTGTACACTATTCAGTTCTCCTAAGTCGTCGTGTCCTGGAGCGCCCAGTCCCTCCATCTCCATCGAGCGCCTGAATGTCGCTATTCCGCGCTTCGTTTTTGATCGCCTTCGCCGTTGCCCGTTGGTTCTCTCCATCGAGCTTGGTGACCTCGCGACTCCGATCTCTCCGTCTCTGACTGTTTCTAATAGTGTCGCACTTGACGTGAAAACGATGTCATCGACAGGGTTTTGTCTGTTTGGTTCCGTTGAGTCTTTCTTGCAATTCAAAGTCGGATGGTGCGTGCTCTTCGCATTGCACTCGGTTTGAGTTTCAATCTCGTATCTCCTTAGCTCAGGCAATATAGTTGTTTAAGAGAAATTTGGGTTTTCTAGAAATGTGCCATGCTCGGTCATTTGTTCGGAAAAGGACACTACAAGTACCAAAATTTTCGCACGGCCTGCACTTGAGTGTCATAACTTTTTTTTCAATCACTTGAGTGTCATAACTTATATACGATGCTCACACGAGTGCCAAAATTTTTCAAAACAAACACCACAAGTGCCATGCTACGTGAGATTTCCGATACTTGAGCGAACGTTTTTTAAAAGTTATGACGCTCAAGTGATCAATTTAAAGTTATGGCATTTAAATGATCGGAAAAAAAAAATAAAAAAGGTTTTATCCTCAAGTGAGTCATGTACGATAGTTATAACGCTTGTGGTGTACTCATCCCATTCTTTGGCCATGTGTGTTAAAAGAGTTGCGCATCGAGCATGTGGAGTGATTGCATGGAGTGCTAATGTGGATCCAGTGTCTAATGGCTGCTCCGCTGGAAGCACAATCTCGGTTGCTGATTTTGTAGCGTCTGAAAATTTTAATCCCGCGCGATATAAGTGCGAAGCCACGTTAGTTCATTGTGTTTGTAGCAATCGATATGACCATACGACGTAACGCGTTGCAAAAGATGGGAATTTTAGGAGTTTTGTCGAGGTGGCTCTTTCATTACAGTATGAGGAAGTAAATTCGTTTTTTCTTTAAACGAGAACGTGGAAGTAAAATTTTGAAATTATATTAAGATTTTGAAGGTAAAATTATCAAAAAAAAAATTGTTCTTAATGGTTGTCAAAATCCAATATGCTTCTTTCGTGAATAAGAACTTGTGACTAGCCATTAGATACCAATTAAAATTAAGGGTTAATACCGCAAAAAACCTCAAACTGATACACTTATGACAAATTTATCCCAAACTAATATTTTTACCACGAAAAAGCGCAGACTAGTACACTTATAACAAATTTACCCCGAACTAATTTTTTTATCACAAAAAATATCAAACTGGTGCCTCCGTGACAAATTTACCCCAAATTAATTTTTTAATCACAAAAAATCCAAAACCGGTACACCGGTGATAAATTTACCCTAAACTAATTTTTTTTATTACAAAAAATCCCAAATTGGTACACATATAACAAATTTAGCCCAAATTAGTAATTTTGTGACAAATTTACCCTCTGTTAGCGGACTAATTTGGGGTTTTTTCATGATATTTTACCCTATGGATTTCCACGTGGACTTGCCGTGTCACCATACCACGTCACCATGCGTCATCCACATCAACAAATTTAACGGTAAAATTTGATAGAAGTTACAGAAAGTAAATTTGTCATGGGTGTATCAGTTTGGGGCTTTCATGGTCAAAAAATTGATTTTTGGTAAATTTATCACAAGTAAATCGATTTAGAATTTTTTGTGGTATTAACCTTAAAATTAAATTGGAAAGATAAAAAAAATTTAGACCATTTCTCGATTTGTGCGTGTCATCCTTGCGCAGGGGCCATGCTAATCTTCTCTGTATCGTTCCAATTTTATCGGATGTCTCCGAAGAGACGAGCTTGTTGCGAAAGATATTGGCTTTTATAGAGAAGAAAGCTGCCGTGAGTTTTCGATGTGGGACAAAAATGGGATGACTCGCACAGCTTTCCTCCTGCGACCACAGGCAGAGGATTACTTTTCCGTCCCACTGACGGGATTGACACGAACACCCGCTCAAAAAACCAAGAGACCTGAAACGCTTTCTCTCCGTCCGTCCGCTCGAAGATGTCAGTCGCATCAGAGGAGTCTCAATATCATCATCTTTTCTTTTCTTTTCTTTTGGAGAATTGCATGCAGCAGACAATCCAGCACTAGCACAGAAGAGAAATAACTGAAGAAAGTAACGACGGACGTGAAATTTGGACCAGGCCGGGAGGGAGAGAGGTTGAAGGTTCGGGGCAGCGGCGACGACACGGCGACAGATGCGCCCGAGGCATAGTCTAGAGTTCGGAGAGACCGTGACTTGGGCCGCGAACAGAGGGATGGGAGGGTGGAGGAGGAGGAATTGGAGATGAGGGGTCGGGGCGGCGGGAGAGAGACAGTGCGGGAGGAGCGGAGGAGGCGGAGGGCGGCGGAGGGAGTCGGAGACGGGCGGAGAGAGGGAAGAAGCGGAGGAAACCGAAGGGGTTACGGCCCTGCGAGATTACAAGATTGCCCGTTACTGGGCACGACGGCAAGGTCAGTCCATCCTACCGCTAGACAACCAAAGAAAGCTCTGACAGGAGGGATGCGTGGGAAAATCGTTACAGTGAACATTGGGCCTCGTGAAAAAGCCCAATTAGCTAGCCAATTTGTACAATTATCCCCTTCACTAAACGTACGTAGTCGTACCATCCTCCAGCTGGGGGTGACAACGTGTCGGGTCAAATTGGGTTTTTATGATACTTGACCCAACCCGAAAAACTACGCATATGTGATTGGTGCACCACGACTTGAGACCCATTCGGAATATAACCTGCACAATAGGGTTGGGTCGGGTCAAGTTTGTCCAAGTCGGATTTCTTCTTTGAGATTTTTATTTTAAATTAAGGTTAAGTTATGCGTCTAAGCATCGCACATCGCACAACCTACAATGGATATCTCCGAAAGTGAGTGCATGCGAAGCATACTTTAATCCTCGGATCTGCCGTTTACAGTATCCCGAGACCCGCCAGCATTGTCGGACCTCCGCACCTCTTCTCTCCCATAGTCACGCAAACCCCAGATAGCCACAATCCCAAAATCAAGCACCGCGCAACGCGATTCTCGAGCCGGTAAAGAAGAAAGACGACGCGCTCGATGTGCCGGAGATGAAACAATCGAGGGCTGGATCGGATGGATCAATAGAGAGAGAGGGGGGCGTGGGGGGATCCATTTCGAGGGTTTTACAGAGGGGGAGATGACAGAGCGAGTCATAATCAATAATATTGGGATCGCGAGAGAGAGAAAGAAGGAGCGAATACGTGCATCTGTTACCGAAGTTGAGGCCCTTGAGGATACGGCTATTGTTCCGAGCCCCAACAGATCCATAACAATACCCAACCATTTTTACTGTCACCCAATACCCATAAAGTAGACCTGTCAAATGGGTGGGTCGGGTTGGGTTTGGGTCGGGTCATAAATGGTCCGACCCAAATTGACCCATTAACCCGTTTATGACCCATTTATGCGCAATGCAATTTTGTTGACCCATACCCGACCCGACCCATACCCAACCCATACCCGATTAGACCCATATTGCTAAAATACTTCCATATTTAATTAAATATAAGAAAATTCATACCCAAGCTGAAATGAGAGTGCAGAATGAGTGAGTGCAAGATTGAGTGAGGGTGAGAGAAATGCGTTGAGTTTAAATCAGTTGTAAACTCATTTATGACCCATTTGCGACCCATTTATGACCCATTTAACACTAATATAAGACTTCTACCCATTTATGACCCATTTACTAAATATAACTAACCCATTTATGACCCATTTACTAATAAATGGGTTAAGAAATGGGTTTATGACCCATTTTGACAGGTCTACCATAAATGCCGGAAATTTTCGAGCAAAGTCGGGTCGTGTTAGGATATGTTCAGATCATGTATATTCAGGTTTTTTTGATAGCCTTACCTACAGCAGGTAAAGACCCTTGATCATATGCTGAAATCTTCTGAACGAAGCTACCGCCACGAGAAGACTTGGATCGATGGATGTTGATATTCGATGTTCTGTAATCACGGAGCACGCAATTTCACTAGTCAATGATGAATTGTCAAGGCTCTTGGGTGTGCTGTTCCGATGGGCTCGGCTCGAATCAGCTGCTCCTCCTGGCCCCGGGAAGAAACAAAAATTGGAAAGAGAGGGAGCAGCCTCATGTGAGAGATGGTGGAGGGGCCAGCTCATCACATGCAAAAACAAAAAAAAAAGTGATAGTAGAGGGGTTTGATGCATAATTATGTTGCGTAATTGAGTGCACAAATATATGATGAAGCCATTATTGAATGAGTGTCCTCGGCTTGATTTAGCCCCATTTTGATGGCCCGGAAATAAAGTAATCTCGATGTCATTTTAGTTCGATATAGAATTGGATTTCCTAATCAATGAGATTCCAATATCTAATGCGTTTGTCATGTCCGCAGAGAAATCAGAATGTGATATTGGATTTTCGCGTGGTACCAGATCCCTCAAAAGGCGGAATTGGGTGTGCTGGCAATGCTTGGTATCGAGATTCCAATTCCACGTTCCCGACATCACCGAACTATGAAAGACCTGACTCTATCGCAATCATCAAGACCATAGCCGGTCGCTAATCGTCGATCGCCGGTCGCCTCCGATTAGCAGTGAAAATTTTTCTTTTTCTACAAATGCAAATAATGGAAAAGGAATGTCATCCAAGGACCAAGATTGCTTGAAATGCGAGTCCATCTGTCGATTCCTCGTCATGGAAAACGAGGCTTTGGCAACCATTTAACGCGAGAATGCAAATTTGACAAAAGTAAGTCCAAGTTTAGAGGGAGAGAGAGAGACGGAAAGTTCATGACGCCACCTTTTTTATGCTTTCCCAAATAGAAAAATTATCCAAAAAATATTTGAATTAATTGCGTTTTTGACAATTCAATCATGAACCTTTTAACTGTATCAGTCGAGTCATAAAACCTTATCACGTCTTGCCAATTAAGTCTATTTGATCAATTTTGGCCTGAAATTGCCAACATAAATGCCTATCGCTTGGACGGTCAATATTAACGTGAATAGTTCTGTAATAATATTTTATATTTTTCTTCTCTTTTTCTTCTTTACATTTTTTTTTGTTTTTTCCTTTTCCTTTTTTTTTTCCTCATCGGCTTGAGGCATCGCGAGTCCCTTGCCCCGGGCCGAGTTCGAATCCCCATCTTCCCAGGGAGTTAGGAGTGAGGACGTGTAATTTTGATGCGAGTTTCGACTCTCACGCTGTATAAGAGGTAGGGCAAAAGTCTGAAAGCGAGTTAAGGTTTAGAAAACGATATATATAAAAAAAAATAAAGTATGCCAAAAATCACAGGTGTAACTTTTGCGGGACAAGACAAGATAGTTTTTCCTAATCGAAACACGACAACAAAACTTTCGAGGCACAGTGATTCTCCCAATTGGCCACCCCTTCGTTCCGTCCTCGAGCTTAGCCGGATGATAAAGGACAGCTTGATGCCTCCACGAGAATATGATCTACTAATACAAGACGTGCGAGATTCCAACTCTTTTGCCAGAATACAACCTACCAGTACACCCTTGACTTTCTGCAAATCAATGTGTCCGTTTGAGACCAAAGTTCTTGCGTCTGGTTTTTTTTACATGGATGATTCCATGCATCCTTTCTCGTTACGCGAGGTCGGGTTCAACGACTTAAATAAGCTATAATGAATACGAATCTGACGATACACATCGTCGGGCCTCAGTAGGCCCGGACTCATCCGATTTGTATACCGCGAAGTACATTGCAGGTATGCTGAGGGCATAGAGCAAGAGACGAGATACCGATGCGTACTCGCACCCGTGAATTCATAGACGCGTGCAATCATCTCCGTAATTTTCATTCCGAGCATTTTCCAAATGATGAGAGGAGCGTGTTTATGTAATCTGTTGCCTTAACAACCGAGGGGATCAAATACCAAACATAGTCAAAAATTGGATGATGACTTATTATTATCACCGGCGAACCTTGCATTGTGTTTCACATATCTTATTTGGAAAATACGGATACGTCTAGATGCGCTTTTCCTTTTCGCTATTCACCCAGTTTAAATCCCGTAGCAAATGCATCTTGACTTTTTCTTAAGACCGGAATCCCCTGTCGTGGAAAAAGCCTAATGTAGTTTTTCCTATAATTTCCATACTTGAATACTATTTTAAATTTCAACTAAAAAATGAAACGTTGATATTTTTATGAAAAAGCACGCACAAAAAGGCTCCCACGTTATCGGGGAACGGAGGGAAGTTTTTTGTTTTTTTGTGGTCGAAAAACGAAGGATGGTTTGGGAGACGAAAATCTTTATTATATTTTTCTCCGACCCCCTTTGACAATTGACATTTTCCACATTATTTTTCTTAAGGCCACACAATTTTTTCCAGCTTATTCACAATAGGGTAAAAGCATTTTTTTTTCTTGGGAAAATAACAAAAACTATCCTTGAACTTTGACCGAATATAAATTATAGTTCATGAATTTTTAATTTGTTAATATAATCTCTGAACTTTAATTCAATATGTAATATTATTTTTAAAATTTTAATTTATTCAATATAATTTCTGAATTTTGAGATAAAGTTTAAGGATCAAATTATACATTCAATTAAAATTTAGGAATTACATTAAATAAATTAAAATTTTATGAACCAACGTTCAATTTCTTTTCTTGTTGCTAGTAATCGGTAATAGGCAAGGTGCAGTAGCGTCTGGGTAACTCCGATGTGATGTTGCGATTGATAGTAACGCGCGATTAAATTAATAATAATAATAATTATTATTATTATTATTATTATAAGGTCACGGTCAAGTGGTCACCACAGAATTGTCCCTTCTTCATCAATGATAATTACCACGACAGACATTTTCATAATCGCCAGAAAAGATTCATTGGAACCCGTCGTGTGGGACCCGCCCCCAAACCCTGAGGCTGTGAGTCCAATGGAGCATCATTGCCCACGTATGAGTTCGTCCATGCGCTGTTTTTGTCCGCACTTTTCCGTCTTCTTTTTCTTTGTTTTTTTTTTTTTGACAATGACACGAACGGTCCTTGAATTTTAACTCGACGTACAATTTAGTCCCAAAAATTTTAATTTATTCAATATAATCCTTGAACTTTATCTTAATTTTTAATGCGGTCCCTGAACTTTTAATTTGTTTGATGTGATCCCTGAACTTTTGGTACATATTCAATTTAGTCCCTGAACTATATGAAAATATATAATATAGTCCCCGATCTTAGATTAATGGAAGGACTACATTCAACATTTTTATAAAGTTCAGGGACTATATTGAACATGTACCAAAAGTTAAAAGATCATATTAAACAAATTGAAAGTTCAGGAACCATATTGAATATTGGGTTAAAGTTCAGAGACTATATTGAACAAATTAAAATTTCAGTGATCAAATTACACATTAAATCAAAGTTCAGAGACTGTTTGTATCATTTTCTCTCTCTCTTTTTTTTTTTCTTTTTCTTACTTTTTCTCACCCTTTGTGGAGTTATATATGGCTTTTTAACCTCCCTCGTGTCCACAAATGTGATTGCAATGTAGAGATGTCAAAGAGCCGAACTTTAAATTAGGATCATACTCAAATCGTTAGACTACTTATATATTAAATGGCGCGTCCATCGACCAGCTTAAACTTTTAGAACAGCTAGAAGCAGTCCCACAAAATATCTCATGATATCATATCAGGATATCTCGAGCTTAAATTTCTCCAGAACTTATATGTAACTCTCCGTAATCAATTTCGACGCTGTATTCTTACACCCAAATCCAGCCCACCTATGAGAGGGAGGGGGTTGGCACGATGCCGCGTCAAGAACCCCGATCGAATCGGGCGAAAGGAAAAAGTTACGCGCCGATCAATTGCTGATCGAATCTTTTTGCCCGCGATGGGGAAAAAAGCTCCGGGACTAGGTGGTTGGGGGGGGGACCGAGGGCATCCGGTCGACGAAATTCCATTCCGGCGGCGCTTATCGCCCATCTCCTCCGCTTGGAGCGTCTCGATTTCTCGTAGAATCGAAAAGATGCATATGCATCGCCAGCTCCGGTCCAAATGCTCCGTATTTTAAAATTTCTTCCGGGCCGACGACCCGAGTGCAAATTTTTCTTTTTTTTTGGGGGGGGGGAGGGGACAGAAGATGGGAGTTAGCCGATTGATTTACAAAAGGATCGAGATGGTAGTTCAATTCGCTACTTTGGGAGGACTTCAGATCGTCCCGTGGTGGTGGTAATGGCAGGAGAAGGGAAGCCCGACCAATTTAAGGACTTTTAATGAGGAACAAACGAAAGGGAGGGGGGGCGGGCGACGAGGACGGGGGGGCCCCGGCTTTCGCCGGTCACCCTTTTTCGGACAGCGACTGGCGACGAAATAATTGACTCCACTGCGAAAGTTAGCCGGCCCTTTGAGTGCGGGCCCCGCCACCCAAGGCGACGTTCATCGCGATCGCATGCGGGCGGAAACCCTTTCCGGAGTTTCACTTTCAAATAAATAGGAAAAAAACTACAAAAAACTCCAAACTATGTCACCTGTGACACATTTATCTTGAACTTTTTTTTGTGATACCAAAAATTCCAAACTATGCTATTTGTGACACATTTACCCTATTGTACTTTAGTCCATGAGTATTTTCGCCTTTTTTGCTTTTTCTTTTTTTTTTCCTTTCCGGCGAGGGTTGCCCTCGCCGGCATCCATCCGGCGAGGGCCACCCTCGCCGGCGTCGGGCGAGGGTTGCCTCGCCTAGGCGAGGGTCGCCTCACTTGGGCGAGTGAGGGCCGCCCTCGCCTGAGTCGAGCGAGGGCGGGCGAGGGCCGCCCCACTTGGGCGAGCGAGGGCAACCCTCGCCGGACGAACGCCAACGAGAACAACCCTCACCAGAAAGGGTAAAAAAAGGAAAAAAAAAAGAAAAAGCAAAAAAGACGAAAATGCTCATAGACTAAAGTACAATGGGGTAAATGTGTCGCAAATAGCATAATTTGAGATTTTTGGTATCACAAAAAAAAGTTCAAGGTAAATGTATCACGGATGGCATAGTTTGGAGTTTTTGGTTATTTTTTTTCATATAAATAATAATAATAATAATCGATTTGCGTAAAAAGTTGGGAGAAACATGCCTGGTGAATTAACGGGTTGAAATTAGGGGGTGTGTAAATGAATGGGGAACCGTCGGTGAATACCAGTCTGATTTTTGGTTCTAAGTGTGGAACCATCCATTCGCTCACTCGAACTGGACCGGTAATATATATAATTAATCTCTAATATGAAGCTCAACACCCATCAACTAAGTATTCATCTCGTCTCACTCTCTATCTTGTCTGAGTCGTTTCTCTATCTCGTCTGAGTCGTTTCTCTATCTCTTACTCATGATCTCGACTCTCAAGCTCAATGTTCATCGACTCAAGACCGTGACTTTCAACTCCGATCGACTCACGGACCCACCTCTAGCCGTTCATTGCCTCCCTCTCTCGCTCTCTATCACTCCCATTTACGTGAAGCTTTGTGGAACCAATGGGAGATTTCCGGTTTCAATTTTTCGGAACTGGTCTTTAGTGAACGGTTCATGGTTCTATGGTGAGAACCGCTCACCCAGACCATACTCACTCCAGTTGAAATATCTTTAATTGAAGCTTGGGGCTCGTTTATTTGAAGGAAATCTGTTTTTTGGAAAATTGTTTTCCGACTTTCCGATGTTTGAATAACGAGAAACTAATCGATATTCCGAAAATATTTTCCATGAACCGAAAATAACAAGCTTAGATTGGGGGATCGCAACTGCTCCTCTAAACAAAAGGGAAATCATTTCCCCTAAAGCTCCAAACAAATGAAAACAAGACAATTTTCTTTGAGAATGATTCCCATAAAAAAATAATTTCCTTTATCATGAAATTCTCAGCAAGACAAATTCACTAATTTGGATTTTTAAATCGAATTCAAACCCGGGCTTAAAGATCTCGCTTTGAAAATACAGTACGATTGGAAGATTGTATATGCAAATTTATTCATATAAATTATGGTAAATTATGCGATTGTCACATGTAAAAGTACAATCACGCGGACTACCCTCGCGCATATACGTGATTATGATATTTTCCCGAGCGCGACCTCGGCTCGAATCGGAAAAGAATCCAACTAAATTTAACTAAGTCATTTATGACCAGAAAATTTAAATGGAAAATAAAGAAAAAACAAATAAAAATCCAAGTAGTCTTCAAATCGAATTTGAACGGCTACTACGAACACGGCCACATTTTTTAAAAAAGTTCACGCAATTGGAACAGGGAAAAAAAATCTAAAATGCCCAAAAAAAATGAAGAGAGAAAAGAGGAGACCCTCACGCGCCCCCCCCCCCCACCGCGCGTGAGATCCTCTGCGATTCCTCTCCTTCGTCCGCTCCCATTCCATTCCAATACAATCTCCCCTATATTCTCTCTCTCTCTTCTTTCTCTCTCTACATCGCCTTCTATAAAGCAACGCTCCCCCCCCTTCTCTCTCATCCATTCTCTCTCTCTCTCTCTCTCTCTACCTCCTCTGATTCTCCGATCGGATACAGCCAAGGCCAAGGAAGATGGGTCTCAGATCGCCGCCGCCGCCGGCCTCCGCCGCCGCCGCCCTCGCCGTCGCCGTCGCGCTGCTCCTGGCGATCGCCTCCGCCGCCCTCGACATGTCCATCGTCAGCTACGACCGGGCCCACGGCGACCGGGGGAGGACCGACGACGAGGTGATGGCGGTCTACGAGAGCTGGCTGGCCAAGCACGGCAAGGCCTACAACGCCCTGGGCGAGAAGGAGAGGCGCTTCCAGGTCTTCAAGGACAACCTCCGGTTCATCGACGACCACAACGCCGCCGACGGGAACCGGACCTTCAGGGTCGGCCTCAACCGGTTCGCCGATCTCACCAACGAGGAGTACCGGTCCATGTACCTGGGCGCCAAGATGGATCGGTCGAGGCGGCGGCTCGGGAAGGCCCGCAACGATCGCTACGCCGTGGTCGCCGGGGAGGAGCTCCCGGCGTCGGTCGATTGGAGGAAGGAAGGCGCCGTTGTCCACGTCAAGGACCAGGGAAGTTGTGGTGAGTTTTTTCTTCTGATATCACATATATAAATAATTGTTTCATTTCATTTTTGTACCGCTTCTGATATTTTTAGTGGTTTTATTTGATATTTTTGCGCGGAATAGAGATTATTGTTCTTATGTTGACGATATCTTTGTATGATGCATCCGTGATGAGATTAAACCAAGAGAAAAAAGGAGGAATTTTGATGTTGTGGTCAAGGATGTGGTTGCTGGTAATTTGCTCTTTCACTTTGTGGGGGAACAAAAAAATCGATTCTCGCGTTAAGATTTAGCCCGTTTTGCTCGTTAGGAAGTTTCGTGCCTTCGTTTGTCTGATGGTGACTTTCTTCGTTTTGGACCGATTTCCATGGTTGTTGCGTTCTGTTTTTGTTGGGGGTGATCCCATGATTTGCATCCTTTTATGGACTTCCATAAGGTCCATTCATGATAATCTGTCAGCTGTTATTCATATGCTTGCGCTTGCTTTGTATTGATCGTGTAGAAGATGCATACTCTATTTTCAATGATAGCATGAATTGCTAAGAGAGGATACCCACGGGCCAAAAAAAAAAGTCTTATTTTGTTTACTCTTTTGCTAGAAATTTAGAAGGCATATGGAGATATAGTAATGACTGCAAATCTTTTTGCCCGAAAATTAAAATGCCATTCGTGACAAGCTTCTCAGGAGTCACTGTTAATTGATTTGAAATGAAAATGGTACTTTTCTTGGAAAAAAAGAAAGCTAATCAATATAATTTTTTTTTGTTTTGACGCAATTGTAGCGGCTAGTGCAAGAGGATTTTGGGAAGAAAAAGTGGTCAATATATTTTTAATAGTTTCCTCAACTCAAAGCAATCATCATCACCTGTTATTAAGTTCATTCTCAAAGAATTTCTTTTGGGAGAATTTCTGTCAATGGTTAAATGATTTATTTCCGACTGAAGGGAGTTGCTGGGCGTTCTCTACCATTGCTGCTGTGGAGGGGATAAACAAGATTGTTACTGGTGATTTGATCTCTCTGTCCGAGCAGGAACTCGTGGACTGCGATACATCCTACAATGAAGGATGTAATGGCGGGCTCATGGATTATGCCTTCGAATTCATTATCAACAACGGAGGCATTGATAGCGAGGAAGATTATCCCTACAGAGCTGTAGATAGCACTTGCGACCAATACAGGGTTTGTGTCACAATTAATCATCTAAATGTATAGTAGGCATAATAATGACCACGAAGGTGATAACATGTCATTCCCTTTATGCCAACTTTTGCAGAAGAACGCAAAGGTCGTGACGATCGACGATTATGAAGATGTCCCAGAGAATGATGAGAAAGCATTGCAAAAAGCAGTTGCTAATCAACCAGTGAGCGTGGCCATAGAAGCAGGAGGCCGGGAATTCCAGTTTTACGAGTCGGTAATATTACTACTTTTACCTTTGACCAAAAAAAAACATATATTCCTTCTTTACCGTCTTAGTTCCTTAGTTGGTCCATCAATAAAATATCGCATGTTGAATCGCAAGAAAAGCTTTGGCATATCCATCAACATGGAGGAGTGTTACCCGCACTTTCACTCTAGATTTCAACTATTTCTTCTGCAGCTAGAGTGTCAACCATGCTGCTTACCTGAAAATTCGTCACATAGACGAATTGATGAGCTTCTTCGGAGCAATGATTTTTCTGGCTGATGAGCCCTTGTTTTTTTTTTTTGGTCAGATATAGCCTTTGTTTGATGAGTTCCTTAGTTACTCACAGAAACTTTTATTTTTCAAATTGTGAGAGCTACTTTGGAATGTTACTGTTAAACACAAATTCTTGGAGGAGGCGCAGATGATTCTCAAAAGGCTTATGGCCCTAACTGTGCCCTCTGACTTTTACAGGGTGTATTTACTGGCAAATGTGGGACAGCTCTGGATCACGGGGTCACCGCTGTCGGATATGGCACAGAAGACGGAGCTGATTACTGGATAGTGAAGAACTCATGGGGTGATAGCTGGGGAGAGCAAGGCTACATCAGAATGGCACGTAATGTGGTTGGTACCCCCACTGGCAAATGTGGTATAGTGATGGAGGCCTCGTACCCTGTCAAAAGTGGCCAAAATCCTCCCAATCCCGGCCCGTCTCCACCATCTCCAGTGAAGCCCCCAACCGTCTGCGACAGTTACTACTCTTGTCCCGAGAGCACCACCTGCTGCTGCGTCTATGAGTATGCAAACTACTGCTTTGCCTGGGGATGCTGCCCTCTCGAGGCAGCCACGTGCTGTGAAGACCACTATAGTTGCTGTCCTCATGACTTCCCGGTCTGCAATGTAAACGCAGGCACCTGCCAAATGGTACGCACAACCGACTAAATTCAATTTCATCACGAATGGCTTTTTGAAATTGGACATGCGTCTGACTTAACCTTGAACATATTAAAGTTAATTCATCGTGGCTTCTTCATTAACAATCCTTCGTGTCCTTTCTAATTTGTTTTTGTGCAACAGAGCAAGAACAATCCTTTAGGAGTCAAGGCA
Source organism: Syzygium jambos (assembly GCA_031216235.1). Lineage (NCBI taxonomy): Eukaryota > Viridiplantae > Streptophyta > Magnoliopsida > Myrtales > Myrtaceae > Syzygium > Syzygium jambos. Next base: position 23,987,236 of record CM062225.1, read on the forward strand.
TTGAAGCGCACTCCTGCTAAATTTCACTGGGCTTTTGGAATTGATGGACAGAAGAGCAGTGCGTGAAAAAAACTTGGATCTGGTATGCTGTGGGTGGAGATTCTTCAGGGGAATTGAGAAAATCTCAGCAACTCATATTCTCCTCCTCATTCTCATTTAACTGCAGATCCAGATAACCCCTTTATTAAGATGTTCGTAAAGTATGTCTAGGCACCGGTTCTGTAAATAGACTTCTTATTTTATGCGGCATGAGATACACAGACTTTGCTGCTGCAAGTTTCTGGAACATCCTCTCTAAATCCAGGCTTCATTAAGAAAGGGTTCTCGAATAGCTCCCTTATTTCAATAGAATTTGAATGCTTTGTTTCTCTCCATGCCTCTGGTTTTTCCTCTGGTTTTTCTGTTCTTTGGTCGGTTAATTTCATTTTATGACGTGAAAGCAGCTTTACTCTGTTTAATCTCTTCTGGCCTGTCTTGAACGGATTGCGACCCTTGGTTGAAACTACTCTTTAGAGAGATTACGCGTTCCCTTTCTGAGAATAAATATCATTGTGAGTTGCTGATGGTTTAAAATCGAGTGCTTGAGGAGAAAACAGGCATACGTATCACTAATGGTGGGGGTGCCGGTCTCAGGTCCACCTACCCTCTTGAGCAAAGAATGCCCGTAGGATTCGATCAAAATATGAAAATTTGTAGGGATGAGTGTGGTTTAAGGGTAGAATTTGAAACTTGAGAATTTGACCAATGAGAACTCGTAGGTTTCAGGTTCTACGGTATGCAGGGAAGGTTTCAGGTTTCATCTGAAACCTTAAATAAGTTCTGTGTTTTTTTTATGTCTCTGTCGTCGCGTGATCCTACGATGCTTCATGGCATTAGATGATGAGTGTATAATTTGGAATCATTAGTTTAAGCTTTCATTTTATCACTCGTTAATGTTTCATATTTTTCGTGTGTCTAAATATAAGTTCTGGTTAGTGAATCGTAGTAGTAAGTGGTGGTTATTAAAAATGATAATTCACTACAATTGTTCAATTAACAATACAGATGGAATCTAGATAGATCTTGAAACCGATTTTAAAACCTGTGACAGGATAGGTTCCACGTTCCGACGGATAGGGTTTTAGGTTCCAAAAAATGAAGAATTACTGGAACTTGTAAGGAATCTAGAACTGCTCACCTCTAAAAATTTGCTCCCGCATTAGATTATAATCCCTTATATGTATTGATAGATCTGAGACATTCTTCTTAGAAAGCCTATCCACAGTGCTGATTTTTTTCCCCATCCATACATAAGATCAATGTGATGTGGTCTACTGAAGATCATGTCTCGAAGGGGAGTGGAGAGGTAACTTGGTCTGATTATGTAGCATGTATGCCTAAATGAACTTCAGCCTGACTACCGAACTTGACACCAGTTCGGACATGTTATTTTCCGACCTAATCACGCTGCGTCTATGTCTCAAAACATGAATCGCAGGTCTCTCTCTCTCTCTCTCTCGAATTCGTTCAAGAGGGGAAAAAAAATCAAGTGGTTGAGAACGGGGACCATTCGGTGTGTCCCGGGCAAGTTCTCAAATGTTGCACACTACTTCATCCTATTGACAATTTGCTGTGTCCTTTTCCTATCAGTATGTTTTGGGGGACCATCACATAATGGTGGTGGTCATGCATCCCACAACGATAGGGATGGAACTAAAGGGAATTGGGCCAATCCAGTTGTCCGACTCAACCCTGGACTGTCGTGCGATCTACCGCGAGATTAGCTGATCGTGAACCAGAACAAATAGGTGCTAAATCGAGCTAAGGCTCCGAAGTTTGTCATACAGTATGCAGCCTTCAGTACGTACCGGTAGCATTATTTTGGCTTCACAGAAACATTCTCTGCGCACGTACATAATGCCTGAGCTTATCATATAAAACTGTACTTTTCATTTTTATAAACAGACGGATAGGTGAAGCATAACTGCTAATGTTCTACCAACTGACCGCTCGGAACCAGAAAGTGCTCGGTCTGTGTCTGCTTCATAATTACGTGGCGTTTTGGCTTTCCTAATTAATTAAGATTCGGCGACCGTTCTCCATTCCTAACAGGCTCAAATCCTAGTCCAACAAATGCCTGATCTTTCACGTCGAGTTCACAGTTTGGGGACGTTGGCTTTTCTTCACTAAAAGCATCCAGGTGACATGAAGGCTCCACTTTCACATCACCAATCTGAACTCGGTTTTCATTCGCTTTTGCTCTCTGGCACCCATTGCCGATGCTGTTCCTGTCAATGATAGCTGGATCGGGAGGTTCGATGGGGTTGTAATGCGGGATCATGGGAGGTAGCTTCGACAGAAGAGGCGGAATCGGCCACATGGATGGGCCCTGGATGGTGTATTGCGGGGTGTTCCAACCAAGATTGATGGACTTGACCGGGCAACTCTCCGGTGCTTCCTCAAACAACCTTTTGGCGCCAATGAATTGGCGTTTCTCATCCTCCAAGTAAAATGTCTCATGGTGTTCGGTGATGGAGATATGGGATTTACGGAGGTGGGGATCTTGGAGAGGTAGATATGGCCTCTGTATTGTGAAAATGCCGGGAATGCTTTGGAGATAGCTGAATTTTCTCTGTATGCCAATCACCAAATTAAGATCTTCCGCTATCTGGAGAAATAAATGACCATATTTGACAATGATCAAGAGGAAAGGCACAGAGAAAAAGAGAAGGAAGTTAAGAGGAAGACCTTATCCAATGATCCAAGCTGAACTATGCCTTCTTGTACCGAAATAATGGCAATTGTCTGCAAATCAAACGATTTAGCTGCAGGTGCATTTGTGAAGGAAAAAAGAAAAGCTGGGCTTGTTTTGCTTTTTAAGTCTGGGAAACACCGACCTGAATGCCGGTATTGAACTGAACCTCCCATGCCTTTGGTTGCTGCAATGTAGGAAGTAAACTTTCATGCAAATGAAGGTTGAAGGAGAACTATTGAAACTGAGACTTGCATCTACTGTGGCTACTCTAAAACAGTGAAGTTGCGTTACTTGTCTTACAGGCTCCATTGACATGTTCCACGAGGAGATGAAGTTTGGATCACTCTCATTCCCTGTGTCTCTCGACACCCATTTGTGACTGTTATCTGCTGCCACTTTCCCAACCAATCTGCAACAAGAAGGGGAAGAAATCATTCTTTCTTGCCTCAGAAAGAGACGGAAGAAGCTGACAATGCGAGGGGAGTTTGATTAAAGTCTGACCCTTCACCATAACTGTAGACCTCATGAGACATTTTGAAGAAGACTTCTGGTCCAAACCTTCCCTTCATGTATCCACCTCCCACCTTCTCACACTCGCAGAAATCACAGAACCCATCTTCCCAAACAAGAATCCTGATTCAGAAACCAAATCAAAAACTCAAAAATTGATGGGAGATCAGAAGAGGGTCTTTCACTTCTTTTGAGTCGCTCAACCACATCACGGTTACCAGTTTCTTTTGTTCCCTTTGGCTCTGTCAATTGCACCCCCTCCAAATTCCCACCTGCAACAGAGCAACATGGATCAAGAAACAGCGAAATGTACCGAACTTAACGCAACAAAAACTGATGATTAGTGTGTGCATCTTTACTTTGGTGGAGGGTAGTTCCGAGGCAAGATTCTCCAAAAAACAGCATAAACCCACTTGGAGGAATTAGAAGGATCTGATGAATATGAACATATGCTCCTCAATGTGTGCTGCAGCAGACAATTCAGCATTGGAAGTCCACCATCCATTCTCTCTGCGTGTGTCAGAGAGATAGAGAGAGAGAGAGAGAGAGAAAGAGCGAGAGAGAGAGAGGAGGTACAATTGGAGAGCTCACATTGTACTTCGGCTTTATTGTTCTCTTAAAATGAAAATTACAGAGGCTAGTGCATATGTAAAAAAGACTCTTCCTTCACATAAAATACACAATATACTAACTTTTCAGTCAAATTCTTAGTTCAAGACATGTCACACAGTAATTCAAGATGCCACCTATATATATATTACGTGAAGTGTTTTTCTTTTCTTGGGGAATAACGGCGAAACTAAACTGATCTTATTTCAAAATATGAAATCCCTGGACAATTGATGTTATCCGGCGCATCAAGATGAATCAGCTGACTTGATATTCTTTCCCCAGTCTTGTGGCCCCATGCACTTGAAACTGAGTGTTTGGAAACACTGAACTTCAACTAGCCTCGGTTATTATTGACCAGTACCTTCTTTTTCAATCAAATGGGAGTTAAGGGTTCAACGAAGTACATCGCTTAATTGACAAACCGGACCTCTTTTTCCTATCTGTCTGTTCTAGATCAAAGACTATTCTTGAGTACGACGTGGGAAGAAGCTTCGGCATGTCTTCGTGCGTGTCATTTTGTGTGTCGACCCAGTTGTGTTTGAACCAGGAATCTGGATGTGGTGCGATGTTGCCATGGAGAATTGTAAACCCGCTTTCCCCGGCGTCAATTGATAACAGTTGGTTCACAAGATCATCTCACATGTTTGTCAAACTTCCTTCTTCTAATCTGTGCATGTTCTATCACAAAAATTAGTATTCAAAGATTTCACTTGACTTATTATTATACTTGAGAAAATATTGCAAAATTGTTGGGATGTTACATTCAATTTTCCACTTCGTTATTTCGGCGAGTATAACATGCGGACCAATTGACTTGGCATGGAGCCGGACTATAGCGAAACGATACACCTCGGGTCTAGGGACTAGAGTGCAATGCGCGGTGAAATTCAGGGGCTGGAAAAATAACATTGAGCTAAGAAGAGAGGAAATTGGAATGATGATGATGATGGAGGTTTCCGTTTCCCGTCAATGCAGAGTTGGAGACACGGCAAAGGGAGGGATGTCTTACTTGAGAATGATTCAATTCGCACACATCACAATTGCCTCAGCTTTGCACTGTCTCGTCCACCAAATTTGGCTCATTTATCATCTCATCCTATACCTAAATGGTGAGATAGCTAGAGCAAGCAGTACATGGCTATATCAAGCACTGCCGCAACCAATAACAACATAGCAATGTCGCATATAATGGAGCTGATCTAATGAGAGCTACCCTATTCCCTAATTTTTCGTTAACCTGGGGAACGAGTGCAGAGGCATGACGACTTAAAAGTTCGAGGAATAACACTGTAAGCCTTGTATAATCCGGCGAAGTCCAAGAATTTGGCTTGAACAGGTTATCCTGACTTTGAGCAGCTTGTGAACAGTTGGTGAAATCCCCAGAAACCTTGACAAACTATGCCAACTGTCGAGGTGAATTCTTTTATTGGTTGCAATGTCTCGACTCTATCTGTCTATTAGGCATATGTTAGTGGTACCGAATTACAGTCTCATGATATTTCAAGAGAGGATCTTACACACTTCTTGGCCTGATGTGATTGAGTGATCACATGACGTGGGACGGCCATGCAATATTTCTTCCACAGGATTCGGACCAACTATTTTAAATAGCTCAAAATCCAAAATATTAACCCACAATGTGTCACAAATGTACGTATCAGTTTAGGGTTTTTCGTGGTATTAACCCAAAATATTATTACATGTTATGTTTATCTAATGACCCAATTTGTAAAGCTCACATTTTAGTTGATGTTTGCTCGTATGGTTCATCAACACTCTCTCCCTATTTGATGTGTAATGTGATCCATCTCTACCCTTCACCGTCCGAGAAACATGTCAAGAGTCACACTATTAGCCCTCATTGGATCAGCTTTGTCCTCATTGTAATGTGATCCATCTTCCCCTATGCGTTCCGGCCTTCGTTTCTTGTCCTTACTGCATTCTTCAATCCCCTCTTGCTCTCACCCTCTCTCGCTCGAGTTTGTCCTGCACCTATTCAGCCTAAGTCAGTGCGTTCCCGCCTTCGCTCTGTGTCCTGACTGCATTCTTCAAGCCCCTCTCGCTCGGGTTTGTCCTACAACTATTAGCCTATGCCTGTTCGTTAACCCCGGGAATAAGTGCAGAGGCATGACAACTTAAAAGTTCGGGGAATAACGTTGGAAGCCTTGTATAAGCCGGTGAAGTCCAAGAATTTGGCTTGAACAGGTTACCCTGACTTTGAGCAGTTTGCGAACAGTTGGTGAAATCCCCAGAAACCTTGATAAACTATGCCAACTGTCGGGGTGAATTCTTTTATCAGTTGCCTATGTCTCGACTCTAACTGTCCATTAGGCATATGTTAGCGGTACCGAATTACGGTTTCATGATATTTCAAGAGAGGATCTTACACACTTCTTGGCCTGATGTGATTGAGTGATCACATGACGTGGGACGGCCATGCAATATTTCTTCCACAGGATCGGCACCAACTATTTTAAATAGCTCAAAATCCACTTAGGACGCAAGAACATTAATTCACCCCAAAATTTCTGCTATGTGAAGAACTAATTTGCGCATGTTACTAATTCAAAATCAAATTATCTTTGCAAGTGAGCCTTTAGAAAGCCATCTCGATAAGTATATATCTTGAAAGGAAATACTCAAACCGATTTTAATTGAGATTTGCAAAGCATGATACCGATGTTTGAAAATTCCAAGACGATTACCTGATGCGCAACATAATTATCAGTTCTTAAACTCGCACTGTCATAAAACATGACATCTGTTGGAAAAATTGGTAGGTGATAAGGATGATGATGCCACGAAGCATACATGCAACTTAACAACGAGACTGCAATAACCTAACCTTGGAGGTTGAAATATATAAAAAGTCCTATTGGAGATATTGCAAACATTAGAATATGCACACTTTTTAGTACGTCAGACCCAAAAATGAATAGATTTATCTTTTTATGACAAGAAATCCATCTCAAAAAGGTAAACCCCAATCCGTGAAATAACCTACTAATTTTATGGATTAGTAGAATATAATCCAGATCCCAGATCGGTTTGTAAACACTAATCAATATTTATTTCTTATGGGGTGCCAATACGATCCATGATTGCAAAGAAATCAGGAATATTTATTTTAAAATATAAAAGCAATTTTCTTACGCCTAAAAAGTACGATGAAATCTAATGTTTTGTATATCTATGATTGTTACATGCTAAGATTGTTCATAAACTATTATCAATTTGTGGGGATAAGGACACCACAGTGTTTTGCCCTAATTTTCATACGACACTTACTCGAGTACCATAAATTTCGTAGAGTGCTTACTTGAACGACATATCTTTTTTTCGATCACTTGATTGCCATATGACTTTTTAATCAATTACTTGAGTGCCATAACTTTTGAAAACGTTCACCATAAGTGTCATGTCATGTCGGATTTTTAATACTCAGGTGAACCTTATTAAAAATTATGAAACCCAAGTGATCGATTGAAAGCTATAATACTCAAGTGAATATTTTTAAGAAGTTATGAGTGGTTGAAAAAAAATTATAGTACTCTTTTCCTTTTTTAAATTATTCGACTATTTTTATTAATTTTTCTTTTTTTTTCTTTTCTTCTAAGAAGGAAAAGAGAAGGAAAGAAAAAAAGGAAAAAATTAATTAAAAAAATCGAAAAACTATTAAAATATTATTAAAAATTATCCACGTCATCATCGGCCGTGCCATGATTGTCAATGTCCATGTCAGTGGTCGTCAGTGGTTTCTTTAACCGGTGAGTGTATGTGGAATAGGGTATGTGTGATTTCTTTAAAAATATTATTACATGCTATGTTTATCTAATGACCCGATTTGTAAAGCTCACATTTTAGTCAGTGTTTGCTTGTATGGTTCATCAACACTCTCCCCCTATTTGATGTGTAATGTGATCCATCTCTACCCTTCATCGTCTAAGAAACATGTCAAGAGTCGCACTCTTAGCCCTCATTGGATCGGCTTTGTCCTCATCGTAATGTGATCCATCTCCCCCTATGCGTTCCTGCCTTCACTTCTTGTCCTTATTGCATTCTTCAAGCCCCTCTAGCTCTCACTCTCTCTCGCTTGGGTTTGTCCTGCACCTGTTGAGCCTAAGTCTGCGCGTTCCCGCCGTCACTCTGTATCCTGATTGCATTCTTCAAGCCCCTCTCGCTCTCAGCTCTCTCTCATTCGGGTTTGTCCTGCAGCTATTTAGCCTAAGCCTGTGCGTTCCCGCCTCACTCTCTCTCCTTATTCTTTTGGAAATTTTGTAGCTATTGTAGATTATGAGATGATGCTATGTTGAGCCTATGCATTCCCGCCTTCACTCTCTCCCCTTACTGCCTTCTTCAAGCCCCCTCTCTCTCTGGGGTTTGTCCTGCATAGTGTTCAGAGTTCTTTGAACACTTGATTAATTCTCATTGAGTGTGCACTGGGCGTGCAATAGGCGTGCATTGGGCGTAGCAATCGCCCTATCCCACATAAACTCCGTAACTACTGTAGTGTTGAGGATGTCCAAGTACGCAATGGGACCTTAACATTGAATCGTGGGTATTGGGATACCATATATGCGTTGTGTCTTGAAAATGTGATCAACATGAGTTAATTTAATGGTTAATATCACGAAAATTCCAAATCGGTACACACGTGACAAATTTCCCAAATCAATTTTTTGATTATAAAAAACTCCAAATTGGTATGCCTGTGAAAAATTTATCTCAAACTAATTTTTTTACCACAAAAAGTCTCAAACTAGTACACTTGTGGCAAATTTACCCTCCAAATACCACGAAAAATTGCAAACTTGTATACATGTGCCAAATGGAGTGTAAAACCTCAAACTAGTATAATCGTTAACTGCCACATGTCGGTCAACCCATTAATTTAATGGTAAAATTTAACAGAAACTAACATAAGGTAAAGTTATCACAGATGCATCAGTTTGGAGTTTTTCATGGTTAAAAAATTAATTTGGGGTAAATTTGTCACATGTAAATTAATTTGAGGTTTTTCGTGGTATTAATCCTTAATTTAAATAGGAGAAGTTTCATCCTTATGCTTTCATTACTCTTTTTAATCAAGGCCGTTTACTTTTTGATTTTTCTCGTTAGGTCCTTTGATTTAAGTAAAATACCTAGTCGAATTCTTCCAAGGCAAAAATTCGGCTGGATTTGGCCAGATCTTGTGCCAAAGAAGAGCCTCAATTAGATATTTTGTGTAAGTAGAATGGCTCGATCTGAAACGTAGTAAAAGTACGGGGAGAAAAGGCAAGAATTTTTCTCGTTTTCTGCCTGTCCGTTGGGTATGTAGTTCAATTCTTGATCGACACATTCACCACACGATAGGAACCCATCCTCAATTCTCATTACTCTCTCAGTGGTCCTCGAAGTGGTATTGCTATTTGGCTTTTGCTATGTGCTTTTACAAAGCACTCTTGTTTGTCTTCCAATCGTGGTCCCTCGTTCTTCTATTGTTTCCGACATTGTATCTACCTTAATCTTACGCAACGTTGACATTTAAGATGCTTTCGAGTATCCATGCAGTGTCACCAAGGAAAGACTCCTTTGTTTTTTTGGGGGTTTTTGACAGAGCAAGACAGTTTGGTGCGTAGTAACTAGCTTGTTAATTGCTCTTCATGGTTGGACCAACTTTTCTTCTCATGGTTAATTGACTAAATTACTTCGATGATCTAATTATTCTTGCCTTATCTATAAACTAATGATTGGAGTGAATGATTACCCCTCCTTTCTCGAAGAAATTGTCCAGTCAGTTCTGAACATATTGTATAAACACCAATTAAGTTCTAAACTTTTCAATTTTGTTAATCAGTCTTAAACCTTTGTACAACATTCCAATATAATTCTTCTGGTAAATTATGGCCGGAAATTGCTGATATGGCAGCAAAATTAAAAAAGTTTAGAACTGAACTGACATCTATACAATAAATTTAGGACCGATCGCTTAATTCCCCCCCCCCTCCCCTCCCCCCTAACAATTACTCCCTCACCCGCAAACCACAAAGCCGGTTTGCGGACCGTACATTTTCATGTTGCAGCATAAATGGGTGCACCAAACATGGCAACGAGCTTCACCCAACATGCTTTAATTTCAACGAATAAGTTGGACTGAACATGTAAGAGAGAAGTACAACGATCTTGTATCAAAGAAAACCAAAACCAACTCCTAAAGATCCATTGAAATGTGTACAGGGTGGTGGGGCTTTGTCCCCTTTCTCTGAGAAGAAAGGAAAGGTGGTCCTCATCGATGCTCTTGGCAATTAAGAAAGCGCCATAAAACACTTGGTCCATAGCACCGGCCATACGAGAGTGTGTGTGTGTGTACCATGTTGTATTGCGTTTGTGAGCCTTGCATTGCATATCTTGAGGTTATACTTTAGACACAACATATCATGTTGATGTTGGAGATCCTAGATTATCGTGGTGTATAGTGCAATGAGTTTTATTGACCAAGAGATTGGCTGTTGATTTTCGGGGTAGTATCGATGCAGAAATATCCGGTGCAATCTCAAAATTAACTTTCACCTGTCTATGTGCTTTCAATCTTTCGTGGGCTTCCACAATGCTTGCCTACGTAAAGATCGGTTTTGCACTCTTTTGTCATCCAGCCCACGTGCGAGGAGCGCAAAGTTAGTACAGTGATTTGGGTCCAATAGCTTGATTGACCAAAACTACTTGAATTGTTCAATTGATTGTGTTTGTGAACATGTTGGGGAAGGGGCATGATGCAGAAGATGCGAATTAAGTGTCATGTACAAGGTCAAAATGCAATTAAAAGAAAAAAATGTATTGAAAACTCTAAAACTTATCACAAAAATGTCCTAAAACTTTCAAAAAGTACAATCAAGTTCTAAAACTTGTTAAATTTATGCAATCAAGTTCTTTCATTAACTCCATTTAACTTGATAAAAGGAAAATGCTAATAATTTTTAGGATTTGATTGCATCGGCTTGATAAGTTTTATGACTTAATTGCACTTTTTGAAAGTTTTAACACTCAATTGCACTTTCGTGATAAGTGTTAATTGCACCTATCCCCAATTAAAATGCGGATGGATCTTAAAGAGTAAAGTTGGATCGATCAAGAACTATTACAATACATCTTGAACTCATAAATTTATCAATCGTGTCGACGTTTTCTTTTGTTTAGGAACTTCGAGGCCGTGAGGTCTTAAATTCCAATTCTGACATAGACAATTCTACTAGATTAGGGAATCTGCTGTTCGAATTTGGAGGGACCTATTTCCTCCAACTTGACTTTTAGTTTTTCAATTGGGCATTCTACATGTTAATATCACAGTAGTAACTTTAAATTCTAACACTACCCATCCACCATCGATCTAGGCAACTCTGCCAAATTTGTTTAGATCAACCTAGATCTGGGCAATGTGTGCTCCATCGACAAGTAGGAGCTCGGCACTACCATCTACAGAGCTTGAAGGTGGTGGCTGCTAGACGATTGAGGTAGACGGTTGAGGTAAACGGGTTTTGGTGGCGGTTGAGAGAGAGAGAGACGGCGGTGATTGAGGGGCCCCAATACAGTGGCGACAACAACATGGTGGCTCAACAATTTTCGATAGAGATAAATGGTGTTTGTTAGGGTTAGTACTCTTGTAGCTTACGGTAGATCACCTCCTGGAAAATTATCAAAAAAGTCATAAATCTGTTGTACTTTTGCTAATTCGATTCTAAGACTTCTAATTATGCAAATTGAATTTTAAACATTTTCACGATTTGCCAATTGAGTCTATTTAGTCAATTTTGATTGAAAATTACTGATATGGATGCCAATTATTTTACATGGCATATTAACGCTGACATAGATATTTTTAATAATTTTTTAATAATTTTTTGAATTTTTTATTTTTAAATTTTTTCCTTTTCTTTACCTTTTTTTTTTTTTCTTTTATGAGTTTTGGAGTGAGGGCCAGCAGCCCTTGCCAGATTTAAGCGAGGGCTCGCGCGCCCTTGCTTTGGTCAGCAAGGGCATCATGACCCTCACCCTCGCCAATTTTAGGCAAGGGCTCAGCCCTTGCCTAGTGGCCAATGAGGGCATCACAACCCTCATCCATGGGGCAGCCCTTACTAGCCTCACTCCAAAACCCAGAAAAAACAGTAGAAATGGAAAAAAAAAAAGAAAATTTTCAAATTATTATTAAAAATATCCATATAAGCTCTAGCTGTCCTACTTAGCAAGATCGACATCCATGTTAGTAATTTTTCGGCCAAAATCGGTCGAATGGACTCAATTGGCAAAACGTGAAAATAATTTGGACTAAATTGGCACAATAAAAAGTTTAAGACTGAATTAGCAAAAAAATAGGTTTATAACTTTTGTGGTAATTTTCTCGGTCACCTACTCATGCATTCTTTTTACATGAATCCACCAATTTTTGAAAGAGGAAGTTTACTCCAATCAAGAATATTATTGGTAAAAGGAGATTGAGAGGAAAGCGAGAGGATTTTACACGTGTCATCTTGTTTGGAAGGAACGTGGCCAAGGGAAAAGAAAAGAAGGGATGAAGTGGGATTTGGTGCGGTTAATTTTATGTGGACTTGGTTCCCTTCAAATTCGTCCTACTATTTATAATTTTTTTTCTTTCCCATTTATTCTTTTATGGAATTTTAATTTAGAAAAATTATTACCCGAAATCCTTAAATTATACCTAACGCGACACCAATAACACGAAATTTTTTTTCTATATTACCAAAACTCCCAAATTTGTGACAAAAATACCCTCCATCTATTACAAAAAAATAAATTTTGTTCACTGCAACACCGATATCCCAAAACTTTTACCGCGTCGCGATTATCTAAATTTGTATCACTATGGCCAAAAATGCCCTCCGTCTACCACTAAAAACTCTAAACTTTGCCAACTATAATACTCCAAACTTTTTTCCGCGTGACCAATACTTCCAAACTTATGCTATTGGCCACGGGTGTTTTTATCATACCAGTACAAGTTTGGGGGTTAAGTTAAATATATTGGTATCACAATGAGCATATTTTAAAGGCCTTTGTTGACACAAAATAAAATTTGGGGTATTAGTGTCACAATAGACAAGATTTAGAGTTTTACGTGATTGGAAAAAAAAATTGCGGTATTGGACCTAATGGTGTCACAATGAATATAATTTAGGGTTGTTTTTTTTAATAGTTTTGACCCCTTTAATTTATAAGTACACAAAACGACACTAAATTCATAATCCATTCCACCAAAAAAAAAAATCATATTCCATCAAAGGAAATTAAAAATCCTAAATCCTAATCCATTTTTCTATTTCCGTTGTCTCGTCTGCATCCAAAAAACACTTCCTCCATTTCGTTTCTTTATTATTTTTCTCTCATAATTGTTCGAATCCCTTCTTAATTTCCTTTCTAATTAAACATTACCCAATTAAAATCATGATCTATGAGGTATTAAGATCCACACTTGCTTATACAATAATCGATTATGTTACGCTTGTTGGGTCATTTATAAAACGAGTCTATGCAATTTTTATCCCGACCATACGCGTTCTACCCAAAAGAGTTGATGTCAGTTCCTAGAATAATGAACTCTTGAGTCTCTTTGGCTGTGAAGCATTGCTTGGTTAGGCCTTATTATTTCATTACGACTTCTGGCCAAGAAATAACTTAGTGACTCAAGACTCTTGGGTAACGGTTGCCTGGGTTGCATGACCACGCCAGCCCCTCGCTAGCCTCTTGCAGCCCAATCTAGCCTCGCTGATCGCCCTCGTACAAAGAAGATAAACAGTAACAATGAGGTGTTAAATCGGAAAATTTAATAATTGGTGAGGGTAATTTTGGAAGAAAAAATTAGTTTTAGCATTCGGCCAAATGTTGTAAGCCTATAATAGCATTGGGCTTTCAGTTTTCCCAAGGCCAGCATTTAGCCTAAAGCCACTTGGCAAAGATTGCCAAACACTCCAGCATTTTCCCAAAGGGCTTTGGAGGTCGAAAGCCCATGGGAAAGCTGAACCAAACACACCCTAAGAACTCTGAGGCATTGGCCTAGATAAATGCAACTTGCAATTGTACTATGCTTTCTCATACTAAACTCTCCTAGAGCCAGATTGAATGTTCAGCAGCAACCGATCATACATACATAATGCATAAGAGGACACAGAAGATGAACCCTGCATTGTGAGGAGTACTATGTTGTCCAGGTTCAGACTTTTCCTGGAAGCCACCACAAACGAAAACTGATTGACAGCTACGAGATAAAAGAGAAAAGTCCATCATGCGCCCCTCCTTACTCTTCCTTTCTGGAACAGCAATCACCTCCAATGGCATTGGCATGGCCCTCTCTGTTTCGCCTCTCCCTTATCGCTTCGGATAGAAGATTCTGACCTCCTTAGACTCCTATTGGTGGGTTCATGCAAGAACCACATTCGTTCACACATATCATCACGAACTCTTCATATCCATATTTATTGTCTGTTCTTTGGATTGGCCTACTTGGGAACGAGCCCTATCGAGGAAGGAAATGGAAAACAGTGCCTCTTCATCACATCGTGGAAATTGCCCCTCGCGGTCACATTATTCTAATGAAGTCCTAGCCGACAATGGATTTCCCTAAAGATGGCAAATCTTGAACCTCAGATGGCAGGTTAATATGACATATTTGGTTGACTCAAGAGCATAAATTAAAATATTGTTTCAAAGTTCATGCCTAAGTTTAATTTGGACACCCTCGTGAAATTGAGCAAAAACGATATCCCTCTCTCTTTGGAAGAGTAGTTCAAAAGTTCATGGAACCAGACTCAACAAATATTTAAGAGATGAAGGTGGTTCAAGACTTTGCCTTAAATGCAATCTGTACGGTCGCATCTATCTCGAAAGTATACAGATCGTGCAGGCTAATGAAAGCTTCTTTTTCATTTGAAACAAAAGGCTCTCCAACAGTAGTCTTTTGGCGATCGAGAACACACTATAGGGCTTTCGGAGGCATCCGTGTACATGATAGGGTGTTGTCCACTTCACGGATCGACAGATTGTGCAATGAACAAGAAAGTGTGCATTTTGTCAACAAGGAGGTGTGCAGCATGAGACGTAGATTTTTGCAGGTTGTAACAAATACAGGCCATACCTTCATTACTGATATGCTAAAAATAAAATACCAAATGCTAATAAATGGATCCGTGGACCTCTTTCTGTATTTTTAGGTGCACTGTGCTGAACCTGACAATGGGCTGAGCCAGGAACGGCCTTGGGTCGATTGGTTAATTCAGATCGAGTTATGCACATAGCCCAAACTGCTCCCGTAATCTGTCTTGGACCTTGCTGCTACTTAAGAAATCTCCAAACATGCGAGTCACTGGTTTTCTTCTTCCTCTTGGGCCACTGCAACATTACTAGGATTCAAGAAAACTTCTGACATCCCGAGTGTTTGATGGCTATAAATCGGCTACAACAACCTGAACAGCGAAGAAGCACATTCTCATTCCCCTGAAATTCTGTAAGGCCTCCACGAGTCGGCGGATTTCGCATAAACTTCACGGGTCAAGAAGGGTGAGGCCGAGAGATTCACAATTATAAGGAGTTAACGCCCTACACTTTTTAGCCGTCAGGATCAGTCTCCCACCGCTATGTCATCACTTTTACTTTGCTTTTCGAACTATTAATCCTTGAGAAATCCTCCGTTTCACTAATTTTACTAGTGTGTCCGTGTCTAATGCTGACGGCCACTCTAGACCAATTTGTTTCTTCATTTACTAGAGATGGAATAGCTAAAAAGAAAGTCAGATACAGCAGGAGACGTTCTTATTATATGCTTTTCTCACGATTTAACAACGACATCGGCATTTCCGTCCATAATTTCAAAATTGCAAATTTTCATTTTTCATTTCCTTTTTTAGCGCAGTTTCTTTTTTGTTTTTTGCTTTTTTTTTTTGGCCAGACTACTCTACAGTAGGAATGAATGACTTAAGAATCAATCAATGAATCGGTAGAGTCAAACATGGAGAGATCTTGCACTGCAGCACAGCTTCGTTGGCATTTCGATCATGACAATTTATCCTTTGACTTTGACTTTCACTGCATCAAACAAATTTTGGTCAAACTCTTCGCAGGTCAACGGTTCTATGAGAACCCAATTCAGGTAAGCTCCATTGCATTAGCCAGGCATACCATTACCATCTCATTATTCAATTTTTTCGGCGCCTTGCTCCCTAATAATTATCATCTTTGTACCTTTTATCAATTTTACCATAAACAAAGTTACAGAAAATACGATGTGCATTATCTGTGCAATGTGCATATGTTCGTGCACTTTCATTTTTGTTTTTTGGAATAATTACTGATACATATGAATATTGGATAATTTATCTTTAAGAGAAGCCTCTTTTTCAGCTTCCATTGCTCATTCCTGCATGCCCCTTCCAGCTTTTGAACAGGCGATTTCCATGGATTAATTGCTCCAAATGAACGAGATCCGTACCGTTGATTTTGTACATGGTTGACTTGACCTGGATGTGATCATATCAGGGCCCACTGTATGCAGCTGGTGATGATCAGGGATTGCTAAAGTCTTGGTCAACTCTTTTCAGGAGATCACATCTTGAGGCCGCTGTGATAAAATGCTGGCCTTCGAAAATGCCATCACCCTGCTTTGTTTGCGCGAAGAGAAATCATGTCGATCTCAGGAATCCAAGGGCTGCCTCTGGAGGTCACTGGTAGAGTTCGATTCTCTGTTACCATCGTCCGTTTGCTTTCAGCATTGTAAGCTTATCAAATGCCTTCAGCTCGACTTGTTTTTCTTTTCTGTTTCATTTGCTAGTCGTCAGATGCGTCAATCTGAAAGACAAGGAATGGATCTCTAGGCAAGACCCTTACGTCTGCCTCGAATACGCTAGCTCCAAATTCCGAACCAAAACATGTACAGGTAACGCAAGAAATGTATCTTTATTATGTGTTTTTGCGATTTTACTTCATGTTCCAAGGCCGATTTCGAAGTGTCTGTTGTTTATTCTCATCCACAAAGATTGAACTTGCTTCTGATATGCTTAGATGGAGGCAAGAATCCCATCTTCCAGGAGAAATTTGTGTTCACCCTCATTGAAGGCCTGCAAGAATTGAATGTGATGGTTTGGAATAGCAACACTCTCTCTGCTGATGACTTCATTGGCACTGGAAGGTACTTGGTGATGGGCATGCAATTCTATTATTTTGACCAGACTGCGAGAGAAACTGCAGATTGAAATCCTAGTGAATATTACCACGACATACCTCATCCTTACACCTAAGTCCTGAAGTGAGTGGCTTCTTTGGGGCTCTTTTGCCAGGATTCAATTGCACAAGGTTCTGTCTCAAGGCTATGATGACACTGCATGGCCAATTCAGGATAAATGCGGCAGGTAATGAGCTTTTCTAAACCCCTTCCATGCCCTATTACCCTTCATAGTTCACATGTATGCATTGCTTTCTTGATTCCAGGTACTCCGGTGAAGTGAAGCTCATATTGTACTATTCGGCTACTAATGTAACCGCTCTCTCTCTCTCTCTCTCTCATACACACACACACACACAATGCATGCACAGAAACCTGAAAACGATGACTTTTACTTACAACACAAATGCATCCTTATTACTGAGAAACCATTCTGAGATCTAAGCTTTGCGCTTCTATCAGAAGTGTTCATCATGCTGTTTGTGTTTTTTCGGCACTAATCAATCTGGTTAGGCAATTTTAAGCAATACAGCCCGCACTCCCACTTAACTTGAGAATCTGCATAAGATGAAGCAAAGCAAAAGTACTCGACAGATCTGAAAGGATCTGTTTACAAGACCAAAGCGCAAGGAGTTGACAGACTAGTTTTTCTCATTCATTTGCATGAATAGGCAAGTTGAACAATGAAACTAACAGGATCACAAAATTCTGCTTTCCCGTGATCTGTGACCAGCAATCAAAGATGAAAGCCAAACCATCGGCTCCGCTGTGCGAAATCCCGAACCCAACCATGCCCGGCATCCTGCCTTACCCCCAAACAACTGCATCTCCTTATCCAACCCCATCACCATACACCGCCGTGCCGGCATATCCTCCTGCTTCAACCACATACCCGCCATCTGCATATCCTTCCCCACCTACTTACTCGGCGTATCCTCCCAGTTCGAGCACGTATCCACCACCTCCTGCCTACCCTCCTACGCCAGCCGGTTATCCCACTTGCGCTCCTGCAGGTTATCCTCCACAGTATCCGCCTCCAGCTGCGACCTGTTACCCTCCAGGTAAATCTAAACCTTCCCTATTTCAATTGCCTTTTTGGATCGGATGAGAGTACTGCGTACCTGCAAATTGTCATGCCTTCGGATTGTTTGAACTTGCGAATGGAGGATGGCAAGAGTCGCATCCATCTATGGACAGAAGCCTAATGGATTCTCGCTCATTCATATGTCTAATTGAAGCTTGATGGACTTCCCCGCAACGATGCAGGTCCAGCAGCTGGAATTTACCCGCCTCCGCCGTACTGATCAGCAACTGGTCAACTCAGTTCAAAGAAAGACCTTGATCAATCGCGCAACAGCAAACTCCTTTAAATTCTTGGAAGCATGTGAACGATTTGCATTTTCCTCTTTTCTTCTACTTTCTTTCCCTTCTGTTTCGTCAATTCAACTGGACTTTCGTGACATGATGATCAAATCTGTTCCCGTGGGCCAAGCATTAGTATCTTCTCTTCTGAATCTTTTTGTCAATCTAAAAATCCCATGTCAACTTGCTGCAGCACAATGAACTTCTAAATGGTCAGAAACTAAGCAGCGTGAGGTGACCAAGAGAAGCGGCGACCGTAGTTCTCTCTTACGCATCGATATCACACGCAAACTGTATGCAAAATCGGAAGCCAAACAAGATCAAAACGATTCGAACAAGAAATAAACAGCAAAAAAGTAAATTTGGAACGGCGGACTCACGTGGTTCGGCAGTTTAAATAATGCTCTATACAAGCAAGTCAGGCCGAAAGTTGCCGGCGAGAGTTACTCGTATTCCTTGGCATACGTGAAAATGTTCACATGTCCTGTCCACTTCTGAGCACGTTCCGAACGAGGAAAAAGGAAAACGAGTTAGAAAAATCTCCGCCTACTTGCGAACACCCTCCGCTTTGTCCCCCCGATCTGCTGCACTTTCACCCGGCGGTTCAGTTCGATCCAAAGTCCATTCGCGTCCACGAGCACAAGGGATGGCGCTGCTCGGGATCGACTTCACATGCGCCCTCGAATCCCTGCTCGACGGCAGAGTCCCCGACAGGGACGACTGCGTCTTGCCTCTGCTGTCGAAGCTCGTCGGGTACTGCCTCATCGCTGCTTCGACCACCGTCAAGCTCCCGCAGGTATGTCTCGTCGCTTTCTTTCTTGTGGTAATGAAAAACGAGGACCCACATGGCGTCTCGTTCGTCGTGATCGGTAATGAACATCGGGCAGTTCTGTTTCCATGGTTTGCACGAGCAATCCAACGAAAAGAACGGATTTTTTTGACAATGGTTTGACTTTGGCACTTTCCGACATGATGGGAACTCTAGCCCAATTGCGTTAGAGCGCCGGATCGTTTGGATTTAGAAATTTGGGTTTGCTTGAAGGTTGATATATTACAGCTCTTTCAGTAATGTTGGTCGCGGAATCTTGCTTTGGCAACCGCAGATATTGAAGATTGTGAAGCACGGGAGTGCAAGGGGGCTCAGTATGTTATCCTTCGAGCTTGACGTGGTCGGCTACACAATCGCTTTGGCGTATTGCCTCCACAAAGGGCTTCACTTTTCTGCTTATGGCGAGCTGGTGTTTCTTCTGATCCAATGTATGTTACCATCTGGAGCCATTTGAGGACTGGACATTCTTCCAAATTCCGGGAGTTCCACTTAGTGCATTGAGTTCCACCACGTCGCATTTCTTCATGATGTGCTCTCATTTTCATGGAGACTCTGCCTAGCTTTGAGAGAGTCATTCATAATTTTAGAACACTAATTTTCTTCTCATTTTGGTTTGGAGGTTCAGAAAACTTTTAGTCTTTAGCCTTCTGGATAACTTCATTTCATTTCCCAAAAACTGGGAAAAAAACTGCCTAACACTTCTTGCTACAGGCACTTTGACAGTTTTCTTAAACCGAACAATTGGAAGTGTGGCTTTCTTGCCATCTTCAGTGCCTCTTTTCAGGGAAAGCAGTAGTTGAAGGGTTCATCTTTAAGTCATCAATTTATCTATCTTGAGCTCATAAGTTAAAGCAGATTAAACTGCAACTTAAGTAAATGAAAAGTTAGGTAGCTCTGTCGATTACTTAGTATCTCATACTATTTCTTTTTGACTGTGTACTTAATCAAAGTGGCAACTATGTCCAAGGACAACTCTTGTAGGATCAACTTTTCCGGGAGCACAAACTATTCTACTGCTCATATTAACTAAAAATTGCTTATTGTATTCATAATGCTGTGCATTGACCCTAGGAGTAGAACTTGGTTTTAATGAGTGATATATTCTACTCTCGAAATGGATGTGTTTCCATCTACTGCTGTTAGATATTTTAATGGAATGACTGGTGTTTACTTTTCTTTCGCGATGACACTACAAGTTAATTTGATGTTCACAATTCACAGCTATAATTCTGGTTGCTGTAATCTATTATTACTCACAGCCTCTGGGGACCAAGACATGGACCAAGACACTCCTGTATCCTCTTTCCTTTGCCAGCAGAAGTCTCTTTTCCTAAAAGGGCTTGTCTTTGATGTTTTTTCAAAAATTTTCCTTAACGTGTTGTCATCCAGGTACTTTGCTTTGGCACCGACAATTTTATCTGGTAAAGTTGATCCTGTTCTTTTTGAAGCTCTATATGTGAGTATCAAATTCTTTTGTCACTCTGTAGTCTTCTTCTACTGTCTGATTGTGTTCATTTCCTTTTCCCATTGTTCTCGTTATACTTTCGTCATGTATATGTATTTTTCAATGTATTCTCCTTCTGAGATTCACCTATATGATTTTAACTTAACATGAAACTGGAATCCTCAAACACAGGCATGCCAGCATGCAATATTCTTCTGTGCCAGAGTTCCACAAATATGGAAAAATTTCACTGTAAGTTTTCTGTTTTGGCTGTAACTTCACTTCAAGTTGAAGAATGCTAGTTAATCCTGGTTCAAGGAAGCTGCAATGCTTCTTCTGTTTTGGATTACTATAGAGTGTTTTAAAGGGCATCTCTTCATCTTGAGATAATGGAGATATAGGATTTGATTATCATTCCAAATGAAATAACCAGGATGGTTGATCCAAGTTCAGCTCTCTTTTCCTTAGTTAATCGATTTTCTATATTAGTAGAGCCATGAGAATTAGCTTAGCTGTTATTTTCCTTGCCTTTGTGTTTTTGGTTGCATTTGATTAGGGGTTAATTAACTAGACATGTGTATTCTCAAGTATTTTCCTGGTAGGACTCACTCTTCTACTTAGAGTTTTGGCCTTTTCAGTAATGAGCATGCGTTAAATTGGGTGTATCTTTTTTCGGTCATAATATTTTGAAGGGGTTAATGGTTTCACTGTGCGTCATCGAGCTGCCCCATTATGATATTTTTGCACTTTTAATCTTGCCATCCTCTTTCCATTAGAATATTTCACTGTGTTTGTTGCGATGCTAATAGCAACTTCTTGCTGAGCAGACCAAGAGTACCGGGCAGCTTAGCTTCTTGACAATTTTCACGAATTTTGGAGCTTCCCTTGGTGAGTTCAGACTGCTTGTTGAATAGCTCTACACTGTATGACATAATTTACTTTGAATCTAAAGGGACATTTTCGAATTCCTCCTTTATGGCAGCAAGAGTGTTCACCAGCATACAAGAAAAAGCCCCAACAAGCGGTAACCCTTTCTTTTCTCCCTTATGCTCCTCATTTTAAGAAAATTTGCTTTGAAGATCCACCAAAAATACAAAGATTTCTTTATAGGTCAGGCTTCCCTGTTACTCGAAAAGTTCTGCTAATCTTTGCGTCTAACATTTTCTTAAAGGAGTCATGATTTGATTTTGCTTCTGTAGCAAAATCGCTATGGAAGCAATGGCCTTAATGTTGACTTAGCTTTAGTTTGCTTCTATACGGTCAAATTACTTTGTTTTCCCTTCAGGGAGATCAGAATTTTGATCCTTCTTTTTCTGTACCTGTCCACCTGAGTGGCTAATATAAGGGACTCCTTGAACGAAATGCCTTGAGGAAAACTGAGGAACACAACCAATGTCTGAACAATGCGCTTGGTGCAAACAAACATGAACCACCATGTCAATGCAGCCAAAATGATGGGCATTCTAAATTAGTCTTCTTACCGATTTGGCGTGGTCAATGTTAAAGTCAGCACACTGTTTCACTAAGCACCCCCTTATCTATTTTTGCATCTGCCACAGCCTGTTCAGCTATTTCCTAGTTTCTCATGGATCCTGTCAACTTCTCTGTCCTCATTTCTACTGCAGTTGTTTTGGGCTCGCTGCGAACTGTGGTGACGAATGGCACCATCCTGAGTCAGATAATCATATACCGCAAGTCGCACGAAGAAAAAGGAGAGAAGAAAGTCAAGTAGCAACTCTTTGCCGCTCGAGCAGGTACTTCTCATGTATGTTCCAGTTCGATCAAATAGTCTGTAGAGGTGAATCGTCATCCTGGTGAAGTGTATCTCAGATATCTAGAGTTTTTTCTTGGATCGAAGGACGAATAGGTGGTCAGGGGTCTTGATGAGTATGGACAGGTATTCATACGCGAACTGAAAGTGGTCTACCATTCCATTCTTAGTATGTAGAATTTGGCTTCTTATCCCGATCGAAAGTAACACGTAGATCGCATTGTATCGTGATCGTGGCCAAGCCACTCCAGTTAACTATTTCCGCTGTGAAACGATTCTGCCCAAGTAGTCGAGCATAGGTTGGGTGAACCTTGACACGGGGTTGCCATATAAGTCCTTTTGGTGTGGGATGCTTTCGAGTCTCTATTTTGCGCTCCCATCTCCCGTTGGTGGTTCTCTCTTTGTACACCAGAAGAGATTTTATCTTTCTATTAGTAAAGCTGAAATATGAAATCATTGTAATATAAATAAAAAAAAAATCAGAAAAGTAAAACGGGTAATGAAAAGATAGAATAGTTTCATTGATTCAGGATATGGATTGAAATGAAAAGATATTCTAGAATCTAGACAGTAGCGTAATTATCAAAACTTGTGTATAGTACCGAAAGACATATCTGACTTGACTTTGTTATGGAAAGTTGATGGGCTGAATTGGAGAAATTGAAATTTTAAGGATTGGATTGCACATTTTGCAATAGTGCAGGGGCTTGCGATTCTCTCTCTTGTTTGATCAAATGGAAGCACTACATCGAATGTTTAAAAATAGTCCAAGGATTGTATTGAACGAATTAAAAGTTGGTGCATACTAAGAGAAAGCTAACAAGTCAAAAACTTAATTGATACCTGGTGAGTAAAATGAGGAGAACGAAAGACAGCGACAGAGAACAGACGAAAAGAGGAAAATTGTTCAAAAGATACTGAATTTATTGCATTTTTATCAATTCGGTTCTAAATATTTTAGTTATGTCGATTGAGCCATAAACCTTTTCGCGTTTTGCCAATTGAGTTCATCCGGATCTACCTTGCTCGCGCTTCCTAGCGCTTCCTAGTTCATTGCATCATCGCTTACGTAGATTGTAAGAAGAATCCATGGATGTGTCGATTTAGGTTTGAGAACAAGGACGGGGATGGCGTTTAAAGCCGTTGGTCCATGGAAGTTTCGACGAAGACACCGGCCATTCTGGTGGATTTGAGATGTACGTGGAGGAGGCAAAGACCTGAAAGTTAGGCAAGTCCCCCCTTTTTCAAAGACGTCTCCCTTGACCCATACGTTTACATCTCCTCACCTAACTCGGGCAATGCTAATCACGAGTTGAGAGAGAAAATGAGGAAATCGACCGCCATTCGAGGACTACGTTGAAAGAGCTACGTTGAAATTTCACGCAAAGATTTAGGACCAAGCTGGCAAAATCGAAAAGTTTAGAATTGAATTGACATTCGTACATATCGACTCTTGTTCGATTAAGAATATGCTCGCTCCGTCGCACCCTTTTCTTTTCCTATCTTCTTCTTCTTTTCCCCCTTTTCTTTCCAACGGCACTTTGGACCCCTAAAAGTGAACTAGAGAAAGGAACAAACGAAAGCCAGAAAAAGGAGGGGGACGACCCAGATGGAAAGAAGCGTGAGCATTACGGAGAAAAATTCGGATCGAAGGCGCACATCGAAGCAGCTCCCACGTTCACTTTCGACGTGTGACTTGGCTCGCACTTCGCAGAGAGGGTGGGGCTCTAGATGGAAGCGGCTCCCCCAATTTTTGACCAACGGCTCGCGCCTTCAACGTGCAAAACGAGATTCGATTTTGCTTTGAAGCAAAGGCCGGTGTTGCTGTGAGGTCCCGATCACTTCCCCCTTTTATGGAACCCGACAGCTTTACTCCCTCACCATCTGATTCGACATGCTCGGAAACATCGGTCGCCCGACCAAAAGCCGTGCAAGTCCACATCGCGACGCGCACGCCTCGGGACTCGTCGGGAAGTTGCCTATGAACACCTCGAGCTAAGACGCCGATGAGGGGAAGCTAATAGGCGCTCCCCCGGAAGACCGCGTCACCGTCTACTCAACCGGTCACCGAGCTCGAAAAACTTGCTTGAGCGCCTTTTGTTTCGAGGAAAATGAAAGAGGGTCGTTATTCTCGGTACGTCGGAATTTTGCGACTAGAGTTTGCTCGGCAATAATCAGCAGGCGAAACTTACCGACAACCAAACAGACGATCGACGCCTCCCAAAACCCAACCTACAGTAAGAGGCGGAGCTCTCGCCGGCGAGAACACTCGAGCCTTGCTGACATACAAGTAATCAAAAACATGCAGAAGCCCGCTAGGAAGTAGACATTGCTGCACAGCCTTTTCAGGCTGACCGCTCCAAAACCTCGACACAAGATGCATATACAGTCTGACCACGCC
This sequence comes from Syzygium jambos, assembly GCA_031216235.1. NCBI lineage: Eukaryota > Viridiplantae > Streptophyta > Magnoliopsida > Myrtales > Myrtaceae > Syzygium > Syzygium jambos. The sequence continues at coordinate 24,012,097 of CM062225.1, forward strand.
TTTCTAGGACCCACGCAGTCCTGGGATGCAAAAGTGGTCACTTCATGTCATGCCGAGCTTTACCGAGACCATGAAGTAACCACACGGAATATGTCAATCGAAAACAGCTAGGCAACAGAAGTACCTCTTTCCTTTGTCAATCGCCGTTCAAGGAACAGATCCTGACCGAGCACCACGCCCGAATCAAAACCGGAACGAGTCGATGAGAAATTGTAGGAAACCAGTAACCACACATGAGTGAACGCTAGGTCTACAGACTCGCGAATCTAATTATTCCCGGTTTCAAAAAGATCGGATTATAAGCCGACCAATAATTTCGATTTAAAAAGTCACGACCCCTGGTACCACTTAATCATATCCGACGCCAATTTTCACTCGAGTATCTAAATCGCTACCGTCTCCCGACTTGCAAGCCGCCGGACTGAATTAACCTCGACTCGCGAGAGGATAATGCGATGAGCCACTCGCGAATGTATACCGGTGGGCCAGCGACGGGCGATAAATCAAAGACGATTCCCTTCGAATTTAGAGCATCAAATTTCAAACATGAGCATTCCTCACAAACGGCATCTCACTAGTCACTCCACACAACAGTCTATACCTTTTGAGCTTCGCTATCAGCAAGCTCGGGCAACAGCTGACTCGTGCTGCTTCTACACCTAATTGAAACTGGCAAATTTTTGGATACAAAAGTTCTCCGGAGCTGTACATTTTAGCGGAGTGAATGGCATCGCTAACCATCGATCGCCAAACCGCTCTAAACTCGGGCAATTCAATTCCAGCAAACTCGGGCACGATTTTGCGGGACCGACACCGATTAGAACAGGTTTGCGCGCGTTAGGACGACGGTCGGTGATGGCATGAAGCTGATCATCTGAAGATCGAAGTTCAAAACCTTCGGACCCATGAAGTCAACAATTCAAATTTGATGCGCCGAGGGACAGCCGTCGGTTTACCCCGACCGTTCGGAGATTCCCCTAATATCTTGTTTTAGGAGTCTGTACTGCCACCGCCTCCGCCACCGCCACTCGACCATCTTCTGAATGCACATGCCATCAGACTCTTCCCGCTCAAACTGCCCAACCTCGCTTTAAAGGAAGATGACCGGCTGGTGCCACTCGACGACGCAATATTGGCGCGGGCTGTTCGGCTAGGTAAGGGTGGGAACTCCACATGATTTTCTTCTACTACGCCATCACTGGCGAAGGCGTCTGCCTGTTCTTGATCGCTGGAGTCCAAATTCAACGCAAGCGATTCCCTCCTCGCTCTTAACCAATGTCCAACCTCAGAAGTCACTCCACCGCACTTCTTAACCTTCAGCTTCACCAAGTTAGGGCAACCGGAGGCTAATGCTTTCAATCCTTCATCCGAAACAGGGCAATTCTTGATGCAAAGCTTCTTGAGCGCCACACATCTAGCCGCGATGCACACAATCTCAGGGTCTCCGACCGTCTCGCTACTGCAAAACGCCAGCCTCTCTAGCGTGCCGCAGTTAGATCCCAGCAAATCCAAGCTCGATTCCGTAGGATTGACCCCGATAAGAACGAGCTCTTGCAGATTAGGGCAATGCCTCGCGACGGCAATCAAACCATCGTCGCCAATGCGGTTCAGCTTCAGTCCATCAATGTGGAGCTTCCTCAATAAGTTACAACGTTGGGCGACCGATACGAGCCCCAAGTTCGTGCACTGCGGCGTCTTCAACAGATGCAGTATCTCAAGATCCGAGCAATTAGACAGCGAGGCGATGCCGAAATCGCTTACCTGGATCCTCTCCAGATGGATCTCCACTACCTTCGCGACCCTCTGGACCATAACTTGGAGCACCGTGTCCCAGTCTCCGTAACACTTCACCAGCTTCAACGTCCTCAAATTCATGGAGCCGATGACCAGCGGACCGAAGCACTGCCCATTGTAGAGCTCCTTCAAGCAGATTGTTCTCAGGGAAGCCGCCGCGGCGCCGGGCCCAATCGGGTCCGTCGCAGCTCCATCGGCGGGGCTCCGGAGCCGCTTCACGGACAGCTCCTCGAGCGAGGCACAGTGATCGATCACGGCGTTCATGCCTTTGGCTCCGAACGCGCAAGATCCGCAGGAGAGCTTCCTCAGCCCCCGGCAATTGCTCGCGAAGACCGCGATCCCCGTGTCGGTGAGCTCGCGGCAGCCCCGCAGCTTGAGGCGCGTGAGTTTCCTGCACTTGAGCGAGATCAGCACGAGCGCGTCGTCGCCGATGCTCAGCGACTTGCGGTCGCACTTGAGCACGAGCTTCGTGACCGCATCGAACCGCGCGAACAGCGCCGGGACCACGTCCAGCAGCTCCGACTGGGCGTTGAGGGCGAGCCTGTGGCGGCTCTGGCCCTCGATCGTGAGCCAGCGGCGGCACACGAGGGAGCACCGGCTCCGGTCGCCGGAGCCAAGGTACTGGAAGACGCAGGCCAGGCACTCGTCGGGGAGATCGGAGATGGACACGGAGACGGACAGATCGGGGGCCGCGCACTCGCCGGCGGCCTCCCCGGGCACCGGCCAGATCACGGCCTTCGACTTGGAAGCCGAGCGGCCGCCGAGGTCGGGGGCCGGGTCGGGGTCGGGGTCGGGGTCGGGGACGTGGCGGACGAGTACGGAGGCCGTCGAGGACGGCGCCTGGCCCATCGCCGGCGGAGGCGGAGGTAGGAATGGGCGGCGGTGGTGAGTGGGGGGTGGGATTCAGGGCGGGGCTTATCTTATCCTCTGGTTGGGTTACACAGGGAGGGACCGCAGGGATTAGTGCGGTCGGTGCGACCTGTGGACACTTTTTTTGTCGGCTTTGTGCGAGAAATGTCCGGAGGAGGAAGGAGTGTCGCGTTTTGAAGGGTCGGAGCGCGCAGGGATCGGCCCATCGAGGAGAGAGCTGAACTGGGCTCTGCATCAACTCTCGGCCCATCTTGTGACTGACAAGGATTTTCTCCCTCCCTTTGTAGGGGTTGAGCATCGGTTCCGGCCCTGGACCGACCTTGGACCAACCCAACCCGGCCGTCCCTGGTCCGGTTCCCAAGGGGACCGGGCATGTCTCCGGTCCTCAGGCCGCCGGAATCTGTACTGTGCGGATTAGTCCTTGGTTCAGAGACTTAAAAAAGTAAAGAAAGCGTCAATCCTTTCTTCACAGCACAAACCCTCAGCTAGGTGCTTGAAATGTCATACCATGAATAAATCCGATATAAGATGATGGCGATTGTGCCTATATAGCTAGAAGTTAGAACCCTTGAGAGCTAAAACACTGATACGTCGATATCATGCTGATTTAACAACATCAAATGAGTTTAATTTGAAAACCTGCATCAAATCCCGATCCAATGACGTTACGCCGATTTAACCGGATTATTGACCCCCCGAGAAACCAGTCCAGTCCCCTGCTCCAGAAATCAGGAACCGACTCCTCTCGTCAGGTTCACGATTCCCAGATGAGAACCGGATCGCTCGGAAATCGATCGCTCCCGGGTGTCGATTAGTTTTGTAGAGCAACGACGGAGCATTTTTTTTTAATAAATAAAAACAGTAAAAAAAAGCTGGTGGTGATAGGTTTGTTTCCCAAACGAACAGGAAGAGCCCAGGTGCAGCGGAGAGCACTGCCAGAGCAGAGCGACAGCCCCCGTAGAAGCTTCCGCTCATGGCAGCTCCTCCTCTGCTCCTGAGGAGCGTACCCGTTCTCCGGCTCCGGCTCCACCTCCACCTCCACCTCCACCGCCGCCTCTTCGCCGGAAGCTTCCGCCCGCTGTTCGCCGCGGCGGAGGCGGCGGCGGCGGCGACCGAGCCGGCTTCGCCGGGGGAGAAGGCGTCCCCCGAGGACAAGGCAAGCGCGGTGTTGTCGAGCGCCAAAGAGCCGCCCAAGTACCACAGGTGGGACGATCCCGACTACCGGAAGTGGAAGGATAAGGAGGAGGAGATTTTGAGTGACATCGAGCCCATTGTCTCGCTCGCCAAGGAGATTCTCCACTCCGACAGGTCTCTCTCTCTCTCTCTCTCTCACGCATACACGCACGCACGCACACACAATGATTGCCTAAACTGGATGTTCTGTGTCGACAATGATTCGATTATTCTTGTGTGGTCCGAATTTGTGAGCGTCAAGTGTTCATTCCGCGCAAAGTAGTTGAAAGTTGCTCCGGTGATTCGTTGTTGCGCGCTACTGAAACTGCGTTCGGAATTTGGTTAGAGTAATTTGATTTAAAGTAGAATTTGCCAGAATAATTTCCGAGCCCTTCTTTAGTTTTATTGACTGAACTGTGCATATTTCCTGTAGTCAGAGAGCATGAACTTTTTGATGGAAGGTCGTGCCACTGGAAAGGAATTGATTCGATTGGGATGCAAATTCACTTGATGCCTAAAATGTGCATGTTGGGCATGTTTCAATTTACAGTTCGCTATGCGTCTACGTCGGGAACATAGCTTGCATGCTCCCAGCTTATATGAGTTTCATCTTGTGGTGAACGCTTTCGAAATTTTTTTTTCTTTATGTAGAAGTGAGTTATGTCAATTCGATAGCTTTGCTGAAGGATGTTGAACTCCTCGATAAAGAACCTACGTAGCTTGGAAGGTGAAAGTCGGTTGTGATTAATTCCATGGGGACTTGATAATGGCTATGAATTTATACAGGCATCCTTCTTTGGCACCAAGCATCTTGGCTGAAGAATTGTATGCGAATATGAAAGCACAAATCTCTTGGGATGTCTCTTTTTTGTTTTTTTTTTCTTTTGCGGCTTGAAAACCTGTTGGGATTTCTCATTGAATGCAGAACCAAATAATAAAAGTCACAGCATTCTCACACATCTCATTCAGACGAATGAGTTGCATACCCTTGGTAGACAACAGCTCTCTCTCTCTCTCTCTCTCTCTCTCTCTCTCTGCGTGTTTTGTGCATAGCTATTAGCTTTATCGTCACGTCTGTCATCCAACTATTTCTGTGTTCCGCTAATTGATAAAAGTGGTTCCATGGACAGTTGTGGTGGTGAATTATTTACCATCTTCTTTCCTTCAGTTTATATTGTCTATCTCAGGATCTTGGTCCTCTTGATTACCATTTCAGAACAGCCGACCACTCTTGTATTGTATGCCCTTTCTCTTTAGATAAGCCATGACTTAATACTCAGAAATCTGCAGATGCCTTGTACCATCTTCGTATGATGTTCTTGTCATTCCATGCCTGAACATTTAATTGATTTCAATAGAGGTGATTGATTTTTCTTGGAAAAAAGTAAAGATGGATAATTTCCAATCTACCATTTCTCTGTGCTTTCCTTACCTTTGCTTTTCTTCTTCTCCTCCATTCCTCTTTTACTCACTCTGATACTAGCAATCGCTGTTAGCTTTCCCCTATATGTAGAAAACAGCCTATTTGCATTATGAATAATAACAATCCAGGACCTTTCCAGTTCTACCTTGAATTTCTGATTTTCCAACTCTACCATGAAGGTACCTGTCAGCCAGCCATCAGTATTACACTAGTGAAATGATTAACTGCTAATATGGCTCAACATAGGGCTAGTGTGGTGATGAGATTGAGTTATTAAGTTAAAAAATGGACTTTGATAAAGTGAAAGCGAAAAGATGATTAACAATCGGAATTATTTGCCCCGCATGTCCTATTCTCCACTTTGTCATTGAGTTATCTTTGAAGCTGACATCAGCGGTAAAAATTAGACTGCATTTTCACATATCAAGTGATCATCCTAAATGTTCATTTGTGCTTTTTAATGAAACATATATTTGACCAATCAAGACATGCCAATCTCTTATTTTCATTTAGCAATATCACTGGACATTGACAGAGGGTAGATCCAATAAGATAGACAGACTTTTTTTAATGAAAAATATATTTGACCAATCAAGACATGTCAATCTCTTATTTTCATTTAGCAATATCACTGGACATTGACAGAGGGTCGATCCGGTAAGATAGACAGAAATGATTCCCCTGTCGGGCCACTCCTTAGGTCAACTGCTGGGGCTGAGTCGGGATAATTGAAACCGGCTGAAGTTTTGGGTCTTTTTAGGAATCAGGCCCTAAGACAGAGCTTCTAAAAAATTTGAAACTATCTTCCATTAGTGTGGCTAGTCAATGTTTTTTATTTTTTATTTTTTATTTTTTTGGTCTGAGGCTAGTCAATGTTGAGTTCCTATCATGTTATATTATTTGGCTTTAGGGTATTGGAAGGACTACAAAATACTAGAAATCTGTGTGCGTGTAAGTTCACTAGAGAGGGAAAAATGGACTTGCGGGCTGAGAGGTTGAAAGTTAAAAGATTCAGCATTTAATAAGACGATGCATGTTTGATAATATTAATTAGTTGACTAAAAAGATCCAATGAAGTAAAAAGTTCATGAAATGACTTAGGTAAAGGGGTTAACTGACTCAATAGATTGCCAATAAGTTTGCTATAACCTACGTATACTATCCACAATTTCATTTTAGGTAAGAAATGAGTTATACTCATAATTGAAATTTTTTCTATCATCAAACAACTTTTTCTTTTTTAAGCGCTTAAAGTTGTCAACACTTAAAGTTCAATAATTAAATTTTCAATACTTATTTTCAATATTATCAAACAAGTGGTGAGTTCTTCAGTTGTTTTAAATTTTCTTCGACACTGTTCTTCTTCTCTTAGTCTGAAAATTAGAGATGAGATGATCTCGATAAGAAGGCACCAAAGGCATGCCAATTAGTCTACAAAGGCTCAAGGTAAGCCATTTATAGAAAAGCTCAAAAAGTAGCTCAAGGATACAAGCATATTTGACGACAGCAAGCATCGACTTGTGACTTTTTATAATGCCAAAAAATGAGCACTTCCATTTGTTTACTATGGAGATGGAATCCGATTTCTGAGAAACGGTTTCATTTTTGTCAAAAGATATCGCCACGCATTGTTATCTTCAAACAGCACTGAGCTTGAGGACAAATACCTGTATTTTGTACCTTTAATTTGAATAACAAAATAGTTAGATGCAGTGCTGAAATATTACCTACAGGATATAGCATCCTAAAAACATGAAAATTTAAAATTTCTGTGAGAAGAAAAAGGATCGAAAATTTAGAATTATGAAAAATTTCTTCGCATTATTTCCTCTCCTAGAGTCTTTCAAATATAGCCTACAGATAGTCTTAGGTTGTTATGCATGATTGCAGGTCATTCTTTTTTACACGCATGTTTTAGACCCAAGATTAGTAGGACGGCTTCGTATCTCCCTAAATTTTCTCGTTGCCTAAACAATGGCACCTGTCCTTATGACAAACAGCATATACCATTTGACAGTTGCCATCACCACTTGATATTTTATTCTCTCCAGCAATCCTAAGCTTAATAAGTGTGCTTAATCTACTGTGTGATATCCCTGCTCGCTAAGATCTTCTTCCTCCACCATTGGACTCTTAAATTCATTTCAATCACCGGCAATATTTGTCCATATTCTGTACTTAAATGGCTAGGAACTTGGTGGAGTTTGTAAATCATGTCAAGCTCTCCCAATACATCTAGTCTGTATTCTGTTTTTATGATGTCATTCGCTATTGTATGCTTGAATCTCGCCCGCACTTCATGACTACTTGCTTCGTATTGGTTGTGCTTTTTTCATTAGATTCTCACTTCTACATTTCTAATCCTAGAGTTCAGGAAATACTATTTGTAAAAAGTTGCACCAAAGAATTTTCTTTCGTAGGATTAATTAGAAATCTAGATTGATTTTGTTAACACCGGTGCTGCATAAGGCTTTTGATTTAAAATTGGCTGGCATCACTTATTTGGTGGTTAGCTGCATACCATTTTGATCATAGTTCAATTAGTTAAGGTGTTTCTCCTATACAACTTTTGATAATTGTGACAAGCTAACGGTGAATGTAAGTGGAGGATTATTTGTTTTATTTGATGATTATTGAATTATCCTTTTGGTGGACTATGAGTGGGATTGGGCTTACAAGTTACACAGTCATGATTTAGGTCAGAATTACTTGACTTCAGATAAATCTTAGAAGTTAACTGATGAAAACATTTGCACCACACTAAAGGTGTTGATGGTTGCTTCATTGTGAATTGTGCCTACTTGTCAAAGTCATGTTGATGCAGCAGTTGGTGAGTTGAGAGTGCTCTCAGTTCCTTATTTAGCTTTTTTTTTTTTTTTGGTTACCAGGTACTTGGATGGGCAACGACTTACAGCTGAAGATGAGAAAGCTGTTATACGGAGGCTTCTCATGTATCATCCACATGCTGAAGACAAAATTGGTTGTGGACTTGATTACATAATGGTAAGCTGTCCTGCACTTATATTTGCTTTAAGAAGAAATAGGGAAAAAGCCATAAAAAGACATCAAACTATGCCCACTCTGATATATTTACCCTAAACATTTTTTTGTGACACTAAAAAAACCTAAACTTGAACCCATGTAACTCATTTACCCTCCATTATGATTCCGTCTGAAAGCACTGTTAAAAGTCCTACGTGGCTGCTGACGTGGACGGCGAAATACAAATGAATCTGATGTGTCGTCCACATGGCTTAAGTGATTAAAAAAAATGGCATTGTTTTGACGGCTTATGTGGACAACGGTGCTGTTTTGCTCTCTTCTCTCGGTTGCTGAAGTCCATTTGAGCAAAATTTTAGGGCTCTTTCTTCATGTTAATCTCTCTTTAGGTTCCTCGCCAAATACGCGATTGTTTGACCATGATTTATCCAAATCGAGCTTCTGTTCAACTCAGGCGAGTGATTACAAGTTCAAATTTTTCCAAATCCGTGGTTGTTTGTGCTGTCTGGTGTTTTTTTGATTCTGGGTTTTGCCCCCTTTTCTGGTATTTGAATTCCTTCGATAGCCTGGTATGGTCTGGTTTGGTTCCGCCCATTAATCTTCATTTTAATCAATAATGCACAAAATGCTCGAATCTGACTCCTCCGTCACTTTCACCGAGGAAGGCAGTATTATGTGATCTCCCCTGCCGTCGTTGTCCATGCGACTGCTGAAACTCTGACTTTCCATTTTGTGACTGTGACTGACTGGGACTGACTGGGACTGCAACCGTGAGTGTAAAAGAATGTCTTGCAATTTCATTTTCTCCTCCATTCTATGTAGCCTCCTAGTGAACGCCTTGAAACATGCCGAAATATTAATTACTAGCATTGTATTAGCTCAAATTTTGTCTAAAATTTCTAGCATTGTATTAGCTCTAATTTTGTCTTAAATCTTTCTCATTCCTCATTCTGGCTCTCTTGTTGCAAATCGCAAGGCAAATCTCTCCTCCATGCTATTTCACGCTCTTCTAGTTCTACATGATCAATGGATTGCCCGCTCTTTTCTTTTTTGTACAAACCCTATCTTTTCATGATCACTAACCCCAGGAAGAACCTTGATTCCCCAAACCGAGCTCCAGGGAGAACCCTGACCGCAAAACGAGAGAGACGAAGAGCAACAAAAGAGATGAAGAGCATGACACCGTTTTGTTGATATCCACTTAATTCACATGGGCATCGGGTCAGCGCTGTTTGCATTCCGCTGTTCACGTCAGCTGCACATAGGAACTGTTAGGGTGAGCAGTTGAACCAAACTGAATCATGAATCGGTTCTGTTCAGGTCGGGTTTTTGGTTTTTTTTTTTCGCATCTGTTCACAATGTAAAGTTAACAAAGCAACTGTGGACTTATCTTTGCCATGGCCTGCTGTTGTATATTATAGGAGTTATTCTCCCATTAACATGATTTTCAACTAAAGGTTTTCGCACGATTTTCAACTAAATTGCGTATCATGAAGAATTCATGGAAAATTAGGACTTGGTGGAGTCTGTGGATCATAGAGAGAGTCCTTTTCCTTTGTCCTTTTTGAACATCCATTTTCTTTGATAAAAAAAAGAACATCCATTTTGACAAGAAATGAATGTTATGCAACTGTTGTCCTAGAATTCCAAACGGATTGTGAATGCCTATTCATATGCTCTCTCTCTCTCTCTCTCTCTCTCTCTCTCTCTCTCTCTCTCTCTCTCTCTCTCTCTCTCATTTCCATCTTCTTTTCCTTTTCTAAGTTAATTCACTTCCTCCTCTGGCTCCAGTTGCCCTGATTTTGTGATTACTTTGCATTTCGGAAAAGATAAGGGGAAAAGGAAAGAGGTATAGTTGAAAGTGGATAAAGGCTGTGTGGAAGAGACGGAGAGAGATTGGGCTGAGCTTCACAGGTTCGAGTCACATGCCAGGCTGTTCACAGAAAATTATGTTGATATTTGATAGGGCGCACGCTATTCTATCATATATTATAGGAGAGAGGGATTATCGGATATTAAAGGTTTTCTAGGGTTTTCGAATGGATTGCGGGGGTTTTGGTTTTGATCTACATTTTTTTAAGATAAAAAAAGAAAAAAAATTGTAACCTGAACCAAACCGGACTGGCGAGCTACCCAAAATCCTTTACCTATAACCCAAAAGACCCAAATTTCTTGTTTCGGTTTGGTTTTTGACACCCCTAGTCAAACGGGTACATGTTTGAGGTTTTTGGTATCATAAAAAAAAGTTTAGGGTAAATGTGTCACAGTGGGCACAGATTGAGTTTTTGGTGTTGGTTTTTTCCCAAAGAAAAAAAAAGTAAAAGAGGCATTCATGTTACAGAAAATTATTTTTTAAGCACTTCCGCTGCTAATTAGAATTTGAAGTTATAAAACACCCACTACCCTTCCCTCATTAGAAAGAAGAAAAAAGAAAAGAAACTTAGCGGCCAAGTTGATGATTGAACTCAAACAACTGTTAAGGTGGTGATATTATTGATGGAATTAGTTTTTCTCCAAACCACAAGATCAAGCTCTACCAAGCGGTATGACATGCATTTGGCCTCTATAGCAAAATTTTGATTCTATTTTCTCCTCTTATTGCATATTTAGCTGCAAACCATGAACATTGAATGTCTCTTTGTCGGATCCATTTGCATCATGTAGTTGATGACCGTTAACTGTTCCTTATTCTGCACATCTAACATATGCTGGCATCTCATATTCTTTGATTAGGATACCACACACGGTTTCCCTTTTTTCTTTAACGGCCAAAAGTGTGGCATTGGCAAATCACTAATGTTTCTATTGTTCAGCTCTGTGGTTTGTCTCAGTAGAATGTTGAAGTGCAGTACACTTGTTATATTTAACGATGCTTGTTCTTGTAATGATTGTCACTTGCAGACTGCAAGTGGGCTTGTAAACATGACTCACATGTTCAACGCTTGATTAAAGTCCAATGCATAAGTAGATAAATTTTATGAACCAGTCTTAATAGGCCTATCATTAAAGTAATAACTGAGTCTACTCGGTGACGAGAGAACGAGTTTACGCTACTAAGCATATTATGCCTTGTCAATATAAGGAACTCCTTGTGCTTCTCAAGGATCTAGTGCCCTGCTGTTTGAGTGAAATGAATGTAGTTAACTACAAAATACGTGCATAAGGAGAAAGAAATTCTTAATCCTGGAGAAAACTAAGAGGGACAACGTAGCATGCGTAGATGGATATCAAACATGTACCGGTGATAGTTAGATCACAGAAGAAGAATGAACTCAATAGCAGACTACAACTACAGAGGAAACTATGTGAGAGAACTCATCATGTTGACAGTAACTATTCCATAGAGTTGTAGAGAAAGAGGTTTGGTGTTATGGTAAAATAGTTCAGTTGCAATGATGCTCCAATTGCCCGAACATCCCTTGCTGTAAGTAACAGGCTAGACATATCAAATTATCATTTAGGTTGACTTATGTCTTGCTTTTTTTTTCTTTTGGAATTTTTCAGCACTGTGCTGTCCTTTATTTTACTCAGTAAAGTTCTCTTTCTTCTTTCTCTGTCAACTTGAGTGCCTGTAGGAGACATTATTTGATTATATTCCTTAGCTTTTCTTGGGTTTACCGTCACATGGCCCTTTTACCTGGCAATCCATTAAGTGTATGTCCCGTAAAGGTGGCTTTTGAATTTGAGGTGAGAGATTATGACCATTGTTTTCCACCCCATTGCTTTTTGTACCGCAGAGCTTCTCTCTGGTGTGGTAATAGGTCTATTAATTTGTAGTTTGCACTCAAAATAGAACCAACATTACTGATTCTTATTTGAGCAGAAATATGTCCACACAGCTGTTCCAATTGCTTATAGTAATTTATGCTTTTATGGTGAAGTTTATTGCTTGTCATTGAGGTAAACATGGGAAATACTTCCTTGTCAGAACATGTCATGACATGATTGAAACATTTAAGAAATGATCTAACGTGCCTTTTCCTCTCGTTGAAGGTTGAGCGACATCCCCAGTTTAGAGTTTCAAGGTGTCTGTTTGTCGTAAGAACCAATGGTGCATGGATAGATTTCTCGTACCAGAAGTGTCTCCGAGCATATATCCGATCAAAGTACCCGTCTTATGCTGAACGATTCATCCGGGAACATTTAAAACGCGGCAGTGGTTAATGCATGTCGAAGACTCGTGCTTCATACTGTAAGTTCGACAACAGTTTTGGAATCACTAGAGGTTGTTGGCTCGTATAAAATATTCCGATTTGGCCGTGAAGCTAAAGAAATGCTCATGCACTTTAGATTATGTCATTAGTCAATGGAGCAGATGATGCTTTGACTGGCACCTCAAGTTCAACTGTTTGTTCACATGTGGGGACAAGAACATGATTGAAGGTGAACTCCACTTTTTCTTTTTTGGGTTGGCTTTAGGACTTGTTTTCGGTAGGAAATTGGTAGTTAGCCTCTCTCTCTCTCTCTCTCTCTCTCTCTCTCTCTCTCTCTCTCCAGCTATCTGGATTCTTTTGTCTGTAAAGGGACATCATGAATGAACATAGGGTCAAATGCTGTTGACTTATATGAATAGATGATGTAGAGCTACGTTAATCAATGATATGTTTCAAGGTTGATGCTTGATTAGGTGACTTGTTTTTATGTATGAGCTTATTATGGACGGTACTAGCCCGAATTGAGAAGTTCCTATGGTGGTCCAGGAAGAGAAATGGTAGTGAATGGGTCAGGAACCGAGTCAAAACTCAAAAAGGAGTCATTGTTAAGCTGGGTCTTGCTTTGCTCATTGTGCAAAAGTCAATGGGAGGGAATCCATTATTGGCCAGCTCTGAAAGGACTGCAAATAATGTTCTGGGGTTGGAGGACACCCATATCTCTTTTTCTTGTGTGTTTTCAACAAATAGACGATTTGATACATGTCCAGTAGACAAAAGCCCTACTGGAGTTAGACAAAGCCCTGCTTGAATTTTTGTCCTTTCTCTGCCATCCATGGCCTAGTACTTGTGCAACTTTTTACCCAGGACATCAAAGCATCATGAGCTACTGCTCTTAGGGCACGTCTCCCATTTTCTTACTCCAATTTTGGTTCGGTTCGGTTCTTCGAATATCATATGGAAGTTCCGTTTCATCTCTTGAACATAAGGATCACATCTTTTTATTTATCAAAGTACATCAATGCTTTTCTCATACTTGTTAGCAGGGTCCTAACTGGCATCTGATGCTTATTCCTTTTGAATTACGGCATTCCATTCATATCTTAGTGATATAGGAATTGAAATCTCCATCTTCTAGTGTATCATGAACTTTTCATGAACTTTTCTTGGACAGTGGTTTTGCAAACTCGTCATGAAAATGAATATATTTCTTTAGGGATGAATGTCTTCAGTTGTTGGCACTAGTATTTTTTTTTTACAGAGGTTAGTGAAACGCCACTTTCATGATTTTCTCTTCGGAATGATGATGATTGGTCGCACTAATCTCCACCAGGGAAAAAGAAAAATCTGCTTTGCTGACAATGAGGGGTGAACTACCATATCTTCTAATAGGGGTTGAGGACTGCCAGTGCAACTATAGGGCAGTCAATGTGACAAATCATTTCTAGATTGGGTGAAACAACCCCCAAAAAAAATTGACTCGTGTAATGTTAAGTATATGATTACCCTTAGATTAAATTGATTTACTGAATAATGTGATAGGCTCGTGTGGACAGTTGATTGTGGCCCATTTGTAGTTTGCCTCTTATCATTTTGTTAATCTAGCAATTTAATGGTGATTTTAATCTGTCTAGCGTCACTTCGCGTTTCGTGCGCACGCTAAAAAGTCAACGATATGATGATGCTTGAATAATTTACCAACTTAATTTCTTTTAGCTGTCGTGTTTTGTGTCCGGTAAAAATCTTTGGTCGAGGAACAGAAAGGAGACGATGTCATGGGCCAAAGTTTGTTCTAGCGAAATTGTCATTTTTTCTAAGTGGTTCGGAGGCTAATCGACATTCTTTATCATCGAAGAAAATAATGCTGCATTCTTTATGGTCAACATATTCCTCACGTCGCATTTTTATCTTGTAACATGTGCGTACCGCATGCAAGATTGTAGTTATCATAGTACAGTTGATAGAACGGTCTATAATTAGAGACGGAAATTCACATTGCAAATAGCTAAATGTACAATATCGTCGTAGTAGTTGTCATCAGTAAAGTTATGATTAGAAAAGGAGACAATAATGACGTTAGTTCTAAGGTACATAGTGTGATGCTCATAAATCCTTATGCCACATACCATATTTTCGGTCACATTTCCTTCCCAGTCATTCCATTTTTGCCCCCTCTTTTGTTCCAAAATTCGTTTAGCCGCTTTTGGACAACATATCTTTGCACCTATAAATTTTTGTAAAAAGCAATTCTCATTTGTCAAGCAAAAATTTTTGTAAAAAGCAATTCTCATTTGTCAAGCAAATATTTCTTTCCGTACTCTTTTTATCTGTCCTATATTTAACTCTTCTCACTTTTTGACTTTTGTTTTGCCTCTTACAGCCGCATGCCTATTGGCTTTCTCTCCGTACTTGGTGATCTAGTGTTTTTCTCTCTTTTAGTTTTATGATTTCTCATTAGCCAAGCCACTCGTACGGCTTAATTAAAATATCAAATGAGCAAATTTCCATTGATGATAATCGTACAATCTCTAAGGAGTGAACGTTGATGACACGTAGCAATAGGCAACCCTTTCAATCATTATGTTGAAGGTTTCAATTCGAGTCCCACCCCAGCTTATAACCCCATCATTATCTAAGGTGGGTTTCTTTTCGATTTGGAAAATGTTTTTTTCGAGAATGATTACTTATGCTGCTTAAGAAAATATGATGAAAATGTTCTCGTGTAAATTTTCATCAATAGTAGAAAAATTTTCCTTTGACTAATTCTTCTATGTTATAGTATCTTAGTATTAAATCACACATTTATCGATTAGCTTAAACTTGTTGAACAGCTGATAGTATTCCTATAAAATTTCATATGGTATCAAAGTTAGGCTCTGCCTCGATTTCTTTGGCGTGTGCATGGACTGCGTTATTTCGTGTGTTATTCCTAATTCATCTTACGCGTAAGAGGAGGTGTTGAAATATCTCACATCATTTGACTATAGGGTTAATACACTCTTAATATACACGTGGTATCTCTCCATCTATTAGTTTAAGTTTTTAGAATAATTAACAGTAGTCCCACAAAATCTTAAATGATATCAAAGCAGGAAGTATTGAGGTTGAACTTTCCAAACTCTTAATTTACCTCCTTATTATATATTTCCACTCTGCAATCTTAGGCCAAAATCCATCCTATAGGTGAAGGGAAGTAATAGAGTATTTAAATATTAAATCTTACCTCTATATATCAACTTAAGTTTTTAGAACTATTGATAGTGGTCTTATCGGATGTGCGTCCACCCCATTATTTCACGTGTCATTCCTAATCTAGCTTGCACATGAGAGCAGCTATTAAAGTATCCAACATCGCTTAACTGTGAAGTTTATAGGCTATTTATATACATGTAATGTCCATTCACTTATTAGTTTAAACTTTTCAAATAATTGACAGTAATCCTACGTAACCTCACTTGGTATCAAAGCAAGATTTCTAGATTCGAGCATACCAATAACCTTAGACCAAAGTCTAGAGTACGCGTGAAGGAGAATGTTAAAGTATCTAAAGATCCAAGTACGCTTTTACCTATCAGCTTAACTACTCGATTTCAATTTCTAACTCCATCAATGCAAAAATTTCATTCATGAAAATTGTCCTAGTAGACATATCGATGTCAAAAATGTTAATCTTGCATCATAATAGCTTCTAAAAAATTGCACGATAATCGTTCAAAATTTGTACCATAGAACATGAAAATCCGTTAAATTAAAATGGAAAGAAAAAGACTACGCAAGCTCTCTCCTACAATTACGGAGAGAAGCACCATCATTAGATACACTAAAACGCCATCTCTCCCGGCCAGCTGGAAGCTGCAAGATATCCGGTTGGGTCCTTCATTCCGTCCCACGGCAGTCATGATGAGTTTCTCATCAGTGGGGTCTCCAAAGTTTGGTAATATTTGTCAAATGAAACATCATTGAATCTCCCTTTCCTAGAAAAAACCCCACTGAATCTCACCAAGAAAAATAAGTTTCCACCGTAAAATCTTCAACATATTCAAATAATAGTAAGAGCCGTCTACAAAAATCGAAGGGAGATTTGTTGAATCGACCATTTACGGTTTATCGTATCACTTAGTAAACTAATATTGTAAATTAGTTTTAGAATAATTAACCTTGCTTCAAAGAAAGTTGTGTGTGCAAAAAGACATTGACCATTATTGATGAAGTATAGAGCTCAGTAGATTGGGTCAAACTGAGGTGAATATGGAGTAGGTACGGTCTAAGAGGAGTAGGAGCGTGGGAAAAGTGAATGGTGGGAGAGGGAGTTCGATGAGTCCCAATGAGAAAAGAGATCGTGCTTTTTCTGATGCTGGGATTGACATGGTTTTACATCAGAACATCACCACTCTCTCTGGTTCTTCTTGCAGAGAATGGCCTCTTCTGATCATAACCTAATTGATGAAAATGGAGCTGCTCATTCTTTTTTGAGACCCTTCTCTGTCTGAGATTTGGTAAAAGCAAAGAGGAAGATGATCCCCAGAATCATGTGTACACAAGGGAGAGAATGATAAAGATGAGTGAGGTTGAAAGGTTGTGGTAATAAAGGACTCATCTTCTCCAATTTAAGAATTTATCTTACCGACACACATATGTATATATGCTGTGCAAATGAACAATGGCACCGCTTACCAAAGCAGTTACATCAAGGATTTGTAAGAACCTAAAATTTTTTGAAAGTCTAATGCAAAGTTAATCGGGATTCATATCGCATTGTAAAGCTAGAATCGTCGCACAACATTAGAAATGCAATCAATGCATTAAATGCTTTCTTGTACACAATGGTGTTGTGATTGATGTTTGAGAGACATAGATTAATTAAGAAAGAACAAGCCTGTTTGATGACCCCAATTAGGGGCTAAAAATTAAAACTTTAGTATTTTATGATATTAATCTTATCAATTATATCGTTAAACCTACCATTGCGATTCCACATTTGATAAGAAATTAATTATAATTCGTGAGACTCTGTTTTTTTTTTCAGCGCTTAAGATTATCAACGTTTAAAATTTAGTAATTTAAGTTTTCAGTATTTACTTTTCAGTTTTGTTAAACAAGTATTTGCCTTCGAGCTAAACTCCTGCCGACTACTTTGGCCCAAAAAAACAAAATACTCTTGCAACCACGTGGCAATTTTGTATCGGTCCATACCAATCACTTGCATAAGACATTACCCTACTTATGTTGCATATTTAGATTGCACAACTGTCAATATACAGGATGGAGACAAATATTTTTGCTTTAGTAGAACATTGAACTGTGTGATTTGACATGTCCGATGAATGTCAACCACATTGTACATAGAAGGGATCTCACATATTGGATTATTTAACTCGATTTCATCACATCACTAAAAATACAGAATGGGTCTCAAAGCACTTGTTAAGTACATTCCACAAGAAAAATTACCACTTTTTTCTCTCGATAAGAGGGAAGCAATCCTCATTCTCGTGTTAGAAATTTGAAAACATTGGTAGCATGGGTCACAAAAACAGCTAACGCATAACTAAATATCAATGGTCTAGAGCACCTTTTTTGCAAGATCCAGCATCAAAATCAGCAAGAGATATTTACTATTGGACAAGTAACGCCTAAACTGTGAAACAGTGCAACGGCAAGAACTCGATAAGCCTTCTTTATCCCTGCTTTTCCGGTTCTTGGTTTGGTGGGGGAAGGGGGGTTGGAATCGAAACTCGAAACCATCAATCCCAGCAAACACGATCTCCGCATCTTCATCATCTCCCCACCTCCATTACCACACACTCTGTCTCTCTCTCTCTCTCGAGTCCCATGGATTCCGCACTGCATTCACCACGCATTGCACTTTTTCCCTGTCATTTCATAACGCCTGCTCCTCTCCCTCGCGCAAACAAACACACTCGCACAGACAGAGAGGGTAGGTGCATGCATTTCTTGGAGAGCGAGCCCATAAAGAAGTGGTAGGAAAAAGAGAGAAAGAAAGAAAAGAGAGGAGAGAGAGAGAGAAAGCAACGTTTCAGTTCTGCCCCGTCAAGCAAAGCAAATGACCGAAGAGAGAGTCTTTGAATATTCACGAGAAAATATTCACAGTGATGCATTACGTACTCTCTCTCTCTCTCTCTCTCTCTCTCTCTCTCTCTCTCTCTCTCTCTCTCTCTCTCTCTGTATCTGTGGGTGGCAATAGGCAAAAGAATCGAGGGAGATAGAGAGAAGAAGCTCGTACATTTAAATCTGCAGCAGTTCGGGCGACAGTTCGGGCCATAAGTTACTCACCAACAAAAAGGAAGGTTCGTGCGAGCTGCTTCAAAGCTGACTCTCTCTCTCTCTCTCTCTCTCTCTCTCTCTCTCTCTACAGTTCTGCTGTTGCAGAACTAGCCTAGTTTCAGGAATCTCAAATAATTAATTTGAATTTGCACCCGGAGAATAATTATATTTAAGGTTTGTTTGTTTAAGGGAAAGAATTTTTCATGAATTAATTTTTTCGATTTTTCACCCGTTTAGTTTACCGAAAATGATCAGTTAATGAAAAATCATTTATGGTCAAAGATAATATGCATGCTTAAAGGTAAGAAAAATGAAATTTCCCAACTTGAAAAGGAGAAAACATTTTCCTGAAAATAATTTCGCCAAAAGTAATTTCCTTTATCGCGAAATTTTCCTGAAACAAACGTACCGTTAGAATTCTTATGATTTTAGTTGTGTCTTTTTTCGTAATGGATGGGTATTTTTGCCCTCGGATCATATGAACCCAAATTAGATTACGTGCAGAGGAGCGTGGATCCCTTGCCCAGCACGGTACTTCAATGGCGATCTTAACCTATCACTTTAGATATACATCTCGTAACTATGCATCGATGATAGAAAATTATGGATCGGGACGCCGGTACAAGAGAACACGACTGACAAAGAGACACTCGTTGAACTTGTGTAGTTTCCGTTTCAGCGTTCGAGGACATTTTTTCTTTGGGGGCCAGGTGAACAAAAAAAATTTTGCATGGACTCGGGTCAATTTCGTAGCTCGAGCAAAATTCATGCTCAAAATAAATTGAGTCGAATTCGAGGGGCTTACGATTAAGTTCGAACAATTCGTGAGTAAAGCTAGAGACGCTAAAGATAAGGGAATATATTCAAGGGAAAATACTACCAAAAATCCCAAACTATGCCATTTCTGACAAATATATCATGAACTTTTTTTTGTAACACGAAAAACCCTAAACTATTCCACTTGTGATAAATTTATCTTGAACTTTTTTTGTGACATGAAGAACCCCAAACTATATCGCTTGTGACACATTTACCCGACAATATTTTGGCATATGGACATTTTCGTCTTTTGCCTTTTTCTGTTTTTTTTCCTTTTTTTTGTTTTCTTTTCTTCTCTTCGGCGGAGGGAAGCCGGCGAGGGTAGCCTTGCTCGATGTCGGCAAGGGTCGCCCTCGCCTGGGCAGGGGAGGCGACCCTCGCCGGCTTCCCTCCGCCAGAGAAGAAAAGAAAAGAAAAAAGGAAAAAAAAACAGAAAAAGGAAAAAGACGAAAATGTCCATGGGCCAAAGTATTGTGGGATAAATGTGTCACAAGTGGTATAGTTTGGGATTTTTCATGTCACAAAAAAAGTTCAAGGTAAATTTTTCACAAGCGTCATAGTTTGGGATTTTTCGTGTTACAAAAAAAAGTTTAAGATAGATTTGTCACAAATGGCATAATTTGAGATTTTTTATGGTATTTTCCCTATATTCAATTTCTTTAATCTAGTAATACAATTTAGCGTCGCAACTCACACACTTTGACTTTTTTTTTTTTGTTGAATCCGAAACTACTTGAAATTTTCTCAACACTTAAATGTTGACAACTAGACTTACATATGATTTTTTCACGATTTTATGTGATCGGAATAATATTTTAAAATTTTTGGTGGAAAAGTAAAAGAGCACATTTTGCTTTTATGTAAGTCCAAACAAAAAGTTTAAGACAAATTTTGTCGGTATTTATTTGTTTTTATCATGGTAATTTTAAACCAAATACCTTAAAAGCAACTGGCAAGTGACTTGTAAATCCAACTAATCCCGTGCAAATTATACACATAACCAAGGGGGAAAAAGAAGGGGAAAATCGGGAATTTTCTTTATTAGAGATACGTCGATTTTGAACTGTTAAAATTAATTTGTAATAAACTACGAATTTTCCCAGACATCGATCCTGCATGAAATTTCTTTAACAATTATTTAAACGATTTTCCTGATTGCCCATCCACATCGGGCTTGTGAAAGATCACCAGATAATTAAGATAATTAAGCACCGTGTAGAACCACCAGAAATTTTTATAATAATGAATTTTCATTTTTCTTAAAACGTAGGGGCAATATCGATATTTTGCGATCCCGTCAAGTCTATGGGGGACTCTCAGCCCACCAATGTCATATTGGGGTTTGAACTAAATTTCGGACCTTTATTTATTTATTTTAAATTTTAAATTTTAAAATTAGTTTAATATCCTTAAGACAGGCTGCAAGTTACTACTATGCCCCCAAAAAACTTGCACGAAATCACGGTTTCGACTTCGGAAAAAATCAATCATGTAACATTTATATCATGTCAAGTACTACATCGTTATGATATCGTGTAATCAGTTACCATTGGTACCAACATGTTTGAAAATCATTACAGAGTAGTAACGGTCACTTATCCAATCAGATATCGCAATTGTAATGCCGGCGTATTGTATCGTATTCCATAAGTTTCCCGCTAAAAACAACTTCATGTCGAGCATGTCTTAATCGACTCAATCTATGTTTGAGCGTGTCGATGTCCAGGAAACTTTTCAGACGAAAAAGAAACGCCAAATCATATTGTGGTTTGAACTTAGTCGATGTCTTAATTGACTCAATCTGACCTTTATAATTTCGGCCCACTAAATTTCGGACCTTTATTTATTTATTTTAAAATTAATTTAATATCCTTAAGACAGGCTGCAAGTTACTAATCTGCCCCCAAAAAACTTGCACGGAATCACGGTTTCGACTTTAGAGAAACCAATCATGTAACATTTATATCACATCACGTGCTACATCGTTATGAAATCGTGTAATCAGTTACCATTAATACTAACGTGTTTGAAAATCATTACAGAGTAGTAACGGCCACTTATCCAATCAGATATCATAATTGTAATGCCGATGTATCATATCGTATTCCATAAGTTTCCTGCTAAAAACAACTTCATGTCGGGCATGTCTTAATTGACTCAATCTATGTTTGAGCGTGTTGATGTCCAGGAAACTTTTTAGGCGAAAAAGAAACGCCCAATCATATTGTGGTTTGAACTTAGTCAATGTCTTAATCGACTCAATCTGACCTTTATAATTTCGCCCCACTAAATTTCGGACCTTTATTTATTTATTTTAAAATTAATTTAATATCCTTAAGATAGGCTACAAGTTACTAATTTGCCCCCAAAAAACTTGCACAGAATCACGGTTTCAACTTCGGAGAAACCAATCATGTAACATTTATATCATGTCGCGTACTATATCGTTATGATATTGTGTAATCAGTTACCATTAATACTAACGTGTTTGAAAATCATTACAGAGTAGTAACGGCCACTTATCCAATCAGATATCGCAATTGTAATGCCGGCGTATCGTATCGTACTCCATAAGTTTCCCGCTAGAAACAACTTCATGTCGGGCATGTCTTAATCGACTCAATCTATGTTTGAGCGTGTCGATGTCCAGGAAACTTTTTAGGCGAAAAAGAAACGCCCAATCATTTAGTGGCGATAACACGGGTCATCGCCGGATGGGCTCGGGGACATTCCCTACTTTTCTTTTCACGATTTTAATTCGTTTGCTTAAGAAACACATTACCACCAAGGCGATTGGCCTATGGTAAAGACATTATTTATCTTCCATGAGGTCACAAGTTCAGCTCATGTAGCAAACGAACGGAGGACCCTTGTGATAACATCCATAGGAGGTCCCCGGCGCCGACCACTTGTTTCCTCCCTTTTTGCCAATAAAAGAAAAAAAGGTCAAAAGAGAGAAAAAAACACATTGAAATCTCCAAATCTCGACGGTTCAGAAAATCCAATTTTTCATGGTTGGCTTCGTGTAGTAAATGATCAGAAGCAACAAGGGGAAATGCAGGGCTTTTGAAAAATCGCAAAGGAAGTGGAGTCACGGGGAGCTAAAAGTTGTGGAGATAGTGATATAAATGGTCAATAAATTTTTAATTTATTTAATGTGGTCCATAAACTTTCTTGCCTAATGTGCAATATGATCTTGAACTTTTAATATGTTTAACATGATTTTTGATTTTTTGGTACATGTTCAATTTAAGTCTTGAACTATATTGAATTGTTCGACATCGTCATTCAATTAATTCAAGTTTAGGGACAACATTTGACATTTTCATATAGTTTAAGGATTAAATTGAACATGTATAAAAAATCTATGGACTACAGTGAATAATTTAAAAGTTCAGTGATCACATTGCATATTAGGTCAAAGTTTGAGAATCATTTGTGTTACGTTTCCAAAATCGCATATGGCCATGATTCTAACTCGACTTTTTTTATTAAATTTTTATTCCTCTTACTGTTGCTCTAATGCTTTTGGGCTAAATGACCTCTTTAGTCTTCGCAGTCGCTCTTAGGTTAGATTGGTTCACTAAGGGATCCCACTTACTTCTACGATGGTGTATTTTGCTGAGAATGTTAGATGTACTAAGAAATCTTACTGTAATTTTTTTTACTAAGTGATGCGGCAAATTTTGATCGAGTGCTCAATCAAGTGGGGGCTCGTGCTATGGATGGTTGGTTTGTTTAAGCATCAATTACAAATTTTGCCGGTAAAAATTCTCGATATGTGTGGCTTGTTTCTCTTCAACTGGTAAATTCTAGCACAGCAAAAATAGAGAGAATGAACTAAGTTCTACGCGAGGGGGAAAAAAAAAAGAACAAAATGACACAAACAGTATATGAACTTTGACATAACGTGTAATGTGATCTCTAAACTTTTAATTTGTTCAATGCGGTCCATGAATTTTAACTCAATGTGTAATATGGTCCTTGAACTTTTGATTTATTCAATATCATCACTAAACTTTTAGTACATATTTAATTTAGTCCCTGAGTTACGTGAAAATGGTCAATATAGTCCTATAATTTAGGTATTATATTTAACATTTTCATATAATTTAAAGACTACATTGAACATATATCAAAAGTTCAAGAACCACATCGAATAAATTTCAAATTAAAATTTTATAGATTATATTATATATTGAGTAAAAATTCACAGACCGTTTGTGTCATTATAAAAAAAAAAAAAGGGGGTATGTTGAGGCTACTTAAGAAGGAGTTGAACCCAACCTTGTGATGCACTTTTCAAAACCCTAAAAGCCTGTGAAAAAATGCACATTGTTTGATCATTCTGACCAGATAACTATTCCTAAAAGGAGTATTGCTGATTCATAATGGTCTCACTTGATAATACAGTGAGGAAAAAGTTAGAAAAAACTCCAAATTGTACCGACAATGCATATATATTCTCAACTTTTTTTGTAATATCAAAAACTTCAAACTATACCCATAGTGACACATATACCCTAAATTTTTTCTCGTGATATAAAAGAATTCCAAACTTATATCTATGTGACACATATACCCTCTGTCAAAGTTCAATTTGATGATTTTTCAGCCAAAACTTAACTCATGTGGACGCCTGTCAACACTATTTGCTATCTGGCATCCATATAGATAGATTTATAACGGTTCCCATTGACATAACTTTGACGGGGGTAAATGCATTCCACATGTACAAGTTTTGGATTTTTTGTGTCACAGACTAAAATTTAAGATAAACGTGTTACGGTGGATATAGTTTTATGATTTTTGGTAACCATTCCCCTTAGAAAAAGCAGGGGAGCGTGTCAAAGATACTCGAGAAGTAGACGAACCCAACCTCGCGATGCAACTTCCTTAATAGCCCGGAAGCCTGTCAAGAGATGCACATTATCCGATCCCTCCGACCCGGTCACTATTCCTGAGAGGAGGAGCGCCGCCGGTCCCCTCCGATCCGTGACGACCTGACTCGATAGCACGGCGCGGGTTCCCCGAGAGGAATGCTCAAATTGCAAACTTTCGAGAGCCGGGGGCATCAACCGGCGGGCGAGAGGAACGCCGCCGGCTCGATGTTGTCCACGATGATCCGAGAGCAAAAAAACACGGTTTGATTTGCCGGGACATTTTTCTGCTCCCGAGTAAAACACGCGATGTTATTGTGCACATAAGACTACTCTCGTCATCTCATCTCCTCCAAAGTCGCGTGTTCCGTTCCCGTGCGAATACACTATTGCTGTAGCCTTAGCCTGCACGGTCTTCCCTGCTGCGCTGCTCACGCCCATTGACATCCGTCTGAAATTTTTTTTTTTGATTAGGCTTTCTAAACTGCGTAACCGCTCTTCATTAACGATGACGGGGACGAGTTAAGCTTTCCAAAGTCGTTTAGGAAAAGTCTTGAGCATCGTGCGGAAAGTCTTTCCTCTCTCTCCGTCTCTCTCTCTCTCTCTCTCTCTCTGTCCGCGCACAAAAGGACACACTTGCAATAAAAAGAAAGGAACGCGGCTCGAAGCCCGCAACAAATAAGGCAGCGGATCCTTTTGTGAGGAGCTCTCATCAGTTCCCCTCTCTACTCCTTCAGCGGACCTGCTCAGAAACAGAGAGAGAGAGAGAGAGAGAGAGAGAGAGAGAGATGGCTCCAAGAGCAGGGCCATTCTTGGAACTCTGTTCCTTCTTTATCTGCGCCATCTCCATTGCCCCTCTGATGGAGTGATGGTCTTCTCATACCTCGACCCTCTTCTTCTCTGAAGAAGAAGAAGAAGCAGAAGCAGGAGGAGGAGGAGCAGGAGTAGGAGGGGAGGAGAAGGAGGAGGAGATGGAGGCAGGTTATGAGCCCCACCATCGTCTTCTTCATCAACAGGAGGAACAAGAACGGCTCCAAAGCACCCTCCTTTTCGACGCCCTTTACTGCTCGGAGGAACACTGGGGAGGAGATGAGGAGGAGGAGGATGAGGAAGAGGAGGTAGCGGGTGATGGGCTTCTTCTGTCGGAAGAGAGAGATCACAGGTTGCTGAGCCCGCGAGTCTTGCTCGATCAGGACTTGCTGTGGGAGGACGAGGAGCTGGCCTCCCTCTTCTCCAAGGAGGAGCGGAGCGACATGCTTCCGAATCTGGAAAACGACCCGTCTTTGGCCGATGCTCGCCGCGAGGCTGTGGAGTGGATAATGGGTGTCCACGCGCACTACGCGTTCTCCGCTCTCACGGCTCTGCTCG
The DNA here is from genome assembly GCA_031216235.1 of Syzygium jambos. Lineage (NCBI taxonomy): Eukaryota > Viridiplantae > Streptophyta > Magnoliopsida > Myrtales > Myrtaceae > Syzygium > Syzygium jambos. The sequence goes on from CM062225.1 coordinate 24,037,860, forward strand.
CGGTGAACTACTGGGACAGGTTCATGTGCGACTTCCGTTTGCAGGAAGAGAAGCCATGGATGACTCAGCTCTCCGCCGTCGCTTGTCTCTCCCTCGCTGCCAAAGTGGAGGAGACCCAAGTGCCCCTTCTCATTGATTTCCAGGTACGTTGCCGGAAAGCGTCCGTCCTCCAGCCGTTCGATAGAATGCCTATGAGAAAAAGGCGTCGCTTCATTTGCTTGTTCCTTGACAATGTGGGTTCGGTAGTTTTTATGTTAATTTTTCTTTTCAGGTCGAGGACAGTTGCCCCGTCTTTGAGGCGAAGAACATACAGAGAATGGAGATCCTGGTGCTCTCGTCGCTTGATTGGAAGATGAATCCAGTGACCCCGCTATCGTTTCTTGATTACATGGCAAGGAGACTGGGGCTGACGGGCCATCTGTGCTGGGAGTTCCTTAGAAGGTCCGAGCACGTCCTGCTCTCTGTAATCTCAGGTAGGCCATTCCAAAATGCCCAGCTCCATTGCTTAGCCGATGCATTCGGCGTAGAAATCTTTTGGGATGGTTGCGGGTTTTTCTGTTTCTGACGCACCGTGTATGTCTTCATTCCCCAGATTGCAGATTCACGTGTTTTCTTCCTTCAGTGATAGCTGCCTCCACAATGCTGCACGTAATCAATGGCCTAAAACCTCGTCTCGGCGTCGAAGACCAAACCCAGCTCTTGGGAATCCTAGGAATGGGCATGGTTGGTCTCTCTAAATCCCATTCCACCCTCTCCTCTCGTTCTTGATTCGTTCAAAACAGGGCATTACCAAGATAATCCTAAATCTGATCTGTGGCATCGCTCTTTGAACAGGACAAGATCGATGCTTGCTACAAGCTCATCAGCGACCACGCCTCAAGAGGCCAGAATTATCCACACAACAAGCGCAAGTTTGGCTCGGTCCCGGGGAGCCCCAGAGGAGTAATGGAAATGTGCTTCAGCTCCGACAGCTCCAATGACTCTTGGGCCGCGGCGGCTTCGGTTTCTTCCTCCCCAGAGCCTCGCTCCAAGAAGAGCAGAGCCGGCGAAGAAGCCGAAGATCTTCTTCCGCGGGGGTCGCTCGACGTCGTCGAAGACCAGGCTCATGCGGATGTCTTCAGCTTCCTTCACTAGTGCTCCTTCCTGGTTCTGGTTATTATACTCTTATATGTTGGAAATAACATTTCATATGTTCATGTAATGTTCAAGTTAAATTGCCAACCATCTCTCGGTTCCGGCCTAATCCCCGGACGATCGAACAGCGAAATGGGAAGTTGCAAAAACCATCCTCAATTGGGGATCGTTTGGGTATCTTAGGCTTTTGAGATTTGGGAACGGAGATGGTTGGCATTTTAATCCGGATTAACCTCAGGATTATGAACAAATGAAGAGAAGAAATAGTTGGGAGGGCTATATTTGCTGCTGTTCCTGCTGTTGTTCCTTTTGCTGTACGGCCCCCTCTCTTCTCCTTTCCCTTTCTGTATCGGAAGGCACTTCAGCTGTAGGTACCTTCGAAATAAGAGAGGTTCATCATGAGGTAACAAAGCAAATGGTTCTGATGTGTGTTTTCGCTTGGCTCATTGGGTCCTTGACCAATCATATAAAAAGCCCGGAAGTGAAAGCAAAATAAAGGTGGAGCCTTTGGACAAAATCATCAGCCTCGGTGGCGTATTTTCGCTTTGTTCCTTTGGTAGGATGTCTTTCGGGGTGAATTTTACGGCGGTCCGCGCGCGAGGCCGAGCGCGCGCCCTCTTATAGTCTTTCGCCGTTGAATTGAAATGCAACAAGATCTCAGCCGTTCGGTAGATTTTAGCTCGGAAAGCGATCGATTTCTTGCTTTCCGATCGAACGGTGGAAAAGCCCGGATGCAGCATTCACCCTATTTTTTCTGGCTTCTCTCCCGTGGGATACCTTTGAAAAAGTCCAAGCACCAAATCATGGCCGGTGTTCGTAGTTTTTCGCTTGTGGGAGGGAGAGCTTTATCTTTTGGAAAGAAAAGTCAAATCCTTCGAACACTGTGAAAGACCATCCAATAACACTTTTTAGCAATATATATGGAAAAAACACCTTGATTTTGGGGAAAATCGATTTCTTGTTAAATCGGTAAGAAAAAAAAGATCGGGCTCCTCTATTTTGCGAAAAAATGAATGACGTGAAAGCTATTTTTCTAAAAATAATTACTTATATTATTCAAAATAATTAATCAATGAAAGTTTTTCGTTGTCAGTAATTGCTTGTGAAATTTTTTTCGTTCGTTTATTTTTATAAGCGACATAAATGATTATTTTAAAAAAATATTTTTAAATTATTTATTTTTCGCAAAATAACTGCATCCGAGTGTTTTTTTTTTAGGAAGAAACATTGCGTGTAGTCGGCCACTCACATTTTTTTTTTTTAGGAGTTTATTTTCGGACTATGGTTTCGATTTGACCTCGTTGGAAGAGCTCATGTTTTTTGGGGAAGACTTATGTTTGAAAATGCACCAAATTGACCAAGACAGGAGTAGATGAGGGAGGGCTAGTGAAAGCCCTTGTGATAAAATATTCTTGCGATAAAATGGCCGGTGGTTTTACCTATAGTATAATAATCCTCATGTGATCTTGGATGGAGCTTTCATTTTTGTTCTTGGAATTATGTGAGAAAATTCCTTTCTTTTTGCAATCAAATTGATTATTAACTTATAAACTACCAAGGGTTGTATTTGATTAAGAACACTCTAGTCATGTTATGTAGCATGCCAATTTTCACCTACGCAAAATATGAAATGGTATCATATTCCATTCGCATGAATTTTTTACCTTCAGTTTTCTAGCGAGGAGCAATAAAATTCGATAGTTTCACAAACATATTCATGTATGAAATTGAATACTCGACCGTTTCTCAATGAAAAGGCACTTATTGTACCTACTTTCTCGTTCTATCTAGCACACTTATACACTCCATACGGAAGAGGGGAGAGGTATATTGCACGATGGTCGAAGACCTTTCGATGTTAGTTGCTCGACGCGACTTTTAATAATTGCTATGGTAGTGAAATTTCGAGATATCTTTACTCACTTTGCCCTCCCAAGCATAGATTTTTAGAAATTTCCAATATAAAAAATTTAAAAATTTCTTGGTCATACTTCGTCAGCTAGGTGTGCCCAGCTGGATCCCATAAGTGACTATAAGAATTAAGAAAACCCATTACATATACCTATATCTATATATTTATACAATTTTTATATACATATCCCATCATTTATGCCATTTGTATGCTTACTCATCGTTCCAAGCAAGAACAAAGCTCGAGAACGGCCCCTTAAAAGCCAATGCTAATCATGTATTGTTTCTTTAAGCTGAATCCACACCCATCGTCATCATAAATCGACATGGAAAAATAAAATAAAATAGAATAAAAATAAAAATGGGAGATTAATAAATATACCAATCAGCATTCAATCTGAGGAAGGAGAGAGGTCCAAGGAGGGGGAGCACATGCGAAGGGGAAGTTGCATTAAATGGCGGTATTAATGAACATTTCTTTCGGTGGAAAGTCTATTTTGCATGTTTGAACGCGAATTGGTGGGAGTTCAACAATACAAGCTCGTTATGCACATTTCCAATGTACAAGAAATTTGATGGGGCTACTTTGTGAGGGCAAAATCAACCTTGAGATCCTCCCAAGCCTCATCGACTTCTTGTCCGATCCGTTTAACTTGTGTTGGTGATAACAATTGGGTAAGTTTCTTAGGGTTTCCGATGCAAAAAATCTAACAATTTAGCGCGAATTTTCCCACCCTAATAGATGCTTTATTCGTATGCTCAAAACCCAGTTTGGTTTTTGTCGCAACGTCCAATCCGGAAGAGGGAAACCGCATGTATAGGATTGGGAACAGACACGTGAAATTTCAAGATATGATGTCATATCAGAAAGTCCAAGCTAAAAGCATAAGCTAATAAGTGGAAGTAGATTGTGCGTATATAAAAGCGATGCACAATAAGTTTAATTCTGTATATCAGCATGATAAAGATACGAGAGGTTAAAAAAAAAAAGAGGAGTTGCTTGGGAGACGAAATTCAACCTCGACCTTTGATTGAGGAAACCAACTATGGATTCTACTTATTAGGCTATGAAATTGACCTAGCTGGATGTATTTTTCCAAAATTTCCCATAGCAACTTAAGTGTCACATGGAGGGCTATGCAATAGCTAGTTAATGAGCAAATTATGTGATAAGATTTGCAATAGAAATTACAATCAAACGTGCAATAAATCTCGTGCGCGGGATGGGAGATTCTCAGAACAGAGGAGGACTATACAGTAAAAGTGCTTATGACAAGAAGCAAGAATTAAATTTCTCTGAACAACCATTTAAAAAATCGAGAAAAATAAATAAATAAAATTGAGAATATAGTTTGATTTTTGACTGAGCGGGGGAGTTGTTGGGGGCACAGAAAAAGACATGCACAAGGGGGTTTGCATGTGCTTTCCACCCTCCCATCCCCACCTCTTTGAATTAAAGTTTTTGGAATCATGACTTGGCTTTATTCTCTCAATCCGAACTTTATTATTATAATGGCCAAGTAGTTAAAAAAAATAAAAATAAAATAAAATAAAATTAAATTAAAATTTCACTTGCCTCACTAACTCAATCTCAAATCCACATTCATGTTGGTCTTTCACACATAGCGCCGTGAATGTCGGAGTCATCTGAATTGACAATTTCGTTGATGTCATAACGATCATTGTCATTCGTGTAGCCATTGGGTGTTCACTCCTGCTCTAATCAAGTTGGTATGTGAATAGATATTGTAATGGAAGTGAAACCTAGAAAAATGCATTTGTGCTTTGAGGAATTTGTTTATTTGTTTTGGTGGGTTTTGCTGCCGGTCGATTTCCCGAGTTAGTTATTGCAATTGGGCTAAGCCCTTCTTCTTAGTCCGATTGAACGTAGGCCATACACGTCGGGACGGGGAAACTAGCGAGGAACTGATAATTTCTTTCCGGCCGGTCTTGAGAACTTATGCCGAGTAAGAATTAAATGTGAGATTCACAAGGGATTCAAAAGGTTGCAGTTTCAAACGCCCATTTTATTTGAATGTTAAAATTCGAATGGTATGCTTTGCGGTTTTCCTTATTTACTATCCAAACGAACTCGACCCGAGTTCTTTATCGAGTCGAGCTGGCAATTTGAACACGACTCCCACGGGACGAGCAGGATACGGGAAAAACACGCATTACAAATAGGAAATCCAAATATGACAAGACACGACATAACACATCTATCCGATTCGTATATTAAAATGAACAACTGTATATCTAATACAGAATTATATGACAACCCAAACTATTTCCTGGTTGACCCTCGAGCTGGATGAGGGGACTCATCCAATTCTTCAACTCAAATGGGACAAAGTAGAACGAAACCTCTTTCGTTTTCTTCCCCCCTTTTCTCCATTGGAGATGCAAGATAATATGCCCACTTTTGTCTTGGCCAAGAAAAGATTGGATCGAAGAATTGGATTGAAGAATATAGAAAAGGTGTTCACCTAAATCCCAAAAAAATAAAGAAAGAGAAAAAAGAAAAAGAAGAATATAGGAAAGGCGACTCAAAAAGAAAGCAGACACGAGAAGACCAAGCAGCAATTAGCCTCATAAAGTAAGCTCTTAAGGGAAGATCCAAAAGAGACAAGTAGATACACCAAAAACATCACTCAGGGAAAAAAGTGAGATGCATTATTAAATTAAGGACGAGTATGTTGAAATTGGGGGACACTATCTTTTGATGTCTTATTATTATTTTTTTTTGGGCTTCTTCGATTTGTTCAGCACTTTTAGTTTTGATATTAGCTTGGCACAGTATGGAAAGAGAGAAAAGAAAAAGAAAAGGATTGAAAGAAAAAATAAAGGAAGAAAAAGAATTTAGAGGGAGAGAGAGAGAGAGAGAGAGGAGAGCAATTGGCCTGTGAACATCTTTCGACAGTGCTCCCATCTTTTAGGCTCTTCAGAGGTGACCCTTTTGACATAGGGAGCAATGATGTTTAGATGTTTAATGAAGTTTAATTGAATTATAGCCCTTTTTGGGGAAAATTAAAATAATTCTTGGTAGCCACATTTACAGGGCAAAGATGGTTCGAGTTATGTATTCCCGCTGTCATTTTTTTTTTCTCTTTTTAATTAATCATTGGCAAGCGTTCGTTTTCAAGTATAATAGATAGTTTTCCGGATGATTTGTGGTATTTCTATCTTCTCTAAATAAAACTCATTGCATATTCACACCTTTATGTGATGATTCTATCCATATTATGACTCCATTGTCATAAGAATGGCATTCCCTTTCTCTCAATCTCTCACATTGTAAATTCATTCGAAGTTCAATCATGCATAGTTCAAGGCAATTGTCAAAAACACTCTTCAAGTGTTTTTTGTTTGGAGAAGAAGGCTTTTTCTTATAAAAATAATTTAGAGGCTCGGGCACGAGGCTCGACTACTTGGTAGTTCATCTAAAAACACCTCACAAACTCATTGAACAACTTAAGTCGAGTCTTTGAACCTGTGTAAGTAGCACTAACTTAAAGTGGTTTGTATTTAATCGATGAGATTTAAACACGCGACATTGAGTTTCTGAACTTGACGCTCCAACTAAGCGAGCCAATTCCAGGTTAAAGAGGATGTAGTTTATTACCCTTATGCGAACTTTTGACTAATGACCATCCTCATGTCTATTAATTTTGCAATTATTGATTTTATTATGACCAAGTAGGCATGAAACTGTTACAGCACATAAAAAAAAAAATCTCACAGCATAAAAGAAAATGGGTCCTTCTCTTAATGTCCTTGGGTGGAGTCAAGTCAATGCTAAACCAATGAATCTTTTGGTTAAGTCATTGCCAATTCCACTAGTTAATCCAAAATAAGAAGGGGAAAAAATCACACAAAAACTAAATAAAAAGAGGAATGAGTAATTGACCTATAAGAGTCAACAAAATAATTAAACTCTAGGGCATCACAATCACAGTGGACCCCCCTAACTCTGCATAATTATACTTTCAACCCTACTGTTGAAAGACAAAATAATCACAAATGGCCAAAATCAAATCACAAAAAAAAAGAGATGAAAAATAAAAGCCCTAAAAAATAATAGACAAAGAGGCTACCAAATCTGTAGATTTACGGCTTAAAGCTTCAGAAGTTGTTCAGCGCCCTCCATTAGGTGTCGGCTCCATAATTTTACCAAAATATTGATGCCCAATCAATAACTTTGCTATCAATAATTTTGCCCCGGAATTTTTGCCCGTATCATTGAATTACCCTTTGCCTTTATTATATCCACTTAATTCACCGGACCGTCTGATCCATCCACATATGGAGATATAATATAATAACTTGATAATAGGGTTAATATCATGGAAAAATCATAAACTGATGTACCTGTGATAAATTTATCCTCCATTAATTTCTGTTAAATTTTACTGTCAAATTCATGAGTTGTTAAATGACAGGTGTACTGGTTTTGAGTTTTACGATCCGTTTGTCACATGTGTACAAGTTTATAATTTTTCTCGGTATTAATTCAATTTAACGGAACTAGCGAAGGATAATTTATCACAAGTGTACCGGCTTTCGGTTTAAGTGTACCAATATGTGGTTTTTTCTAGGTATTAATCCAATTTAACGGAAACTAACGGAGGGTAAATTTGTCACAAGTGTATCAATTTGGAGTTTTTTTTGTTGTCAAAAAATTAGTTTGATGTAAATTTATCACATATGTACCGGTTTGAGGTTTTTCGTGGTATTAAACCTTGATAATATAAATGCTTGATTTATTTTGCCAATAATTTTTATGAAATTTGTCAAGTGATTATTTTGAATAAACGACTTACTATCCGGTTCGCAGATGAAGATAGAGAAATGAATGGAGGATGAATGATGATAACTACTTAGGCGTATTTGTATCGGGGAAAACTCCATGACGAAGGAAAATGATTTTTCTTGTAAACCATTTTCCCATTTTCAGATTAGGGAATTTATTTTCCTAACTCTAGGCGTGCATATTCTCTTTGATCATAAATGGCTTAACCGACTAACCATTTTTAGCAAACCAAATGCGTGAAAAGCTCGGAAAATTGATTCGCGAAGAATTCTTTCACTCAAACAAACACGCCCTTAATTTATACGAGTTTTCGAGTTTTTTTTTCCCTGAAATTACCTTACTGCCAACAGAAAAATGGCAAAATTTATAATTTATTCCAAACAAAACTGAAAAAGAGGAAGCTTGATCTCGAATTTAATGAAGCAATGGGGCCACTTTGAATGCCAATTACCATATGAAACGCAAATATGAATGGTCACGAAACATTTTCGATTCAGTCCAACCAGTTACTACTTGGCAGGGGTTGCACACTTCGTGCGTGAGCGTTATTTATTGCGAAAGGATCCTTCGATCCTGCAATCCCAAATCTTTGTGTGTCTATCATCATCTGTTCTTGATATTGCGATTCTTGCCGCTATTTCTCGACGACATTCATTCCATACAGCAGCCCGTACGAAATTCAATTCGACATTGAGTATGTTTGGAAAAAACACGACATTCATCCGGACCATTGGCATTCATCCTGGATAGTTTGCATAAATAGAAGGGTTAGTACAATAAAAGAAATCCCAAATTGATAGTGCCCCGTGACACATTTGCCTGAAACTAGCTTTCGTTCTTTCGTCTCACAGAAGATCCTGAACCGGTACTCTCATTATATATTTAGTCCAGACTAATTCCTGTTTCACGAAAGATCCCAAATTGATACCTTTGACCCAAAATCTACCATTCACGTCGGATCCCAAACTGTTGACAGATGGTAGATTTGGGTCTAGAGTACTATTGTGCAACGAAAATTAGTTTCGTGTAAATGTTTCGTGAATGTATCGGTTCGGGATTCCGACGAGGACTGCGCAAAAAGATAAAAGGAAAAAGTACCGTGCCTCTTCACCTAATTTGGTGAGATTTTTGTTTGTGGACCCATGTGGTGAGGTGGGCCAACCACAGGATGAGCATCCAATGGGCCGGTTTGGCTGGGCCTTTTGACCTCCTCTGCCTATGCATTCAATTGTTGTCACTTTCTCGGGTAAATGCCAAAGGAAGTATTCACTGTGCAGGCTTCCCCCTGACAGGCATAAGACAAGCCTAGCATTTACTTTCCTATCTGCACCTGTTGCAGGAAACCAAAATGGCCAGCCATCTCTCTCTCTCTCTCTCTCTGTGATTCCATGAGCCTGAGACATTTAGTGATACGATCACGTAAATGTGGTCCCAATCCCCTCAAGAATGGTTGGGCTTCTTAAATGAAATGCCCTAAAACCACAGTACCAAAATGAAAAAATGACGAAGACAGGAAAACCCATGTTCTGTCACAACCCACAAGTGACACCAACCCACTAAAAATTTCTCCTGCTTTCAAAATGGGCAATGATGGGCCAGCCCATTTGAGGGGGTGAAAAGATGTTTTGGTCATACCCTACCTCATGGTTTTTAACTTTTTGACTAGGGCCAGGAAACCTATGTTAATAATTTGCATGGAATTATCTTGTGTAGCCCCTCTAAGCAAAATTATACCGGGAGTCGTTATGGAAAAGCACACCCGTAAATATGGATCTGTGAAGAGATACTGCTGAAGTCTTGTCACTCTAGTGCTCCATCAGGCACTGATGAAAATGCAGGGGAAGTTAATTTCTTGTCATTTAATATGGTCAGAGTCCGTTGGCACCAATATTCTCAGGAACTTAGAGAGAGAGAGAGAGAGAGAGAGCTTATGGGCATTTAGGATTGGTAGGATATGTAGATTGTGTTATAGAGTCTTCTGTGTGGTCCTTCACGGTGCATGGAGTTACAGCTCTCCCTCTCCGTCTTCTATTTATTTCATTTTATTCATATAATTTATGTTTTGTGGTAAGTGGGAGTTATAGCTGATAGGGTCTGCAAATCAGTTTCAGTCCTCTTGTGTCCCCCATTCGAGGGCAGAAAGAAAGGGACTCCACCCTATTCTGGGGGACATCCAGGGCTTGCAAAAGCCCCGTTCTTCCTGGTTTTGTTTCTAATTTACTGTGATTTCTTGAAATTTCTTCATCTTCTCTTATAAGAAAGCTTGATTTGCCAGCACAGACTGTCTAATATAGCCAGTGCAGGTTTGTTCCAGGGATTGCAAGTTGCAATGGGCACACACTTGAACGTTAATAGAGAGTCCACAGTCTAGTCTACTCGAAGCATCATTCTCGCGTTGGTTAGAGTGCATCCACAATCGCATGCTTCTGAAAAAGCTTGGCCGAGAGAATTTATGGTCCTCTATATATGAGAATTTTACATGAGAAACCACCCACATTTTACCCCTTACTAACATTGGGCACAAAAGTTTCTTGACCAGAGAAAAAAAAAACAGAACATTGGGCGAAATTTTAACTTTTTGGTTTTTTGTTGGGGGATGCGAAAAAAATCGACTTTTAATCCATTCGAATGACCGGAGCTTGTTTCTACAAGAGAAAATAGCCAAATTTGATGTGACAACAACTTCGACAAAAGTGAAGACCGTGTTCTTAGTAAAGGGATACATCATGCGGATGTTTTAATTTTATAAAAAAATCGATAATTTAGCATAGACAAATATTATTATGAGTTTACTAATGTGGCCTTCATTTAGATTTTCCTTCTTGGCGTGAACCATTTTATGGGCCTGTTTGGTTTAACTTTGAAAATGCTACTTGGGGGAATGTAAATACCTTTGGGTAAAAGCCCATTGGGGAAATGCAAATGGTGTTTGGTATAAGTATTTTGTATAGCTACTTTAGCCAAAATATAGTGTTTGGTGAATTTTTTTTGCAAATGGACTTTGAGAATTATCTTATTTATCAAAAAAACAAACTAACCTACCCATTGCCAGAGTCGGCAGCCGACGATGGCCTACAGCCGCTGACGAGATAGATCTAGCGCTGGCAGCCATTGCCCGAGGTCGAGCGATTCTCAGTGAGCTAGATCTACCGCCGTTGGTGGTCACCCGAGGCCAGGCGACCCTCGATAGGGGTTGCACGACCCAGGCAATGGTCGCTTGGGGTCGCGCGACCTCAGGTGACGCCCGCTTGGGGTCGCGCGACCCAGGCAGCGCGACCCAAGTGGCGGCGCCTGGGCGGTTGCACGACCTCCGGCAGCCATCGCCTGCGTCGTGCGACCTTGTCGGCCTCTCGCTGGCGCGATCCGGGCGCCGGTAGCCCTCCCTCGCCGAAGAAGATGAACAGTGATGCATGAACAGTAGCATTTGGCAAAGGCTGAAAGCTCAAGGCTGGTTCTGACTAGCTTTGGGCTTTCAACATTTGAAATGCTAGCATTGGCCAAATGCTAAACCAAACACTCCAGCATTTTGGGAAGAGGCTTTCGAGGCTCAAAGCCCTTTCCCAAAACTGAACCAAACACCCCCTATGTCTACCATGAATTAGGAAATGGAACGAGGTCTTCGTCTGTCAATCTCACTAATGCGTGCGGTGGTCTTTATAATTTCTGATCGATTAGGCCCAAATCATCTTCAGATGCACAGTGACAAAAGGTGAAAGTTATAACCTGGACAAAAGCCCAAGTATAGCTGGGGATGAAAAAGGCCCAAACACTATATTTCCTTATTTGGGTTTTTCGGACCTCGATGGGCCCTCAAAATTTCAACCTTTATTTTTTCAAAAATTACTAAGTAATCGAAACCCAAAAATTTAAACGTTTTTAGGAAATGTGGGACAGAGAAGAAGACGAAGAAACAACCAACATAGAAAATCAAATCTTAAATGAAACACGAAAAAATTGAAATTCGGCCCAACGTTACGAATTATGTGAAAGAATCCAAACTCAAACGCTTTTTCGAAATTGAAAAACGATGCTTGGGTTCATCAAGAAAAGACAAAAAACGTGCGGAGATTTCTGCGAGCATGGTGCCGGGAGAACGAAATATCCGACATGCAAGAGATTGCCGGGAATCTCAAACAGGGATGACATGACAATACCCGAAATCCATTCACGGATCTTCTAAGCTTAATCAGGCGTTGTTTGTACCTGGCAGACTTCCTTCAAACACAATCACAAAGAAGGCACCCACATAACGTGTATGAAATATAGAGAAACTTAGAAAGAAAGTGTGCATTTTCGACTAGATATCAATGGGGCATGACCATAGTCATTTTCGATCCTTTTAGATGTTCACTCGTCCATTACCTTAGCAATATGCCGTCGTTTTGCAATTTGCAATAGATCACGGGCTTTCTTGAAGTTTTAGGAACAGTTCAAGATGGAGCTTACGGATATCTTTTTCTGTTTGCTTTTCAGTACAGAGTAAGAACCCATAGATATATCAGTCGAATTTACTTATTGTCATGTTTGTCTGATGGACGAATGAATTTTCACATACCACCGAGCGTGGCGACCTAGTGGTAAATGGGTCATGCTGTCTTCCTTGAGGTCGCAAGTTTGAATCGGGTGGGAGCAAATTTCTGGTCAGCTCGTGCCCGGGGCATTGGCTAATGTAGAGAGATTTCCCGGCATGTTGATGGGATTGCGGCGATGGGCTCCTATACCTGGAGTTAGACAATGAGTTTGCTTCGAACGGAACATCCCGTGATGGGTGTTGGACCCTATTGATAAAGTCTAGAGGAGATAGTCGAGCCGGTCGCCCTTCTCTACTTTTCCGGCCGATAAAAAGAAGAAATTCTTGGGTACAAGCATTTGTCCTCCGGCCAAATCACCCTGTTAGCGTTTGCTCGTCCTCTCATCTTTTGCTCCCAAAGCATCTGCGAAAGGACAAAGGGACATGGGCCGAAAGTGCGAAGAATCGAAGTAAGATGATGAGCCACTTGAAATTGTTCTATAATCCATGTGGGGATAATGCAAAGTGTCTGGCGATGCCTTTTGAAGAAAAATTTCTTCATCCTGTCTCCATGAGGACGTTTGCAGAAGATAAGGACATCCATTATTGCACTACACCTGCTTGTGAAAATGCGCACTACCTGGCTTAGCTTGTGATAAGAGAATTTTCATTCTTTTCGTGGATTTCCATGAAATTGAAGTCTTTCAATTGACTGGACAACTATGGTTATTGTACAACATTTTAAGACGATTTATGGAAATGACAATATCAACTACATTTGTAGTAAAGCTTAGGATGATGATTACGTGCGTAATTGCATTTGCAACATTCTTAAGATGTTTGTCTGAAATGAATCACCCCCAGCTTATGTACATCGGGGTTCGGCTAGTTAAATAAAAGTAATTGCTTCGACAAAAAAAGACGATTGCGAGGCTTTTAAAGACCGCCATAATAACGATAAAAGGGAAAGAACAACAAATGTGTTAATCGTGAACCTGCGCATTGTGCGGGCGTGATATGGACTTTTATCAACCCGAACGAATCGAGCAAAATAAAATTACTTTAGAATTTATGTGATGATCTCTCGTTATTAGAAGAGAAAGAGCCAATTCAGAAATGGCAATCAAATGGGTATGTTCCCTTAGAAGCTTGGAACAATGCAATTTATATACGGGGAGCAGGGAATATGCTAAACTTGTTCATACAAATATACAAAATATCCGTGCCTCCACATTTGTATGACGGGCAATACCGCCCAATTCATTCAAGTTTAGAAGTTAAAATGATGCACGATGATTTCAATTGGCGTCGCCGGGGTCTCCGTGACCTTACCAATTAGCCGTACTCATTCGATGCAATTCCATGCAAATTTTGTCGGGTGATCTAGGCAATTCGACACTTGTTGCATGCGTGGCGCCTAGGTGGCAGCCTCTTTATTGCAATGAGGAGAAGATGTTTGTAACTAAGCAGAATCTCAAGTGTCAAATGTGGAGGTAAACCTAGGAAAACATATTAATAATCTTGCTGTGTGTGTATAAAGATATTTACGTGGGAAAGCAGCCCTTGGAAGGTAATAAAGTCAAAAAAGATACTTAAGGAGAAAATCTTCAAAAGAAGGAGAAGTAAAGAGAACATACAAACATGTATATCTCTCCTATTTTCAACGAAGATGTTGCAATGTTCAACCATATAGGTTAAAAGTGAGGCTTGAGGTGATGATGTGCACCCGATTCCTACCAACTTGTTTTCTCTACTTCCGAATGAAGGAAAGTCGTCCCGAAAATTAGAAGATTATCGACATCAATCCGTGACCAAATGATCCTGATGTTAGGCTCGTCGCTCTTTATAAGAAACTCACACCGTCAAAAAGCATGCTGACAATTATGGAAAGCACTCTATGTACCTCTCGAGTGTTATTAAGAGAAACGAACATAATCTTTCTTTCGACCCAAAAAAAACAAAAGCATGCGGACGATTATATCTCCAACGTATGCTTTCGGCTTTCATACACTTGGTCGTAAAACCGAAATTTACACGCGGAACACAGGGCTTGGGCATAGCCACCGTAATAAATACAGAGAGGGCAGAATGACAAGATCTAATAGATAAAATGAACACAGGAGGAGAGTCGGCTTGTAAACTCGTGAATCGTGCCATCACGTCATGTTAGGCAAATCGATTTTTGGCCTTCGCAGAGTTTCAAACTATGGGAAAAGCCACGTTGATTGCAACAGGTCGTTCAAAACGCGGGACTGTCTACAACTCAAAAAGGGGAAACAAAAAGAGATCAGCCTAATGCAATTCCTAGACAACACACACACACATGGGATGGGAATCCTTTCGGAACGCACAAAGGGCTGTCCTTGTAGTGCGGGAAGAATGGGAGAATCCGCATTGGATCGTCAAGATTCCCTAGCGCATCGTGGATGTGACGCGTACCAATCCAAGTCGGCATTTTGCGCCCCCTTTTGGACTCGTGTGAATGTTGGAGATTTAAATTCATATAAAAGATAAAAAAAAAAGGGGTTTCGAATGCGATCCCCATAGTCCTCCATTTACGCAACTTCCCTCCCCTGGTCCCTACATCAATCAATTCTTTTCGATACGGGGAAATTGTCCAATCAATTTTAAACACTGATTCGGTCATGAACTTTTTCAAATTTCCCAATTTAGTTCTAAATTTTTGTGCGGGATTCCAATGTAGCCTTTCCCGCCACCCTTCCTGTTAAGTTTTGCTGAAAATCACCGATGTGGTGGAATTGAATTAGCGTCCATACAATAGTCTTATGGCTAAATGGGTAATTGTCCTTTTTTAAGACTAAGCTTTTAAATTCAAAAATAGTGTTAAAAGTTGTTCAAAAAGTTTTGTAAACAATTACTCGTTGAGTGGCGTGGAAAAAAAGTGGTGTGAATGAACAAATCCTTTTGTCAAGTGTTTGGGCGCGCGCGCACACACTTTTAAAGTTTAGCACACGATAGGGACGTGAGCTAAGTTAGAATATTCTCTAGTATCTCTAATATTACTCAAACTTTTATTTACATTTCCTCGCCGCGTTTCAACATGGTATTCGTTTAGCACTGCTTCTTCAATTATATTATCCGATCAAGCTTGTGAAATTTAATTTAAAAAAAAAATTAGGTTCCTCTGTCGCCAAGTCTAGCGAATTAGAGTTGCCCTTTCGATCAGTACTGACCAAAAATCTAATATTGAGAAGCTACCGAATATTTCCCTATTCGGATTATTCTTCCTGCAATTTGGTCGGCTTGAATTGAATTTTCCTCAGTGACACCAAATTTTTTCACGTTATACTTTTGGATTGCATCGACAAACAAACGATTTTTTTCCCCTTAAGTTTAACCAAATTACAAGGAGCGAACTATTTATTTGCCTTTCTATACTCTAATATTTGCGGTGAGTGAATTGTGTATTAGATAATTTGCCACACTCACCTTGCAATTACAAGGAAATCAAGTCAGAAATAAATTAATAGATAATCTTTGATGAGTAATTCGTGTGTATCTCGCTGGAATTTCATAGATAAAACTAATCACAAATGCATAACTCCTGTGGAATCCAAATGATTATATTGAGCACTCCAATTCAGTGTTACAGCAAATCTGGCAATTTAAAAATCTTTTAGAGGCAGATAAAAAGCTTGCAGATAATTATGCCATGCCTTTTGTTGGGCTCGATTAAGGTCTCTTTTCTTACGTTATTTTTATCAAATTCTATTATGTTATCTTACAACACAGATACGAGCATACATGTTTTTTTTTTTTTTGGTAATTGAGGTGTACGAGCCAGCTTGCGTGCACCTCTACTATTTCTCAGGAGAGACTAGCACAGCAACCCACCGCCATGACCCTCCACTTAAATTACAAGTGCTCAGCTGGGGAATCGAACCTGAACCAGTGCGCCTAACCACACAATTCCAAGTACGCCCTAACCAACTGAGCTACCCATGAGTGGGTTACGAGCATACATGTTCGACTATCTGAAAATCATAAAACACCCTGCAATACCCATAAGTCAATTAACTCAATACCTTTTGGTCTGTGCAGGTAAATACGACCCAGAAGTTTGCACGCAATTGGTGGATATGAATAGCTGACCTTCGATTCTTGAGTTGCAAATTCTCCAACACCCAATTTGATTGCGCGGACTCGGAACTTGATAAATTCGCTAAAATCCATCCCTACTTTCAGGCCTTGCTCACTCTAATTCACACTGTATTCAAAATTCTTGAAAAATCATGTCCCGCATGACCTACTGAATTGAACTTAAAAAAAATGGAATTTATGTCGAATTTTGCCACAATGGCGGAAAAAGGCAGAGGGGGCCCGACAGTTGCTGCAATCTTGGAAGTGAGTTCCCGAGGAGAGGACAATATTTTTTTTTTCGTATACCGTGATGAAGGAAGCGATAGGAACGCTGATTGGCTGGATTCGGAGAGGCTGATGACTCAATGACAAGCTTGCTTATTCACCATCAATTATTGGATTAGGGGTTGAATTGAAAAAGTCACGGGGGCCAAGAAGAGGAAGTGATTGAAGTAACCATGGCGAGATCAAGCCAATCATCTCCGATGACGAGAAGGGAAAGAGATGGCACGTCAGATTCCACATGTATGTTGTCATTTTATGGCTCGCACTTTGCACTTTGTGGAAAATAATTGTTCGACGAGAGAGAGAGAGAGTTTCTGCATTTGCTTGGTTGCTTGGGCGAGTGGCTAATGTCTCTTCAGATACGTGCAATGTTAAATTGTGCATGCAGCAGAAGCTTATTCCATCACTGCGGCGGCTGGTCTGATGGTGTTGTAGGACTTACTTCCGAGTAGTTTCGGGTCCTGTTGATCATAGGTTTAACTCTCCCGATTGCTTCTCGGCCTCATGAAGTCTTGGTTCGTTCGCAGCTTATGTTCAACCGTGACATGATGTGGGAAAACTCTGGCTCTACTCCTGCTAGCTCGGTAGTGGGGTTGCAAAGATGGGGCTCTGGCTCGATATGAGCAATATTCGTTGTTGAAATCGAACATTTCATCGTGCATGTAAAACTCTTATTATGGGTAGGGGTGTGCAAAGGAATCGAAAACCACCCAGACCGCCTGGAACCGGACCGGACCGGCCCGAAAATGACGGTTCCCATGAGGACCGGTCCGATTCCCAGTTCTAATTTACTAGAACCGGTGAGTACTGGCTCGGTTCCCGATTTTAGGGGTAGAACCGCCCACCCGCTCACTTGGACCGGACCGGTAATATATATAATTTTTTAGAAAAATTTCAACCCAAAAAAAAGAAAAGAAAACATTTTTAGAAAAATGAAAACCATAAAATCCCTAATCTAAAGCTCGACTTTCAACTCTCATCAACTCACAGCCACACCTTTAGCCATTCATCGCCTCTTTCTCTCACTCTCAGTCACCTTCATTTGCATGAAACTTAGTGAGACCGGTTTCATGGACCCATCCGAGAACCGGACCTGCGGTCCGGTTCCTGGATGGATTCATGGAACTAACAGGTGATTTTCGGTTCTAATTTTTCGGAACCGGTTCTTAGTGGGCGGTTCCCGATTTCATGTCTGGAATCGCCCGCCTGGACCACGCTGACCCCTAATTATGGGGGTTGCAGACGTTGGTCGCCACTCCTACCTTGTTTATCTATCAAAAAATGAAAAAGTTGATTCAATTTTTCTATTACCCATCAACCATGTGCGATCTGTCTCTATTATAGTAAAAGCAAAAAGGTATTGAAAACCTTTACATAGTTTCGTCGACGTTGCCTACATTTATGGTTAGAATGGACGGTAACCCAAAACTCATAAACCTGACGAATGAAGGTCATGCAAGTACACAAAGCTCAACATGCCCGATTTCGAAAAAGCACTCGATGTTTAAATCTTAATCAATTCAAGTCATATCTTACTTTTTTGTGCACACCACAGCCATGTAGGACAAAGTCCCTATGTTTAGAGACCTTTATTTTGGATAGATATCTTGGACACGCGATAAAAAGGTCACAAATAAGAGGGGAAAACAACAGTGGATCGAACACACAAACCCGACATGCAAGTAGTTTACACTTAATAAGAAGGGGTTTTCGCTAGTTCATATTTTCCTTCATCTCTGGTTGGAGGAGTCAACTTTCTAATTGATGGATTATAACTTCAACTTGTAACTCACTGATCGGAAACATGGCTGGAAGAAGTTTCATTTCCTTGGGTCATAACCATCAGTCGTGTTAGAATATAAATATCAAACCACATCTTCATCTAATAGTTCAAGCTTTTAGAGCAGTTGATAGTGATTTCATAAAATCTCACATAGTATCAGAGCTGAAAGTTCTGAGTTTGAATTTTTTCAGGCCCCATTTGCTTTGCTTTCCCAATTAAATATGTCCATACTTAGTATTAGGCAAAAAGACCATATTAAGCGTGAGGGGGAGTCTTAGAGTATAAATATTAAATCACACATTCATCTAACAGCTTAAACTTTTAGAACAGTTGGCAGTAGTCCCATAAAATCTCACAAGTCGAAAGCCTTTTAAGATCTAAGGAATAATTGCAAAAACCATTCTCAATTTCGCTTTCCATAATAAACACCCTCCTTACATTTTTTTTTTTGTGGTCAAAACGTCCTCCTTACATTTCAAAACCTACATTTTGCAACTCCTCAAATTAAAAGAACACATTTGTTCTCATGCAGACCAAAACCTACACCCAAACCCCTCTCTCACCTTCTTCCTATGCTTCCATTACGTACTACAGCACCAAAGCAATTTAGAGTCACCCTGTGGTGTTGAGCGGCGGCTCCATGCCATAGCTCGACTCAAAGTTGATGCTGATACCCTCGCTCTTACCTGTTGCTTGCATCCCTCTCCTTGCATCCCTCTCTCTATCCATGGCGAGATTGTTTGCGGCTTGTGAGGACAAGGGGGAGAATCACAAAAAAAGTCTTAAACTTATTATAATTGTGCCAATTCAATTCTAAATCTTTTTTTGGCCAAATGAGTTATAAATTTTTTGTAATTATGCTAATTCAATCAATCCAATCACTTTTTTTTGGAAAATCGCTAACATGGAGAGTGCCTGTTCTACGTGGTGCCGCCGGCGTGACATAGACATTTTTAAATAATATTTAAATAATCTTGCGATCTTTTTAATTCATTTTTCCTTTTTTTTCTTTTCTTTCTCTCTTTTGTTTCTTTCCTTCTTCCTCAAGTTGATCGCTGAGGTGAAGGCCGGTGAGCTCAACCTCACCATCACTAGGCGAGGTCGGCCTTACCAGCCACTAGCAAGGCCAACTTGGCAAGGTTGAGTTTCGCCAGAGGCGAAATTTTGACAGACGGCATGTCGCACTGATATAAGTTTAGAGTTTTTTATGCAATGAGAAAAGGTACAGGGTAAAAGGGTCATAATATACATGATTTGGGGTTTCTGATGTCGCAAAAAAAAAATTGGGTATATGTGTCGCAGTAAATATAGTTTAAAGTTTTTCTTTGGTTTTTTTCTAATTAAAAATTTATATTGGTTTGTATATTATGTATGTCCTGATGTTGGAAAATCCCAGAAAGATCAGGAAGACACAGAATCTGGGCGGGACTACGGGTGGCGTCTCATCTTCCCCACATTTGCTGTGGCAATAAGCCAGAAAGTCATCGTATTATTATTGGCCATACTCTACTTTCAATGACAGCTGTAGTACAGTAATGTCCCATCCCACTGCTTTCTCGGAAGTCTGTCGCGGCAATACACTCCATGTTCTTGGGGACCCATTTACTTATTTTATGCACATATATATATATATATGTATTACTATATATTAAGTTCTCTATCATAATAAATAGAATTGTTAATATCACGAAAAATTCCAAACTGATATAACTGTGATAATTTTATTTTATTTTACCGTCAAATTTCTGAGTTGGATGATACGTGACAGCTGACGGATGTACCAATTTATCATAAGTGTATCGATGCGTGATTTTTTGTGGTATTAATCCAATTTAATGGAGGCTAAATTTATTATAAATATATTGATTTTGAGTTTTTGATGGTTAAAAAAAATTAATTTGGAATAAATTTATTATAGTTGTATCGGTTTGGGGTTTTTTGTGATCAAAAAAATTAATTTGGGGTAAATTTATCACAGGTAGAATTTAGTCGAGCTTTATAGCACAATAAAAAGCTTTTCAATGATTTCTAAGTAACCTTAATGTTCAGGGTCTACCATACACAAATCTTTATAATTATTCGCAGCACGTGACGTTACATAGAATTTAAATATTAAGCACTAAATACTGAAGCAATGGAAAGAAAAAGGGGTCAGCATCGCAAACGGAGCCCCCTTTCCGTGAAATATGAATGCTTACGATTGAAGGAGTGACGTGCGAATTTGAAAGATAATTAGCAGTTCTCTGGCATTTTGACCCATTTAATATGCGGATGCCATTAAAATATTCCAAGTACATGCATATACTAATAGCCAATTTCGGAATGAGTTGGTCTCGCAACATCAGAGAATTGAAAATTAGCAAATGACTCGATCTTTGAATTCGCTTGAAGATTGCTATGCAACCTCAGAGAAGAAGATAGGCACGAGGATGGCTTTGAAAACTAGATCCTACTTCCTTGCACCGAAGGCTTCGTGCTCTTTCCTTTCATCTGCATCGACGTCTACATGTCTCTCTATTCTATCGTTTTCCAAGGCTCCAAGAAGTTTGCAATAAGGTCATTCGCTCCGAGAGTTTCTTTTCAAGCCCGTCGAAAATGAATGATGGACAGCAATGGCGCTAGGTTTGGGGTTTGACGATTGTGAGCAACGAAAACTTTCGCTACTAAAATAAGGCACGCGACTTGAAGTACGTAAGTTCATAGACACAATGGATATTTTCAAGCCCCGATCGCATTTAACAATCCCATAGGTTACTCTTGGAGATATTATCACCAAAACTTAAAATCTAATATGATCGAGAGTTTCAAAAAGGGTTAACACCACGAAAAAATCTAAACCGGTACTCCTATGATAAATTTACCTAAAACTAATTTTTTGACCACAAAAAATCCCAAACTGGTATACTTATGACAGATTTACTTTTAATTAAATTGGATTAATACCACAAAAAACTATAAATTAGTAAATTTGTGATAAATAGAGGGATAAAACCCTAAATCGGTAGATCCTTCAACCGCCACGTGTCATCCAACTAACAATTTGACGGTAAAATTTATGGAGGGTAAATTTATTACAGGTATACCAGTTTAAGATTAAATTAGTTTGGAGTAAATTTATCACATGTGTACCAATTTGAGATTTTTTGTGGTATTAACCATTTAAAAAAAAAGGTAGGATCGCTCTCGATCTATCCAACAATCTTCTCAAGGCCTCGAAACAATCAAATGTACGAGAGAATTCGTGAAAACCCCATTCCCTTCGATTTGAAGTTAGTGTATATAACTTTAAGAAAGGGAAGATCTTCAATAAGCCCTTGATTTACCCAAAAAACCCTGTGTTCCTATGTTAAAAGATTTAGGATTAATATACTGAAAAATCCTAATTTGGTACACCTATGCCAAATTTACCTAAAACTAATTTTTTGACATCAAAAAATCCCAAACTAGTACACCCGTGACAAATTTATCCAAAACTAATATTTTGACTACTAAAAATCCAAAACCGGTATATTTGTGAAAAATTTATCCTCCGTTAATTTCCATCGAATTTGATTAACCACAAACTGGTGCACCTGTGATAAACAGAGAGTAAAACTCAAAACTGTTACACCCGTAAGTAATTTGAAGGTAAAATTTAATAGATTCTAACGGAGGGTAAATTTATTACAAATATATCATTTAGAATTTTTGATGATCAAAAAATTAATTTTGGATAAATTTATCGCATATATACCGATTTAGAATTTTTCGTGGTATTAATCCAGACACTTACAACACTTGCGTTACAACTGAAACCCTAAGTAGGAATTTCCTTAGTTACTTCAAAGCATCGGCCGCACCACCCCTCCCCCCCAAAATCGGGTCAAACGATCCCCAAACCGCTCTCCTTCTCGGCAATTTCGTCAGACGCCCCTCACGTGAAACAAAACTCCCATCAATTCCGAGCCCGATTCCGCCTCGAAATCTGAAAAGGAAAGAAAATAATGAAAGGAAAAGGGAATTTCATTAAACAAATTTCCAAATGCAGAGGATTTTTTCGAAATCTGATTTTTGGACATGCATTCATATCTCAAACGTTGCGCCCCCCCCCCCCCCCCCATTGATGCCTTTTGCTTTTCAAACTTGGTCTTCCTCCCCCTATAAATACCCCACCAACCGCAGCCTCTTCTTCTCCACCGCTATCTCTCTCTCTCTCTCTCTCTCTGCGTGTGTGTTTGTGTGTAGGAAGAAGACAAACCCACGCAGAGAGAGACGTCCGCCGGTTACACGCACCACCGCAACCAACCCCCACCGCCGTAGAGAGGGAGAGGGAGAGGGAGAGATGGGAGGGTGGGCAATTGCCGTGCACGGCGGCGCCGGGGTGGACCCGAATCTCCCCCTCCACCGCCAGGAGGAGGCCAAGCAGGTCCTCGCCCGCTGTCTCAACCTCGGCATCTCGGCCCTCCGCTCCTCTCTCCCCGCCGTCGACGTCGTCGAACTCGTCGTAAGTTACACGCTCGCGCGCGCGCGCGCTCTCTCTCTGTCTTTGTTTCTGTCTCTGTTTCTTTTCGACATGCAGCACCGGTTCTGATGAAACCGAACGACGAACGAGGGTTTTTCATGTGTGCTTGAGACCCTGTCGTCGTGGATTACATGATACGCAGTCTCACTCGTTTTTTTTTTTTCTTAAAGGTGCGGGAACTGGAGAGCGATCCGGTGTTCAACTCGGGGCGGGGATCGGCACTGACGGAGAAAGGCACGGTGGAGATGGAGGCGAGCATAATGGACGGGAAGGGGAGGAGGTGCGGCGCTGTGTCGGGGGTGACGACGGTGAAGAACCCGGTCTCCCTCGCCAGGCTTGTCATGGACAAGTCCCCCCACTCCTATCTCGCCTTCTCCGGCGCCGAGGACTTCGCCCGCCTCCACGTCTGTACTTTCTGCCCACTCCCACTCTACCATAGTTCTGCTTCTCCCTTTTTGCTCATATGGGTTCGGCATTCGATTCACGAAATCGTAAATTCTCCTCGAGAGAAGCGTTCCTGCGCCATGCATTCATGGACGGCCTCGATGAACGATCTCAACCGTCGAAATATTCAGTCACGAGACAAAAGAATGATTGCTCTTTCTGCGTTTAAGCCACCCACGTGCTTTTTTAGTTTGGTGCATGAACCTCTGACCCGGCGGTCGTGTCTTTTCCCCGCGTGCCTGCCTCAGTTGAAACGGGTTCTTGCCTCTCGTCATTAGGGTTCATTAGGTTTTGCTTGAAATGGTTTTCAGTTTTCTTACTTTTCTCCCGGTTCTTGAGTTCAGACATGTCATGTGATTGACGTTGGATACCCCAAGTCTGTAACGTCTGCATTCTAACTTAGTCAGTCAATACTTCATTTTGATTATGCCTGTGAGTCTTGGAGTTGATTATGTTTTGATTTTGTCGGTTTTGTGGTTCTTGGAAAGATTGGTGCGGTCCTTGGTTTTTGTAAAGAGTTTCAATAGTTGTGCAGTGCGCCGTAGCTGCTAGTTTGCACGGGAATCATAAGATGATTACTGCTGTCGTCTTCTCTTTTGAGATTTATTGATTCTTGATTTGTACAGGGTGTTGAGGTGGTGGACAATGACTATTTTATCACTGAAGAAAATAAAGGAATGTTGAAATTAGCCAAGGAAGCAAACACAATTATGGTGAAGTTCATTCTCAATCTCATTTGAATTGGGTGATTTTTACCCCCCAATTGTGCTGCCTCTCACTCTGGGCAATAGGCTAAACATGTCTCTCTATGTTTTTCGTTGAACAGTTTGACTATAGAATCCCAACTGTCCTCCTGGATACCTGTGGCGCCAGCGTGGAGAACCCCCTGCAGATGAATGGCCTCCCGATAAGCGTCTACGCACCGGAGACGGTCGGATGCGTTGTGGTCGACGGGGAGGGGAGGTGCGCGGCCGCCACCTCCACCGGCGGCCTCATGAACAAGATGTGTGGCCGCATCGGGGACTCGCCCCTGATCGGGGCCGGGACTTACGCCTGTGGCCTCTGCGGGGTCTCCTGCACCGGCGAGGGGGAGGCCATCATCCGCGGGACCCTGGCCCGCGATGTGGCGGCCGTGATGGAGTACAAGGGCCTGGGCCTTCAGGCGGCAGTCGACTTCGTGGTCAAGGAGAGGCTTGACGAAGGGAAGGCAGGGATGATAGCCGTGTCCCAGAACGGGGAAGTGGCCTGCGGCTTTAACACCAATGGGATGTTCAGGGGATTTGCAACTGAAGATGGGTTCATTGAGGTTGGGATTTGGTAGTGAGCTTTGTTGTGATGTCCAGCCCTGTTGTTCGGGACTGACATGTTGTTGATGGAACTGTTCTTTTTAAGTTCTAGTTGGTAGAGATTCTGTGAAGAACTCTGTGCTATTTCAGTATGCAGGGTGGAATACCCGTTCCCGCTCTAACTAGCTATGAAAATGCAAGTGTTTCTATTGATAGAGCTGGGGTTATTATCGAATGATTGAGAAGTTGCGGCGCTGGTTCATTTGACAGTTCGAGAGAAGCTTTTAGAAGTAATGTTATGCTGAGTATGGAAATTCCTCTGATGCCGTTAACAAAATCATTAAGCATTCAAGCTCTTTGATGTGTTACTAGCGCACTTTTCGTGAACAAATGGCGCACGAGACTGTAACATAGGATCGAACGCCTTTCTTATGTGAACCGGCAGCTACAGAAAAATGTAAAGCTTGTTACGAAAATTGTAAAGCTTGACCATGTCAGGGCTCTTCTTGTGTAATGGCATTTCCACAATGGGGTAACCGATTCTCATTGAACTTCTACTCAGTGTGACTGACTGACCAGTTGATACCAAATGGAGGCAATTGGGTTTTTGCATAGTGAAGTTCTGCAAAAAGAGGACTTGTGCAAATTCCTAAAGTGATCCTTGTTACACGCCCAGGTAAACTAAACAGGTGAAGACAGACCATCGCGAAAAAGAAGGAACTGGGCATGAGAATTCTATGTGCAGCACCGCCAAAGAAATAGTACGAAAGCAACCGCGTTTTCCACATATGCAGCAGGGACATTTATATAGACAGGAAGCACAGCAATGAAACTGAGAAAATAACCTTCATTGGATGCGTCGGGAAACATATTTTCACCTAAAGAAGGATATATGTTGTCGTATGTATAGTGTACCTAAACAGACACCAGATCATCGTCTAATCAAAAGTATCATCGATGCCATGTAAATCTATGTCAATTACAATAGCTAATAATCAACTTTACTGATATTTATAACACACCGTCACACAAAAACCATATCTTCAAGAATTCCGCAGCAAAGACAAACATTTCGATCTTTTCTCTCCTACAATTTCAAGAAAACAAACTCTTCGATGGCAGGAATATCTCCAATGGCCATCAGGGCTTCCCTGCTTGGTTCCTCATCCACACCAATTGTCATAATGGCCTGTTTCCCCCGAGCCGTCCTCCCGACACTCATATAATTCACATTCACATTCTCCTCACCCAATAAACTACCCACCTTCCCAATCATGCCAGGCTGATCAATCTGCCTGCACAGAATCAAACTCCCTTCCAAGCTCACATCTACGCCGAACGACCCAACCTTGGTGAGATGTGGTTTCCCATCCTTCACCTTCCCTTCAACTCTGATCTCTCCAGACTCTGACATAGCGCTGGCGAATTTTGTTTCGACGTTGGCGATCTGGACCTGGATGTATTCAAGGGGGTTCTCAGGTGATCCATCCAACAAGATTCTCTCTTCTGTGATCCGGAGTCCTCTTTGTTTGGCGGTGAAGTCAGCATTGACCAAGTTTACAAAGACGCTGGATATGGGCTCAATTAGACCCTTGATGACCATAGCACGGAGCAGCCGAGTGTCAAGATCATCTGGACCTCTGGCTGAAGCATAACCCACCTTCACCGATTTTATGCCACTTCCACCTGCAACGAGCTGTATGGCTAGTCTTCCGAGCTTTTCTGCTAGATCAACATAAGGAGTGAGCTCCGACATAACCTGTAAGCAACATGAACGAACTTGAGCTTCACTCCCATCAAAGCATGTAAGTGGGTAAAATGGCATAGCGGTGTAACAGCCGATGCCTGTCTCCGGAACAAATGGAATGAACAACGAAGACCTAACAATGAGTCTATTTAATAGACATAGTGAGACCCTGGGAAATGAAAACGACTCTCTTTAGTTTTAAGTGTACAGTTTTTGTATTGTTCTCACTAAGAGGCACTTCTCTATAACATGTCAGATTTGACAGTTCTCATAGAAAATAAGTAACAATGAGATGAACAGTATGACAACAATTAAACGAAATAGCAATTCAAGCTCAATTAAATTCCGAAAGCATGCACCGAACACATGGTTATGCTGCAAATTGTTAATGAATTGAGAGACAGCACATAAGTGAACAATATGCTCTCAAACTGGTCAATCCATGTCAGTCAATTAAAACTATTGTGATACCAAGCAGTTGAGGGCTGGTGAAGTTATCCTGTACTAAACGAGGAAGGAGTCATTGGAGCAAAATAACTAAAAGTCATTGCAAAATGCAGCACAACAGAAGTAGGAAAACAGTATTTGATATCCTACCTCGGCAGGCACCATGGGTGCATTCACAGCAGTAGCCGCAAGCTCACCCTTCAAGGCCCCAATAACTGCATCTGCAATTTCAATGGCCACACCTTCCTGATTACATCCACAAAGAAACTCAAGGTCGGAAAACTAATCCAGCCTGGAAAGAACGGAACTTACCAACAATATGTTAGCCAAATTTACCTGGGCCTCAGTTGTACTAGCGCCGAGATGAGGCGTTGCAGTCACATTCTCATGCAGCACTAACTTACTGTCTCGGGAAGGAGGCTCTTCAGTGAAAACATCAAGTGCAGCCTGCACAAAAATGAGAACTATTGCTCCTTCACCATTTTGTATGAATTGATCATAAAAATTCTGCAGACAGATCAAAGAAAACCAGAACCTGAGCAACAATTCCAGAATCTAGAGCCCTTAGAAGAGCTTCTTCATCGATCACGCCGCCTCGAGCAACATTGACAATCCGGACGCCCTTCTTCGTCTTAGCAAAAGCGTCATCATTTAACATCTTGGACGTGGCAGGGGTAAGAGGCATGTGCAGGGAGATGAAATCCGAGGTCGAGATTGCTTCGTCGAAGCTCACCATTTCCACTCCGATTGCACGGGCGCGATCAGCAGGGGCGTATGGATCGTGAGCAATCACGTGCATGCCGAGTCCCTTGGCCCGCCTTGCGACTTCCGATCCAACCTTCCCAAACCCCATAATCGCAAGAGTCTTCCCCACCAGCGAAACACCGACGTACTTGCTTCTCTGCCATTTTCCTAAAAAAAAAAAAGGCGACCCAGACAGCGAGAGGCCCAGCATTTTCATAAGAAACAGCATAGGGCATTCACGGCATAAGAAACCAATTTACCGTGTTATAGGAGCGCGCGCTCAAATGTCCATAATGAGCATTCAATAAAACACTGAAAGTTTACAGCTTGCAATACAAAATGGGGCTCCGTTCAAGTATTTTAAAGATTTGTCGTTCGTTGGTGAACCTCCAGTATACTATGTATTAATTTCAACGAGCCTCAACCAATTTGGACACTGCCAACCACCAAATCCATAAGAGATATGATCAACCATACCATCAACGATATAATAAACAGAGACAAACGGCCTACGCAGCCAACAATTTTAAAAGCTTCAAATTGGCCCACGTCGCACCCAAGCTGCTCGAAGAAATGCCGCACCGAGACCTTGCAAAAAATCAACACCTGCCCGAAAGCACCGCAAAAAGACACGCACCCGCCTTCACGGAAGCGTCCGCCTGGGCGATGTTCCGCGCCATGGAAGCGAGCAGGGCGATCCCGTGCTCGGCGGCGGCGATGGTGTTCGCGGTGGGCGCATTGACCACGAGGCACCCGTGCTCCGTGGCGGCCGAGACGTCCACGTTGTCGATCCCCACGCCGGCGCGGCCCACGACCTTGAGCCGCCCGCCGGACGACTCGAAGACCTCGCGGGTGACCCGGGTGCCGCTCCGGACGATGAGGGCGTCGCAGAGGGAGATCTTGGTGCACAGCTCCTCCGGGCTCAGGTTGTAGGAGCAGTCGACGTTGGCGAAGGCCCTGAGGAGGTCGAGGCCCGCGTCGCCGAGCTTCTCGGTGACGAGGACGGTGGGCTTCGTGCCCAGGAGGGAGCGCACCGCGAGGGACGCGGCGCGGCCGCCGCCGGCGGGGGCGGCGTCTCCGCGGCGGGCGAGGCGGAGGTGGGATTCGGAGGCGAAGGAGCGGGACCACGGGAGGGAGCGCTGCTTCTTGGAGGGATGGGCGAGCACGGGATTCCATGAAGATGTAGCCGCCATTTGGCGCAGTGTACTGCTGCGCGCTCTTCCAGATGTCTGGGACTGGCGAAGGGAACCGGGGGCTCTTGTCCGTGACTTTTTTTTTTGACTGTTTTCTCTGCCAAGGGCAGCGTTAGCTGTTGGCGATGGTGTCGCGTTGACTATCCGGATTCCGGCATATCCTGTCTTTCTTTATTTGGCAAAAGCCAGCATATTTATTTACCCTAAACTTTTTTTTATAAATATTTCAAATGAAAATAGTTAATGTTCTGTCAATAAAAATCATTAATAATTTGCCCACATGGACGCTAGAAAACAAGCAGCATTGACATGGCACCCGCAGGGTTTAAATGAAATAAAAAAAAATATTGTTCTGGCTGAAAAATTATTAAACGGAACCTGGACGGACGGTAAATGTGTTGCGTAGGTTGAGTGTGGGATTTTTTATATTACAAGAAAAAATTTAGGGTAAATGTGTCACGGTAAGTATAGTTTGAGATTTTTGAAGCAAAAAAAAAAAATCAAAGGTAATTATGTCATAGTTGGCATAATTTGGAGTTTTTGTGACTTTTTCTGTTCTTTTTTTTTTGTTGATATAAACTATCAATAGAAGTTACACGATTTTATTTTTAGGTTTTTTTTAATAAGTCCATTCTCGATATAAAAATAATCTATACGCTTATCATAATCAATTTGGTTATGAAATTAAACTCAAGTACAAATGTTACTCGTTGAACGGTGAATGCGTAAGGAGGTTTTTTTATATTGATGATGAACCTAATAATTATTTTTTATCGAACATGTGTTGGATAAAATAAAATCTATAAAACTTTCAGACCTTCTAGGCCAAATGTAATATTGGCTAATATATTGAGACTCCCACACTTCATTTTTTCATGATCATAGTCCTCTTTGTAATGTTGGGGTATGCCTCTAAGCTTTTGTACATCAACTTATGAATGGTACTTGCATTTCACATCAAAAAAAAAATCTATAAAAAGATGCATTCCACGTTCTTTCTACCTCTTTCTTTTGACATAAGGAAAATAATTTAGACAAAAAAGGAAAATAATTTACCTTGCATATGAGTAGTTTATGAAGATTTAGAAAGTGTAAAAAAACCCTAAGCAGGCCAATTGTAATTCTTCATATATAATTTGCCCTTGCATGAGGACGGCGCGGCCAAATCAGAAAAAAATATACTAATTTTGTCACCCAAGGGGTAAATTCTGTGTTTGAAAGAAGAAATATAAGTGAAACCTCATACAGGATTATCATGTTGAGACGTGTGCAGTAAATCGAGAGACGTTATTTTATATCGGAGTTAAGAGATTTATCGTCCATTTAAGAGCGTGTAAAGATCTTTTTGTTCTACATGACATTTAAATTTTTTTCTTTGGAGGCTCAAAATCAAAGTTTTTACTTTTCGTACATATTTTTTTTACCTAATGTATATGCTGCAATAAATATAGTCCTCTACATATGATGTATGTAATTGATTTACCATGGACTATTATTGGAAAAGAAATTGGTTATCCGTAAGTAGATGAGAAGAGCTTAGCAAAGAAGTTGGTCAGCGGTCAAGGTCAACATAGCTTTAAAAATTTGTGGTAGTTGCGTTGCTTAGGTGGACGAAACTTCTCAAGTGCCAAGAAAACTTGTTGCATTTAATGACATGGCCAGTACTAAAGGTCGAAGGAATCTTCATCGTGATTTGTGAATACTAAAGTCCAAGGTTGGTAGGAATCCAATTTTATGGGTGGATCAACAATTTTCCATTCTAAATTAGATGATGTAGCTTTCTGTCTCTGCTCTTGTTCCTTTATGAATGTTCTAGTCATTACTTGTGACATTTGACAAAGGATAATCAATTTGGTCCTCGCTTCCACTTGACCTCATTTGCTAAAGGAAATCAAGTCCCATAAATTTTCATGCTTTTTAACCAAAAAAAAAAGGATGGTAGGTTCTTGAGTCCACTCGAAAACTTTCCAGGCCGGTTCTAGACCAACCCGATTTAGTTCTCAGTTTCAACTGTTCAATTCTCGGTTCTAGACCTCATAGGGTCAGTTCCTAGTTCCACTTTTGGAATGGACTTCCTTAAAACCCGGTCACCCATATTATTTAGTCCTTAGTCCTTGTAGTGACCGACTAATTAGTTGTATTTCATTTTATATCCTCGATCTTGAGATATAAACTTAACTAAACTATCATCAGGCCCTTGAATCATGAGTTATAATCATCCTCGATGCATTGTAATCATAGGTAAATTGAAATAGAGACATCTAGTATAATGTACATCCACAATGTTATTAGATTGGATTGAACTTACTAATTTGTCTGAAAAAGTATGCTCAATTCACAATTTTTCGCAATCATTCATGACCACTCATCTCCATCTTAGTTTTTTTTTTTATCGAAATCTCCATCTTAGTTAGAAGGGAAATTATCAAATAAGGACCCAAAGTGGGTGCCTTTTTTCAAAAGAGGACCTCAAGTGAACAAGGTATCAATTAAGGACCCAAAGTGCCAAACTAGTATCAAATAAGGACCTGAACTCGCCGGCCGGCCAAATGTTCGCCGGCCGATGACCGGCCGGCCAAATGTTCGCCGGCCGGCGACCGGCCGACATTTCTGGTACTAGAATAGGGGCACTTTTGTCCAATTTATTTTTTCTTTTCTTCTTCCCCAGTCGCCGGTCCGGCGACCGGTGACCGGGCCAGAGCTGAGGCCGGCGAGAGCTCGAGCTTGCCGACTATCTGGGCGAGCTCGGCCGGCAAGCTCTGCCCAGATCTAGGCGAGCTTGAGCTCGCTAGCCATGGCGAGCTCCGCCCAGATCTGGGCGAGCTCGAGCTCGCCGGCCATGGCGAGCTTCGCCTAGATCTGGGTGAGCTCGAGGAGGTCAGCCTCGCCCGGATCGCGTAGTCGAGGGCCTTGGCGGGGCCGTCGCCGGAGGCGATGGTATTGCGTGCGAGCTTGAGGAGGAAGGGCCCGAGATCCGGGTTGTCGAGGGCCGCATCGGGATGGGCGGGGCTGGCAGCGGAGCCCGGGGACTCCGGCGGGGGCTTCTGTGGGGAGAACTTGGAGCGGGAAGAGGAGAGGGAAGGTGCCATGGCCGGCGAGCTCGAGCTCGCTGAGACCGGCGAGAGCTCGAGCTCGCCGGCCATTTGGGCGAGCTCCGCCCTCGCCGGCCCGCACAGCCATGGTGAGGGCCGGCATGAGCTCGAGCTCGCCATGGCCGACGAGCTCGAGCTCGCCCAGATCTGGGCGGAGCTCGCCATGGCCGGCGAGCTCGAGCTCGCTGAGACCAGCTCGAGCTCGAGCTCGCTGAGACCAGCTCGAGCTCGAGCTCGCTGAGACCAGCTCGAGCTCGAGCTCGCTGGCCATCTGGGCGAGCTCCGACCTCGTCGGCCCGCACAACCATGGCGAGGGCTGGCATGAGCTCGAGCTCGCCATGGCCGGTGAGCTCGAGCTCGCCCAGATCTGGGCGGAGCTCGCCATGGCCGGCGAGCTCGCCTAGATGTCCGGCGAGCTCGAGCCCTCGCCCTCCGCCGGCGAGGGTCGCCCTCGCCCGCCCGACGCCAGCGTGGGCGGCCCTCGACTGGGCGGGCGAGGGCGACGGCAACCTCCGCCTGAGGCCGCCGACCTCCGCCGGCCCCGGCTATGGCTGACGGAGGGAAGAGAAAAAAAAAACGGGGACGAAATGTACTATTCCGGTTGCCGGAACAGTAACTGTGCTCGCCGGCCGGCGAGATTTGACTGGCCGGCGAACCCGGGCCCTTACCTGAGATAAATTGAGTACTTCGGGCCCCTATTTGAAACTGATTGGGCACTTCAGGCCCTTATTTGACACCATATTCACTTTAGATTCTCTTTTGAGAAAAAGACCCCACTTGGGGTCCCTAATTGAAATTTTCCCTAGTTAGAATGTGTGATTTTAGATGACAACCATTTTATTGAAATAACATTGGAAGGGCATATTTCAACGGCCTTGATGGCCGGAAACACAGCATTTTTGATTTGTTGACCAAAACACCCTTGGTCAAAGATTATGCATTTATTGCCAAGTGTTCCATCATTTTGGCAAGCATGTTAACCATCTCTAAGATCATAAACAAGAGGTAATCTCATAAAAGTGAAGTTGTGCTGCAAACTTACGCGTCGAGTTCTTTTTTGAGTATTTTTTTTTGGGTTAATATCATGAAAACCTTAAACTGGTATAGTTGTGATAAATTTACCCTAAACAAATTTTTTAATCACAAAAAACCCTAAACTGATATACCTTTGAAAAATTTACAAAAATCCAAACTGGTACATTTGTGACAAATTTACCATCCGTTAAATTAAATTAATACGAAAAATAATCACAAATTGATAAACCTATGATAAACAGAAGGGTAAAACCCTAAATTGATACATCCGTCAATTGTCACGAACAGGAATACAAATGCTTTCGAGTCATCTTCATCTTCTCCTTCCTCTCGACTTTCAGCAGTACAAATGCTTTGTTGGGCTCAGATCAGCAAGCTTGGGACGTGAGTGCACTTACCAAAGATTGCAAAGATCTGTTTATCAAGTTTTTAGAGCTCCAAATAACCCATTGTTCGGCGAATTGGGTTGTCAAAGCCCGCAGACGGAAAGCCATTCTTCATTATTGGGTGTCCTATAAGCTCTATGAGATTTAAGTCGGATGCTGATTTTGTCGATGGAGTTAAGTCGGATGCTCCCACATCACTTACAAAATATGACAACTTTCCCGGTCCATGAGAGCATCAACCTGCAAGATTGGCCAAGAAAATCAGTCCGGAAGATTTGGGACGCATTTTTTTATTCCACACACAAGCCTCCGATTATGGACCAATAAGAAGAAAGAACGCTCTCTGGCGGGCCAAACGGATGGAGGACTCAAGCTCAGCTAGGGCCAAATCGACAAAGGCTGCCGAAAGGGATGCGCTTGAAGGTCTTAATGAGGGATTCAAGCTTTTGCTGCGACTTCCTCTCCATGGCGCGGTGTTTCTGTGTGGCTTTCTTGCTTTTTAAGCTTGCGATGAGAAGAGGGGGAGGCGGAGGCGGGGCTGTAAGGCTTGGGTCTTGGGCTCGCGGGGATGTGAAGTGACTGGGTCAGGGTCGTCTTGGTTTGATCCTTGTCCTGGACAAGGATTTAAGGGGAAAATGATTAAAAAGTCTTAAACCTTTCAAGTTTTTGCCAATTGAGTCAATCTGATCAATTTTAATTGGAAATCGCTGACGTGGGCATCGGTAGTGCTGGGACAGCCGGTGCTAACGTGGGTAAACCTTTTGCCAATTAAGTTCTAAACCTTTCAATTTTACCAATTAAATCATAAACATTTTCGTGTTTTTGCCAATTGAGTCCATTTGATCAATTTTAATCGGAAATCGCTGACGTGGACGTCATAGTGCCATGACAACCGATGTTGACGTAGGCTATTTTTTTATAATTTTTTCGAAAAAATTTGCATTTTTTATAATTTTTATTTTTTTCCTTTTCTTTCTTTCTTTTCCTTTTTTTTTTCCTATGAAGTTCGGTGAGGGTTGGCTGACCCTCGCTGGCCACTAGGCGAGGGCTTCATCGCTGGTTGCGGGTGAGGGTTGTGGCCCTTGCCTAGACCTCGTGAGGATTGCGGAGCCCTTGACCGCGATGACCAACGAAGGTCAATCGGCCCTCGCCTGCACTAGCGAAGGTTGGTCAGAGGCCCTCACCGGATCTTGAAAAATATTAAAATATTATTAAAAATTATCAACGTTAGAGCTATGGCCGGTGTTTATATCAGTGATTTCCGACTAAAATTGGTTATATGGACTCAATTGAAAAAACGTAAAAAGGTTTTGGATTTAATTGGCAAAATTAAAAGGCTTAGGATTAAAATGACAAAAATGCAATAGATTTAAGACTTTTTGGATAATTTTTCAAGGATTTGGTAATATCCATCCGGATTTAAAAGGTCCGAGTTGAGCTTTAGGCTGCGAATGGTAACCATTCTGTTTCTCTGTTAGGTTTGAAATAGAAATCCGTTTGATAATGAAATTCCAATTTCTATTTCTGGAACAAATTTTTGTTCAAGAAATAGGTTTGGAACAGAAATCAGAAGTTAAAATTTTTTGCTTCTCTATTTCTGGAACAAAAATGAGAAACAAAAATTTTTTGCTCTTCTCATCACTTTCCCTCGCTACTAACTGGTCACTCACTTGTCGCTCATTGCTGGCCGTCACCACCCGCCGATCGCCTTCCACCGCCGGCCACCGTCTCCTGCCGCCGCCTACCTTCCTCCCCCTATCGGTAGCCTTCGACCGCCACCCTCCACCAACCACCGTCTCCCGCTGCCACCCGCCTCCCACCCTCGGCCTCCCTCCTCCTGCCATTGCCGCCCGCCTTTGGTCGCTGCCCACCTCCCATCTTCGGCCGCCGTGGGCCGCTGGCCGCCATAGGTTGGCCACCGTCTCCTGCCGCCACCCGCCTCCCACCCTCGGCCTCTCTCCTCCCGCCACCGCCGCCCACCTCCCATCGCCGGCCGTCGTCCACCGGCCATCATCTCCCGCCACAGACCGCCCTCTTTTGGCCGCCACCCACCTCCCACCGCCAGCCACTGCCCGCCGTCGATCGGCCATCATCTCCCACCGTCAGCCGCCGTCCTCCCGCCACCCCCTGTCTCCCACTGTCGGCTAGTGTCTCCAGCCGCCACTCGCCCTCTTGCCGCCACCATCCACCGCCCGCCGATCACCTGAGAAGAAGAAATTTTGTGCCGTTATCAAATAAATTTTTGTTTCTAGAATAGAAATTTTGTATCGTTATCAAATGCGTTTTTTTTTTCTCAGAAACTCCTCTAGCAACAGAAATAGAAAAATCAATTTTTGGCTAGAAATTGATTTCTGAAACAGAATGGTTATCATTCGTAGCCTTAGTCTCCGACGATTTTGGGTTAGGTCTTATCAAGTAAGGGTTGATGAAGGGCTCATGGCATTGGTAGAAGACCAACAATAGGTTGAAGATGATCTAGAAGCAAAGAACACAAAAGAAAAATATTGAGAGAAGAAAAAAAGAACGAAAAATCAGAAAATTCATAAAACTAAGCAAAATGACATCATTTCCAGTAACGTTATCCACGGCACATAGACGACTACCGTTGATTCAACCGCCATAGAAGTATTTTCAGGCCAAAATTGACCGGAAGAATTACATTAACATTCCATATAAAAATATAGGACTACAACAGAAAATTTTCTCATTTTCCATGTACATCCCCGTCCAATCTTCTATCAAACAACAGTCGCGTCTCATGTTTCTCTACACTCTTGGGCAATATTACTGGTCGAGTCCAAAACAAATGAATCGTCAATTACCTTCCAAACCAAAAACAGAAAACACAAATCATTAATCACCTGCTAATGAAAACTGCTTTGACAAAATTCCACGTAAAAAATGACAAAATGTGGAAAACAAGATTCGAACCGCTATTGGAAGCTTCACTCGCAAGCGACGCAGAGCGAGACTGAAGGAAAGCGTTGGCCAGCATCTGGCCGAGCTGGACCTGGGCCGGGGTGGTCAAGTGGAGCCGGTCAGGTCCGAGAGGTAGTCCCTTGGCGTCGACTGTTCGCACGTTCGGAAGGTCGAGCCCGAGCTGGGCCTCTCTCACCGTCTCGGTGAAAGGTCCTTGGCCCGACGCGAGAGCCACCTGCTCCCAAACATAGAACAAACATGCAATTAAGCAAAAGATGTGCTCCATCTACGCGAATTAAAAAAATGCATGAAAACGGACATTCTTCTTTTCGAGAATTTAGTGTGAATATCACTATTTCTCGATGTCTGATTTATTAATCTAATTAGATGCGTGGTCGAATTTCGATTATCTTAACTCATTAAATAATATCCGGGCAAAATTCTTTCAATTTTTCGAAAATTTAGTTCAAATTTTCAGCTTCAACGTCCAGAACTACAAACTTGATGCGGCACACTCGAACAGAAACATACGTTTTTTGCAAGGCGACAGGTTCCCACATGAGCCTCCGCTAGATATTCAAGGGTAGAAAAAGATCATCCTAGGTTCTTAACATTAAATGTGCCGTTTCTTTTTTATTATTTAATTCTATAAAAAGAGCCGTAGAAAAGAAACACATCACATGGATTTCCCGGGACCCTTTTGCAAGCTAGTACTATAAAAATTGCATATCTTACTATTACTTGTCAGGTCTTGAATAAAAAATAGACCAAGGACGTACCACATCAATCGCCATTTGCTGAATTAAATAGCAACTTTCGCCTATAATTTTATCATAATCTGTTTGAATAATCTAAAGTGAAGGATGGGATTAATTCGATCACCTGGAAAATTGGCAGCTCAGGCGACTGCAGATCAGCTCTCACGTCCGAAAAGAACTTCTCCAGCCTCCCTTTGTACAGCACGGCGTCGCTCTTCTCCACCGTGTCGCTCTCTCCTTGGTACCACAAGAGCGCTCTGATCGTCCCGCCGCCGTTCGTCCCGGCTCGTGCCCGCCTCATCAACTGGTCGTGCAGGAACGTCCCTCTCTCCCACTCGCTTATCCTCGTCCCGCCGATCGCGCACGGCACCAGCCCCACTGAGCCCAGGCTCCGATCCCGGCCCAGAATGGCGTTGGCGAACGCCATGCCGGGGCCGATCCCGTTTGTCTTGTTCGTGTCGATGTCCGCGTGGAGCGGCTCCCGTGCCTCCACCCACGTGAGGTTTGTTGCGAGCCGGAGGATGGACGGCTTGGGGCCGCACTCGGGAGGGACGATGCCGTCCCACGTTGCGACCCACCCGGCGGATGTGTCGTTGACCACGCCGCCTCGGCCCGCCATGTTGCTCTGCCCGGCGAGGAGGAAGATGCTTTTGGGGCTTCGACTCGGGCTCAGGGTTGGGCTCGGAGGGAGTGACTGAGAATGGACAAAGGAGGGGTTGGTGGTGGTGGTGGTGAGGAAGAACAAGAAGATGAACAGCATCGTTGCCGGGCTTGGTACCTTGCGTCGGAGTGTTGCAAAAGGGAGAGATTCATGCTTCTCTCTCTCTCTCTCTCTGTCTCTGTCTCTGTCTCTCTCTCTCTCTATCAAGTGTTACAGAGGCTGCTTGGCTTGTTATGTATGACCATTGACCAACTTAGCAGCATCGACGGTCTTTCTTTAATAATAACGTTAAACAATGAATAACAGAAAGCACGACCTTTGAGATAACCAAATGATTTTCACGTTGGCGTTGAATTGTTTATTAGAGCTTGAGTTGAAAGGTGAAGGGGAGAAACTTCGAAGATTGTTTAACTTTCGGGACAATTGCAATCGAGACCCTTCAACTCCGAAAGGATTTCGAAATCAAGATCCAAACATAAAAAGGTTGTATTCGAGTTAATTTGATGTTTTACTTCTGGCCCTCCTAGCACCCAATGACTAGTTTTAATTCATAAAACATGCACGGAGTTCTTCCTCCCTCTAACATATACCTGTTTTGTTTATAATGTGTTGACACAAATAATAATTAGGTTATCGACGGCAAGAGAAATTACATGAAAACTAAATAAATACATAAAATAGAAACCAGAAATGAAATAACCACAAGTGTATTATGTGAGTTATGTTTGGTATAACACATATCCATCGACAAGGGAATTATGTAATCCTTGAACATGCCCTGTGTCTAGTACGACGGCAGATAGCTAGCAGCCGCCAATGGTGATGCCAACGGGAAATTTTATATTTGAAACTTGAGATAGCCCAAATTGAAGAGGCAACATTTACCGCCTGAGGACTTGGTCATGAAGGTTATTGACAAGAGTGGAAAGTTTTGCACACGATGAAGACGGGTTATATAAGGACGTGGGTAATTCAAGATTGCAGAAATAAGGGATGAAGATAGGATCAATGGAAGTTATTTGGTGCAAATTGACAGGTGTTGCCGAGGAATGGTTACCGTACCTTCATTAAAAATACCACTCGATTGCCAGCAGAAGGCCCCTCCAAAAACACAGTCAAAATGTCATTTTTTTTTAATCTTTAAAGCTGTTCGCATTGTACTTTCAACTTCCTTACCTGTAGATCCTTATGGTTTAGTTTGGTGTTAGTGTGCAACATGTCATCGACAAGGTTAAAATGCAATATCCCGTTGTAAATCAATACCGTTGTCAATTAGCGTATGGCGGAATTGGTTCGAATCAATTGTATTGCTTGGGCTTGCCGTTGATCAGATACTAGCACGGTTCAAGTTTGTATTGTCTTGACTGAAGTAAGTGGATTTATTTTTCTCGCATAGATATTTCATGTTCGGAGTCACTACTGAACCCGATTTTTTTTCATAAAAAATTGAAGAACAACGCTCGGTGAATTATATTTCACTGCGGGAGCAACTTCGATGAGGTGAAACATAAT
The DNA here is from genome assembly GCA_031216235.1 of Syzygium jambos. NCBI lineage: Eukaryota > Viridiplantae > Streptophyta > Magnoliopsida > Myrtales > Myrtaceae > Syzygium > Syzygium jambos. Next base: position 24,077,119 of record CM062225.1, read on the forward strand.
TTTGACATGCCTGGTGGGACCATTGTGGTTGATTTGAGGAGTTACAATGGCATGAACTGGGAGTTAGAGTCAACTTGATCACAACAATTTTGCAGGTAATAGTTCACTTCCAAGGCTGTTGCTGAAAGGGTGGCATGTGTAGGATCGTCAAATGTACGACCAATAGTAGATAAGGGATAGATTGGAAAGGTAGATATACCCATACATATCACTGAAGATTAGAGAAGGCAATTTGAGGCAAATCTGATCACAATTGCGACTATGAGAAGGATCATTATAGAACAACACAATGATTTGGCTAATTTAGTCGGTTGATGTGTAGTGGACACTATTAGGCCAGTGATTATCAACACTGTCCATGAGATTGCAAATAAGCAAGGGCCATTGACCAGTTCAACCCAAATGCAGCCTACTCTTGTATTTTTACCAAGTTCTACTGGAAATGTGCCTCAATCCAACAATATGACACCCAATTTTGGAATTGCAGGGCAAGTTGTACATCCAACACCATTGAGAATCCTGCAGAGAGGCGAGGGTGTAACTGCAATTCAGACTTGTGGCCAAACATTGGTTAATGAGAACAATTTGGTTATTCTATTACCAAGAATTGAGAATGTTGGTGCAAGTGTTGGTGCGAGTCAGTCCTATGGACAAGCACTGACCAATGGGAATAGTTTACTTAGAGCCTGTTTGGTTTAACTTTCCAAATGCTATTTGGGGGAATGCAAATATCTTTAAGTTAAAATCCCTTGGGGAAATGTAAGTGCCATTTAGTAAAAAATCATTTGTAAAACTATTTTTGCCCAAGTAGTGTTTGGTAAAATTTTTTTTTGCAAAAAGGTTTTGGGAATTATCTTTTTTATTAAAAAAAACCTACCCTCCCCTTCGCCGGAGTTGGCGAAGGCCTATAGCCACTGGCGAGCTAGGTCTGGTGTTGGCGGTCGTCGCCCGAGGTTGGGCGACCCCCGTCGAGCTAGATTTGCTGCCGGCGGTCATTGCCTGAGGCCAGGCGGCCCTCGGCGAGGGTTGCGTGACCGCCCAGGCGGCCGTCGCTTAGGTCGTGCAACTTTGTTGGCCTCTTCCTGGCCTGATTCGATGTTAGCCGCCCTCGCTAGCCACCCTCACGAATAAGATGAATAGTACCAAGAGTGGGTAAAACCGGAATAAGCCAAAATAAGTGAGGGTAATTTGAAGACAAAAAATTTGGGTTTAGTATTTGTGGAATGCCGAAAGCCCAAAGCTAGTCTGGACTAGCTTTGGGCTTTCAGCATTCCAAATGCTAGGTCAAAAGTTAAACCAAATGGTTCAGCATTTTGGGAAGGGGCTTTCGAGGTCGAAAGTTTCTTCCTAAAGCTGAACTAAACAGGGCCTTAATCTAGTTCAAGTTAATGGAGACAATGTAAATCACACTCCTCAACAGAATACCCTAGTTTAACCATATGGTAACGTGCAACCATATGATTTTATGCCTCAATCAAACTTCATTCAAACACCATACAAACCAAATGTTAATGTAGATAATAAAGGAAGACCTCCAACACCACCACAACCTTTGCCCCAATACTAACTAACACAATCACCACAACCTTTGCCCTAATACCAAGTCCCACAATTACCACAACCTTTGCAGCAGAATGTGCCAGAATATGTGCCTCAGGCGAGCGATCTGAGCTTTTGCTGTGACTTCCTCTCCATGATGTGGCATTTCTACGCGGCTTCCCACTTTCCTGCTTTGAAAGAGAAGTTTTGGGAGAGAATATATTTCTATTGCTCAAATGTTGGATGTTACAATTGAGGGGCAAAGCACCATTATTTATATATATGTGGAGATTCGTTCTTTTCAACTGCATTCTACCCTATTAAATAGAAGATTAACATTTACCCATTAAATGTTCTAAATACAAATATACCCTAGACCTTTATTAATTCAATGCTTATCCCGTTCCCTTGAATCGAGCCTTGAGAACCTGGGGATCGTGACAAAGAGCTCATGGTAGTGGTAGAAGACCAACAATAGGTTGAAGATAATCCAGAAGTAAAGAAAAGAAAAGAAAATATAAAAAGACAAAAAGAACGAAAAATCAGAAAATTCATAAATTTAAGCGAAACAACGTTGTTTTTAGTAAAGTTGTCCATCACGCCATGGCATTGATTCGTTGTCATATCACCATTTTCGATCCAAAATTGATCGGAAAAATTACATTAAAATTTCATGCAAAAACTTAGGACTACAATAGAAACATTTTCTCATTTTTCATGAACATCCCCGTCCAATCTTCTATCAAACAACAGTCGCATCCCATGTTTCTCTTCACCCTTTGGCAATTTCTGGTCGGGTCCAAAACAAATGAACCGTCAATCACCTTCCAATCCATAAACAGAAAACGTAAATCATTAATCACTTGTTAATGAAAACTGCCTTGACAAATTTCCACGTAAAAAAGGACAAGACGTGGAAAACAAGATTCGAACCCCTAGTGAAAGCTTTGCTCACGAGCGACACGGAGCGAGGCGTGGACTAAAGGAAAGCGTCGGCTAGCATCTGGCCGAGCCGGACTTGGGCCGGGGTGGTCAGGTGGATGTGGTCACGCCCGAGAGGTAGTCCCTTGGCGTCGATGGTTCGCACGATCGGAAGGTCGAGCCCGAGCTGGGCCTCTCTCACCGTCTTGGTGAATGGTCCCAGTCCCGACGTGATAGCCACCTGCTCCCAAACACAGAGCAAACGTTCAATTGAGCAAAAGGGGAGCTCCATTTATGCGAATTAGAAAACGCATGAAAACATGCAATTTTTTTTTTCGAGAATTTAGTGTGAATATCACCATTTCTTGATGTCCGATTTATTAATCTAATTAAATATGCGGTTGGATGTTGATTATATTGAGTCATTAAATAATTTATGGGCAAAATTCTTTCAATTTTTTCGAAAATTTAGTTCAAAATTTTAGATTCAACGTCCAGAACTACAAACTTGATGCAGCAATCGAACGGAAAATTGGCAACAGGTTCCCACGTGAGCCGGGAAAATTGTTTAAAAAGTCATAAACCTATTATACTTTTGTCAATTCATTCTTAAACTTTTCAATTTTGCCCATTTAGTTCCAAAAAATTTCACGTTTTCTCAATTGAGTCCATCCAGCTAATTTTGATAGGAAATTACTGACGTGGATGCCGGCCGTCCTACGTGGCATAGTCGACGTTGACATTAACATTTTTAGATAAAATTTTAATAATTTTAATGATTTTTTTTATGTTTTTTCCCTTTTCTTTATTGGTTTTTTTTTGGATTTTGAAGAAATGCACCAGGCACAAGCAAGGACTGTGACGCCCTCGCCGACCATCCCTCTAAACAACAAAAAAAGGGTAAGGAAAAGGAAAAAAAAGGGTAAGGAAAAGGAAAAAAAAGAAAAAAATTATAAAAAATTCAAAAATTTATTAAAACATTTTTAAAAATGTCCACATTAGCGTCTGTTGTGCCATCTAGGATTGCCGGCATATTGGTCAATAATTTCCGGTCAAAATTGATCGGATGGACTAAATTGATAAACTGTCAAAATATTTAAAATTTAATTAATAAAATTAAAAAGTTTAGGATTTTTTGGACAACTTTCCTCATGGGCCTCCAATAGCTATTCAAGATAGATAATCCTAAGATCTTAACGTTAAGGCTCCGTTCGTTTGCCGGAAAATATTCTCCTTTTGGAAAATATTTTTTCGGAAGTCATTTTCCTGAAAAATATTTTCCTGGAACACAATTTTCTAGGTTAGCTTACAGCAGGTATGCTATTCCATGGGCGAACCTCTTGTTCAAGCCCTTCAGGAACTGCCTTTTAGCTGCAAAACTACCCGGAGATTTAGCTCAGAGCATAGAGACGCTTAGAGTGACCAGGATGATGTTATGCCTATCTGGCCGAGCTGCATTTCTTAGAAGATCATGCCAGGCTTTGAAGAAAAAGGATTTTTAAAGAGGCATGGAAAGTGAGAGAATTGAGATTTCACAACTTTCCCTCTTATTCCAAACCGAAGGATTACACGGCCTTATATAGGCGTTGGGGAATACATGCTGGACAAGGGTCCAGGTAAGACAAAACACACTTAGAATAGATACATTATTGGACTCGTGTCCACATAAAACAAACCTTACCTAAATAAGTACATGATTTGGCACACTTACTCGTAGAACACTTAAAACCTATTCATAGGTGGAACAGGACCCGGCTATGATATGCTAGGCAGCGGCAGGGGGCGGCCGTATGTGACATTCCGGATTTTGGCTCTTTTTTGGGGTTTATAAAACGTGTAATTCGTTAGTGTGCTTATAGTAAAATCTCGCCCGGGAACTGATCACTCCCGGTTATTATTTTAAATTTGAGATTTCGCTAGAATCGCATTCGATCGAATTTTGCCGTTATTTAGACCCCAAACTTGGCAATCGATTTTCGGGAGTTTCAGGACGAAATAAATTGGACGGTGTTGATATTATCGTAGCCAGCGTTGAGATTTTCAGGAATTATGGAAAAAGGGGAGTTTTTGACCAAGTGCGAATTTGGACTACTAGACCTCCCTCGTTATAGTTTGACTTAATTAATTTGACCTTTGTCCCTTTTCATTTGCGAGGCTTATTTTGGACCGGTAGACCATTTTCGGTTTTGAATTTGAACCCTCGGTTTGCGTTTAATATTTGAATGAGTATATTTTTTTAATTCTCTCTCTCTCTCTCTCTCTCTCTCTCTCTCCCCGCACGCACGACCCATCCCCTTCTCTCTCTCTTCCTTTTCTTTCTTTCTTTTCCTTTTTCTTTTCTTCTCTTCCTCTCTTCTTCTTCTCTCTCGCTGGCTTGCCCCCGACGCCGCTACTCTGGCTTCTGCTCCTGCTTGCTGCTCACTTAAGCTCGTCGTCGCCCGACCAGCCACCGCCGACCGCCGAGCTCGTCCGTCCCGCGCAGCTCGCCGCGCCTGCCGTCCGCCGCGCCGCCGCTGCCTCGACCCCACCCCCACTCTCCTTCTCCTTCCCCTGTTTTCCTCCGCCGAGCCGAGCCCGCCCTTGCCCAGCTCAGCCCACCGCCGTGTCCGACGCAGCCAGGCTCCGCCGGGCCGCCGGCCGACTCGTCCGGCCACCCGAGACGCCGCCGTGCCACCCCGGCTGCCGCGCGACCTCCTCCCCCTTGCTTCTCTCTTCCCCGGCGTCTTCCCCTGTTTAGGGCTCCAGCTCCGCCGCCGCCGGGTGCCGCCGTTCTGGCCGCCGCCGCCTCGCCTCCGCCACCCAACCTTCCCCCCAGCCACCGACCGCCACCCCACCGCCTGGCCGGCCAACCCAGCGCCTCCCCGCCCCCTTCCCCTGTTCTGCCCTCCCCTGCCCTGTTCCCGTCGCCGCCGTGGGCTGCCGCTCGACGCCGGAGCTGCTGCCGTTCCGGCGAGTCCCCGGCTCTCCCTTGCTGCCGCCGAGCTGCTGTCGCCTCAGCCGGACCTCCTTGCCGCCCGGTGTGGCCGAAAACCTCACCGATCGCCGCCGTCGCTACTGTTCCGGCGATTTTCCTCGCGGCCCAACCTTGTTTTCTCGCTCAAGTTGGGGTAAGCGACTCCCTAAACTCCGTCTAGGACTTTGGGTATTATTAGACTCGTTTAGGGGTTATTTATCGCGGATTAATGGCAGATTTGGTGGCTGATTAAGGGACTGATCATGGCTGGAATATGGTTCGTTTGTGGATGATTTGGCGAATGATTATGGCGGACTTGATCGCTAGTTTGATGGAATGAGGTTGGTGGGTTTATTGAGAGGAATGTGGGTGAAAATATGTTGGACCGGCGAGTGATGTTACCATCGAATATTGTTTGATTTGTGGGCTGATTTGGTGTTCATTGCGCGTGTGTTAATCGCGGTATGAGGGCTGGTTGTTACTGCCGTTTGTTGTTGTCACGGGTGCACGTTCGCGACTTTAAATTGAAAGAATGGTGGTTTGTTTAGTGCCCATGAGAATTGATTTGTTTAATGGGCGATTGAGCTCAATGGAAGGGGTTTGATGCTTGAATATGTGTTGGCCGTGCTGAGTTGGTGACTGAGTTCGATGGCCTATTGGGACTCATGTGCGCTTGGTTTATTATGGCTCATTTAGTGGAAGTTGAGGTGGATTTTATGCTTGCACGAACTAATTTGAATGATTGGCGTTTGAGCATATTAGAGTGTGATTTGAACGTGTGAATGCCATGGAAATTGATTGAATTATGTGGTGTGTATACTTGACAAGCCCGGATCGACCGGAGGGCTGCCAACCTGTGGGGTGTTGACCCGGGTTGTGAGAGAGGACCTGTGGGGTGTTGACCCGGGTCGTGTGAAAGTTTGTTTTTGAAAGGTCCTGTGGGGTGTTGACCCGGGACAGAGCCCGGATTGAACGGAGGGCTGACCTGTGGGGTGTTGACCTGGGTCGTGTGAAAGTTTGTTTTTGAAAGGTCCTGTGGGGTGTTGACCCGGGACAGAGCCCAGATTGATCGGAGGGCTGCCAGCCTGGAGCGTGTTGACGCGGGTGGCAAGAAAGGACCTGTGGGGTGTTGACCCGGGTCATGAGAAAGTTAGATGAATGCGCATGTGTATTGTACCTAATTGAATTGGTGAATGTGCGTGTGAATAACGGTCGAGTAATTGTGATAAGTACGTGAAATGTTATTTCAATATAGTGATTTGACTAATGTGCAGAGTTAGCGTGTGATTTGAGGCAAGGTAAGTACATTATGTGAAAATTGTTATATGGATAGTTAGATTGCATGTTTATACTCGTCTGGGTACGCATTGGCCTATGTGGGGTTTAGGTTGTCTGCTTACTGAGATGTATTCTCACAGTTGTTAACCAAACCATTTCAGGTCCGCGACAGTAGTTGTTTGGAGACCCTGCAAGGACAATCTCGGGGATCGAAGACGGGTCAAGGACCCTGTATTTTGAGTGACCCATTTTGTAGAGTAGTTAAGTTGACGAACCACGGTCTCTTTTGTTGAATGTGGTTTGTCGTTTCTGGCCTAGTTGGCAGGGACTTTTGTAAACATTGTATGTATCTACCAAGTGTACGAACTGCAAGTTTTGATTGTGCTTTTGCTACCCCTTCTTCATTGTTATATGTCTGGGTTATTTCATTTTGTTTCCGCGCGTGTTTAATCTCTGATGTTTGAGTTGGGTCGACGACATGCCTGAGACGTCACATTCAATGATCGACCATCGAGGGATGATTGCGCGCTCGTAGGGTGCGGGGCGTGACACCGTCCGTCCATGTACTCTTTTTTCCAAATTTGAACGAAAGAACTATATTAAAATTTCATATAAAGATGTAGGATTACAATGAAAAATGTTCTCATTTTTCCATGTACATCCCCGTCCAATCTTCTATCAAACAACGGTCGCAGCCCACGTTTCTCCACACTCTTGGACAATTTCTGGTTGAGTCCAAAACAAATGAATCGTCAATTACCTTCCAATCCAAAAACAGAAAACACGAATCATCAATTACCTGTTAATGAAAACTGCCTCGACAAATCTCCACGTGAAAAAGGACAGAACGTGGAAAACAAGATTCGAACCCCTCGTGGAAGCTTTGCTCACGAGCGGCGCGGGGCTAGGCTCGGGCTGAAGGAAAGCGTCGGCCAGCATCTGGCCGAGCTGGACCTGGGCCGGGGTGGTCAAGTGGATGTAGTCGGGCTCGAGAGGCAGTCCCTTGGCATCGACGGTTCGCACGTTCGGAAGGTCGAGCCCGAGCTGGGCCTCTCTCACCGTCTCGGTGAATAGTCCCGGTCCCGACGCGATAGCCACCTGCTCCCAAACACAAGACAAACATTCAATTAAGCAAAAGGGGAACTCCAGTTGTGCGAATTAGAAAACGCATGAAAACATACATTTTTTTTTTCGAGGATTTAGTTTGAGTATCACCATTTCTTGATGTCCGATTTATTAATCTAATTAGATATGCAGTCGAATGTTGATCATCTTAACTCATTAAATAATTTATGGGCAAAATTCTTTCAATTTTTTTTCAAAAATTTAGTTTAAAATTTTAGATTCAACGTTCAGAGCTACAAACTTGACGCGACAATCGAACGGAAACAATTTTATTGCAAGGCAACGGGTTCCCACATGAGCTGGGAAAATTATCCAACAAGTCTTAAACCTATTAAACTTTTGCCAATTCAGTTATAAATCTTTCAATTTTTCCAATTCAATCCTAAACATTTTCACGTTTTGCCAATAGAGTCCATCTGACCAATTTTTGATTGAAAATTGCAGACGTGGATGTCCTACGTGGCACATCAATTTTCCAATGCAATCACATATGTTCACGTGGCAGAGCTGACACTAACGTGGACAATTTCAGATGAAATTTTAACAATTTTTTCTTTTTTTTTTCATTTTCTTTGTTATTTTTTTTTGGATTTTGGAGAAAACACCGGCCACAGGCAAGCCCTTGTGACCCTTGCTGGCTCTAGGTGAGGGCGTGGCGGCCCTTGCCATGGCCAGACGAGTAGACATGGCCACGGGCCGGTTCTGGCCCGGAACCGGCCCGGAACCGGACCGGTCAAACCCGGACCCGGCCCGTTGACCGGGCCCGCGGTTCGGAACCGAAACCGGCCCGTGCCCTACGGGCCCGGTTCCGGTTCCCGAAATTTATGAACCGGCGGTTCCGGGGCCGGTTCCAAAAAAAAAAAAAAAACCTGCGGTGCGGCGTTGCGCATCCGGCCGGCGAGGGGTCGAACCCGTCGGCCTCGCCCGACGCCGGCGAGGCCGACCCTCGCCTGCAACTGGCGAGGCCGGCCTCGCCCGACGCCGGCGAGGTCGAGCCTCGCCTGCAACTGGCGAGGCCGGCCTCGCCCGACACCGGCGAGGCCGAGCCTCGCTAGTCGAGCGAGGGCCGCCCTCGCCTGGGCTGGGCGAGGCCGGCCTCGCCCGACGCCGGCGAGGCGCGAGGCTCGCCCTCGCTCGCCCAGGCGAGGGCGAGCCTCGCCGGCGTCGGGCGAGGCTCGCCCTCGCTCGCGGCCCAGGCGACTAGGCGAGGGCCAGCGAGGCAGCGATGGCGAGCCTCGCCGGCGTCCGGCGAGGCTCGCCCTCGCTCGCCCAGGCGAGGGCGAGCCTCGCCCGACGCCGGCGAGGCTTGCCTGAGGCCGGCGACCTCCGCCCGCGGCTCCGCCGGCCGGGTTGACGCCTGAGAAGACAGAAGACTAAGAGAACCGACAACCGAGCCTGAAGAAAAAAAAAAAAATGTTCCGGTTCCGAACCGGAACCGGAACCGTCCGGTTCCGAACCGGAACCGGAACCGTCCGGTTCATTCTTGGCCACGAACCGGAACCGCCGGTTCCGAACCGGAACCGGCCGGTTCCGAACCGTGGCCATGTCTACAGACGAGGGCTTGGCGGCCCTCGCTGACTAAAGCTAGGGCGCGTGAGCCCTCGCCTAGATCCGGTGAGGGTTGCAATGCCCTTGTCGGCCATCCCTCAAAACAACAAAAAAAGGGTAAGGAAAAGGGGAAAAAAGAAAAAAAATCATAAAAAATTCAAAAAATTATTAAAATATTATTAAAAATGTCCGCGTCAGCGCCGATTGTGCCACGTAAGATGACCGGTATACTCGTCAATAATTTCTGGTCAAAGTTGGCCGGATGGATTCAATTGATAAATTATTAAAAAATTTATAATTCAATTGACAAAATCGAAAGATTTACGATTGAATCCGCAAAAGTGCAATAATTTATAAATTTTTTGGAACAATTTTCGACACGAGCTTCCGATAGCTATTCAACATAGATAATCCTAAGATCTTGACGTTGCTGTTTGTTTTTTACTATTTATTTCTATTCAAAATGCTGCAGAACACATCACATGGACTCCCACGGACCCTTTTGGCAAGCTGTTACTATAAAAAATGCATATCCGACTATTCTTTGTCTGGTCTCGAATAAAAATAGACTCAGCACCTACCGCATCGAGACTATCGCCATTTGTTTAACTAAATAAAAAATTTCATTTATAATTTTTATCATAATCTGTTTGACTAATCTAAAGCGAAAAATGAAGCATGGAGGAGAAATTCAATCACCTGGAAAATCGGTAGCTCCGGCAACTGCAGATCAGCTCTCACGTCCGAGAAGAACTTCTCCGACCTCCCTTTGTACAGCGCGGCGTCGTTTTCCGCCACCGCGTCGCTCTCTCCTTGGTACCACAGGAGCGCTCTGATTGTCGTCCCGCCGCCGCCGCCCGTCCCGGCCCGCGCCCGCCTCATCAGCTGGTCGTACAGAGCCGTCCCTCTCTCCCACTCGCTTATCTTCGTCCCGCCGGCCGCGCACGGCACCAGCCCTACCGAGCCCAGGCTCCGGTCCCGGCCCAGAACGGCGTTGGCGAACGCCATGCCGGGGCCGATCCCGTTAGTCTCGTTCAAGTCGATGCCCGCGTGGATCGGCTCGCGTGCCTCGACCCACGTGAGGTTCGCCGCGAGCCGGAGGATCGACGGGTTGGGGCCGCACTCGGGAGGGACGACGCCGTCCCACTTTTCGCCCCCCCGGGCGGACGAGATGTTAACCGCGCCTCCTCGGCCCGCCATGTTGCTCTGCCCGGCGAGGAGGAAGATGCTTTCGGGACTCGGGCTCGGGCTCGGGCTCGGGCTCGGAGGGAGTGGTTGAGGATGGACAAAGGGGGAGTTGGCGGCGGTGGCGGTGAGGAAGAGCAAGAAGAAGGGAAGCATTGTTGCTGGGTTTGGTACCTTGCGACGGAGCGTCGCGAAAGGGATTAGACTCTTGCTTCTCTGTCTCACGAAAACTGGCTTTTTGTATATGACCAACGTAGCATCAACGGTCTTTCTTTAATAATAAACGTTGAACAATGAATAAACGAAAGCATAATCTCTGACATAAGCAAATGATTTTCACGTCGGTGTTGAGTTTTATATTAGAGCTCGAGTTGGAAAGGGGAGGGGTGAAACTTCGAAGATTGTCAAACTTTGGGGGCAATTGGAATTGAGACCTTTCAACTCCGAAAGGATTTCGAAATCAAGATCCAAGCATAAAAAGGTTGTATTCGAGTTAATTTAATGTTTTAATTCGGCCCTCCTTGCACCCAATGGTTAGTTTTAATTCATAAATCACGCGTAGAGTTATTCCCCGCTATAACATATACCTATTTCGTTCCTAGTGTTATTATGATTAGGTCTGTTTGTCCCATCAATAAAAGATGGAAAAAAATATCACCCGTTGTTCCTCCAATCTATTTTTAAAATGAATGTTTTGAAAGTCTAGAATAAAGTTATGGAAACATAAGTGAATCTACGTCTGACTACCCATGTTTGATTCTACAAAAGAAAGCTTTTGAATGCCAAACGCTCAACAATATTGTGTCATGTGAATAACAGTTCTGATCGACAATTTCTGAATTACACGACAGTCCTTGTATTGATAATGAGATGATTACAATTGAGAAAAGAACAAAACTCCGTTTACGGTTTATAGCAAAGCGAGACCGAAGTTGGTTTGACAACAAGAAGCCTTCAAGCAAAAGATCAAATTAGAAATGCTGGAAATCAGTACAAAAGCGGCTAGGAGATGTAGATTAAGTGTTGAAATAGTGAATCTTATATTTGCATGTTTCCTGTTTGTGGGTTGGGGTGATCGGTCCGGTCCAGTCTCACCTCGGAACCGAAAATTGGACCGATTCTCAGTTTTCGGAACCAGACTGGACCGGTTGATCAGTCTAGTTTGGTTCCCGGGTGGTCCAGCAGAACCAGTCAAGTTCAAAGGAGAGAATGCCTCGTTCTCCATCACCAAGAAATCTCTTATAGTCCAATAAGTAAATAGTGATGACATATTGCGCTTATTGAGCATAAACAGAACTCAAGAGAATAGTTCCGCGGGTCCATTGAGTTCTGAACATCATTGTAAGACATGATGGGGGAGATGATGCAAGCGAACGGAGTTTGATAGCTCTTGTCTCGCCTTGAAAGGCGTTTTGTCTCCACTCCTGTGTATTCGAATGTAAGTGGCACCTTCTACTATCATTTGTCTTTGGCTGGTGTGGGATCTTCAAATCATGTGTCTTATCTCTTTGATTTATATGAAGTCCTGAGCGATGAAATCCTGATCAATGTAATTTTCACCAGTTTTGGGTTGCCCACCTTGAATGTCGACATCAGTCTTTGTAGTCTCTCCCCATCTCTGGGGTCACTTCTTATGTCATTTGTTAACAAGAGCAAGTTGGCTTCGTTTGGCTGGATTTGGAGCATTTAGAGGACTGATCACTCCCAAGTCCAGTCAAAGCGTGAATTGAGGAGACATGCGTGAGACATTTAAAAAATAAAAAAAGAATTGGTTTGTGCAATCCAGTTCGGTATAGTTCTCCCCATTGGAATCGGGAATCGGACCGCCCGAACACCAATTCCATTTTTAGGAACTGCGAACTGAACCAAACGGGCTAGTTCTCACGCTTCTAGTCATAAGCTCCATATCCCAAGACTCAAGTACTATTGGCATTAGCCAATCGGCATATGCCATTTCTCTTGTGGGTCGAATTCGTACCGGTCCCACCTTGATTGGCATATCCAGAAATTGTCATCACCATCAAGTCGATATCTCATCTTATATTGGGGCCAACACTCCTTGTGACATTCGATTGTATGAGCAATGCAACCTAATGTCTTTTGATCTCGAGAAGATAGCAATGGTATTTTCACTTATAAATGGTAGCCTGGTTAGTCAACACAAAACCCTAAGCGTGCTTTCTCTCTCTTTTTTTTGGTTCACTGCACTGTAGTATTTCACGCCTCAAGAAAGATGGGTGTCGCCTCCAGTACAGCTACCGCCACGGAGATCACACCGGACGAGTAACCCCAAACCAATCCCGTTCTCGGTAATTCGCACCCACTTTTTTTGTATACTGCAAATACCTCATCTTTCTTTTGTAGTTCGGGTGTCTGCGCTAGTTGCTACATTTTAGTTCCCAAACGCATATGACAGTCTCTATGGCTTTTTCCTAATTTGCTGCTTGTAAGAAAATGACGGTGTCTCGTTCTACGTACATTCAGTGACAACAGAGATATAGCTAGTATCATTCTCAATCATCGTATACTTCAAGAAATCTCTATTTGTTTTGTTTTTTGGTACGTAGAACGAGACGTCTCTGTTTGTTGACTTGTCAGAAAAGCTGACTTGGTATTATTTGACGTCAATGATGTTATGTACCTCGAATGGACAATGGAGCCCTTAATAGTACAAGCCAACCGTGTCGTTTAAGCCACATATTTGCCCCCAAACCGGTTTAAATTCTTTTGCCACCGAGCCCTAGCCCATATAAGCAATTCTAGCCCTAAGTTCACTTTCAATTACTAACAGTACCATTAACAAATCGTTAAAAGATTTAAGTCTAAATTGATAAATCATTAAAAGGTTTAGGACTAAATCGACAAATTGAAATATTTAAAATTGAATTGGTACAATTAAAGAGTTTAGGATTGAATTGACCGCCGTATAAGAGGTTTAGGACTTTTTGAACGATTTTCCTTCTAAAAAAATGTCTTCATTCTTAATGAAGAAGTTTATTTGGGTAAGTATGTTCAAAAGTCAATGTCAAAAAGGAAATTGCTAAATTTTCAACTATCTTATCTAGTCACCAATTAATCACTAAGAAACAATGTGCCGATTAAGAAGTGTCTACCGATAGTTATGTTCAAAAGTCAATTTGGGCAAGTTTCGACAAAAAAGAAAATTTGGCCAAGGAAATTAGCCCAGAATTTATTATTAAGAAACAATGTGCAAGAAATTAGGGTTTTTCGTTTTGTGATTGGTTTGGTCCGGGTGGATGGATCCATGCCTGAAATTGACAACTGGACCAATATTCACCAATTAACCGGGAACTGTGGTAAGTGCCTAGAAGCTTCCCATAGTTATTGGTCTAGGTGGTTCCCGGTTCAGTCAAATTCTTTTGCTCACCCCAAGTAATCAATACATGCTCCTAAGTTCAAGTCGCCGTTCTTTATACATTTCTCATGAGAACACCCTCAAGAGTATCGATCTAATCTCAATTATAAATAAATCTTTTAGGCATTAGATATTGTAATTTTACTACTTAATTTAGTTTTGAACTCTTGTCTCTTGCCCATAATCGTTATATTACACTACATCGTATTTTGATGCACAATCAATAATGATCACAACCGGAGGTTTATCAATAAGTATTGTAAGAAAGTATAATTTTGCGAATACCTCATTTACACCGGAGGTAAATATAAAATTGTAATATCTTTATGTATTCATGATCGAGGGAAATCAGACTGCGGATTGCTGCTGGTTTACAAGCATGACGGAATTGTAAGATTAGTTTCTGGATCCAAAATATTTGCCAACCTCGTATTTGTCCCTTGGTCAGTGCAAACCACATCTTAAGAGATTCTTCTTTCTTGTGACCAGTGGAGAGATGGCGTGGCAGGAAGGGAATGGGGGCACGGTGCAGCTGTTTTGATGGCGATTTTGAAGGGACATGCACTTGCCTCTAGTGAAAGGGGCTGATGATCAATTTATAAGTATGAGAGAAGGCATCATATAAGAGAAGCCCAAAATCACTCAACAAACACCGCGTAGGACGGCTGACAAACATTGACCAGAAATGCTGTAATGAATTTCTTGAAGAAAGTCTGGAAGTAAATTGATAAAATCGAAAAATTTAGAAATAAATTGATATCCGTATAATAAATCTATAATCCCCGCGCTCCTGGTATAAATTTTATGTGGATGAGAGGATGATAGAGCCCTATGGTGACGATAGAGACTCGAGTCATGCAATCGTAAGAGACAGCAACTGGCAAAGCCATTCTTTGATTGACCATCGTTACCTCAAAACATAGGAGACCATGAATCCGACGCAATAGTCTCAATTAAGAAATGGACACCCAACGCCTTCGACGCGGCTCAGTTCGGCATCCGATCTTTATTTTAGGGGGCAATAATGCATCACCGACCATTCAGCTTTAATGAGCCATCCACGTGGTAGGAGAAAGTAATTGCTTGTATTTGGGAAAAAAAAAACACAAGTTTGACTGAAATTTAGATTAATACCAAAAAAAACCTTAAATTGGTACATTTATAATAAATTTATTTCAAATTAATTTTTTGATTACCAAAAATCCCAAACTGGTACAGTTGTGATAAATTTATTCCAAATTAATTTTTTGACCACCAAAAATCCCAAATTGGTACATTGTGACAAATTTAGTTTACGTTAGTTTCCATTAAATTTTACCGTCAAAATACTAAGTTGGATTATACGTGATAGTTGACGGGTATACCAGTTTAGATAAGTCACAGATTTACCCATCTATGATTTTTCATGATATTAATCCAATTTAACAGAGAGTAAATTTGTCACGAGTGTATCGGTTTGTAGTTTTTTGTCGTTAAAAAATTTATTTGAGGTAAATTTATCACATGTGAATTAGTTTGGGGTTTTTGGTGATAAAAAAATAAGTTTGAGATAAATTTATTTCAGGTGTAACAGTTTGGGGATTTTTACGATATTAACTCATGTGATTTTTATATTATGATTAGCTAGTTCTCTCTATCACCTCTCCATAAACTAAGTCTGCTACATAAAAATTTCTCACCTCATTTGATTTTCTATGTACCTGTCCCATAAATTTGACAAAATAAAAGTGGGATAATGATATTAGAATTTTCAAAATTTGTGTTGATATGTCACTTTAGTCCTAAAAAGTTTTCGGGGTCATTTAAGGCTTAAAATTCGTTACCGTCCTTTGAATAGTCTTTCGTTAACGGTGTCAATTTTTTTTGGACAAAAAATCCAGGAAGGTTTTCTAATTAATTTTATCTTTTTCTTTCATACAAGCGGCACTGATGTGATGCATTAGAAAAAAACACTACGAATAAAAAAGACTAAAGTTACAAAAAGGGGCAAAAAACAGAGAGAAAAAGATCAGAGGTGAGGGGGCAGGAAGGGCGGGGAAGGTGCCACCTCTTTATCGTCGGCATGGGTTGCCACTCTCGCCAGAGCAGGGGGTCCCTTGCTTCGTGGTTGTAGCGGCCCTTGAACAATGGTGATGAGGGCTGCCTTTGCCGCCATGCCGCAACCCTTCACTTGCTCTTGGCGTGAGTCGCAGCCTTCACCTATTGCTGGGCGAGCACCAGCTTGGACTTTTCGGTCCACCAAAAGGTGGGGAGTTAACAAAATGACCAATTTGGAAGATGACAACAAATTTTAGGATTTAGATGATTGGAAAAAAAAGTTTTTGTCTTTACCCAAAAAAAAAAGTTTTTGTACTAAATATGACGGATCAACATGAGTTTTTAAGATTTTCATTATCATTATCCCAATGAAAATTGGAGCATGTTGTCGTAGCCAACTTTAGTGTCGTGAAATTAGAGATTAGGTACTCTCACTTGACCCATGTGACAAGTTTGGTAACTAATTTTGAAGTGGCCATGTGTGCTAGAGGACTAACGGGTGGAGAAAGTGCACAATTTAAATTTGATTTCTTGTGCCGTTACCAAGTGCAACCAAATCTCGTTTGATTCGCGTCTTATCTAATTCACAAAATTTTTACTGGATTATATCATGCATTTGAGATTAAACTTTGTGACTATTAATTCCACATCACTGTCCCATGAAATGAATCTCCTTTTGTTACCGAAAGAAACTTTACGGTGCTTAAAGCCGGCGGTCCCATAATATGTACTGTCCATCTAGTGGTTGTCCTTTTCAAAGCCCTAAAGTTTCAACTTGAGTTTAAGACCAAAAAAATAAAAAAGCTTGAGTTAATACCATAAAAAACTTCAAATTAGTACACTTACGATAATTTTATTAAAAATTAATTTTTTAATCATAAAAAACTCTAAACTGATATACATGTAATAAATTTACTTAAAACTAATATTTTAACTACTAAAAACCCAAAACTGGTACATCTATGATAAATTTACCCTCCGTTAGTTTCCGTTAAATTGAATTAATACAAAAAAAGCACAAACTGTTACACTTGTGACAACGGAAGGTGTAACATAAAACTGGCACATCAGTCAACTGTCGTGTGTTATTTAATAAAGCAATTTGACAGTAAAATTTAATGAAAACAAACTGAGGGCAAATTTATCACAGATGTACCAATGTGGAGTTTTTGTTAATCAAAATATTAGTTTGGAGTAAAATTATCATAAATTTATCAGTTTGGGGTTTTTTGTGGTATTAAGCCTTTCAACTTTCCCACAGAAGTCATTAGCTACTAGTTTCGATGTATCTATTCGATGAGTGACAATTTGTCCTTGCCAAAATTGCGATTGACATCCCTCAACACCAAGCAGAGCCGTATTTGATAAACGCACCACTTGAAAGTGGATCGGGCCTAAGTCTTTCTTTTGAGCTTAGTCCACGAATTTCCCTTCATCATGCCTATTACTTAGAGGTTTTCTATGAGGATCGGAGCTTCTTCTTGCCCAAATTTCAATTAGCTGACAAACTGTTGTGCGTTCACAAAGATGCATATGATCGGCCAACAATACCCAGTGTCTTCCTCATGGTCGTTATGATGAAAAGCAAGAGCACAACACTCAGAATTCTTCCTGAACGGCCGGTCTTTCTCGGTGGGAATAGGTTCTTGGAGCATCAACATTGTTTCACCACAACGATGCTTCCGTCGGAGGTATGATCGGCCTACAGTAGAGTGTCTTCCTCGTGGTCGTTATGATGAAAAGCAAGAGCACAACTCTTAAAAGTCCTCCTGAACGGCCGGTCTTTCTCGGTGGAAATAGGTTCTCGGAGTATAGCCATTGTTTCACCATAACGAGGCTTCTGTCGGAGGTTTTTTCCGCATCAAGAGAGTATGATGGGGAGGCTTAGTGTAACCATTTTTAAATATCGGTACTGTTGACACCTAAATTTTATTCAAAGATTTGTCATTTTTTTTTGCATTGTTAAATAGAAAAAAGAGAACAAAAGGAAAAATAGAGACAATTGGGATTTAGTCCCTACCAAAAACATTGTTTTCATGAAAACATTGCATTTTTTGCATTGAATATTTAAAGTCATTCATTTGATTTGTCACGTCCGGTTAGCAAATTGAGTTGGTAGGACATTTCTGTCAATTTCAATTTAAGGGTATTTTGGTCATTTTGTGAGAATTTTTTCCCAAGTTAATTAAAGGGATAATGACAAAAATAATCTACAAACTTTAGTCCAATATGCAATTTGGTCCTTAAACTTTTAATTTGTTTAATGTGGTACGTGGACTTTTGGTACATTTTCAATTTAGTCCCTGAACTACATGAAAATGTTTAATGTAGTCATAAGTGTATTAGTTTGGGGTTTTTGGTGATAAAAAAATTAGATTGAGGTAAATTTGTTACAAGTGTATCAATTTAGGGTTTCTCGTGGTATTAACCCTTTTATATATCTAACATCGTTGTAAAGAAGATTTTGACAAAATTATACTTTCTCTTGTACTTCAGGTGTAAGCAAACACTGTCGTAATTTGTCTTTTGTAATTCATTAATTGACTTACCCAATTATAATCTTTCTTAGTTATTGGCCAGCATATGATGCCATGTAATATGACAGTTATGGGTAAGTAATAAAAGAAATTCATATTTCATACCCAAATTAAGTGCTAAAATTACAGCATTTAACACTAAAAAGATTATTTGTGATTGATAACACCTAGCACTTTTGACTT
This sequence comes from Syzygium jambos, assembly GCA_031216235.1. Taxonomy (NCBI): domain Eukaryota; kingdom Viridiplantae; phylum Streptophyta; class Magnoliopsida; order Myrtales; family Myrtaceae; genus Syzygium; species Syzygium jambos. The sequence continues at coordinate 24,095,801 of CM062225.1, forward strand.
GAAATATTAAGTTCTGTAAGAAATAAATTGGGCAGTTCAAACAAGAAGGGGTCTACAAAATTTTACCAACGCGAGACCTTTAATAGCATTAACCTCAGTACAAGTGATATTTCTAAGTTCCACAAATCATGCATTGTTATTATGAAGGTAATCATATCCAGTACTCAATATCGTTAGCATTTAAAAGCTACAAACCCTTAAAGTTCAACTACCAATTTGCTCACAGGAAATCCAACATAAGTTATGATTATAAGTATTTAAGGGAAAATATAACGAATATACATCTCTTTTCACTCCTACACCATTTTCATACATCAGCTTTTTCAACTACCAATTTATTACCTAAGTTTTGCTCTTATCACCATTTTGCACCTTCGTATCAATTATCCTTATGGCTTTATTTACGAATAGATCATTTCCTTTGAGAAAATGCCCGGTGGTGTTTGGTGGAGGAGAGATGGGGGCTTATGAAGCAGGGGTGATCGGTTCCCAGTCCGATCCAGTCCCACCCGAGAACCGAGAACTGGACCGAGAGGACCAGTTCCTAGTTTATTGGACCGGGGACCGGATCGGTCTGATTCCACTTTACATACAATGCAGATTAAGATGAAGGTAGATGATCCACGAAAATTAGCATGCAAAAGAATACTTTCTCAATATTCAGTTTAATAAATCACTACGGTCATGTTAGCAAGACAGTCTATTCAACATGTAAGAGGAATTCGCAGTAGCTACTCTTCTTCTCCCATTATGACCTTTCAATTTTGTTCCACTACCTTGATTACAGGAAATCTCGAAAAGGTCATCCGTCTAAGACTGAAAGTCAAGGGAAAGCCGAGCGCCGTCCACGTCGAGCGAGGTGTGAGGCGAGAGAGAAATGCGTTGACGTTGAGCGAGGTGTGAGGTGACAGGGAAAGTCATCGACGTAGAGCGAGGCGAGAGGCGACGCTGCGAGAAGGAAATGTGTTGATGTAGAGTGAGGCGTGAGTCGTCAAGATGAGGCCACGCTGCTGCAAGAGGAGGCGTTGTAGAGCGAGTGAGGGGTTAGGTGAGAGGGAAAGGCGAGACTCAAGAGGGAAGGAAATTGGAAGTGGGGGAAAGGGAATTGGGAAAGGAATTAGATTAGGGTTTCTTTTCTTCAGATTTTAAAAAAATTAAAATATATATAGTCGGTTCGGTCCGGTCGGTTCACTTCCCACGCTGGAACTGAAAACCGGACTGATCGGTCACTGGTTCCAAAAATAGGAATTTAGGATTAGACCGAGAGCCCCTGGAACTGCCCATAACTAACCGGTCGGGGCGGTCCCGGTCTGGTCGGTCCGATATGCTCACCGCTATTACGGAGTGATGGATGCTAGGACTTGCAGGAGAGTTTGGGGGATTTGAAATGGAGGAAATTTGGCCTTTTCATAATAGGATTCTATTTAGAGGCAATGAATTGATGTTTTAAAAAGGTAGAGGTATTTTATGGTTTTTTGGAGAAAGCTGAACTAAATCTTTTAATATTATGTGATATTTAATTGTTATTAAGTGTCTAGGTCCGTTCGGAATGCATGCACCCTTTCTGAGATTTTCATGGATTAGATTTAAGATTCATCCTCGGGTGCAACAACTGTATGTACGTCCAGAGCACATGAACAATCAATTCGGGAAATGCTATTAACGAGATGAATAAGAGAGGGATCAAAGTTAAAAGTATTTTATATTACGAAGTAGGGGTATAATCGAGTCAAGCTACTTGCCAATAGCTTGGCTCGATTTGAAGATCAGTTGAGATCGTATCGCCTAATTTCGAGTCAAGCTCAATTACTAAAGTATCTTATTAAGTCGAGCTCAAGCATGTCGATATTAAACTTGACCTGTTCATGAGTCTAATCAAGCCTAATAGATTTTTAAGTATTTATTTTAAATTATTTTATAGGATTAATATTATGAAAAATTTCAAACTGGTACACTTATGATAAATTTGTTCCAAACTAATTTTTTGACTACCAAAAACTCCAAACTGGTATACCTGTGACAATTTTACCAAAAACTAATTTTTTGACTACAAAAAACTCTAAATTGGTACAGTTGTGACAAATTTACCTTCGTTTAATTTCAATTAAATTGGATTAATGCAAAAAAAATCACAAACTAGTATACCTGTGATAAATAGAGGGTAAAACCCAAAACTATTATATCCGTCAACTACCAGGTGTCATTTAACAAAGCAATTTAACAATAAAATTTAATGGAAATTAACGCAAGATAAAATTGTCACATGTGTACCAGTTTGAGGTTTTTAGTAGTAAAAAAATTAGTTTGGGGTAAAATTATCATTAATGTACTAGTTTGGAGTTTTCGTGGTATTAATCCTATTTTATAATATACAAAGTACATAGAGAAATCCTTAACATTACCTGTTGCGCCCGCATATGTATAACTGCCAGGAGACGAGTCGAGCTTTTGAAGCTAGCTCGAGTTAGAGATTGAGCATGAGCTTCTGTATAACTCCTATATAATCAAGTCAAGTTCAAATTAAGCTCAATTAATTGCCATTTTCATTTGAGTCGAGTTCAAGTGCGATTTTTATATTCGATTGCGTTCGAGTTGAGTTTCAAGTACTGAACATACGAGTCAATTCACGTTACGAATTCGACACTGAATCGATTAGACCCAATCAACATCCTACCAAGGGGGAAGAATCTTGGAACGGGATGCATTGAGGACGAAAAACTTTTGCCTGGGCTCCCACCATCCCGCTTTCTCTCCCCATGTGGAAGGAAAATGGAGAGCCTCACTTGGAACTCCAATTTTGACCTTACAGTCTACTCTTTTGTCATTTGCACGCAGGTGACCAACCGTGGATATTCTTGTCCCTTTCATAGATGAGAAGCGAGTCAAATGTGGCTGCTCTCGAGGTGGCTAATGGTGCGTTTGTTCCGTGAAAAATAATGGGTAAATACTACGAAAAAATTCAAATTAGTGCGTTTGTGATAAATTTACTCCAAACTCCTGTGACAAATTTACCCTATATTAGTTTTTATTAAATTTTATAGTTAAATTACTAAGTTGGATGACACGTGGCAGTTGACGGGTATACCGGATTGGGATTTTACCCCTCCGTTTGTTGTAGTAGGTTTACCAATTTTTGATTTTTCATGGTATTAATCTAATTTAACTGAAGATAAATTTGTCACATGTGTAACAATTTGAGATTTTTGGTGGTCAAAAAATTAGTTTGGAGTAAATTTGTCACATTTATTTTGGTTTGGGATTTTTTGTGGTATTAACCCAAAAATAAATGGTTTGAAAAATATTTTACTAAAAATGATTGTCGATATCGCTCAGAAAAATAAATGAGCGAAAGATATTTTCATCATCCGCGAAAATGTTTAAGTTCTTCTTGTCTTCTTTCGTTTTCTACAATCGAAATCTTTTTGTAACAGTGATTTCAAGATAAGGATTTAGTCCTAGCACCTAAAAAATAAAAACAATGTCTAGATTTTTTTTTATGGAAATCTAATCTAATACTATTATAGTATTTTAGTAATCCATGGAGGCCTCAAGTACGTTTTTTTTTTATGTCTTTTCCTTTCTTATTTCTAAACAATAACCTACTACCAAAAAAAAAGAGTTTGTCTATTATATGGATGCCACTCCACCTCACACAGCTTTAACTTTTCTATTTATTTTTCCTCTTTAAATATTTAAAAAAAGTGATAAATTCTCAATAAAAAATACTTTAGTTTAAATAGAAAAGCATAAAAGATAGTTAGCATTTTTTAATGAACCACATGCATGAATATTTGGGATTTTTTTAGCTATTTGGTCTTGTCATTTTATACTGAAATATTATATTAAAATAAAGTAATTAATCAAAGGGTTAATACCACGGAAAACCCTAAACTGGTACACTTATGACAAATTTACCCAAAATTAATTTTTTGACCACGAAAAACCCCAAACTTGTACATCTGTGACAAATTTACCAAAAACTAATTTTTTAACCCCAAAACACTCTAAACTGGTATATTTGTGACAAATTTAGCCCAAACTGATACATCTATGATAAATTTGCCCTCCGTTAACTTCTATCAAATTTTACCGTTAAAATTATTGATGTGGATGACACATGTTAACGTGGTATGGGACGTGGCAAGTCCACGTGGAAATCCATAGGGCAAATACCACGAAAAATCCTACAATGGTCCTCTAACAGAGGGTAAATTTGTTACAAGATTACTAGTTTGGGGTAAATTTGTCACATGTTTGAGGTTTTTTGTGGTCAAAAAATTAATTTGGGGTAAATTTGTTGTGGGTGTACCGGTTTGGGGTTTTTCATGGTCAAAAAATTAGTTTGGGGTAAATTTGTTATAAATGTACCAGTTTGGGATTTTTCGTGGTATTAATCCCTAATCAAATGACCTAATAGTTTACTATAATGTTGATGGATTAATATTTGATCCAATAATCTAATGACAAACAAACTTTTGTGCATTGTTGTGCATCAATTGCATCTCATTGATTTCAAGAAGTGATAGGACAAACAATTCTGGCACAGAACTCTCTTGTTTTACCTATCTTCAAATAGTTTTCATTTACTTTCTTTATGACACATGGCATTAATTATTTTTTGATTTGTTTTACGTCCTATGAGATTAAATTTGTTATGTAATATGATGTATCAGATCCTCGTCAAGTGATTTAATGTCGCCCAAATGCATGTAGAGACTTTTTCGTTTTTTTCAAAGCATGTAGAGACTCGATATACCAAATAATATAACAAAGTATAATTGGCTATGCAAAAGAAAAAAGATTAGCAAGTCACTTTATGAACACCCAACGAGTGCTTATCACATGGTACACTGTGAACAAATTATTCAGCATCGGACTTTCTCATTGATTTGTACGCCAGTTCACTCTCCAAAGAAAGCTAAAAGCTTTCAAAAATCTCAGTGACAAGCCAAGGCAAGGCAACCTGTTCCCTTGCTAGCCATGAGAAACTCGTCGTTTCTCCTTGTGCTTGTTCTCTCCCTTCTTCACATATCTTCTCAAGCTTCCTCTGCAAATCGTTTCGCTTTGCACCGAGGCTCCTCCCTCTCTGTCGACAATCCCGATGATGTGCTGATCTCAGACTCTGGAGGCTTCTCCGCTGGGTTTTACCCCGTCGGTGAAAACGCTTACTGCTTTGCCGTCTGGTTCAGCAGGCCACCTTGCAGCGGCCAAAATTGCACCATTGTTTGGATGGCAAACCGCGATAAACCCGTCAATGGAAGACACTCAAAGCTTTCCCTAAAGAAAAATGGCAATCTCATGCTAACTGACGCCGGCCAGGCAATTGTTTGGGCTCAAAACACAGTCTCACTCTCATCCTCACCAGTTCATCAGTTACAGCTCCTAGACTCTGGTAATCTTGTTCTTCGGGACAGAGAAAACAGAGTCACGGTTTGGCAAACCTTCGACTCTCCGACTGACACGCTCCTTCCGGAACAGAACCTCACTAGGGACACGCCCCTCATTTCCTCTCGGAGCAAACGCAATTTCTCTTCAGGTTATTACAAGTTGTATTTCGACAACGACAACGTCCTTCGTCTCCTCTTTGATGGGCCTTCGTTCTCGAGTGTGTACTGGCCAGACCCGAGCAAAGTGAGCTGGGAAGTAGGAAGAGCAACTTACAATGACAGTAGAGTTGCCATGCTCGATTCCTTCGGGAATTTCACTTCATCCGATGATCTGAAGTTCCTGTCATCAGATTTCGGCATGAAAACCGAAAGAATACTGAAGGTTGATCATGATGGTAATGTAAGGGTGTATAGCAGAGGGGGAGAAGGCGAATGGGTTGTGACATGGCAAGCCATAACTGAGCCATGTACAGTTCATGGGATTTGTGGACCAAATGGCATTTGCAGTTACAGCCCAAGTGAGGGAAGGAGTTAATCTTGTGCTCCTGGATATGTGTGGAAACATAAAACTGATTGGACTCAAGGATGTGTGCCAAAATTCAAGAGCTTCTGTAACAAGAATTCCGAAACTCAGGTTGATTTCCTTGTTTTGCCTCATCATGATTTCTACGGATATGATATCGACTATTTTCCGAACGTTACCTTGGTGGCGTGCAAGGAAATGTGCGTGAATCTTTGCAACTGTAGAGGTTTTCAATACAAATTTAACGAGGACACTGGCTCTTTTGATTGTTACATCAAGATACTTCTGTTAAATGGATGTCTTTCTTTGCAACAAATTGGGAGCATGTATATAAAACTACCAAAAGCCGATCTCTCTTCTTATCAAGTACCCATGAAAGAATTCAATACGGTGCCCTGCCCACCGAAAGATCAAGAAGTTATCTTACCGAGGACTTATCTGAAAAGTCACAGAAATCTGGTACTTGAGATCCTGCTCATTTGTGCTATGGTATTAGCTGTAGTGGAAGCTGTTGTTGTCTTCCTCACATGGTTCTTCTTGATTGGAGCTGGTCGCCATAAAGGTGGAGCTTATGTAAACGGATATCATCCTGCAGCGACAGGATGCAGGAGATTCACATATGCCGAGCTAAAGAAAGCAACCAAAAACTTTCGTGAAGAGATTGGAAGAGGAAGCAGGGCGATTGTGTACAGGGGCCTCTTGCAGGATCACCGGGTAGCTGCGGTCAAGCGGCTGTACGGCGTTAACCAAGGAGAAGAGGCGTTCCTGGCTGAAGTGACAACGATTGGTAATCTGAACCACAAGAACCTAATCGAGATGTGGGGGTACTGTGCAGAGGGCAAGCACAGGCTCCTGGTTTATGAGTTCATGGATCACGGTTCCTTGTCTGAAAATCTTTCTTCCCCGCAACTTGACTGGACCAAAAGGTTCGAGATCGCCGTAGGATTGGCCAAAGGGCTTGCCTATCTTCATGACGAGTTTTTAGAATGGGTTCTCCATTGCGATGTGAAGCCACAGAATATACCTCTTGATTCCAATTACCAAGCAAAGGTGGCGGATTTTGGGCTCTCTAAGCTTCTTAATAGAAAGGGCCCTAAGGATACCAGTTTCTCAAGAGTCAATGGAACAAGAGGTTACATGGCTCCTGAATGGGTTGACCACTTGCCAATCACCTCAAAAGTGGATGTGTATAGCTATGGAATCGTCCTGTTGGAGATGCTCACTGGAAGGAACCCGTGTGGAGGTCATGCAATCTATGGAGAAGTAAAAGGCGGGTACAAAAGATCCACTTCTTGGGTGAGAGAGAAGATGAAACCAGGAGTTGCGATGGAGACATGGATAACGGAATATCTCAATCCGGCCATAAGAGGGAATTTGGACATTAAGGAGATCAAAGTTTTGGTTTCGGTGGCCGTTCAGTGTGTAGAGGAAGACAGAGATGCAAGACCCACCATGAGCCAGGTGGTTGAGATGCTTATGCGCCATGAAAATGGGGATGTGTAATGACAAAAGCATAGCTCCTCCTGTGTATTTCTGTACTAGTTAACGATGACAAGGTAGTAGTCTTTGGATGAATAAAGCTAGGAAAGATCAATTAGTATGCAACTTCTCTTTCATCTCTGTTTTGTACTTACAAATTTGGAATGATCATTTAGTATGTGTTCCTTGGAAAGATCATTCAGCAACGAGCAGTATTACTCTCTTGTTCATCTATGCGTTTGGTGCGAATAATCAGTATACCAGTCTGAAGTATGTAATAAGAACAGAAATTTGTTTGGAGACAATCTGGTCATGGCTGGTGAATTACACGGCAGACAGTATGATTACACAAACAACTTGGGCAGAGAAGTGTCTAGAAGTGCATTTAACGCACGAGATAGTCGACTTCTTTTAAAAGTATCCAATATAGTCATGCTGCATGGTTTAATATCCAATTACGAAGATGCTCTTGCGATCGCAAGAAAAATAATATGCAAAAAATTATAACAAAATAAATATTCACATCAATCGAATTTTTCGCTAGAGCTTATGCGGAATTTTATTTAAAGTATATCTGAATACCGTCATTTAGGTTTATTCTCCGATTAAAAGAAAATATGAGACATAAAATTGCAATATTTATTGAATTATGATATAAGTAAATGGAATATTTCGAGCACACACTATGATATAAACAACTGAGAAATAATAAAGCAGAAATCATAGTTTTCCTCCAATTATTGGAATACCCATTTGTGCCATTGACTTGGTGTGGAAAATGTTAGCACAATAATTTGTGTGTATCTTTATTATTTTGACAAGGGTTGATGGGTGTCTCATCGTTCATGATAATGTATCACATCTTATTTATTTGGAAAAAAGCCACAAAAAACCCTCAAATTATGCTCACTATAATTCATTACTATGTTCAATCTGACACATTTACTCTAAACTTTTTCTCGTGCCTTAAAAACCCTAAACTTGTATTTATGGGATATATTTATCCTCCATTAAAGTTCATTTAGATGACTTTTCAGCCAAAAGAGCGTTGTTTTTATTTCACTTAAGTTACGTGAGTGTCATGTCAATATTGTTTGTTTTGTAGCGTTCATATAGGCAGATTTTTAATGGTTCTTAAACTTTGAATAAAGATAAATGTATCAAATGGATACAAATTTGAGATTTTTTTTGTGATAAAAAAAATTAAGATAAACGTGTCAGTGAGCATAGTTTGAGATTTTTGGTGATTTTAGCCGACTTTTGCACTTTTTATTTTAACAAAAGAATTGTTGGATATTGTCACGCCCCGACTCAAATCTAATGCTTTCCACACCTCACTTCCATGAGTCGAACGATGCGACATCCCAGGAGTACGTTGCCGACTCAACGGTTTCGCATTAGAGTTAATTGTAGCGGAAACAATTAGTTAAACCCAGACAAATAAATTGGAGAACCCCATAATTAAACTAGCACGCCCAACCGCCAACAATTACAAACCTTACATTACCACATAAATATACAACATCCATGTGCAAGTACACCTATACCCATCAGCCATTCCTTGAGTTCATAAAATTTATATGTACACCCACTACGATTACCTTAAAAACCATACACCAAAAAGGTAGACGCCCTATCTACCAAAAACGGTACTACACGAACATTAACTCATCACCTCCTTACTAGTCCTTGCATACTCGACACGGCGTCCATTTGGAGTGTACTCCACAAAATTATCCTCGGTGTGCATGACTGTACCAAACGTTTTGGCGGCGGCGACTGATTCCTTGTTCAGACGGGTTATCTGAAATGGTTTGGTTTATACAACCATGAGATACTTTTCAATAAGTTGTAATCTAAACCCTACCTAGGCTATCATGTACCTCTAGACAATCACACAGACACACGTGCATTCGTACACATCAAGTCTTCACATCGCAGACACCTCAAATAATATAGTCAGACTCAAACATGCGTACACCCGTACTCAATCACAATCACGTCATATGCAACACACGCATGTGCCAATTCTCATCCCACTATTCCTTCCATTCTCATTTCCTCTTTCTCATTCCTCGCCAGTGACCCGCGTTGAAGTACACGCCTCAGGCACACTGCGATCATTCACCACATCTGGCTCGCGTACCCGTTCACGCCTCAGGCCCCAATCACGACCTGAGCATCACACACCCCAGGCCCAATCCCAACTCAACCCGCGCCAAATGCAACAGGCCTACATGATTGGAACCCGAGCTTATGATGCCTCGGTCCAATCCCGGTCTCACCCGAGCTGATCGTGCCTCGGACCAATTCTCATTCTTGCTTTTTCAAGCCTCAGCCTGTGTCAAATGCAACAGACCTACGTGATCGCTGCCCGAGTTTATGATACTCGGCCTGATCTCATTCTCGCACTTACACACCTTCACATAACTTTCACAATCACATGCCACATCACTTTTCTTTCTTACTCATGTACATGCTCATCAAGCATTTACCACACTCAACTGGCCCATCACACGTGGCCCGTGCACGCATAAATTAACACGTAAAACATGCTCACTCAGCATTCGACATGGCCAATTTCAACAATTAATTCAATCTGGCCCACGCGTGCACATAATCAAACACATTTCAATCCATCAAATCACGGTTCAATAAACACACAAGGCTGCTCATGGGCCCACAAACACAGCCATGTTCATAGGCATAATTTTGACATTTCCAAGCCTATTAAACACCACAATCCAGCCATACTACCACACACCAAGCCAACACCACTTGTCCTTAAATCGAGCCCTAATCTCGCCAATTCCATTCCATAACATCCGACACTCTATTCAGTCTCACTCTAGCCTCGAAACATCTTCATTTCATCCTCAAGACACCTCATATAACACACATTCAAGCCTAAATTCCGGTCACGAGGCAACAACTATTCAACCCTGACACCCCCACCATTTTTCCGCTCATCAAAACAAACATTCAAAGAATCGAGGTAAAATTGGGCAGTTTACACAGTAACCGAAATCCCCTTCAAATAAATAGTAAACGAGCTCTAAAAATTCTGAAATTTGGACACGTTGCGTAAAACATCTTGCTAAACATTTTCCGTGAAGAACTCGAAACTCAGTTCCAACTGAAAACACCTCTTTTGGTCACTTGAAATCGGACAAAAATCAACTCGCTCCAACAGACCGTTTTGTCCTCAAAATATATTTCTTTCCACTTGCGCCAACAGATCGTTTTGTGCTCATCAATTAACTCAAACAAAGCGTTCCCCAATGCAAATCGCACTCATTAAGTCCAGATTATTAGCGACCTCTCGGGCCACCGAACTCCCGCCGGTCTTCTGGCATAACCAGGTATCGTCCCGTTACTTCGGCGATGGCAACATGTGGAACACCCGCCCAGATGGCGTTCCACAAAGGAGTATCGATCCGGCCTCCACCGCGATTGGCAACGTCTAGAACCCTTGCTTAGACGTCATACGAATCCCCGTCGGGCATCGTCTAGAACTCCCGCCTAGACGGAACGTGTCGTGACTATGCACACACTCAACAACCATTATCGATTCTTATATTTGTAAATTAGCCCAATGTCAACTAAATCCGTCAAAATGCCACGATACATTGAATAATTTTCGAGAGAGAGAAAAACCGAGAATATATAAAACCGGATCCACAGTGGGCAGTTGCGCAGTGACCGAAATCCGTTTGAAATAAATAGTAAATCAACTCCAAAAATTTTGAAACTTGGATATGCTATATAAAACATCATGATAAACATTTTATATGGGACACAAAATCCAGTTCTAATTGTAAATGCCTCGTTTTGACACTCAAATCAGGACAGAATCCGGTTCGCTCAGACAGCCCCTCAGACTATCAAAATACAACTCATTCAGTATCCAAATCACTTTGGAAAGTTCTGAAATTTTTATATGTCATACATACAGATGTTATTAACAATTTTTGTGAAGGGATATTGTTGAAAAGAGGTCTGAAAAAATTTATAGAAAATCGGAAAGACCAGAAGGTTAGATGAACAGTAAATCTGGTAGACCGAATTTGGTCAAAAAATGAACTTACGAATGGCACTAAATGATCTCCAACAATTCCAAATTTAATATATGTCAAACTTCAAGATGTTATGAACAACTTTCATGGAGAATACTTCCTTAAATTCGGTCCACATAAGTCACAGAAAAAATAACAAAATCCAACGACGCAGTAGCAACCCTATCAGAAATCAATCAACAAGCACCACCAAGCAAATCAAGCACAACTAGCTATTAAACCAATTATTCACAACCCTTAAACCATCCATAACATGTCCATTAGTCACCCCTTAGCCTAGTCAAGGGTTAAGAAGCCACTTACTTGGAAAAAAACCCAAGAAAACCGAGCAAGAAATGAAAGAAATGTTGGTGCGGCGAGCAGCGGCGGTCTCCGGTGGTGAGCGGCGGTCTCCGGCGGTGAGCGGCGGTTTCCGGTGACTTGGATGGCGGCTGCTGGTCAGAACAAGGCTGAACAAGGGGCTAGTTTGGCGGGATGAAATGGAGAAGCCGAAGAAGAAGCAGAACCATAAACAGAAGTGAAGAAGAAAGAAGCAGAAGACACGAAACCAATACGGAAAAGAAGAAAAGAAGAAAAAGAAGAGAGAGAGAGAGAGAGAGAGAGAGAGAGAGAGAGAGGAGTTAGTGGGGGAGTCAGCAGCAACGTAGGGTTGGTCAGGTAGTCAGTAGGGTTAGCAAGCAGAGGCAGAAGTCAACAGCATCAGCAATTAGCGAAAACAGCAAGGTCAGCAAAATCGAAGTAGAAGCAACATGGGGTTGTCAGCAGCAACGTGGGGGGGACTAGCGGCGAAAGGAGAAAATATTGCGTGCCTCTAGGGATTCCACCGTGGAAAAATACCCACTCTGGCGCGGCGACACGTGTCCGAGAGGGCCCACATGTCAGGAAGACTCTCCCGCTCCCACGCCATTGAGCCGAGCTGAGCCGAGCTGAAGCTGGGCGAAAATTTTTGAAAAACAGCCCTCTCTCTCCACACTCCCTCTCTCTCTCTTTCGCGCTCCCCATCTGCTCTACACACACACTCTCTCTCTCTCTCTCTCTCTCTCTCTCTCTCTCTCTCTCTCTCTCTCTCTCTCTCGTGCTTCCCATCTGCTCTCTACTCTGCGCTCCGTCTCCCTCACCCGCTTAGGCACCCCATCCACGAACGAGGTCCGCTACCTCGGACGAGCGGGGTCCGTCTACTCGCGCCGACGCCGACGCCGCCTCCGGCGAGTGACGGCCTAGCCTCCGCCTCCGCCCTAGCCTCTGACACCTCCGACGAGAGAGGTTCGCCGTTGCCGACGAGCGACGTCCGTCGCCTCCCACGAGCGAGGTCCACTATCTCCGACAAGCGAGGTCTGTCTCCTCGCGCCGACGCCGACGCCGCCTCCGACGAGCGACGCCCTAGCCTCCGCCTCCGCTCTAGCCCCCGACGCCCATGCCGAAGACGCCTCCGACGAAGCCCGACGCCAACGGCATGCTTGTGTGAAGTGGGTTCTCTGCCTGCGGCATGCTTATTGGGTTTTTGAATTGAGGAGTGTCGGTTGATAATTGGAAAATGGGCATGCTCTCTCCTTCTCGTGTAGGGGAAGACCCAATCCGGACCGTGTGCTGGGACGTCATTCCGGGCCTCCGGGATTTGTGCACTGTTCTGGAGGTCCAAGAAGTCTTTGGAGCCTCGAGAAACTGTTGATCTTTCACTCGGTGACTATACTTTGACAGCACCAGGAGCCGAGGTATCTTCTACTATAGTCATCAGATGTGGCGGCAATCGTCATATCGACACATTCGCGATAGTTCTGTTTCCGAGATATAGTAAATGAATAGGTTTGTCTAATTCCCTTCTGCTGATTCTGTCGTGCAGGATGTGTCGACAACAAAGCTGAGACCTATGTAGGTATCGCTCTCGGTTGTCTTCCATCTCTGAGGTTTCGTCAAATGATTGGGATGCGTGTGCTCTTGATGCTACTGGCCCTGAGAAACATAACCCGTTTCTTTCGCATGGGTTTCTTTCGAGTTTGGAGGAGTCTCACTCTGCTATGAAGGTGAGACTTTGCCTTCTGTTCTAAGGGGTCGAAATTGTTGTTCATCAACATAATTGTTTAGTTCATAATTTGTACAGCTTTTTTTTTTCTCTTGAGAAAAGGATTGGATGATCGGTATTTCCTTCTATGGCAAAGAATGGGACTTAAGGCTTCATTGATAATGCAGTCCTCCTTGGTTCCTTCATGCATAAGATTTCACTGATAAATTGGTTGCACACTACTTCTAGGGTGTCCCTGATGCTTTTATGCCTAACAGTTTATCGGCCCAAAATGTTTCTGTCTTGAGAGAGATGACTCTCCTCTGGATGCTCTGACAGACAGCAAAAAAGAAGTTCCTTTTACTTCTGGTATATGCTGCAAAATATCTTTTTGAACAAAGAGGGACTGTTAAGTTTTGTAGTTATTGATGTCTTCCTAGTGAAGTTTTCTTTTTAAAGGATTGGCACCCTCTGAGTGCCTTTGGAATTTGGTTTCTCTTCCTATTGTTCCTAGACAGAGTTCTTTGTGTATTAGTATGCTACTAAGCTGAATAGCTTCTCCTGAATACTTCGTTGATTTATTTAAATGCTTATAGGAAACTGGATGGATGCCGCGGCATATTGTTGCGAAGGATGAATCTGGGACTGTTATAGGCGTTGTTCCACTTTATCTTAAAAGGTTTTTCCTACTTCTCTGATCTCAGAATTACATTCATTTTCGCTACAAACATCAAATAAATAGGCTCTTGTATGCTCCTCTTAAATAGGTAAAAATTGGGCAATTTTCAAAATCTTCAAGGAGCTTTTTGGCTGTGGTTACACTCTCATTTTACATGTTGATGTGTAGTCACTCCTGTCACGCCCCAAACCCCACGGCGTGCCACATCCCTCGCCAAGGTCGATTTGACTGCGACGTCCCAGGACGCGTCGCCGACCCGACGCACAATACAGAGACTTAAAGCACATGCGGAAGCAAATCAAAATCACCCGAACAATAATATACACATAACCAAGGATAGCCATACAACAACCAGCACGAATAATTACACTGGCAATGATACTAGGCACCAGACAGGCAGACACAATATTCAATTGCAGCCCATGCTCATTAATCAAAGGCAGTTAAAGGCCACTACAACCGGTCGGGGGCTCCTTCCAAGAACACTTCGGTACGCCTGCCATCCTCAAGGCTGGGGGTATGAAAAATTGGGATTTAAACAACAATGAGAATAATCTCAGTGAGTAATTCCCTAAACCTAAATTAGGCTAACGTGCACCTCCTGACAAGCAAATTAAACACACCAAGCAGTGTACCATTAAATCACCATAAAATCATAGGCTCACGGCCCAAATCATATATATCACCGCCCTGCAGGTTAGGCATTTATCAACAATAAATTGACCCGAAGGCCCGGTCCGAAGGCCACAATTTACTTCGACTCGAAGGCCCGACCCGAAGGCCACAGTTTATAACGACCCGAAGGCCATGACGCAAAGGTCATCAACAGTTAAATCGACCCGAAGGCCATGACCCAATGGTCATCAATAATTAAATCGACCCGAAGGCCATGACCCAATGGTCATCCACAATTAAATCGACCCGAAGGCCATGACCCAATGGTCATCAATAATTAAATCGACCCGAAGGTCATGATAATAAAATCACATAAGGTACGTGCATTTCGCACTCGCAATCCCAGCCATATCGAAACATAATATGTGAAATCACATGTAATGGCATCATACAAGTCCCAACGCCAATATGTGCCCATACCTAGCATGCAAAAATGTGTGTCTGCAGTTCCACTCTCAGGCAACACTGCGACTTTTAACAAGCATGCAAATCCACTCAAAGACATGAAATTAAATCATGTCAAGTCATGCTCCAACAATGCCATGACTGGTTCTAGTAGCAATTCAATATATTTAACTTAGTCATGACATACCCTAATAACACAGTTTAAAAGCAATTAAGCTTAAACATAACAATGGCGCATAATTCTCGTAAATGACCCATCCAAGTTCACAAATTCGGGTCCACTTTACTACTTCCTTTCTCGGCCCATCAAGGCGCGCAACATAACATTCCCACATCCATCACCAATGAGCCCACATATTAGTCACTAAATCAAGTAATCACGGCATATTTATAATTTCTTTAATTAAGTCCTAAATAATCCGAATTTAGGCAAATAAATCTCAATAATTCTTACCCATGAACAGCCCACCATAGGATGTTAAACCGCATCAAAATCGGCATCTAAAGCTTCCAATTCATCACATATATCACCACAATTAAGTCAGCCCACCAATCAAATCCTAAACCACTTAATTAGCCTCTAATCATTCGCGCCTCGTCCCGGTTCAGTATCAGCATGGGCAACCCCCACACGGGCCTCTCTAACCCAATAAATCTCCTCAAAAAGCTCCATTTGTCTCCCCAAAATATCGCCCAAATTAGCCACCACGAGGACCAAACTAGACGCGCTCTATAATTCACAAATGAACCCGAATTTAACTCGAACTCGGGCCGCTTCAATTCAATGCTACCAGCCATCGCACTGCCCAATCTGAGCCTCTGAACCTCAATTAAAAATTATCACACTAAGCCTCGGAGCAGCCACAAGATCAGCCATCATACGATCCACAATTTTCATCCGCCAAGTCCACAATTTCTATCCGAATCGAAGCACCCAAGCTCAGTTGACCCACAGCATGCTACGGGCCTTTAAATCTCGATTAAATCCTTTCACTAAGCCTCGAGATCAGCCACAATATCCGCCTCTAATAATTATCACAATTTAACCCCTAAAACACCCTAATTACCCCAAAAACCAGTCTAGAAATGCAATTTATCCTAATTAGGGCTTAGGGTCAAACTCACTGGGTGTCCTAAGCTTCAAACCAAGCCGAACACGCGGCGATGACGGCTGGACAGCGGCGACCTCTCGCCGAAATAGTAACGGCAGCGGCGATTCCGGCGAACGGCGCGAGCCTAGGCGATGGTTTAGATGATTCCCCGGCCTAGAGAAGGAGAGAGAGACACGGTCAGAGAGAGAAAGAGAAATGGGGCAGCTGGACGGCTGGGTGAGGCGGCGGATCCGCGCCGGAACAGTAACGGCGGCGGCGGGGCTCCTCCGGCGATGGGCCTCTCACGGCCAAAACAGAGAGGAAGAGAGGGGGAGGAGGCTCACTGGGCGGAGAAGAGAGAGGAGCGACTGCCGGCCGAGGAGAGAGGGACGGTGGCCCACGGCGACCTCGCGGCGGCGACGGGGCGGCGCGACGAGCTGCAACGGCGAGGAGAAGTCCAGAACAGGGGAGGTGCCGGGGAAGAAGAAGAACAGGAGAGGGGAGGTGGTGGCGGCCAAGGGGGCATCAGGGAGGCGGAGGTGGCTGAGGGGAGCGGCTGGGTGGCAAAGGCGAGGCGGCGGCGGCCGGAACGGCGGCACGCGGCAACGGCGAGGCTAGAAACCCTAAACAGGGGAGGCTTCGGGGGAGAGAGAAACAGGGGGGAAAAGGGTCGCGCGGCGGCCGGGAGTGGCACGACGGCATCTCGGGTGGTCGGAGGACGAGGGGGCCGGTCGGCGGACGGCTGGGCAACGCCGGATCGCGGCGGACGCCGGGCGAGCTGCTGTTCGCGCGCTCCGCGAGCAGACCAGCGACGGGCGGTCGCGGCGACCGATGGCGACGCGGCTTGGTCGAGGCGACGGCGGCGAGGCTGGGGGCAAGCTAAATCGGCGGTCGGACGGTCCGGCGAGCAGTGGCTGGGGCAGCGGAGGTCGGGCGAGCGAGCAAGCAGAAGCAGAAGCAGCGGCCAAGAGGACCCACGAAGAAGAAGAGAAGAAAGAAAAGAAAAAGAAAAAGAAAAAGAAAAGGGAGGAGAGAGAAAAGGCAGGTCTGATGGACAGGTGGTGGTGACGCGCGCAGAGGAGACGTGCACAGAAGGGGGGAGACGCGGCAGAGAGGAGAGAGGAGAGAGAGAGAGAAAGGAATTAAAAAAAATTATACTCAATCAAATATTAAACGCACACCGAAGGTCCAAATTCAAAACCTAAAATGGTTTACCGGTCCAAAATAAGCCTCGCACATAAAAAGGGACAAAGGCCAAATTAATTAAATCAAATTTTAACGAGGGAGGTCTACTAGTCCAAATTCGCACCTGGTCAAAACTCTCCCTTTTTCCATTATTCCTGAAAATCTTGATACTGGCCACATTAATATCGACACCGTCCAATTTATTTCGTCCTGAAACTCCCGAAAATCGACTGCCAAGTTCGGGATCTAAATAACGGCCAAATTTGATCGAGTGCGATTCTAGCGAAATCTCTAATTTAAAATGATAACCGGGAGTGATCAGTTCCCGGGCGAGATTTTACTATAAGCACACTGACAAATTACGCGTTTTATAAATCCCAAAAATGGGCCGAAATTCGGGATGTCACAACTCCTATGGTGAATTTGTTTTCGACCATTCTTGGGCGGATGCTTACTACAGTTATGGTTCAAGATACTATCCAAAGTACCAGTGTTGTGTCCCTTTTACCCCCGTAACTGGTCCTCGGATTCTACTTCTCGATTCCTCATATAAGGATCAAGTTTTTGACATTGCAGTGGACGCCTTAAAGAATCTGGTTGCTAAGGTACGTGATAACAGATGTGTGATTGTCCATAGTGAATATGATGTCGCATCCATGTAATGGCCAAACTTTTATTGCACTTTCCCTTCGTCATTTGGCTTTCTTTGTACTCCATCAAATATTTGGACCTTTTCCCTTGGCTGGAATTGCACCTGAGTTAAAAAGTTTTTGGGGCTCATCTCTATATGTATGGTCCTATGGAAAACAAGAAATAACTTAGTTATTTGCCAAACAAGTGGGGAAGTTGTGGCTAGCTGTGGCTTACTTAAAGGTGGAAATTCCTGAACTATAAATATGATATTTCAATATGCTGTAGTTATGAATTTGATGTATATCCTTGACGACAGTCCCAGGTTTCGTCGATTCACATCACATTTTCTTTTGAGAATGAATGGCACTACCTCAAGGAAAAGGGTTTTCTACAGTGGATAGGAATGCAGTACCATTGGAGAAATCGAAACTATACATGCAGTAGGAGCAAAATGAACACTGAAATTACAGTTAGGCCTGATGTTACTCCTGCTAATTACATTGACGTCGACTTTTGGTTTTTCCTTCATTACTTTTCCCTTCGGTAGTAAAACAATCCAGGAGACTCATCTTCATCTTAAGTGTATTAGTACATGCAGAAAGGGTTCTGAAGGGCTAGTTTAAGATTTTAACAAAACCTTGGGAGCACTATATATCCTGTGTGATGCAATGAATATTTTTGTAGACTATTACGACTGAGCTCCTGGAGGGCTCCAGCCAAAGCCATCTGAAGTAAAATTCATATAACATGGTGAAAACTTCCGGCAATGTTCTTACTTTCTTAATGGTCAAGATAAGTATTCAATTATATATTCTTTCGCAATAGGATTGGGGAACAAAGACACATCTTTTGTCTATATTTATACAAGTAAACCACTAAACATACAAGTGTTGAAACATTGACTCAATGCTAATGAAAATAGGCTTGTCTGTAATATTTCAAGTTTCTCAGTCAAATTAACTTTTTAAGAGTATCATTAATATAAAAGTGGCATGTAGCTTAAAATACTTCTTCAGAATTTGCAAAACCATCTGTTTAGAAAGTAGCACGATCAAATCTCATCATAAGCCTGTATTAGTTTACTGAAGTATTTCGTAGCTTTCATACATCTTTGACCCCTTTCCTTGACTGTCAGTGAGGGTCAAAAGTGTTTGGGAGTTGAATGGAGTTATCTCCATTTGATCTAGATAGCATGTCAAGGGGAGTCATTGCCCATAAATGCTTCACCAAAGTCATCTAGGTGAAATGCAACTTTCATTTGAAAGTATACTTGGATGTGATGCTGCTGTCAATTCTCTCCATTTGTTATTGTGCGCAAACCAATTTCCTTTGCAATTTGTCCTACCAATTAGCATATGATTGCAGCATTGCTTCTCTAAATGAGTTGTGTCTTAAATTTACTTGGAATGCCAACTTTTGATCATTTTACGTTTCTTGTGTTTATCTTGCATGCAAAAGGTCCATGCTTCAAGTTTCACTGTCTGTGCCACAGCTTTGATGACTTTTTGATGGACATGAAGCAGAACAAAAGGAAAAATATACGTAAGGAGCGCAAGAAGGTTAGTTTCTCCAAATGCTATTATATTTGGCAATTTCTTTTATTTTGGGAAGATGCTTCCACCTAGAAATTCTGGTCAATCTTGCTCTTAGTTCTTTATTCCTTAAACACATGCTTGAAAATTGGATGAAAATTTAGTAAATTGTGTTGATATATATGCTTGTCACAAGGAAAATGAAGAAAGTAGTTATTATGGAACTACATATGTCACTGCAATCTTCACTAAAAGCTCGTACAAAATTTCACTAACACTGTCAGACTGATGCTTAAAGGGGATTGCATTCCCAATTTCGGATATAATGCTGACTTACCTTTTGCATTTGCTGAAACTCACTTTGTTGAAGTAGAGTGTTATACTGGAACTTAAGCTTCTAGGACAACTGGAAAACTGACTAATTGCTGAAGATGGTTCAAAGCAGTAAAATATGAACAGTTGAGTAACAAGTGTTCATTCTTTATTATGACATGAGTTATGGGAAGTATTACATCAACTGATCTTTTCTAATGCCTATCGCTGTTACGTTCTACAAATGTTTTGTGCAATATATCGCTGGTTGTGTATCAACTGTATTTGTACCTATACTAATTAGGAAAAGAAAACACACATGAACTTTCATGTAGTATCAGCTTCTTTTCGTGCCTGTTGGAATCAATTTTGTCAATAGAATAGACGGAAAATCATATTTCCCATTAACTCTTCAAAATATATTGCTGGTGTGCTATGGTATTTTATAAAAAAATCAGTTTGCATTTGATCTGTTGCATCTTATAGTCTTATAGTGCCAAATGGGACATGTTTGCTTCGTTTTGGGCACACAAGCTTTTACTCATTGGATTGAACGCTTTCTGCAGATTTCTGCCCAAAACTTGACAATGAAACGGCTTCAGGGGAATGAAATAAAGGTAATGAGTACAAGTATCATGGCAAAAGTGTCTCAGGAAAGATTTTAAGCCCGCATTCTTTGATACTTCTCATTTTATGGTTGCTCTTTCCAACATGTAAATCACCTGTTCCTGGTGTGGGAGTTCCAACTTCTTTGACAAAACAATTCTGGTGCTTGTCTGAAAACATTGTTTCTTTGTTAATTGTGTTTTCTGAGCATTTGAAATGATTTGAAAGTATCATTTTAATGCCTCTCTGAGGTGCATATTATCCCATCAAATAAAAGAAGTATTTTTGTTAGTGTGTGAAAGATCGTGAGTTAGTATAAAGTAGATGTCTCAACATTCCTGTCAATAAGTCGGCATGGACTGAGCCGCCGATAACTAGTACTTATTTATACTTTCTTGGTGCCGAATGGATCGATATTTGCCCCTTAGCTTGCTGGTCACCTTGTGTTTGAAAAAATGCGTAAGCCAAATCTGTTGAGTGTTTGAGGTTTTGACGTTGCTAGATCGAATGGACCGAATGAATAGGGTAGTGCTAGCATAACTCGACAACATGCAGAGTAGGTCTAGACTTGGTTAAATTTCTTTCTGCTGATATTAGTTTGCCGTATTGTCTATCTGATGCAGAGTAGCTGAAAAGGATTGGGGGGCTGATTTTAGAAAGCTATCTGCTGGTTCAGCTCTTTTCGGTCTTACTTTATGGCTTGACAACATGCAGGCACTCTCTCTCTCTCTCTCTCTCTCTCTCTCTCTCTCTGTTTTATTGCTTTTTGCTATACATTAACCTGATGGAGTCATTAACCTGATGGCAATATGCATTCTCTATGTTTGCAATAGGTCTGTAGGCATCCATCTTCCATTGTTTGGTCCAGTTCTGGGATCAAGTAAATGACCCTATGGTTTGTCAGGATCTTCGTATTTGGTCCTTCCTCAATGGCAAATTGCGACAAGCCAAAGCTTTTATTGTTTTAGCAAGTCATGTATAAATGGGATCATGAATTTGACATTGAAGCATTGCTGACACGCTTATAATACAGTTTTCTGGAATAAATGGAGTTCGCTACTACGCTCCTCAAATTCTTGAAGAGGCTGGAGTTGAAGATCTTCTTGCAAACCTAGGGATCAGCTCAGAATCCGCGTCATTTCTTATAAGCGCATTCACGACTTTCTTAATGCTACCATGTATAGCTGTGGGCATGAGGCTTATGGATACCTCTGGAAGATGGTAAACATCTCTCTCTCTCTCTCTCTCTCTCTCTCTCTCTCTCTCCCCGATTTTGGAGGAACAGGATACTGGACTTGATGGCATATCTACGTTCCTCTATAATTTCATGAAATATGGAGATGTTCCAACTTTTCACCTCTTTATTTTTGGTGGTGTTGCAATCAATCAATTTGCATTGATGCAGGACGCTCCTTTTGACTACGATTCCGGTGCTCATCGTGACACTTGTAGTATTAGTAATCGTCAAACTGGTGGGTTCGAGCTCGGTGGTCAGCTCCTTGATTGCGACCATTTGTGTGGTGGTCTACTTCTGCTGCTTCATGACGGCTTATGGTCCTATTCCAAATATCCTGTACTCTGAGATATTCCCCACAAGGGTGCGCGGTCTCTGCATCACAATATGTGCATTAGTCTTCTGGATAGGAGACATCATCGTGATCGATACGCTGCTTGTGTTGCTCGATTCGATCGGCTTAGCCGGCATCTTTGGCATTTATGCTGTCGTGTGCGTCATATCATGGGTGTTCGTCTTTTTGAAAGTTCCGGAAACCAAAGGCATGCCTCTTGAAGTCATCACCGAGTTCTTCTCCGTCGGAACGAGGCAAATAGCTACTGCAAAAAAATTAGTGATTCGAAGTAATCAGCCTCTCGGCTGTATGTACTGCTCTTTTCGGTTCTGAAGGAGCCCTCCTCAGAGGAATTAGGGGGTCATAACTATTTTGAGAGTAGAGTATGTGATGGCTTCAAGGCTACTGTCATATTTGTTATGAACTTCTTGTTTTGTATTGTGACACATAAAGCAAGATTTTTTGGCACGTCCTTTACTTTCAGGGGCTATACCAACAATGCTTGTATGTGCCCTGAGTACCAGCAAATAGGAGAAACTTCACCACTCGTAATGTGCTGGAGAAACTTGTCCTCAAATTCACGGCACAGCTCCAAAGCTAAGGCTCTTGTTCCTTCAGGACTACTGACCATCTGCTCTCCAAGCCTCACCAACTCGTCCTGGACAATCTGAGACTTACCTTGAAGCCTGCGACATGTTGGTAATGTTACAATTTCATAAATGATCAAATTGATGCTGAATGGATTGTGAATCAAACAATGGTTATGTGGATAATCATAGTTCCTATCAAAACACACAACTTTAGACATAAAGTTGTAAAGACAACTGGAGGCAAAGACAAAGGAACTTGTGAGCCAGAATTGCAAACAAAGAGAACATTTTATTATCTAATATATTGTCTTCTAAACTAATCAGAAATTATGTCAAGCACATACATTGAGCTGGCACCAAGGGAAGTATGTGAGACAATGCCCATATTCACCACTAAATTGTAATAAGATGTACGAAGTTTCAGAAATAAAGTCAAGAGTCTACCCTAGGCAAAAAAAAAGTGATAAATTTCCTACAAGACATAAACATTCGATATGGTTATCCTTCTTTGTGGGTGCACAAAAATTTCCTTGTAACAGAAATTCAAAGTCTACCCAAAAAAGACTGAAAAAGTAAGTTATTGGCTTTCAGCGACTAGTAGAACAAAATGTATGTATTTCGGAGTCTGCATGATCCCTCAACGAGCATAGTATCACCAAACAGATTATGCAAACCTCAATCTTTATTGCCACGGTATAACAATTTTCAACTGGAAGTCAAATATCCAACCATACATTTTGCACTATTGACAAATAAAAAGCTTTGCAGAAGAAACGATGTGATGAAAGAAATGATGCACAGGAAGATCCTAAAAAAGGAAATAGAGCTACCCAGAGAGTAGATTTGGAACCCTGAGTTTCATACGATTACGAATCTGACCAGCAAGAGCCTCAACCAAAGCTACTCTACTAAGTTTGCTCTGGGGGGCCCCAGTTAGAATGGATTTAAGACTTTTGCTCTCAGCTCTTCAAGCAGTTTCCAGTGAATTCTCAGAACCCACCCCTCCAGATTGAGCAGAAGCAATGGAAACTGATTGACCTATTAAAGCAACCCATGGAATGTCGGCTGTCCTCGGGGGTCCCTTATTCAAGAGGAGAGCCTGAACAGCTGCAAGAGCTCTTGAATCAGAAGCTGCTTGATCAATTTTGCTAATGACATCTATGGTCCTAGTACCTGCAGGAGAAGCACAACTTGGTAAAACCATAAGTATCATGGGGTAATTGCAGCACAGATAAAATAGAATCACATAAATTCATTCACGTTCAAGATAACAATTTACAAGAAGTTACTGCTAACTATCCACTGCAAAAAGTAATCCTAATAGGTAAAACTTTGGAATAACCCACTTTCTGCATCATATTCTTTTGCAGCTTTGAGGGCTCGCGATGATGAAATTTCCAGTGCCTGAGTAGCAGGTACTACAACCAGTAAAATAGCATCGTTATGCTGAACATACTCGCTGATCTGGAAAAGCAAGAAAAGTGGAATTAGAAAGCTAGGAGTCAAGACAAACAGCCAAAGAGTAAGCTTTCCTTCAAAAAAGACATATGCACCTACACAATCAACTGAGAAGCACATGATGCAACAATGGTTAAAAGCATTGAGCAGCACACAAGTAATTTTTAAATTAAGCCATGTTGGAGAAAAGTTTTCATTCCTCACCACTGAATCATCCATAACTCTTTGATCCAATCCAGGTAAATCAATGAGCTTTAACGGTGGAGCTGAAAATAACAAGAAAAGAAGGGAAAGAACAGTTAGGGATACAAATCATCATGGCATCATGAGAAATCCAATCTAGTGATAATTGCCAGGCCAGTCACAAGATTCGATTGTTTATTCTTACAATTTTGAGATAAGCCTCCAATAAAACTACCAGATATTAAAAAGAAAAAGATAGGTTTTCAGATCGGCCCCTGTACCTAAAACCATATATCGAAGAAAATAAAATTGACCTTAATGCCGACATTTCACCGTGAAGCTGAACCATTGAGTTTAAACTTGGCAAGTCAGCCACCTTGGTGGTATCTGAAGTTGATGCACATGTCAACTCCCAGATACACATTCCATGTGATTACAAATCAATGAGTGGGGGTATAGGATGTGCAAAACCTAGCTATTAAAATTCGACAAGTGTTTTAAAACAGAATAAACTCATCCAAAAGTAGGAAAATATGTGCCAATCTGCTTATGATTTTCTTCATCGATTAAGCAACATGAGGTCAATTTAACCATCATTTAACCATCACACAGAAACAACTTCAAGCCAGAAATTACCTGTGCTAGTGCGGAGTTTCAAGTATATTTCATCCCGGCCTCTTCCTGATGCACCCTTGCTTAGTCTATCTTGTAGGGAGTGGCGAAGATCACCTATGATTTCCCAAACACAATGAACGTGAGAAAATTCAAATATGACATGCAGTCACATATACAAGAAACTACAGTTTTATGCATTAATGCCATTACTAACAAGCGTCTATGCTAGGGTAATTGAATAGCGCTTCCCAGTAAGGACCTTACTTGCAGAAACTTGTTGAGATTTGTTGTCAATTTGCAAAACAATCGACTTGCTGCTTAAAGAACCGTCCCTATTCAAGTCAATGCATATTGAGGGCAGCGGTGGATCTCGTGGGAGGCCCGGAATGACGTCCCAGCACACGGTCCGGATTGGGTCTTCCCCTACACGAGAAGGAGAGAGCATGCCCATTTTCCAATTATCAACCGACACTCCTCAATTCAAAAACCCAATAAGCATGCCGCAGGTAGAGAACCCACTTCACACAAGCATGCCGTCGGTGTCGGGCTTCGTCGGAGGCGTCTTTGGCATGGGCGTCGGGGGCTAGGGCGGAGGCGGAGGCTAGGGCGTCGCTCGTCGGAGGCGGCGTCGGCGCGAGGAGACAGACCTCGCTTGTCGGAGATAGTGGACCTCGCTCGTGGGAGGCGACGGACGTCGCTCGTCGGCAACGGCGAACCTCGCTCGTCGGAGGTATCAGAGGCTAGGGCGGAGGCGGAGGCTAGGCCGTCACTCGCCGGAGGCGGCGTCGGCGTCGGCGCGAGGAGACGGACCCCGCTCGTCGGAGGTAGCGGACCTCGTTCGTGGATGGGGTGCCTAAGCGGGTGAGGGAGATGGAGCGCAGAGTAGAGAGCAGATGGGAAGCACGAGAGAGAGAGAGAGAGAGAGAGAGAGAGAGAGAGAGAGAGAGTGTGTGTGTAGAGCAGATGGGGAGCGCGAAAGAGAGAGAGAGGGAGTGTGGAGAGAGAGGGCTGTTTTTCAAAAATTTTCGCCCAGCTTCAGCTCGGCTCAGCTCGGCTCAGTGGCGTGGGAGCGGGAGAGTCTTCCTGACATGTGGGCCCTCTCGGACACGTGTCGCCGCGCCAGAGTGGGTATTTTTCCACGGTGGAATCCCTAGAGGCACGCAATATTTTCTCTTTTCCCGGCGAAAGAGGAGAAAGTCAACAGTAGCATGGGTGGACGTGGGAGTGCAGCGGAAAAAAAGGAAAGGAAGTCAACAAGCGAAACAGAACCAGCAACGTGGGGCTGCTCGGCGGGGAAAGAGGAGGAGGAGAGGGAGAGGAGTGGGGTTCAACATTATCCCTCAAAATCTTGCCCAATTTCTTTTTTTTTTTTTCAAATTCCGATCAACTCGATAATTGGCCACGCTTAATGAGATGACGTCCAACAAATTAATCGTGGAAATCTTGAAACTTCGACACCCAATTCGGATTCTAATTAACGACCAAATTCAATCGAATGCGACTTTAGTGTATCTCGAACTAACGGGCGGCTTTTAGGAATTACGCGTATTTACTCGTGGCTGATTCAATATCGAGCCACATCTAAGTTTACTCGAGCCATGGCGACCTTAGTTGTCATGTAATTGTGAGGGTCAATCATTAGTTCCGAATGACGCGATCATTCGGATTAGGTTTAGGATTGTTCGAAATTCATACAATGGCCATGCGGAATCACCCACGATCCAATTACACAATATTTGCAAATCATTCCATAGCCATTCTTGGATCTACCTATAACAGCCTAAAATATTCCCTTGTCAATCCTTATGGTCGAAGTGTCAATCCACGGCCAAGTTCTTAGGTCTACGTACTTGATTTCTAACTAGCCATTCCTTAACGTTTAGTTTATTTGAGAGTGATTAATTCCGAATGAGATTTAACTGAAAGCACATTGAAGAAATATTCATTTCATAAATCCCGAAAATTGGTCGAAATTCAGAATGTCACGGTTCACACAGAGGAAAATCTCACGTATATCATTCAATAAGTCTTTTGCTTACAATGGGGGACTCTCCTCTATTTATAGGGGATCTAAGACTTATAAAATAGACAAATATTAAAGAGACATGGGAACTACCCAACCATTTAAGGACTTGGGAACTAGAAAGTATTTAAATACATGGAGACTTAAAATACAATGATGACATATGTAGACTTGAAATTTTGAGCCTTGTGGTTTATTTCCAAAATTTGTGCTCCCACCTTGACCAGAGGATATCCACCTCAATAAATCAGCAAATATCATAGGAAATTACTTGGAAGAACCTCCCATTGATATGATGTTGATCCACATTGAAATTAGCAATTATTCTTTGTGAAATGATAGCTTTAAACATCAAGGGGAGAATCGACAACTTAATAACTGGTAATCTGGTTGGTAGTCTCCTTGTCCATGATCTAACGAACCATGTTAAGATCGAAATGTACCTTCACTTTTAATGAACATCGATGGTGCTGATTTTGTCGATGGAGTTAAGTCGGATGCTCTCGCATCACTTACAAAATATGACAACTTTTCCAATCCATGAGAGCATCAACTGCAAGATTGGCCAAGAAAATCAGTCCGGAAGATTTGGGACACATTTTTTATTCCACACACAAACCTCCGATTATGAACCAATAAGAAGAAAGAACTCTTTGGCAGGCCAAACGGATGGAGGACTCAAGCTCAGCTAGGGCCAAATCGACAGAGGCTGCCGAAAGAGATGCGCTTGGAGGTCTTAATGAGCGATTCGAGCTTTTGCTGTGACTTCCTCTCCAAGGCATGGTGTTTCTGTGCGGCTTTCTTGCTTTTTAGGCTTGCAATGAGAAGAGGCGGAGGCGGGGCTGTAAAGCTTGGGTTTTGGGCTGGTGGGGATGTGCAGTGACTGGGTCGGGGTCGTCTTGGTTTGATCCTTGTCTTAGATCAGGATTTAGGGGAAAATTTATCTAAAAAGTCTTAAACCTTTCATATTTTGCCCAATTGGGTCCATCCGATCAATTTTAATTTGAAATCGCTGATGTGGATGTTGGTAGTGCCAATATAGCCGGTGCTAACGTGGGTAAACCTTTTGACAATTAAGTCTCAAACTTTTCAATTTTGTCAATTAAGTTCTAAACCTTTTCATATTTTGTCAATTGAGTTTATTCGATCAATTTTAATCGGAAATTGCTGATGTGGACATCGTAGTGTCATGACAATCGATGTTGACGTGGGTAATTTTTTTAATAATTTTTTCAAAAAAGTTTGCATTTTTTTTATAATTTTTATTTTTTTTCCTTTCCTTTCTTTCCTTTCCTTTTTTTTTTTCTTTCGAGTTCCACTAGGCGAAGGCTTCATCACTGGTTGCGGGTGAGGGTTGTGGCCCTTGCCTAGACCTTGCGAGGATTGCGAAGCCCTTGCCCGCAACAACCAACGAGGGTCGGCCAGCCGGCCCTCGCCTGTACCAGCGAGGGTTGGTCAGAGGCCCTCACCGGACGTGAAAAATATTAAAATATTATTAAAATTATCAATGTTAGGGTTGTGGCTGGTATTCATATCAGTGATTTCCGACTAAAATTGATCATATGGACTCAATTGGAAAAACGTAAAAAGATTTAGGATTTAATTAGCAAAATTAAAATGTTTAAGACTGAAATGAGAAAAATGCAATAGATTTAAGGTTTTTTGAATAATTTTTCAAGGATATGGTAATATCTGTCTGGCTTTAAAAGGTCCGAGTTGAGCTTTGGTCTCCGACGATTTTGGGTTAGGTCTAATCAGGTGAGGGATGATGAAGAGCTCATGGCATTGGTATAAGATCAACAATAGGTTGAAGATGATCTAGAAGCAAAGAGCACAAAAGAAAAAAAATTAAGAGAAGACAAAAAGAATGAAAAATCAGAAAATTCATAAAACTAAGCAAAATGACATCATTTCTAGCAACGTTATCCACGGCACATAGACGACCACAGTTGATTCAACCGCCATATAAGTATTTTCGGGTCAAAATTGACCGGAAGAATTACATTAACATTTCATATAAAAATTTAGGACTACAACAGAAAATTTTCTCATTTTTCTTCTACATCCCCGTCCAATCTTCTATCAAACAACAGTTGCATCTCATGTTTCTCTACACTCCTTGGCAATTAGCGGTTGAGTCCAAAACAAATGAATCGTCAATTACCTTCAAATCCAAAAACAGAAAACATAAATCATTAATCACCTGTCAATGAAAACTGCTTTGACAAAATTCCACGTAAAAAATGACAAAACGTGGAAAACAAGATTCGAACCCCTATTGGAAGCTTCACTCTTGAGCGACGCAGAGCGAGACTGAAGGAAAGCATTGGCTAGCATCTGGCCGAGCCGGACCTGGGCCGGGGTGGTCAAGTGGACCCGGTCAGATCTGAGAGGCAGTCCCTTGGCGTCGACCGTTCGCACATTCGGAAGGTCGAGCTTGAATTGGGCCTCTCTCACCGTCTCAATGAAAGGTCCATCGCCCGACGCGATAGCCACCTGCTCCCAAACATAGAACAAACATGCAATTAAGCAAAAGATGTACTCCATTCACGCGAATTAAAAAAATGCATGAAAACATACATTCTTCTTTTTGAGAATTTAGTGCGAATATCACTATTTCTTGTTGTCCGATTTATTAATCTAATTAGATGCGTGGTCGAATTTCGATTATCTTAACTCATTAAATAATATCCGGGAAAAATTCTTTCAATTTTTCGAAAATTTAGTTCAAGTTTTCAGCTTCAACGTCCAGAACTACAAACTTGATGCGACACTCGAACAGAAACAAATGTTTTTGCAAGGCGACAGGTTCCCACATGAGCCTGCACTAGATATCCAAGGTAGATCATCCTAGGGTCTTAACATTAAATGTGCTATTTCTTGTTTTATTATTTAGTTCTATCCAAAAAGCCGTGGAAAAGAAACACATCACATGGATTTCCCCGGACCCTTTTGCAAGCTAGTACTATAAAAATTGCATATCTTACTATTACTTGTCAGGTCTTGAATAAAAAATAGACTAAGGACGTACCACATCAAACGCCATTTGCTTAATTAAATAGCAACTCTCGTCTATAATTTTACCATAATCTCTTTGAATAATCTAAAGTGAAGGATGGAATTAATTCAATCACCTGGAAAATTGGCAGCTCGGGCGACTGCAGATCAGCTCTCACGTCCGAAAAGAACTTCTCCAACCTCCCTTTGTACAGCACGGCGTCGCTCTCCCGCGCCGTGTCGCTCTCTCCTTGGTACCACAAGAGCGCTCTGATCGTCCCGCTGTCGTTCGTCCCGGCCCGTGCCCGCCTCATCAACTGGTCGTACAGAAACGTCCCTCTCTCCCACTCGCTTATCCTCGTCCCGCCGATCGCGCACGGCACCAGCCCCACCGAGGCCAGGCTCCGATCCCGGCCCAGAATGGCGTTGGCGAACGCCATACCGGGGCCGATCCCGTTTGTCCTGTTCGTTTCGATGTCCGCGTGGAGCGGCTCCCGTGCCTCCACCCACGTGAGGTTCGCTGCGAGCCGGAGGATGGACGGGTTGGGGCCGCACTCGGGAGGGACGATGCCGTCCCACGTTAAGACCCGCCCGGTGGATGTGTTGATGAACACGCCGCCTCGGCCCGCCATGTTGCTCTGCCCGGCGAGGAGGAAGATGCTTTTGGGGCTTCGACACGGGCTCGGGGTTGGGCTCGGAGGGAGTGATTGAGAATGGACAAAGGAGGGGTTGGTGGTGGTGGTGAGGAAGAACAAGAAGAAGAAAAGCATTGTTGCCGGGCTTGGTACCTCGCGTCGGTGTGCTGCAAAAGGGAGAGATTCTTGCTTCTTTCTCTCTCTCTCTCTCTCTCAAGTGTTACAGAGGCTGCTTGGCTTGTTATATATGACCATTGACCGACTTAGCAGCCGAGGCTGCTTGGCTTGTTATATATGACCATTGACCGACTAAGCAGCATCAACGGTCTCTCTCTCTCTCTCAAGTGTTACAGAGGCTGCTTGGCTTGGTATATATGACCATTGACCGACTTAGCAGCCGAGGCTGCTTGGCTTGTTATATATGACCACTGACCGACTAAGCAGCATCAACGGTCTTTCTTTAATAATAACGTTAAACAATGAATAGATAACCAAATGATTTTCACGTTGGCGTTGAATTGTTTATTAGAGCTTGAGTTGAAAGGTCAGGGGGAGAAACTTCGAAGATTGTTCAACTTTCGGGACAATTGCATTCGAGACCCTTCAACTCCGAAAGGATTTCGAAATCAAGATCCAAACATAAAAAGGTTATATTCAAGTTAATTTGATGTTTCAATTTGGCCCTCCTAGCACCCAATGGCTAGTTTTTATTCATAAAACAGGCATGGAGTTCTTCCTCCCTCTAACATATACCTATTTCGTTTATAATGTGTTGACACAAAAAATAATCAGGTTGTCGATGATAAGAGAAATTACATGAAAACTAAAGAAACGCATAAAATAGAAACCAGAAATGAAATAACCACAAGTGTATTATGTGAGTTGTGTTTGGTATAACACATATCCATTGACAAGGGAATAATGTAATCCTTGAACATGCCATGTGTCTAGTACGACGACAGACAGCTACCAACCAACCGCCAATAGTGATGCCAATGGGAAATTTCATATTTGAAACTTGAGATAGCCCAAATTGAAGAGGGAACATTTACCGCATGAGGACTCGGTCAAGAAGGTTATCGACAGGAGTGGAAAGTTTTGCACACGATGAAGACGGTTATATAAGGACGTGGGTAATTCAAGATTGTGGAAATAAGGGATGAAGATAGGATCAATGGAAGAAATTTGGTGCAAATTGACAGGTGTTGCCGAGGAATGGTTACCGTACCTTCATTAAAAATACCACTCGATTGTCAGCAGAAGGCCCCTTGAAAAACACAATCAAAATGTTATTTTTTTTATCTTTAAAACTTTCCGCAATGTACTTTCATCTTCCTTAGCTGTAGATCCTTATGGTTTAGTTTGGTGTTGGTGTGCAACATGTCATCGACGAGGTTAATATTCCATTGTAAATCAATACTGTCGTCAATTAGTGTATGGCGGAATTGGTTCGAATCAATTGCACTGCTTGGGCTTGCCGTCGATCGAATACTAGCATGGTTCAAGTTTGTATTGTCTTGATTGAAGTACGTGGATTCATTTTTCTTGCCTAGATATTTCATGTTCGGAATCACCACTGAACTCGATTTTTTCTCATAAAAAATCAAAGAACGACACTCGGTGAATTATATTTCGCTGCAGGAGCAACTTCGATGAGGCGAAACATAATTTTGGCATGTTTGGTGGAACCATTGTGATTGATTTGAGGAGTTACAATGGCTTGAACTAGGAGTAAGAGTCAACTCGATCACAACAATGTTGCAGGTAACAATTCACTTTCGAAGCCTGTTGCTGAAAGGGTGGCAAGTGTAGAATCATCAAATGTGTGACCAATAGTAGATTAGGGACAGATTGGAGAGGTAGATATACCCATATATCTCACTGAAGAACAGAGAAGGCAATTTGAGCCAAACCAAGTCACAATTGCTACTATGAGAAGGATCATTAAAGAACAACACAATGATTTGGCTAATTTAGTCAGTAAATGTGTAGCAGACAATATCAAGCCACTGATTATCAACACTGTCCATGAGATTGCAAATAAGCAAGGGCCATTGACCAGTTCAACCCAAATGCAGCCTAATCCTGTATTTTTACCAAGTTCTACTGGAAATGTGCCTCAATCCAGCAATACGACACCCAATTTTGGAACTGCAAGGCGGGTTGTACATCCAACACTGTTGAGAATCCTGCAGAGAGGTGAGGGTGTAGTTGCAATTCAGACTTGTGGCCAAACATTGGTCATTGAGAACAATTTGGTTATTCTATTACCAGGAATTAAGAATGTTGGCGTGATTTTTGGTGCGAGTCTCGGTCCTATGGACAAGCACTGACCAATGGGAATAGTTTACTTAATCTAGTTCAAGTTAATGGAGACAATGTAAATCACACTCCTCAACAGAATATGCCGGTTCAACCATATGGTAATGTTCAACCATATGATTTTATGCCTCATTCAAACTTCATTCAAACATCATACAAACCAGATGTTAATGTAGATAATCAAGGAAGACCTCCAACACCACCACAACCTTTGCCCCAATACCAAGTACCGCAACCACCACAACCTTTGCCCTAATACCAAGTCCCACAATTACCACAACCTTTGCAGCAGAATGTGCCACAATATGTGCCTCAGGCGAGCGATCTGAGCTTTTGCTGCGACTTCCTCTCCATGGTGTGGCATTTCTGCGCGGCTTCCCACGTTCTTGCTTTTCAGGCTCGTGGTGAGAAGAGGCGGAGGTGGGGGCTGTAAAGCTTGGATCTTGGGCTCGCAAGGATGGTGTAGTGACTGGATCGGGGTCGTCTTTGGTGGATCCTTGTCCTGGACAAGGATTTGGGAGTTCCCGTCGGGCTTTGAGAGGTCCCGGTTGAGCTTTTGGGTTTGAGTGTCGGACAAATTTGGGTTAGGTCTTAACAGGTAAGGGATGATGAATATGTCAGGGGCTGATGCTTGAGATGGAGACCGTGCGGCGACTTAGGCTTCCATTGGTTCGATGGGTCGCCTAAGTTAAGCTTATTCTCAATGTTTGCTCGCTAACTCACTCGGATTGTAAAGAGAGGTATTTTGAAAGAGAAGTTTTGGGAGAGAATGTATTTCTATTGCTCAAATGTTGGATGTTACAAATGAGGGGCAGAGCATCATTATTTATATATGTGGAGATTCATTCTTTTCAACTGCATTCTACCCTATTAAATAGAAGATTACCATTTACCCATTAAATGTTCTAAATACAAATATACCCTAGACCTTTATCAATTCAATGCTTATCCCGTTCCCTTGGATCGAGCCTTGAGAACCTGGGGATCGTGAAAAAGAGCTCATGGTAGTGGCAGAAGATCAACAATAGGTTGAAGATAATCCAGAAGTAAAGAAAAGAAAAAATAAAAAAAGACAAAAAGAACGAAAAATCAGAAAAAATTCATAAATTTAAGCAAAACAACAACGTTTTTAGTAAAGTTGTCCGTCTGGCCATGGCATTGATTCGACTGTCATATAACTATTTTTAGTTCAAAATTGACCGGAAGAAATATATTAAAATTTTATGCAAAAATTTAGTACTACAATAGAAAAATTTTCTCATTTTTCGTGAACATCCCCGTCCAATCTTCTATCAAACGACAGTCGCATCCCAAGTTTCTCTTCACCCTTTGGCAATTTCTGGTCGAGTCCAAAACAAATGAATCGTCAATTACCTTCCAATCCAAAAAACTTCCAATCCAAAAAACGGAAAACATGAATCATCAATCACCTGTTAATGAAAACTGCCTTGACAAATCTCCACGTAAAAAAGACAGAACGTGGAAAACAAGATTCCAACCCCTCGTCGAAGCTTTGCTTGCGAGCGACGCGGCGTGAGGCATGAACCGAAGGAAAGCGTCGGCTAGCATCTGGCCGAGCCAGACCTGGGCCGGGGTGGTCAGGTGGATGTGATCGCGCACGAGAGGCAGTCCCTTGGCTTCGATGGTTCGCACGTTCGGAAGGTCGAGCCCAAGCTGGGCCTCTCTCACCGTCTCGGTGAATTTTTTTTTCGAAAATTTAGTTCAAAATTTTAGATTCAACGTCCACAACTACAAACTTGATGCGACAATTGAACGGAAAATTGGCAACAGGTTCTCACGTGAGCCGAGAAAATTGTTCAAGAAGTCATAAACCTATTATACTTTTGCCAACTTACTCCTAAATCTTTCAATTTTGCCAATTCAGTTCAAAAAATTTTCATATTTTGCCAATTGAATTCATCCAACTAATTTTGATAGGAAATTGCTGACATTGATGCCGGTCGTCCTATGTGGTATAGCTAACGCTGATAGTAATATTTTTAGATAAAATTTTGATAATTTTAATGATTTCTTGATGGTTTTTTTCCCTTTTTTTATTTTTTTTTCTGGATTTTGGAGAAATGCATCGGGCACGGGCAAGGGCCGCGACGCCCTCACTGGCCATCCCTCTAAACAACAAAAAAAGGGTAAGGAAAAGGGAAAAAAAGAAAAAAATCATAAAAAATTCAAAAATTTATTAAAATATTTTTTAAAATATCTACGTTAGCGTCTATTGTGCCACCTAGGACGGCTGGCATACTCATCAATAATTTCCGCTTAAAATTGATCGGATAGACTAAATTAATAAACTATCAAAAAATTTAAAATTTAATTAATAAAATTAAAGAGTTTATAATTTTTTGGACAACTTTCCTCGTGAGCCTCCAATAGCTATTCAAGATAGATAATCCCAAGATCTTAACGTTAAATGTGCTGTTTCTTTTTTTATTATTTATTTCTATTCAAAAAGCTGCAGAAAAGAAACACATCACATGGACTCCCACGGACCCTTTTGGCAAGCTGTTACTATATAAAAAAGCATATCTGACTATTCTTTGTCTGGTCTCCAATAAAAATAGACTCAGCACCTACCACATCGAGACTATCGCCATTTGTTTAATTAATTTTTATCATATTCTGTTTGACTAATCTAAAGTGAAAAATGAAGCATGGAGGAGAAATTCAATCTCCTGGAAAATCGGTAGCTCCGGCGACTGCAGATCAGCTCTCACGTCCGAGAAGAACTTCTCCAACCTCCCTTTGTACAGCTCGGTGCCGCTTTCCACCACCGCGTCACTAGCCAACCCTCGCCGGCCACTAGGTGAGGGTGCCCTCACTAGTCACCGGTGAGGGTTGCGGCCCTTGCCTAGACCTCGCGAGGACTGCGAAGCCCTCACCCACGACGGCCAGTGAGGGTTGGCCGGTCCTTGCCTGTACCGGCAAGGGTTGGCCATCGACCTTTGCTAGGCGAGGAAAAAGAAAAAGAAAAATAAATAAAAAATAATTGAAATTTTCAAATAAAAATTAAAAATATTATTAAAACTTTTTCCACGTTAGTGCCATAACCGGTGTTCATATCAGCGATTCCGGTTAAAATTGGTCAGATAGACTCAATCGAAAAAATGTGAAAAATTTAGGGCTTAATTAGCAAAATTAAAATGCTTATGATTAAATTGGTAAAAATGTAATAGATTTAGAACTTTTTGAATACTTTTTCAGGATTCGGAGTCTCCATCGGGCTTTCAAAGGTCCAGGTTGAGCTTTAGTCTCAGACGATTTTGGGTTAGGTCTTATCTGATAAGGGATGATGAAGATCTCATGGTATTGGTGGAAGATCAACAATAGGTTGAAGATGATCCAGAAGTAAAGAATAAGAAAAAAATTAAGAAAAGACATAAAGTACTAAAATTTAGAAAATCCATAAAACTAAGTAAAATGACATCGTTTCCAAGTAACTTTGCCCACATCAAATCGTCAGCTGTGACAGGTAGACAAATGCTATTGATTCGATCACCATATAAATATTTTCATATCAAAATTGATCGGAAGAATTATATTAAAATTTCATATAAAGATTTAGGATTACAACGAAAGATGGTCTTATTTTTTCGTGTACATCCCCGTCCAATCTTCTATCAAACAACGGTCGCAGCCCACGTTTCTCTACACCCTTTGGCAATTTCCGGACGAGTCCAAGACAAATGAATCGTCAATTACCTTCCAATCAAAAAACGGAAAACATGAATCATCAATCACCTGTGAATGAAAACTGCCTTGACAAATCTCCATGTAAAAAAGGACAGAACGTGGAAAACAAGATTCGAACCCCTCGTGGAAGCTTTGCTCGCGAGCGGCGCGGGGCCAGGCCCGGACTGAAGGAAAGCGTCGGCCAGCATCTGGCCGAGCCGAACCTGGGCAGGGGTGGTCAGGTGGACGCGATCGTGCCCGAGAGGCAGTCCCTTGGCGTCGACGGTTCGCACGTTCGGAAGGTCGAGCCCGAGCTGGGCCTCTCTTACCGTCTCGGTGAATGGTCCTAGTCCTGACGCGATAGCCACCTGCTCCCAAACACAGAACAAACATTCAATTAAGCAAAAGGGGAACTCCATTTGTGCGAATTAGAAAACGCATGAAAACATGCATTTTTTTTTCGAGGATTTAGTGTGAATATCACCATTTCTTGATGTCCGATTTATTAATCTAATTAGATATGCGGTCGAATGTTGATCATCTTAACTCATTAAATAATTTATGGGCAAACTTCTTTCAATTTTTTTCGAAAATTTAGTTCAAAATTTTAGATTCAACGTCCAGAGCTATGAACTTGATGCGACAATCGAACGGAAACAATTTTATTGCAAGGCGACAGGTTCCCACATGAGCCGGGAAAATTATCCAAAAAGTCTTAAACCTATTACACTTTTGCCAATTCAGTTCCAAATCTTACAATTTTCCCAATTCAGTACTAAACATTTTCACGTTTTGTCAATTGAGTCTATCCGGTCAATTTTTGGTTGGAAATTGTTGACGTGGCACAGCAATTTTCCAATGTAGCCACAGATGTCCACGTGGCACAGCTGCCACTAACGTGGACAATTTCAGATGAAAATTTAACAATTTTAATGGTTTTTTTCCATTTTCTTTGTTATTATTTTTTGGGTTTTGGAGAAAACACCGGCCACAGGCAAGCCCCTGTGACCCTTGCCGGCTCTAGGTGAGGGCGTCGCGGCCCTCGCCACCCTCGCCGTGGCCAGACGACAGCTTGGCGGCCCTCGCCGGCCAAAGCTAGGGTGCGTGAGCCCTCGCCTAGATTTGGTGAGGGTCGCAGCGCCCTTACTGGCCATCCTCTAAACAACAAAAAAAGAGTAAGGAAAAGAGGAAAACAGAAAAAAAAATCATAAAAAATTCAAAAAATCATTAAAAATATCCATGTTAGCGCTGGTTGTGCCATGTAGGAGGACCAGCATATTCGTCAATAACTTCTGGTCAAAGTTGGTCGGATGAATTCACTTGATAAATTATCAAAAGATTAATGACTCAATTGATAAAATCGAAAAATTTATGATTTAATCCATAAAAATGCAATAAACTTATGAATTTTTGAACAATTTTCGACCCGAGCCTCCAATAGCTATTCAACATAGATAATCCTAAGATCTTGACATTGCTGTTTCTTTTTTATTATTTATTTCTATTCAAAAAGCTGCAGAGCACATCACATGGACTCCCACGGACCCTTTTGGCAAGCTGTTACTATAAAAAATGCAGATCTGACTATTCTTTGTCTGGTCTCGAACAAATATAGACTCAGCACCTACCACATCGAGACTATTGCCATTTGTTTAATTAAGTTTTATCATAATCTGTTTGACTAATTTAAAGTGCAAGGAGAAATTCAATCACCTGGAAAATCGGTAGCTCCGGCGACTGCAGATCAGCTCTCACGTCCGAGAAGAACTTCTCCAACCTCCCTTTGTACAGCGCGGCGTCGCTTTCCGCCACCGCGTCGCTCTCTCCTTGGTACCACAGGAGCGCTCTGATCGTCGTCCCGCCGCCGCCGCCCGTCCCGGCCCGCGCCCGCCTCATCAGCTGGTCGTACAGAACGGTCCCTCTCTCCCACTCGCTTATCTTCGTCCCGCCGTTCGCGCACGGCACCAGCCCCACCGAGCCCAGGCTCCGGTCCCGGCCCAGAACGGCGTTGGCGAACGGCATGCCGGGGCCGATCCCGTTCGTCTTGTTCAAGTCGATGTCCGCGTGGATCGGCTCGCGTGCCTCGACCCACGTGAGGTTCGCCGCGAGCCGGAGGATCGACGGGTTGGGGCCGCACTCGGGAGGGACGACGCCGTCCCACTTTTCGACCCACCCGGTGGGCGAGATGTTAACCACGCCTCCTCGGCCCGCCATGTTGCTCTGCCCGGCGAGGAGGAAGATGCTTTCGGGGACTCGGGCTCGGGTTCGGGCTCGGGCTCGGGCTCGGAGGGAGTGCTTGAGGATGGACAAAGGGGGAGTTGGCTGCGGTGGCGGTGAGGAAGAGCAAGAAGAAGGAAAGCATTGTTGCTGGCTTTGGTACCTTGCGACGGAGCGTCGCGATAGGGACAGATTCTTGCTTCTCTGTCTCACGAAAATTGGCTTTTTGTATATGACCAACGTAGCATCAACGGTCTTTCTTTAATAATAACGTTAAACAATGAATAGACGAAAGCATAATCTCTGACATAAGCAAATGATTTTCACGTTGGTGTTGAATTTTTTGTTAGAGCTCGAGT
Organism: Syzygium jambos; assembly: GCA_031216235.1. Taxonomy (NCBI): domain Eukaryota; kingdom Viridiplantae; phylum Streptophyta; class Magnoliopsida; order Myrtales; family Myrtaceae; genus Syzygium; species Syzygium jambos. The sequence goes on from CM062225.1 coordinate 24,135,037, forward strand.
TGGAAAGGGAAGGGGCGAAACTTCGAAGATTGTCAAACTTTGGGGGCAATTGCAATGGAGACCTTTCAACTCCGAAAGGATTTCGAAATCAAGATCCAAACATAAAAAAGGATGTATTCGAGTTAATTTTTTGTTTTAATTCGGCCCTCCGAGCACCCAATGGTTAGTTTTAATTCAGAAAACATGCGTAGAGTTAGTTTCCAGTCTAACATATACCTATTTCGTTCCTAGTGAAATTATGGTTAGGTCTGTCCGTCCCATCAATAAAAGAAGAAAAAAAAAATACCATTTGTTGTTCCTCCAATCTGTTTTTAAAACGAATGTTTTGAAAGTCTAGAAAAAAGTTATGGAAACATTATAAGTGAATCTACATTTGCATACCCATGTTTGTTTCTACAAAAGAAAGCTTCCGAATGCCAGACGCTCAACAATATCGTGTCATTTGAATAACAGCTCTGATCGACAATTTCTGAATTACACGACAGTCCTTGTATTGATAATGAGATGATTACAATTGAGAAAACACTACAAAAAAAGCCGGGTTTTGCCACGAATTTTGCCACGAAAAATTCGGCAAAATTCGTGGCAAAATGATTTTGCGACGAAATTAGCGACGGAAAAAAATTCGTCGCTAATAGGCCGTCGCAAAATTTTGCCACGGAAAATTTCAAAATTCGTGGCTAATTTGCGACGGAAAAAAATTCGTGGCTAATTTTTCGTGGCAAAATTCGTGGCTAATTTGCAACGAAAAAAATTCGTGGCTAAAATTCGTCGCTAATTTTTCGTGGCAAAATTCGTGGCTAATTTGCAATGAAAAAAATTCGTGGCTAAAATTCGTCGCTAATTTTTCGTGGCAAAATTCGTGGCAAAATTCGTGGCTAATTTGCAACGAAAAAAATTCGTCGCAAAATTCGTCGCTAATTATTCGTGGCTAATTTGCCACGAACATTATTCGTGGCAAATTTCCGTGGCTAATTTCCGTCGCTAATATCATATTTTTGTCATTTTTTGCCACGAAATTATTCGTGGATAATTTGCCACGGAAATTTTTCGTGGCTAAAATGCGAGTCAATTTTTTTTTTCAATTATTTGCGACGAACTTATTCGTGGCTAATTTGCCAATTTTTTTTTGGTCAGTATTTAATGACGTTTGCGACGGACATTATTCGAAAACGAATTTGGCGACGAAATTTAATGAATAATTTAGCGACGAATGTTGTTTAGGGACGAATTCAATTTGAAATCTAATTAGCATTGATAGAAAATCACGAATGTTCATCTTGCCAAGAAGAGTTCTAAATTAACAAGAACAAATCTAATTAACAAGAACAAATCCCAAAAAGAAAGAAATGAAACAAAGTTCTAAATTAGGGGCAGGTCGCAAACTGTTCATTTTGTGATATCAAAGATACCTTCTCTACAACACACTCAGCAGCTGAAAAAACTAAGCCCATGACTGCAAATGTTTTCGCTGAGTGCCAACTTCTTTGTCCCATCTGCTTTGCAGTGTAAATGAACTGTTGCTTTCCAGTCATTTGGTCCTGCATTATAGGATTGTCCAGTGCTCCTAGAAGCAGGCCCATAAAGATCCCAAGGCCACCTCCTGCAGCAATTTCAATGAAACATATTGACAAACAGCAAAATCTGGCATCTTAACATCATTTTACCCTCGGCTCACGAGGTCTGAGGCACTAAATGGAAAAAAAGCAGCAAAAGAGTTGAGAACTCTTACCCATGACTCCACTGACAACACTGCGAACAGCACAATTGTTCCAAATATCTTGACCACGAATTTCCTCAGGTGTAGGCAATCTTAATGGCTGAATTTGAGGCTTCTCTGCTTCTCTCAAGCCCGAAGAATCGTCAACGGTTGTTTCAGACGCTGAATTGCCGGCCATTGACGGTGACTTAAATCTGAAATCAAAACGACGTCAACATGTGCACACTTAAGCAATGCTCAGGACAGTGGAAAGGAAGAGGAAGGATGAGTCATCTTTCTTTAGAAGATACTTTTCCTAGGACCCATGAGATCAACTGATCCAAAAATGGACAGATCTCCCTCCCTCCCTATTGTCCTTACCAGAAATTGAAGGAAGTAACCACAGTTTGCACCTTTCGAAAAACTAACTGCATAATGCTTAATGTACTTTAACATTTTGATAACCACAGTGACTGTATATGGTGAATGTATATGGTTCTCGTCAGTAGAGATGGTTCTGCACCGAAACTCTTAATATCAATATCGCTTGAGATCTAGACACAGAGACAGTAAATTTAGGTTGGCATACACATAACGTTAGAGAAGGAGACATTGCCAAAAGACAGAATTGAGGATAACAATATGGTATGAGAAGGAGACATAACACCCATAGCATATAACCTGTGGAGGAACTATTCCACCCAATTTTTTTTTCATTTAGGCGTAAATTGAAACACTGAGAGTGGGAGAACCAACCCATACATCTACAGCCTATACAAAGATTGGATCCACAGTCTTCTTCAGGAACGGATAACCAATAATAATCAACGACAGACTTATGTGCTGGAAATAGTTTTACCCCGATGGCCAAAGCTTCAACCTAGGCCAAAGAAGGTTTGGAAATAGTTTTCAAACATAGAGATATAAATAAAATAATTATAGCACGACTCCGAAACGAAAAAAAACGCAAATGTCACGGAAAACACTATTCACCAGAATCGTTTTTTACCAAAAAACCCATCTAAACGACTCCGAAAAGCAAAAAAATGACTTGAGTCACGGCCGAAGGCGGTGATTTTGGATCAGCGGACCGTTTCCGCTTGACCGACCAAATTTCAACTCATTCCGACCACATTTCACCTCATTCCGACCAAATTTCAAACCAATTTCAACTAAATTTCAACCCAAAACCAATACCAATTTCAACTAAATCTGATCAAATTTCAGCTTATTCCAATCAATTTTCAACTTAAATATGAAGAGATTGGGTCTGTTTCGCTCACGAACAGAAGCAAATTTGTGGGCGAAACAGAAACAGAGGCGAAACAGAAACAGAAACAGAGGCGAAACAGAAACAGAATGGTTCTGGGTTGAAATTGGTTTTGGGTTGAAATTGGTCTGTTTCGCCCACGAACAGAACGAAGCAGAAGCCAGCCCAGCCAACACAAGCAGAACGAAGCAGAAGCCAGCCAACACAAGCAGAACGAAGCAGAAGCCAGCCAACACAAGCAGAAGCAGAACCAAACCCAGCCAACACAAGCAGAAGCGCAGAAGCACAGAAGCATACCCAAACCCAGCCAACACAAGCAGAAGCGCAGAAGCACAGAAGCATACCCAAACCCAGCCAACACAAGCAGAAGCACAGAAGCAGACCCAAACCCAAACACATAAGCAGACGTACCTCTCGCCGCAATGCCGACCCAAGCAAACGTACCTCTCGCTTCCCAACGGAAGCAAACCGACCGAACACACTCTCGGACGCTGCCGAAGAACCCAACAGAAGCCAACAGAAGCAGACCGCGCGTTGGGTGTCCTCGCTTCCCAGCGTCCGCCGCCGAAGAACGCCGAGAATCGCGCCGAAGAATGCCGAGAATCGCGCCGAAGAACGCCGAGGGTCGCCGAGAATCGTTCGACCAAGACCTGCAACAGAGACAGAGACCGAGAAGAGACAGAGAAGAGAAGATTGGTTCGATCGTGAGAAAAGAAGAGAGAACCCTAATTTGTACCGGCTCATAAAGACGACGCCGTTTAGAGAATTTCCGCTGAAATTAGCCACGGATTAAAATTCGTGGCTAATTCCGTGGCTAATTTGCCACGGAATTAGCCACGAATTTTAATTTTCTCGCGGCAAATTCAAATCGAAATACAAAATTGTCGCGGCAAACCCTAAATTTTTTTAAAATTCGTGGCAAAAATCCGTGGCTAATTTGCCACGGATTTTTGCCACGAATTTCCTCAAAAAAGCCAATAAAATTCGATTTTGAGGAAATTCGTGGCTAAAATCCGTGGCTAATTTGCCACGGATTTTAGCCACGAATTTCCTCAAAAAAGTCCATAAAATTCGATTTTCATAAAAAAAAAAACCTACAAAATTCGATTTTTTTAGGAAATTCGTGGCTAAAATCCGTGGCTAATTTGCCACAGATTTTAGCCACGAATTTCCTCAAAAAAGTCCATAAAATTCGAATTTCATAAAAAAAAACCTACAAAATTCGATTTTTTTAGGAAATTCGTGGCAAAAATCCGTGGCAAATTAGCCACGGATTTTTGCCACGAATTTCCTCAAAAAAGTCCATAAAATCCGATTTTCACGAAATTCGTGGCAAAAATCCGTGGCAAATTAGCCACGGATTTTTGCCACGAATTTCCTCAAAAAAGCCAATAAAATTCGATTTTGAGGAAATTCGTGGCTAAAATCCGTGGCAAATTAGCCACGGATTTTTGCCACGAATTTCCTCAAAAAAGTCCATAAAATTCGATTTTCATAAAAAAAAACCTACAAAATTCGATTTTTTTAGGAAATTCGTGGCTAAAATCCGTGGCAAATTAGCCACGGATTTTTGCCACGAATTTCCTCAAAAAAGTCCATAAAATTCGATTTTCATAAAAAAAAACCTACAAAATTCGATTTTTTGAGGAAATTCGTGGCTAAAATCCGTGGCTAATTTGCCACGGATTTTTGCCACGAATTTCCTAAAAAAGTCCATAAAATTCGATTTTCATCAAAAAAAAAACCTACAAAATTCGATTTTTTTAGGAAATTCGTGGCTAAAATCCGTGGCAAATTAGCCACGGATTTTTGCCACGAATTTCCTCAAAAAAGTCCATAAAATCAGATTTTAACGAAATTCGTGGCTAAAATCCGTGGCTAAGTAGCCACGGATTTTTGCCACGAATTTCCTCAAAAAAGCCAATAAAATTCGATTTTGAGGAAATTCGTGGCTAAAATCCGTGGCAAATTAGCCACGGATTTTTGCCACGAATTTCCTCAAAAAAGTCCATAAAATTCGATTTTCATCAAAAAAAAAACCTACAAAATTCGATTTTTTTAGGAAATTCGTGGCTAAAATCCGTGGCTAATTAGCCACGGATTTTAGCCACGAATTTCCTCAAAAAAGTCCATAAAATCAGATTTTAACGAAATTCGTGGCTAAAATCCGTGGCTAAGTAGCCACGGATTTTTGCCACGAATTTCCTCAAAAAAGCCAATAAAATTCGATTTTGAGGAAATTCGTGGCTAAAATCCGTGGCAAATTAGCCACGGATTTTTGCCACGAATTTCCTCAAAAAAGTCCATAAAATTCGATTTTCATAAAAAAAAAACCTACAAAATTCGATTTTTTTAGGAAATTCGTGGCTAAAATCCGTGGCTAATTAGCCACGGATTTTTGCCACGAATTTCCTCAAAAAAGTCCATAAAATTCGATTTTCATAAAAAAAAAACCTACAAAATTCGATTTTTTTAGGAAATTCGTGGCTAAAATCCGTGGCAAATTAGCCACGGATTTTTGCCACGAATTTCCTCAAAAAAGTCCATAAAATTCGATTTTCATAAAAAAAAAACCTACAAAATTCGATTTTTTTAGGAAATTCGTGGCTAAAATCCGTGGCAAATTAGCCACGGATTTTTGCCACGAATTTCCTCAAAAAAGTCCATAAAATTCGATTTTCATAAAAAAAAAACCTACAAAATTCGATTTTTTTAGGAAATTCGTGGCTTAAATCCGTGGCTAATTTGCCACGGATTTTTGCCACGAATTTCCTCAAAAAAGTCCATAAAATTCGATTTTCATCAAAAAATCGGGATTTCCTCAAAAAAGTCCGCGAATTTCTTAGTGGTGTGACTAATCGGGATTTTTTTATGAACTCCGTGGCAAAAATCCGTTGCAAATTTGCCACGGTCTTGTCATTTGAGTGATTGGATTTTCATGGAATTCGTGGCAAATTAGCCACGGATTTTAGCCACGAATTTCATGAAAATCGAATTTTGTGGGCTTTTTTTTGCTAAAATCCGTGGCTAATTTGCCACGAATTTCATTTCTACTATCCCACACCCGCGTAATTCATTTTTTTGTCCGGACAATAACATTAACAGTAATAGCAATAATATTCAACAACAATTACAATAATAATAACAACAACAACAACAACAACAATAAACTTTTGTCATAATAATAATTACGACATAATTAGTAAAATGTCTCAGAAATCCAAATCTTCTTCTTCACCTTCGTCTTCATCTTGATCTTCTTCTTGAGCATCATCGTTGTCGTCATCATCGTCATCGTCATCGTCATCGTCATCGTCGTCATCATCATCATCATCATCATCATCATCATCCTCTGTCTCAAAATCTGATTCTGCAACACCTTCTAAATTTGATTCGCGAATTTCAGTTACAACTACATCTATCATTGCTCCACATGGATCTCGTAGAGTAGGAATGTTATATTCCTCAGTTTGAACCGCGTTACAAACTTCCTCTTGCTGATATGCTGTATCCTTCCAGTGTTCCTCGATTTTTCTTCGTGCTTTGATTTTACATACAGCCCATCAATTAGCTTTGTCACGTTTCAAATTAGGATATGATGCTTGTTGTGCCAACACAAATGGTTCATATTTCTTATACCGAACGAAGTGATATGCACCTTCATTCCTTTGACGGGGTCGAACCACATGATGCACTTAAGATTACACACGCAAAGTCAATAATATATATTTAAATGATGGTAGGCGACATGCACTTACATATACATATGTTTTGAACCATGCTGCAAATTGTTCATCGCACAAACGGTCGAACTCATTTGGTGGTAGTCCATACATTGAATTTTGAAAAATCCTATTAACAATTTACGATCCAACGGCCACGATTCGAATTCAAAAACGATCTAATGGTCCCGAAAAATTCTAATTAATAAAAACACACCGCGAGAGAGGTCGTCTATCAGTCCAAATTAGCACCCGGTCAAAAATTCACTTTTCACCTAAATAACGGCGAAATCCATAGCTAACTCCGTTGCAAATTAGCTACGAAGAATTTTTCATAGCAAAATCCGTAGCAAATTACCGACTAAATGTTTTTTTCTTCGCAAATTAGCCACGAATTTTTTTTCGTGGCTAATTCCGTCGCAAATTAGCCACGAATTTTTTTTCGTGGCTAATTCCGTCGCAAATTAGCTACGAATTTTTTTTAGTGGCTAATTCCGTCGCAAATTAGCCACGAATTTTTTTTCGTGGCTAATTCCGTCGCAAATTAGCCACGAATTTTTTTAGTGGCTAATTCCGTCGCAAATTAGCCACGAATTTTTTTTCGTGGCTAATTCCGTCGCAAATTAGCCACGAATTTTTTTCCGTGGCTAATTCCGTCGCAATTAGCCACGAATTTTTTTTCGTTGCAAAATTCGTCGGTAATTTGCGACGAATAATTTTTCATCGCAAATTTGGGACGGAAAAAAGTTCGTCGCAAAGTCCGTCGCAAATTAGCAACGAAAAATTATTCGTCGCAAATTTCCGTGGCTAAATCCTTGTTTTTTTGTAGTGAAAGAACAAAAACTCCGTTTAGGGTTTAATGCAAAGCGAGACCGAAGTCGGTTTGACAACAAGAAGCCTTCAGGCAAAAGATCAAATTAGAAATGCTGGAAATCAGTACAAAAGTGGCTAGGAGACATAGATTAAGTGTTGAAATAGTGAATCTTATATTTGCATGTTTCCTGTTTGTGGGTTGGGGGTGATCGGTCCAGTCCGGTCTCACCTCGGAACCGGAAATTGGACCGATTCTCAGTTTCCGGAACCGGACTAGACCGGTTGACCGGTCTAGTCCGGTTCCCGGGCAGTCCAGTAGAACCAGTCAAGTTCAAAGAAGAGAATGCATCGTTCTCCATCACCAAGAAATCTCTTATCGTCCAATAAGTAAATAGTGATGACATCTTGCGCTTATTGAGCATAAACAGAACTCAAGAGAGTAATTCCGCGGGTCCATTGAGTTCTGAACATCTTTGTCAGACATGATGGGGGAGATGATGCACGCGAATGGAGTTTGAAAGCTCTTGTCTCGCCTTGAAAGGCGTTTTGTCTCCACTCCCGTGTATTCATATGTAAGTGGCACCTTCTATCGTCATTTGTCTTTGGCTGGCGTGGGATCTTCAAATCACGTGTCTTATCTCTTTGATTTATATGAAATCCTGAACGATGAGATCCAGATCAATGTAATTTTGACCAGTTTTGGGCTGCCCACCTTGAATGTTGACTTCAGTCTCTGTAGTCTCTCCCCATCTCTGGGGTCACTTCATTTGTCATTTGTTAACAAGAGCAAGTGGGCTTCGTTTGGCTGAACTTGGAGCATTTAGAGGACTGATCACTCCCAAGTCCAGTCAAAGCGTGAATTGAGGAGACATGCGTGAGACATTTAAAAAAATAAAAAAATAAAAAATAATCGGTCTGGGCATGCAGTTCGGTTCGGTCCATTTCTCCCCATTGGAATCAACAATCGGACCGCTTGAACACCGATTCCATTTTTAGGAACCGCGAACCAGACCGAACTAGTTGGTTCTCACGTTTCCAATCATGAGCTCCATATCCCAAGACTCAAGTGCTCTTGGCATTAGCCGATCAACACATGCCATTTCTCTTGTGGGTCGAATTTGTACCAGTCCCAACTTGATTGGCATATCCAGAAATTGTCATCACCGTCAAGTCGATATCTCATCTTATATAGGGGCCAACAGTCCTCACGACATTCAATTGTATGAGCAATGCAACCTAATGTCTTTTGATCTCGAGAATATAGCAACGGCATTTTTACTTATGAACGGTACTATGGTTAGTCAACACAAAACCCTAAGCGTGCTTTCTCTCTCTTTTTTTGGTTCGCCGCACCGTAATAATTCACACCTCAAGAAAGATGCGTGTCGCCTCCAGCACAGCTACCGCCGCGGCAATCACACCGGACAAGTAACCCCAAACCAATGCCGTTCTTGGTAATTCCCACCCACTATTCTTTTGTGTACTGCAAATACCTCATCTTTCTTTTGTAATTCGGGTGTCTGCGCTAGTTGCTACATGCTAGTCCCCAAACGAATATGACAGTCTCTATGGTTTTTTCCTAATTTGCTGCTTGTAAGAAAATGACGATGTCTCGTTCTATGTACATTCAGTGACAACAGAGATATAGCTAGTAGCATTCTCAATCATCGTATACTTCAAGAAATCTCTATTTGTTTTGTTTTTTGTTGACTTGTCAGAAAAGCTGACTTGGTATTATTTGATGTCAAGGGTATTATGTACCTCGAATGGACAATCGAGCCCTTAATAGTACAAGCCGACCGCGTCGTTTAAGCCACATATTTGCCCCCAAACCGGTTTAAATTCTTTTGTCACCGAGCCCTAGCCCATATAAGCAATTCTAGCCCTAATTTCATTTTCAATTACTAACGGTACCACAAATTGTTAAAAGATTTAAGTCTAAATTGACAAATCGTTAAAAAGTTTATGACTAAATAGATAAATTAAAATGTTTAAAATTCAATTGACACAATTAAAAAGTTTAGTATTGAATTGATTGCCGTACAAGAGGTTTAGGACTTTTTGGACAATTTTCCTTCTAAAAAAATGTCTTCATAAAGAATGAAAGAAGTTTATCTGGGCAAGTATGTTCAAAAGTCAATGTCAAAAAGGAAATAGCTAAATTTTCAACTATCTTATCTAGTCATCAATTAATCATTAAGAAACAATGTCCCGATTAAGAAGTGTACACCGATAGTTATGTTCAAAAGTCAATTTGGGCAAGGTTCGACAAAAAAAAATTGGGCAAGGAAATTAGCCAAGAATTTATTATTAAGAAACAATGTGCAAGAAATCAAATTAACGTGATCATTGAGACGCATGGTGTAACTTCTTTCAAATGGATTCATTTAGCTGAATTTGAGATTTTGGTTTTGCTTAGCAAAATGATCAAAGAGGCCACTTCGATATATAATTTAGTTTTTCTGTAAGGACAGAAGATTAAGGAAGTGTTTAAGTTCAAAGAAATTTAAAAGTAAAGATTGTCTTAAGCTGCCCTAAATGGATACGGTTTCCATTGTTTTAAAACAGATACACCAATGAATTTAAGTGCTGATATATGGAGTGAAGATGAACTTGATGCAAGAAAAAAGGAGGAAAACTTGTTATTGCAACAGACAAGCTCATAGAATATTCGACGTGGACTAGCTGCAGCTGCTACCTGCTACCACCAGCTTGTACATTCATCAGCTTTCTAGTTTTATTTAGTGTTGATGTGGTATCACAGGCTAATGTAACACCAAATGGGCATTACATTAACATCACATGGCAACCAATGTAAAGTTTTAGCTGCATCAATCTTCCCATTATATCCTAAATCCAATATTTTTCATGTAGTGTGCGTAAGTAATTTTCAAAAGTGCTTGGGGCACTATTTATGTCACGCGCTTAGTGCCCTTGGAGTCCACGTTCAGTACTAGCTAATGAATCATGGAAGACAACAGGTGCAATTTCACCGTGAAAAATGTAGAAATGGTAGTCCGCTTGCATGATTGATTATCGAAGGAATTAACTTCAGTCGAACGTGCTCAGCGAGAACGAAAGGATAATGACGACAACTCATCATCCAAATCACAGTGAAGGGACACGGCATGAACGATGCCAAACTTATTATACGTTGTTTTGGGTATAATTTATGTGCAATCTTTCTTAGGACACTAGCACGTGTAATTTTTTTCTTTCAAATTGCTTGGAAATGTTCTTTCCTGTCTTCAGTTGGTGAATTCATAGGACAGGACTATAAGCACCGGAGGTGAACATTCACAAGAGATCAATAGGGTCCTTGTTGCTGAATGATCTCTCTTACAGGGATCTATCATACTAAATGACCTTTCCTAGATTTGTAAGAAGAAAATACAGAGATAAACACCCACTAAATTATCTTTCCTAGGTTTGTACATTCGAAGACTATATTACCTTTACCACTGTCCACTTATTTAGAGATCAAACACAAGCAGCTAATGCTTGAAGCTGATTACAGATCCTCACTTTCAATGCGCAGAAGCATCTCAACCACCTGGCTCATGGTGGGCCTTGCATCTCTCTCTTCCTCCACACACTGAAGAGCCACTGCAACCAAACCTTCAATCTTCCTAATGTCGTATTCCCCTGTCAGCCTTGGATCGACAATTTCCTTTATCCATGTTTCCGTGGGGACTTCTGTTCTCTTCCTCTCTCTTACCCAAGAAGTCAAACTTTTGCTCTCATTCTCATCACCGCCCTCAGTATTTGCAAGCCCTCCTGTGGGACTCCTGCCAGTTACTAGCTCCAATAGGACAATCCCATAGCTGTACACGTCTACTTTGGAGGTGATTGGCATATTGTAAACCCATTCAGGAGCCATGTAACCTCTTGTTCCTCTGATTCTTGAGAAGTTTGAGTTCTTCAGTCCCTCCCTCTTGAGCATCTTTGACAATCCAAAATCCGCCACCTTTGGTTGGTAATTAGAATCAAGAAGTATGTTATGTGGCTTCACGTCGCAATGGAGAACCCATTCCAAGCACTCTTCGTGAAGATAAGTGAGTCCCTTGGCCGATCCCACCGCAATCTCATACCTTTTGGTCCAGTCGAGTTGATCGGAAGAAAGATTTTCCGCTAAGGAACCGTGATCCATGAACTCATAGACCAAGAGCCTGTGCTTTCCCTCCGCACAGTAACCCCACATTTCAATCAGGTTCATGTGATTGAGATTCCCAATTGTTCTAACTTCAGCCAGGAACTCATCTTCTCCTTGATTCACCTCGTTTAGCCACTTGACCGCAACTTCCCCATGATCAGGCAAGACACCCTCGTACACAATCCCCCCACTTCCTCTTCCAATCTCTTTGCTAAAGTTACTGGTTGCTTTCTTTAACTGGGCATATGTGAACCTAGTGAATCCTCTTGCCGCAAGATGATATCCCTTCGCATAATCTCCACGTCTGTTGGGATCAGTCCTTGTCAAGAAGAACCACGTGAGGAAGACTACAACAATTTCCACTCCAGTGAACACCGAAGCAAAAATGAGCAAGCTCTCAAGTGTCGAGCTCGCGTGACTCTTCAGATACGTCCTCTGCAGTATAACTTCTTGAGCTTTTGGGGCACAGGGCAGTGGGTTGAATCCTTCGGTGGGTATTTGATAAGAAGAGAGATTGGCTTTTGGTAGTTTCAGATAGATGCTCCCAGGGAATGATAATGCAAAACGTCCATTTAACAGCAATATCTTTGGGAAACAGTCGAAGCTCCCACTCTTCTCGTTGAATTTGTACTCAAAGCCTTTGCAATCGCAAAGATCTGCGCACACTTTCTTGCACGACGCCAGGGTAGTGTTTGGCCGATAGCCCTTATCATATCCATAGAAATCATGGTGAGGCAAACGCAGGAAATCGACATGAGAATTGGAATTATTGTTGCAGAAGCTCTCGAATTTGGGCGCACATCCCTGAGTCCAATCAGTGGCATTTTTCCACGCATATCCAGGAGGGCAAGAGCAACTCCTTCCCTCACTTGGGCTGTACCTGCAAACGCTATTCGGTCCACAAATCCCATGAACAGCACATGAATCAGATATGCCTTGCCATGTTACGACCCACTTCTCATCTTTTTCTCTACTATAGACCCTTACATTACCATCGTGATCCACCTTTAACATTCGTTGGGTTTTCTTGCCGAAATCCGACGTCAGGAACTTCAGATCGTCGGATGAAGTGAAATTCCCCAAGGAATCAAGTACTGCAACTCTACTATCGTTGTAGGTTGTTCTTCCAACTTCCCAACTCACATGGCTCGGGTCTGGCCAGTAGACGCTCGAGATCAAAGGTCCGTTGAAGAGGAGACGAAGGACGTTGTCGTTGTCGAAGTATAACTTGTAATAGCCTGAAGAGAAGTTGCCGTTGCTCTGAGATGAAACAAGCGGTGTGTTCCTCGTGAGGTTCTGTTCAGGGAGGAGCACGTCGGTCGGGTAGTCGAAGCTTTGCCACAACAGGACAATGCCTTCTCTGTCACGAAGAACGAGATTACCAGAGTCGAGGAGCTGTAACTGATGAACCGGTGTCGAGAGCAAGGCTGTATCCGTGGCCCAAACAACGGCGTGGCTGGCATCGGTTAGCACGAGATTGCCATTCGTTTTAAGTGAGAGCTTAGAGTACCTCCCGTTGACAGGTTCATCGCGGTTCGCCATCCAAACTACGGTGCAATTCTGGCCGCTGCATGGTGGGTGGCTGAACCAGATGGCAAAGCAGTAAGCGTTCTTGCCGACGGAGAAAAACCCGGCGGAGAAGACACTTGACTTTGAGATGAGGATGTCGTCTGGATTGTCGACGGAGAGAGAGTCGCCTCTGCGCAAAGTAGTGCGAGTTGCAGAGGAAGGTTGAGAAGGCAGGTGAAGGATTGAGAGAACAAGCACAAGGAGAAATGATGAGTTTTTCATGGCGTTCAAGGGAACAGGTTGATGCTTGGCCTGTACTGAGATATTTTTTTGGAGTCTTTGGCTTTACTTATACAGTGGCTGGCATACAAAACAAATCGCTAGGGGCGATCGGTTTTGGGATGGGCCGGTTCCCACTTACCTAGAGTCGGGAACTAGACTGAAAAGATCGTTCTTAGTTTGTGGAACCGTAAACCGCCCACTTAGTCTTGGATCCACTTGGGAACTGGCGGTATACTCCCCCTTTTTTTTTCCTATTCCTTACAAGACTGCAAGTGTTGTCAAATAGTATAAACTACTATACGAGTGATGTTAATAGAACAATCTCATCATCCATAGGAAGTTATTTTGTTCCTTAGATTCTTACGATTCACTGTTTCTCATCTCTTGTTCAGAAGGCTTAGTTACATTTAGACCTAGAATGCTCCTGGAGATGGAGTCACACTGTGCACTGATTAAGAATGAGGACTGCAGGCTAGTCCTTAGATGGTTTGATGTGCAATCCTTGTTCTTCCACCAACAGAGTTTGACTTGAGCGGCCCTTTGTTAATGGCCAGGTCATGGTTATTGCATGTAATGTACCATGTTTGGGTGTGGAAGTATTTCAGGAAATGTGGCAACCATGTGCTGCGTGGCCAGTACAAATCAGTATATGCTTCTTCATGTGGTTTGAATGCGTTGCGTAGCTGAAATACTGAAGATTGAGGAATTAGTAATTAGGATTTTTAGTTTTGTGATTGGTTCGGTCTGGGTGGATGGATCCATGCTTGAAACTGACAGCTGGACCAATATTCACCAATTAACCGGGAACTGGGGTAAGTGCTGAGAAGCTTCCCATAGTTACCGATCTGGGTGGTTCCCGGTTCGATCAAATTCTTTTGCTCACCCCAAGTAATCAATACATGCTCCTAAGTTCAAATCGCCGTTCTTTATACATTTCTCATGAGAACACCCTCAAGAGTATCGATCTAATCTCAATTGTGAATAAATCTTTCAGGCGTCAGATATTATAATTTTACTACTTAATTTAGTTTTGAACTCTTGTCTCTTGCCCATAATCGTTATATTACACTACATTGTATTTTGATGCACAATAAATAATGATTACAACCGGATAGGTTTATCAATAAGTATTGTAAGAAAGTATAATTTTGCGAATATCTCATTTACACCGGAGGTAAATGTAAAATTGTAATATCTTTATGTATTCATGATCGAGGGAAATCAGACTACGAATTGACGCTGGTTTACAAGCATTACGGAATTGTAAGATTAGTTTATGGATCCAAAATCTTTGCCAACCTCGTATTTTTCCCTTGGTCAGTGCAAACCACATCTTAAGAGATTCTTCTTTCTTGTGACCAGTGGAGAGATGGCGTGGCAGGAAGGGAATGGGGGCACGGTGCAGCTGTTTTGATGGCGATTTTGAAGGGACATGCAGTTGCCTCTAGTGAAAGGGGCTGATGATCAATTTATAAGTATGAGAGAAGGCATCATATAAGAGAAGCCCAAAATCACTCAACAAACACCGCGTAGGACGGCTGATAAACATTGACCAGAAATGCTGTAATGAATTTCTTGAAGAAAGTCTGGAAGTAAATTGATAAAATCGAAAAATTTAGAAATAAATTGATATCCGTATAATAAATCTATAATCCCCACGCTCCTGGTATAAATTTTATGTGGATGAGAGGATGATAGAGCCCTATGGTGACGATAGAAACTCGAGTCATGCAATCGTAAGAGACAGCAACTGGCAAAGCCATTCTTTGATTGACCATCGTTACCTCAAAACATAGGAGACCATGAATCCGACGCAATAGTCTCAATTAAGAAATGGACACCCAACGCCTTCGACGCGGCTCAGTTCGGCATCCGATCTTTATTTTAGGGGGCAATAATGCATCACCGACCATTCAGCTTTAATGAGCCATCGACGTGGTAGGAGAAAGTAATTGCTTGTATTAATTTTGTTAGGTGACGTGACATCAATCCCGTTTGGGAAAATAACTTAAATTCACAGGTTCTCTTAAAAAAAAAAACACTTGTTTTAGTAAAATTTGGATTAATACCACAAAAAACCTCAAATTAATATATTTATAATAAATTTATTCAAAATTAATTTTTTAACTATCAAAAATCCCAAACTGGTATATCGTGACAAATTTACCCTACGTTAATTTCCATTAAATTTTACCATCAAAATACTGAGTTGGATTATACGTGATAGTTGATGGGTATATCGGTTTAAATGGGTCACAGATTTACCCATTTATGATTTTTTGTGATATTAATTCAATTTAATGTAGAGTAAATTTGTCGAAAATGTATTGATTTGAGGTTTTTGGTGGTCAAAAAATTAATTTGGGGTAAATTTGTCACATATGTACCAATTTGGAGTTTTAAGTGGTCAAAAAATTAGTTTAGGATAAATTTATCTCAAGTGTAACAGTTTGGGGGGTTTTTCATGATATTAACCCGTGTGATTTGTATATTATGATTAGCTAGTTCTCTCTATCATCTCTCCATAAACTACGTCTGCTACATAAAATTTTCTCACCTCATTTGGTTTTCTACGTGCCTCTCCCATAAATTTGACAAAATAAAAGTGGGATGATGATATTAGAATTTTCAAAATTTGTGTTGATATGTCACTTTAGTGCTAAAAAATTTTCGGGGTCATTTAAGGCTTAAAATTCGTTACCGTCCTTTGAATAGTCTTTAGCTAACGGTGTCAATTTTTTTTGGACAAAAAATCCAGGAGATTTTTTTAATTAATTTTACCTTTTTCTTTCATACAAGTGGCAGTGATGTGATGCAGTACGAATAAAAAAGACTAAGACTCCGTTCGTTTTCGGAAAAATATTTTTTCGGAAAATATTTTCCCTATTTTCTGGTGTTCGGGGGCGAAAAATGTTTTCCGTGGAAAAATATTTTCCTTCGCCACCCCCAAATCCTTCATTGTTTTGAAGAAAATGATTTCCTCTTTTCACAAAGAGGAAATCATTTTCTCCCAAAGTCAAGGCAAAATTGTCCATAGAAGAGAAAATGTTTTCTGTGGGAGAGGAAGTTAATCGCTAGTCACCGCCATTGCCCGCCGGTCGCCGGTCGCCGCCGGTTGTTGCCAGCCGCCGCCGCCGCCGGTCGTCGATTGCCGCCGACTGTTGCTGGACGCCGCCGGATTGGCGATCGCCGAACACCAGAAAATATTTTCCGAAACTTTTTCAAATTTTAGCTGAATACCATAAAATTGTGTTCCAAAAAAACATTTTTCAAGAAAATGACTTCTGGAAAAATATTTTCCAAAAGAAAAATATTTTCCGGCAAATGAACGGAGCCTAAAGTTACAAAAAGGGGCAAAAAAACTGTAACAGCCCGAATTTCGATGTAATTCCGGGATCAATAAAATTGTCAATATTTCGCATTTCATTTTAGTAAGTCTCGCCCAGAGCTGATCACTCTCGGGATACTAACCCATGGGGTATGGCTAACTGGGAAAATGATACGTGGACTAGGGATTCGATTGTGAATCGGGCACCGATCACGAGAAACGATGAGGGAATATTTTGGGCCAATGTGGGCCGATCTTAGGAAAGGTGATGGAGTTGGTTTGGCCAAGGCCAATGATGTACAATTGGATTGCAGGTGATTCTGCACATCCGAAAGTGCATGTGGCCAATCAGTCTTGAACTTAAACCGAATGATCACGACCTCTAGGACTAGTGATAGTTTCTCAATTTCTCAATGATCGGGACCATCATGACTCGGATAACCCTAGGTCGATACGCATAACTCCTAAATAGCCGCTCGTTAGTGAGAGATCCTGAAATTTGAAAATTAGCGAGTTTTGGTCACGAAATTGGACTCGGACTTCGATTTCGATTTTCGAAGGGTTGTGCGACTATTTTCACGATTTTGACGTCATATTATACTGGCCACTTACGTTTGGAGTTAGTCCGGTCGAAAAATGGAATTTCGACCCGGAAGTCAAAAATTACGATTTTGCCCCTCTGGACCCCGACACTGATTCTAAGGCCGTATGAGGTTATTTTTCGAGGCTGATGCCATTTTAGGGTGGCCACACACATTTGGAAGTGTTACGGTCAAAAATTGGAATTTTGGCTCGGAAGTGAAAAATAATATTATTTTATTTCCAGGACTCCGCAGTTGATTTTTGAAGGCTTAAAGGGCTGTTTTCGCGATTCCGACGCCATATTATGTTGGCTACACCCATTTGGAGTTGATCTAGCCAAAAATTGAAATTTTGCCCCGGGACCGGAAAAATGACCATTTTGCCCCTGGGCCGTTTTCAGTTCCAAATTTTGGGAAATTTATTTGGGATAATTAAGAGTATTATCAGCTCAATTATTAGGGGCCAAATACTATATTGCCCCTCAATTATTTGATCCTATCTCCTTAGAACCGTCGGATTAGGGGTATTTTAGTCAAAACTCCCAGATCGGCGACACGTGGCGCAATTGGGCTGCTATATTTGACCAGATTAGACCAGTCTCTCTCTCCTCCCTCATTTTTTTCGGCCAGCAGCCCCAGAACAGCCCCTCCTCCTTCTTTTTCCTCCTCCGTCGGTTCTCCTCCCCGGCTGCCGGAGCTTGTCGTCGCCGCACGCGCCATCGCCTGTCCAGCCACGCTGCTGTGCCGTCGCCTCAGCCTCACCCTCATCCCGACCATCCTTTCTCTCTCTCTCTCCCTCTTCGGTGTCCCGTACAGTCTGTACGGCGACCGTACGGCCGCTGCGCCAGCCACCACTGCCTCGCCGGCCACCGTCCCCCCCGTCCGTACAAGTTCGTATGACGTCCGTACGGTCCATACAATGTCCGTACGGTGACAGTACGCCGTCTGCTGGGAACACCGCCACCGGTTTCACTGTTCATCGGTGATCGGCCGCCGTTCCTCGTCGTCGTGGTCCAAGATTAAGTGAGTATACCTCCTAAACCCGAATTAGGACTGATAGTGCGATTTTCTGGACTGGCTTAGATATTATCGATGTATTCTGGACTGGTTTAGGTAGTTCTAGTGTATAATTCGGACTGGATTGAGGACTGATTAGTAGAAATAAAATCCGAGGAATTTAGTGGGATTATTATGGATAATTGTTGGACCCAGATTGAGGAAATAGTGGCTGTCCGCATTTTTGAGGAATGTACCGAATTGTGTCGGGCAGCAAGAATTGTTAGCTGGATAACCGGGATTACCCGAGGTGATTGGTTGTTGACTGATTGGTGCTTAATTATGAAATGTTATGTTGTGTGCTCGTGTGGCTGAATCGTGCGGAATGTGATTGGCCAATTGATGGCTTGAATTGTGTATTTGAAATGGGGCGCACGGTATTAATTGGCCAAGTGAGCATGCTATTTGTGAATTGGGCATCATGTGGTGATTTCGATTTGACTGAGTGCCTGTGGTTTATTGATGCTCATGTTGCATTATGTTGCATTTCATGGACACGTATTGGGTGTGCCGAGAATGAGGCGTGTGACGAAATTGTGCGAGAATGCGTGTCTGACATGAGCATGTGATCACCTAATTATGCCCTGATGCGTTTTATGCGGGGCCTAGATAAAATTGGTGATGTACCGTGTGATCACTTAAGGGCCTTCGGGTCGATGCCGTCCCCATGCACTTTATAGCAGGACGATGCTTAGTACGTCCGGATGACGACCAGCCTCATGCACTTTGTAGCAGGCTCGGGTTCGTAAGGAGATCAGTCTTGCGCCTCATGCACTTTGTAGCAGGTTAGAGACACTGGGCCATATCGGTGTTGCGCCTCATGCACTTTGTAGCAGGCTAGACACACCGGGCAGGGAATTGTGTGGACTCGAGTCGTAATAAATATTAATAATCAAGTTAGAGTGCATTGTGAACCAAAATGAGAATATGGCATGAGCATGTGTGTGTGGCACGTGTGACTAGTGTATCCGTGCATGTGCCTTGGGGATTTCAATGAACTGCCTAACTTGCAGGGTAATTATTATGTTTTCTTTGGGCTGAGGGCCCAGGTCATTATTTGGTATTGCTTTTGCCTGTCAGGAGAATGTATGTTAGCCTAGCCTAGGTTTAGGGGTTATACTCGCTGAGATTCGTCTCACGGTTGTAATAACTCACATTTTCAGACCCCCAGCCGTAAAGATGCCGAATCCGCCGCTTTTTGGAATACCTGTACACATACACCAGTATACCAGTACATACCCCGCAGGAAATGGGGAATCTTATGTGAGATACCGATCCGTGGTTTTTGTGAACGTGGAAGAGTATTTCATCAAACGCAGGAGCACGTAGCTTGGTGCTCGCGAGATGCCGACGGAAACCTCGGGCAACCCCTTAGGACTTTTGATGTGCCGGTTGGCCAAGATGGATTGATGATCCCACATATGGCTGATGGTGAGATAGTCAACCCTCAGGATGTGTATGACGTAGATGGCGTTGATGAGTCCATGAATGGGGAGTCCCAAGTAATCGCCGAGGATCCTGATCAGCTCGAAGATGAGGAAGAGGAATTCGAAGACATGGACATAGATGACGAGAAAGAAATTGGGGAGATCGCTGAGGTAGGGTCAGATGTGGAGATAGGAGCTGAGGAAGATGACGAGTTAGGTTTTTACCTGGATCTGGAATTAAAGCTTGATTCAGAGGATGAGAGGATCGCGGCAGAGGCTATGGATTCTGAGGAGTCTGAGGTTCAGGAGGGTTCTTCCGAGGAGTCTTCAGAGTTATCTTATCCTGACTGGGAACCATAGGTTTATTCTAAGCCATAGCTAGTAGTGGGGGCTGGTAACTTTTTGATTATAGCCCTCTTTTTGAGTTAGTCCGACTTCCCTAGCCACTTCCCTTTTTGACTAGGTGGCTGTTGACTGCTGATGTTGTTTCCTTTTTGGTTGTACAAATGGATGTTGTAAAAAGGTTTTTCCTATAGCAATACAAAAATGTATTCCTGTGTGATGGTTGTTCTGCCTTGGTCTCACGTGTTTATTTTGTACGAGTGTATATTAAATATACGTTGTTTCCGCATGTGCCTTATCTCTGATTGTGTGTTGGATCGGTGACGCATCCTGAGAGCGTTGCATCATAATCGACTAGAGGAGGGATGCCCGCGCTTCGTAGGGCTCGGGGCGTGACAAAAACAGAGAGAAAAAGATCAGAGGTGAGGGGGTAGGAAGGGCGAGGAAGGTGCCACCTCTTTATCGCCGGCAAGGGCTGCCACTCTAGCCAGAGCAAGGGGTCCCTTGCTTCGTGGTCGTAGCAGCCCTTGAACGATGGTGATGAGGGCCGCCTTCGCCGCCATGGCCACAACCCTTCACTTGCTCTTGGCGAGAGTCGCAGCCTTCACCTATTGCCGGGCGAGCACCAGCTTGGACTTTTCGGTCCACCAAAAGGTGGGGAGTCAACATAATGACTAATTTGAAGGATGACAACAAATTTTAGGATTTAGATGATTGGAAAAAAAAGTTTTTGTACTAAATATGACGGATCAGCATGAGTTTTTAAGATTTTCATTATCATTATCACAATGAAAATTGGAGCATGTTGTCGTAGCCAACTTCAGTGTCGTGGAATTAGAGATTAGGTACTCTCACTTGACCCACGGGACAAGATTGGTAACTAGTTTTGAAGTGGCCATGTGTGCTAGAGGTCTAGCGGGTGGAGAAAGTGCACAATTTAAATTTGATTTCTTGTGCCGTTACCAAGTGCAACCAATCTCGTTTGATTCGCGTCTTATCTAATTCACAAAATTTTTACTGGATTATATCATGCATTTGAGATTAAACTTTGTGACTCCATTAATTCCACATAACTGTCCCATGAAATGAACTTCCTTTTGTTACTGAAAGAAACTTTACAGTGCTTAAAACCGGTGGTCCCATTATGTACTGTCCATCTAGCGGTTGTCCTTTTCAAAGCCCTAAAGTTTCAATTTGGGTTAATACTATAAAAAACTCTAAACTGATATACATATAATAATTTTACTCCAAATTAATTTTTTGATCACAAAATATCCCAAACTGATACATCTGTAATAAATTTACCCCAAACTAATATTTTGACTACTAAAAACACAAAACTGATATATTTGTGATAAATTTACCCTTTGTTAGTTTCTGTTAAAATGAATTAATACAAAAAAATCACAAATTATTACACTTGTGATAAACGGAGGCTAAAATATAAAACTGACACATCAGTCAATTGTCGTGTGTCATTTAACAAAGTAATTTGACGGTAAAATTTAAAGGAAATAAACCGAGGGTAAATTTGTTATAAATATACCGGTTTGGGATTTTTGTTGGTCAAAATATTAATTTAGTGTAAAATTATCACAGGTGTATCAATTTAAGGTTTTTTTATAGTATTAACCCTTTCAACTTTCCCACATAAGTCATTAGCTACTAGTTTCGACGTATCTATTCGATGGGTGACAATTTGTCCCCCGCCAAAATTGCGATTGACATCCCTCAACTCCAATCAGAGCCGTATTTGATAAACGCACACTTGAAAGTGGATCGGGCCTAAGTCTTTCTTTCGAGCTTAGTCCGCGAATTTCCCTTCATCATGCCTATTACTTAAGAGGTTTTCTATGAGGATCGGAGCTTTTTCTTGCCCAAATTTCAATTAGCTGACAAACTGTTGTGCGTTCACAAAGATGCATATGATCGGCCAACAGTACCCAGTGCCTTCCTCATGGTCGTTATGATGAAAAGCAAGAGCACAACACTCAAGAATTCTTCCTGAACGGCCGGTCTTTCTCGGTTGGAATAGGTTCTTGGAGTACCAACACTGTGTCACCACAACGACGCTTCCGTCGGAGGTATGATCAGCCTACAGTAGAGTGTCTTCCTCGTGGTCGTTATGATGAAAAGCAAGAGCACAACTCTTAAAAGTCCTCCTGAACGGCCGGTCTTTCTCGGTGGGAATAGGTTCTTGGAGTATAGCCATTGTTTCACCATAACGACGCTTCTGTTGGAGGTTTATTCCGCATCAAGAGAGTATGATGGGGAGGCTTAGTGTAACCATTTCAAATATCGGTACTGTTGACACCTAAATTTTATTCAAAGATTTGTCATTTTTTTTTGCATTGTTAAATAGAAAAAAAGAGAACAAAAGGAAAAATAGAGACAATTGGGATTTAGTCCCTACCAAAAACATTGTTTTCATGAAAACATTGCATTTTTTTGCATTGAATATTTGAAGTCATTCATTTGATTTGTCACGTCCGGTTAGCAAATTGAGTTCATAGGACATTTCTGTCAATTTCAATTTAAGGGTATTTTGGTCATTTTGTGAGAATTTTTACCCAAGTTAATTAAAGGGATAATGACAAAAATAATCCCCGAACTTTAGCCCAATGTGCAATTTGGTCCTTAAACTTTTAATTTGTTCAATGTGGTGCGTGAACTTTTGGTATATTTTCAATTTAGTCCCTGAACTACATGAAAATGTTTAATGTAGTCATAGGTGCATTAGTTTGGGATTTTTGATAATAAAAAAATTAGTTCAAGGCAAATTTGTTATAAGTATATCAATTTAGGGTTTCTCGTGGTATTAACCCTTTTATATATCTAACATCAGTGTAAAGAAGATTTTGACAAAATTATACTTTCTCTTGTACTTCAGGTGTAAGCCAAACACTGTAATTTGTCTTTTGTAATTCATTAATTAACTTACCCAATTATAATCTTTCTTAGTTATTGGCCAGCATATGATGCCATGTAATATGACAATGGGTAAGTAATAAAAGAAATTCATATTTCATACCCAAATTAAGTGCTAAAATTACAGGATTTAACACTAAAAAGATTATTTGTGATTGATAACACCTATCACTTTTGACTTGAAATATTAAGTTCTGTAAGAAATAAATTGGGCAGTTCAAACAAGAAGGGATCTACAAAATTTTATCAGCGCGAGACCTTTAATAGCATTAACCTCAGTACAAGTGATATTTCTAAGTTCCACAAATCATGCATTGTTATTATGAAGGTAATCATATCCAGTGCTCAATATCGTTAGCATTAAAAGCTACAAAACCCTTAAAAGTTCAACTACCAATTTGCTCACAGGAAATCCAACATAAGTTATGATTATAAGTATTTAAGGGAAAATATAACGAATATATATCTCTTTTCACTCCTACACCATTTTCATACATCAGCCTTTTCAACTACCAATTTATTACCTAAGTTTTGCCCTTATCACCATCTTGCACCTTCGTATCAATTATCCTTCTGGCTTTATTTACGAATAGATCGTTTCCTTTGAGAAAATGCCCGGTGGTGTTTGGTGGAGGAGAGATGGGGGCTTATGAAGCAGGGGTGACCGATTCCCAGTCCGATCCGGTCCCACCTGGGAACTGAGAATTGGACCGCGAGGACCAGTTCCTACTTTCTAGGACCGGGGACCGGACCGGTTCGATTCCACTTTACATACAATGCAGATTAAGATGAAGGCAGATGATCCACGAAAATTAGCATGCAGAAGAATACTTTCTCAATATTCAGTTTAATAAATCACTACGGTCATGTTAGCAAGACCGTCTATTCAACATGTAAGAGGAATTCGCAGTAGCTACTCTTCTTTTCCCATTAAGACCTTTCAATTTTGTTCCACTACCTTGATTACAGGAAATCTTGAAAAGGCTGTCCGTCTGAGACTGAAAGTCGAGGGAGAGCCGAGCGCCGTTCACGTCGAGCGAGGTGTGAGTCGAGAGGGAAATGCGTTGACGTTGAGCGAGGTGTGAGGCTACAGGGAAAGTCATCGACATAGAGTGAGGCGAGAGGCGACGCTGCGAGAGGGAAATGTGTTAGATGTAGAGTGAGGCATGAGTCGTCAAGGTGAGGCCACGCTGCTGCAAGAGGAGGCGTTGTAGAGCAAGTGAGGGGTTAGGTGAGAGGGAAAGGCAAGACTCGAGAGGGAAGGAAGTTGGAAGTGGGGGAAAGGGAATTGGGAAAGGAATTAGATTAGGGTTTCTTTTCTTCAGATTTTAAAAAAATTAAAATATATATAGTCGGTTCGGTCCGGTCGGTTCACTTCCCACGCTAGAATTGAAAACCGGACCGATCAATCATTGATTCCAAAAATAGAAATTTAGGATCGGACCGGGAGCCCCTGGAACTGCCCATAACTAACCGGTCGGGGCGGTCCCGGTCTGGTCGGTCCGATATGCTCACCGCTATTACGGAGTGATGGATGCTAGGACTTGCAGGAGAGTTTGGGGGATTTGAAATGGAGGAAATTTGGCCTTTTCATAATAGGATTCTATTTAGAGGCAATGAATTGATGTTTTAAAAAGGTAGAGGTATTTTATGGTTTTTTGGAGAAAGCTGAACTAAATCTTTTAATATTATGTGATATTTAATTGTTATTAAGTGTCTAGGTCCGTTCGGAATGCATGCACCCTTTCTGAGATTTTCATGGATTAGATTTAAGATTCATCCTCGGGTGCAACAACTGTATGTACGTCCAGAGCACATGAACAATCAATTCGGGAAATGCTATTAACGAGATGAATAAGAGAGGGATCAAAGTTAAAAGTATTTTATATTACGAAGTAGGGGTATAATCGAGTCAAGCTACTTGCCAATAGCTTGGCTCGATTTGAAGATCAGTTGAGATCGTCTCGCCTAATTTTGAGTCAAGCTCAACTACTAAAGTATCTTGTTAAGTCGAGCTCAAGCATGTCGATATTAAACTTGACCTGCCCATGAGTCTAATCAAGCTTAATAGATTTTTAAGTATTTATTTTAAATTATTTTATAGGGTTAATATCATGAAAAATTTCAAACTGGTATACCTGTGACAAATTTATTCCAAACTAATTTTTTGATCATAAAAAACCCCAAACTGGTATACCTGTGATAATTTTACCCAAAACTAATTTTTTGACCACAAAAAACCTAAAACTGGTAGAGTCGTAATAAATTCACCTTCCGTTAATTTCAATTAAATTGGGTTAATGCAAAAAAAAAATCACAAACTAGTACACCTGTGATAAATGGAGGGTAAAACCCAAAACTGATATATCTATCAACTACCGGGTGTCATTTAAAAAAGCAATTTAACGATAAAATTTAACGGAAACTAACACAAGGTAAAATTATCACAGATGTACCAGTTTGGAATTTTTAGTGGTCGAAAAATTAGTTTAGGATAAAATTATCATAGGGGTACCGGTTTGGAGTTTTTCGTGGTATTAATCCTATTTTATAATATACAAAGTACATAGAGAAATCCTTAACATTACCTGTTTCGCCCGCATATATACAACTGCCAGGAGACGAGTTGAACTTTTGAAGCTCGAGTTAGAGATTGAGCATGAGCTTCCGTATAACTCCTATATAATCAAGTCAAGTTCAAGTCGAGCTCAAATAATTGCCATTTTCATTTGAGTCGAGTTCAAGTACGATTTTTATATTCGATTGCGATCGAGTTGAGTTTCAAGTACCGAACATACGAGTCAATTCATGTTAAGAATTCGACACTGAATCGACTAGACCCAATCGAAACCCTACCAAGGGGGAAGAATCTTGGAACGGGATGCATTGAGGACGAAAAACTTTTGCCTGGGCTCCCACCATCGCCATTTCTCTCCCCATGTGGAAAGAAAATGGAGAGCCTCACTTGGAACTCCAATTTTGACCTTAGAGTCTACTCTTTTGTCATTTGCGCGCAGGTGACCAACCGAGAAAGGTCTTGCTGCGGATATTCTTGTCCCTTTCCTAGATGAGACGCGAGTCAAATGTGGCTGCTCTCGAGGTGGCTAAATAGGTGTTAATGGTGTGTTTGTTCTGTAAAAAATAATGGGTTAATATTAAAAAAAACTCTAAACTGATACGCTTATAATAAATTTACTCCAAACTCTTATGATAAATTTACCCTCCATTAGTTTTCGTTAAATTTTACAGTCAAATTGCTAAATTAAATGACACGTGATAGTTGACGGGTTCACCGGGTTGGAATTTTACCTATCCGTTTGTTACATATTTACCAATTTTTTATTTTTCATAGTATTAATCCAATTTAATGGAGGATAAATTTGTCACAAGTATACCAGTTTGGGGTATTTGGTGGTCCAAAAATTAGTTTGGAGTAAATTTATCACAATTGTATCAATTTGGGATTTTTCGTGGTATTAATCCAAAAATAAATGATTTGAAAAACATTTTACTAAAAATAATTATCTATATCGCTCAGAAAAACAAATGAACAAAAGATATGTTCATCATCCGCGAAAATGTTTAAGATCTTTTTGTCTTCTATCGTCTTCGTTTTCGTTTTCTACTATGGGAATCTTTTTGTAACAGTGATTTCAAGGTAAGGATTTAGTCCTAGTACCTAAAAAATAAAAACAATGTCTAGATTTTTTTTTATGGAAATCTAATCTAATACTATTATAGTATTTCAGTAATCCATGGAGGCCTCAAGTACTTTTTTTTTTATGTCTTTTCCTTTCTTATTTCTAAACAATAACCTACTACCAAAAAAAAAAAAAGAGAGTTTGTCTATTATACGGGATGCCACTCCACCTCACAGAGCTTTAACTTTTCTATTTATTTTTCCTCTTTAAATATTTAAAAAAAGTGGTGAATTCTCAATAAAAAATACTTTAGTTTAAATAGAAAAAGCATAAAAGATAGTTAGCATTTTTTAATGAACCCCATGCATGAATATTTGGGATTTTTTTTTTATCTATTTGGTCTTGTCATTTTATACTGAAATATTAGATTAAAATAAAGTAATTAATCAAATGACCTAACAATTTACTATAATGTTGATGGATTAATATTTGATCCAATAATCTAATGACAAACAAACTTTTGTGCATTGTTGTGCATCAATTGCATCTCATTGATTTCAAGAAGCGATAGGACAAACAATTCTTGCACAGAACTCTCTTATTTTACCTATCTTCAAATAGTTTTCATTTACTTTCTTTATGACACATGACATTAATTATTTTTTGATTTGTTTTACGTCCTATGAGATTAAATTTGTTATGTAATATGATGTATCAGATCCTCGTCAAGTGGTTTATTGTCGCCCAAATGCATGCAGAGACTTTTTCGTTTTTTTCAAAGCATGTAGAGACTCGAAATACCAAATAATATAACAAAGTATAATTGGCTATGCAAAAGAAAAAAGATTAGCAAGTCATTTTATGAACACCCAACGAGTGCTTATCACATAGTACACTGGGAACGAATTATTCAGCATCGGACTTTCTCATTGATTCGTACGCCAGTTCACTCTCCAAAGAAAGCTAAAAGCTTTCAAAAATCTCAGTGACAAGCCAAGGCAAGGCAACCTGTTTCCTTGCTAGCCATGAGAAACTCGTCGTTTCTCCTTGTGCTTGTTCTCTCCCTTCTTCACATATCTTCTCAAGCTTCCTCTGCAAATCGTTTCGCTTTGCACCGAGGCTCCTCCCTCTCCGTCGACAATCCCGATGATGTGCTGATCTCAAACTCGGGAGTCTTCTCCGCTGGGTTTTACCCCGTCGGTGAAAACGCTTACTGCTTCGCTGTCTGGTTCAGCAGGCCACCTTGCAGCGGCCAAGATTGCACCATTGTTTGGATGGCAAACCGCGATAAACCCGTCAATGGAAGACACTCAAAGTTTTCCCTAAAGAAAAATGGCAATCTCGTGCTAACTGACGCCGGCCAGGCCATTGTTTGGGCTCAAAACACAGTCTCACTCTCATCCTCACCGGTTCATCAGTTACAGCTCCTAGACTCTGGTAATCTTGTTCTTCGGGACAGAGAAAACAGAGTCACGGTTTGGCAAAGCTTCGACTCTCCGACTGACACGCTCCTTCCAGAACAGAACCTCACAAGGGACACGCCCCTCGTTTCCTCTCGGAGCAAACGCAATTTCTCTTCAGGTTATTACAAGTTGTATTTCGACAACGACAACGTCCTTCGTCTCCTCTTCGATGGGCCTTCGTTCTCGAGTGTGTACTGGCCAGACCCGAGCAAAGTGAGCTGGGAAGTAGGAAGAACAACTTACAATGACAGTAGAGTTGCCATGCTCGATTCCTTCGGCAATTTCACTTCATCCGACGATCTGAAGTTCCTGTCATCAGATTTCGGCATGAAAACCGAAAGAATACTGAAGGTTGATCATGATGGTAATGTCAGGGTGTATAGCAGAGGGGGAGGAGGCGAATGGGTTGTGACATGGCAAGCCATAACTGAGCCATGTACAGTTCATGGGATTTGTGGACCAAATGGCGTTTGCAGTTACAGCCCAAGTGAGGGAAGGAGTTGCTCTTGTGCTCCTGGATATGTGTGGAAACATAAAACTGATTGGACTCAAGGATGTGTGCCAAAATTCAAGAGCTTCTGCAACAAGAATTCCGAAACTCAGGTCGATTTCCTTGTTTTGCCTCATCATGATTTCTACGGATATGATATCGACTACTTTCCGAACGTTACCTTGGTGGCGTGCAAGGAAATGTGCGTTAATCTTTGCAACTGTAGAGGTTTTCAATACAAATTTAACGAGGACACTGGCTCTTTTGATTGTTACATCAAGATACTTCTGTTAAATGGATGTATTTCGTTGCAACAAATTGGGAGCATGTATATAAAACTACCAAAAGCCAATCTCTCTTCTTATCAAATACCCATGAAAGAATTCAATACGCTGCCCTGCCCACCGAAAGATCAAGAAGTTATCTTACCGAGGACTTATCTGAAAAGTCACAGAAATCTGGTACTTGAGATCCTGCTCATTTGTGCTATGGTATTAGCTGTAGTGGAAGCTGTTGTTGTCTTCCTCACATGGTCCTTCTTGATTGGAGCTGGTCGCCATAAAGGTGGAGCTTATGTAAACGGATATTATCCTGCAGCGACAGGATGCAGGAGATTCACATATGCTGAGCTAAAGAAAGCAACCAAAAACTTTCGTGAAGAGATTGGAAGAGGAAGCAGGGGGATTGTGTACAGGGGCCTCTTGCAGGATCACCGGGTAGCTGCGGTCAAGCGGCTGTACGGCGTTAACCAAGGAGAAGAGGCGTTCCTGGCTGAAGTGACAACGATTGGTAATCTGAATCACAAGAACCTAATCGAGATGTGGGGGTACTGTGCGGAGGGCAAGCACAGGCTCCTGGTTTATGAGTTCATGGATCACGGTTCCTTGTCTGAAAATCTTTCTTCCCCACAACTTGACTGGACCAAAAGGTTCGAGATCGCCGTAGGATCGGCCAAAGGGCTTGCCTATCTTCATGACGAGTTTTTAGAATGGGTTCTCCATTGCGATGTGAAACCACAGAATATACTTCTTGATTCCAATTACCAAGCAAAGGTGGCGGATTTTGGGCTCTCTAAGCTTCTTAATAGTAAGGGCCCTAAGGATACCAGTTTCTCAAGAGTCGGTGGAACAAGAGGTTACAGGGCTCCTGAATGGGTTGACCACTTGCCAATCACCTCAAAAGTGGATGTGTATAGCTATGGAATCGTCCTGTTGGAGATGCTCACTGAAAGGAACCCGAGTGGACGTCATGCACTCTATGGAGAAGTAAAAGGCGGGTACAAAAGATCCACTTCTTGGTTGAGAGAGAAGATGAAACCAGGAGTTGCGATGGAGACGTGGATAACGGAATATCTTGATCCAGCCATAAGAGGGAATTTGGACATTAAGAAGATCAAAGTTTTGGTTTCGGTGGCCCTTCAGTGTGTGGAGGAAGACAGGGATGCACGACCCACCATGAGCCAGGTGGTTGAGATGCTTCTGCGCCATGAAAATGGGGCTGTGTAATGACAAAAGCATAGCTCCTCTTCTGTGTATTTCTGTACTAGTTAACGATGACAAGGTAGTAGTCTTTGGATGCATAAAGCTAGGAAAGATCAATTAGTATGCAACTTCTCTTTCATCTCTGTTTTGTACTTACAAATTTGGAATGATCATTTCGCATGCGTTCCTTGGAAAGATCATTCAGCAACGAGCAGTATTACTCTCTTGTTCATCCATACGTTTGGTGCGAATAATCAGTATACCAGTCTAATGTATGTAATAAGAACGGAGATTTGTTTGGAGACAATACTTTTGGTCATGGCTGGTGAATTACACGGCAGACAGTATGATTATACAAACAACTTGTGCAGAGAAGTGTCTAGAAGTGCATTTGACGCACGAGATAGTCGACTTCTTTTAAAAGCATCCAATATGTTCAAGCTGCATGGTTTAATATCCAATTACAAAGATGCTCTTGCGATCGCAAGAAAAATAATATGCAAAAAATTATAACAAAATAAATATTCACATCAATCGAATTCTTCACTAGAGCTTATGCGGAATTTTGTTTAGAGTAGATCCGAATACCGTCATTTAGGTTTATTCTCGGATTAAAAGAAAATATATGAGAGATAAAATTGCAATATTTATTGATTGACGATATAAGTAAATGGAATATTTCGAGCACACAATATAATATAAACAATTGAGAAATATTAAAGCAGAAATCATAGTTTCCTCCAATTATTAGAATACCCATTTGTGCCATTGACTTGGTGTGGAAAATGTTAGCACAATAATTTGTGTGTATCTTTATTATTTTGACAAGGGTTGATGGGTGTCTCATCCTTCATGATAATGTATCACATCTTATTTATTTGGGAAAAGGCCACAAAAAAATCCTCAAATTATGCCTACTATGACTCATTATTATGCTCAATGTGACATATTTACCCTAAACTTTTTCTTATGTCTTAAAAAACCTCAAATTTGTATTTATGTGACGCATTTTTCCTCCGTTAAAGTTCATTCAGATGAATTTTTAGTCAAAAGAGCGTCATTTTTATTTCATTTAAGTCACGTGAGGCCAACATTGTTTGTTTTATAGTGTTCATTTAGGCAAATTCTTAATGGTTCTTAAAGTTTGAATGAAGGTAAATATGTCACTCGGGTACAAGTTCGAGATTTTTTATATTATGAAAAAAAATTAAGGTAAATGTGTCGGTGAATATAGTTTAGGATTTTTGGTGACTTTAGCCGACTTTTTCCCTTTTTATTTTGACAAGAGAATTGTTGGATATCTTATAGAGATATGCATATTCAATTTAAGTTTAAATTTGTAATATTTCTTTCCCAAGAATGCATATCAGGATTCCCTTGATTTTTATTTTCCAAATAAGAATATTCAAATATTATTCCTTCCTTTTCTTGTGACAAGATGGAAGTTGGCTTGGGGAATTGAGATTGGACTTTTGACCTCAGAGTCGATCGGGCATAAGCTTTCTAAGAGAAAGAAAGAGGAAGAAGTTCACTTTTTTTCGCGGTTCGCTTTCCTCACAATTAAGATGATACCTTTACCATATACGACAATAAATAGCAGTAATTCTTGGAGAGCAAGACTAGTGAATGAAGACCTTCTTTGGACTTAGGTCAAGTAAGACAAAATTGAAATGCGATTTTAACATTAAGGGCATAAAGACATTAAAAGTGCCAAATATTTCGTATAACGCTCACTTTGTTATCAAAAGTTTTGGTCGGCTCAATGAAGTACTAAATCGGAGAAAAAATAACCTTTCTGATTTTACTTAAATGCCTCCGGTGACAAATTCCGGTAAAAAGTTCTTTGTGACTTTTCAAATTAATACGTGATTTTTTTAAAAGAAATTGCGTTCCAACGCAGAAATACTTTTTCCATTCTGGCAAAATAAACAAAACGAACATAGTTTAATTTAGGGAAAACACACACTCTCTCTCTCTTTGTGAAGATGAGGGCACAAACTTCTGCTTTCACATGGAGAAACGGAGCTCTGTCTTAGCATGGAGTTGGCTTTCGTGACGCTTCGATTCTCGTTCCCTGTAGCTCAGGACAGTATAATATGACGCATGGGCAAAGAACGGACCCATTCTTCAAGTTTGGAGGAGGAAGAGGAGGCCTTGCAATCAACCTGTGGTCGTTAACTTTAGCACCTCGATTCCTTACCGAAGAGAAATCTTGATCGTGATTAAGGTTGCGATGACAGGAGGGAGCGTTGGAAGCTTTTTCCGGTTAAGATCGACTTCAGTGGCCGAAAAACAGAGAGAAACAGAGTATTCTCTGTGCTTTCTCAAAAGGACCGGCAGTGAGGTGAACGACAACGAGCGATGAAGAGTAGTCACGAGCAGAGGAAATCCGAAGCTCCATGTTCTAGCTGTGTTCTTTTCGCACTAAAATCTTTACGCCGTTCTCGTTGAGAAAACCCAAGGTCCCCCTTCTCAATGACGTCCACCAAATCCGAAGCTTCATTGAAACGAATTTGAGCCGCTTGTTGTGCTCCTGCTCCCCATTTCAAGCTTCAGCTGTTCATTTTGGAGCTGTCTATAGCAAGAATTAGGGTGCAAGATGTGCCCCAAAAAAATCGAATTAGGGTTTCGAATTTGGGAAGATGCTTGATTGTTCAATTTAGGATTTATATTTTGGGTAAAACATGTAGACAATGTTGTTTAAGGGTATATATGCTAACTAGGTACGCTGGTGAGCTATGTCAGTCAGAGAAATTGATAAAATATGGTCATGTCGGATTTCGGATAACTCAAATTGAAGTTGGCATTTAAGTGATTTTTTTTAAGTTGTACTTAAGTGATCCGAAAAAATCTTTTGACACTAAAGTTGACGTCGTACGAAACTTTTGGTACTTCCAATGTGCTTATGCCTAGCATTAAGGGTGGATTTGTCTTGCAAAAAATAAAGGAATTTGGAAAAATATTTTCCTAGAAATAATTCGCTTATATTGCTTATAAATATGAATAAATGAAAAATATTTATCATAAATATAAGTATCGACTCCATGAAATTGGCTTGGTAGTTAATGTGTATGATTCGTATTGTAAAGTATATGTTCCATTGTTACATCATGAAGTATTATTATATCTTTGGACTGCCTAACCAGATTTTTGAACTCAAGTCTTAATCATAAAACTTTAGTTTATAGATACAAAAAGTTTGTCGAATCTAAGTGTTGAAAACCACATCTCACGAAAGATTTTCTTTCACGTCAACGGTGGAGAAACGGCGTGGGAAGAAGGGAAGCGGGCGTCATAGTCCAGCTCCGTCGGTGTGTCCAATGAAAGGCGCGAGAAATCCAACATAAAATTCTAGTCTTTAGTGAAGTTCTTGCATGAGCACATCGAGCACGCCTTTTAGACTTTAAGAAAAGTTGGAGATAAAAATTTATAAAGCCGCAGTCTCTTGAAGATGCTAGTTTTGTCATAATTTTCAAGAGGGAAAATGATACAAATGGTCTATATATTTTTAATTTATTCAATATGATTCATGAACTTTAACCTAATGTGCAACGTATTTCCTAAACTTTTAATTTGTTCAATGTGATTTATGAACTTTTAGTACATGTTAAACTTAATCCCTGAACTATACGAAAATGTTCAATGTTTTCGGAGAGCTTGTCTGCATGGTAAGCTCTTTTTTATGTCGTCTGACTTGCTTCCCAAGCAAATCTAAGTGACTAGTCTATCCACTGATTATATATGTTGATTTGCAACAGGAATGTATCGATCAAGCGATGGATTGCCTTCATTGCAGCCAACAGTAGAAGTAGGTGCAATTTTGTCGGCGATGTTATAGTCTGGTTAGTCTTTCATATGGGGAAGTATTTTTTTCCCGAAATCGTTTGACATGAACAACAGATGCTACCAGGCAGCTCTTATTTCCTGTAGTATCTTCGACTCCATATTGTACTTGCTGAGGTTAGTGTACACATTATTTCCTCCAGTTCTCGCTCATCTCTGTGGATAGCACCATCAAACATCAAGGCAAGCGTTTAAAGGTGTTTATTGTGTTTGCATTTTCACGTTAATGGCAGGCACTAGCGAAGAAAATCTAGTAAGAATAATACATAGGACCACTGGTTTTGCCGCGATGTTGGGTTTGAGTGGTGAGGAAAATACAATGTTACATTTACCACCGCTAGGAGATCATAATGCAGTGGCGATACTTAAACTCTCCCGATCATATTGTTCGAGTAGTCAAGTCGACTACTCGAACAATAGGATCGGGATAGTAACTTGTACACACAGAAACTCCATCACAAATATGAACAGAAATTTCAGTTCTTCGTTAATTCGGGAAAATGGTCATAATTTTGTCAATTTAGATTGGATTGACTCGATTCCAAAGAAAAAATAATGAAGACTCCTGGATCTACAACTTTTGTGTTTTGAGTTTTCTTAGATAAGTACTGTGGAGCTGTCAATTTCAGAAAGAAGTAGACGGTCGTTACTGATCAGGTTGCAAGAAGTAAATTTCATTAATCAAATTCAGTCTATCTTCGTACATAAACTTGATGGCCTTTTACAGTACAAGAAAAAGCAATAGACTAAAAGCAAATCTAGAAACTGGAAGTTATTAAATGTACAATGCTTGTGACCGTCTCAAGGAGTCGTGATGCAAGCTTCGAAACATTAAAAATTACAAAGCCTACATGACAAAGTAAAAAATGAGGCTTTTCACTTATCGATGAGGCTCTTGATGTTTGTCGATCTTGAATACGAGCCCATCTTTTTCGCTAAACGAGCTAGTCTTGAATACAAGCTGCGTCACATCTACTCGGCTAGGTGCTTTGGTGTTGCTATTATCTACAACAACCACAAAGTCTGAGATGACCAGGTAAAGCCCCTCTCTCTCTCTCCCTCTAAACCAAGCTTTACTACATGAATAACACATTGGGAGCTAGCTAAAACATGCAAATCATTTGCATTTAGGGTAGCGAGAACTTTGGTTCCTCTGGTTTGATGATCCCTTTTATCCAAAGATGTTATGTGCGCATTTGGACTTGATATTATTGCCAAGAGATGATGATTTTAGGCTAGTAGTAATTGATATTTGTGAATGTGGACGTTCATGTGCAGTGGATCTTCTGGTTTGGACAATTTGTGAGGCACCACCAGCAGCAGGATACAACCAGAACATCCTCAGAGCATATTCCATCAAGGCCCATGGATCCTTTCGCAGCTACCCCACCAACTAAAATCTTTCCTGTTTTTTTTAATTTTTTTTTTATTTTTGCCTTTTTATCCCGTTTGTTTGTTTTTGTGAATGAGAGAGAACTATGATGATGGATGCACATTCCGCGTGTCTCGAGGAAACACACCTAGTACTAATAGGATGGGCAAATGATGCTCAAACGATGTAACAATACTGATGAGGTTTTGAGTTAGCGTCTTTCTATCTTCAGATGAAACATTATCATGTCTCGATTGAGGGCTGAATAAATATATCATTTTAGATTCTTTTTTTTTTTTGGTAAGATATCATTTTAGATTCTTCATCATTGATAAAAGAAAGAAGTTTGGAACGACGGATTCATAACTTGTTGATCAAATTTGGGCCACATGCCGAAATTTTGCCCTATGTCTTAGCACATGACTATCGCAAAAGTAAAATGAGAGCGAACATCTACTCAGTTTCAACTTTAACTGTACACAAATTAAATTTTCTATCTAAGATCAAATGATCAATGTATATGAATTGCATTTAATGAAGATAGTTCAATCTCTAATTACAATATCAAATCATAGACATCCTCTTATTCTTTTTTTCTCAAGCGTGATTAAAGGCCCTTGATGGCTTAATCTCAAACATCTCCAAATATGGATCCTCTTTATAGATCAGACCTGAAGGTATGCATCAAATCATATAAGTAATATATGAAATAAGTGGATTTTAAAAGGACTTAAAACTAAATAAAATGTGAACTTTCAAATAAGTCGCAACTTTTGTTGTGGTGGAATACATTCAAGAATACATTGGAATACACTTTCTTCTTATCAAATTTTTAATTTATATTCAATAAGTTATAGAAGTTGAGTCCAGCAAACCACTAAACTAATGCTAATTTAATAAATGGAGGGTATCCCATGTGGTTCATTATGTGGCAACTACAGAGTTAAAGTTAAGTGTCATGTGACGAGCATATAAGCGAGCATTTTCTTAGCTTCAATTTTAGCTATACATAATAGATTTGTTTCCACTGAGTTATTAGATATGCAATTATAGATATGCAAAATACACACAGGCAAAGTGAAACTATCTTTCTTAATTTCGTGCATCCAAAATGATTACATCCAAAAACTACTGCCTTATACTTCTAGGTATGCAAAGACTGTGGACCTACAATTGTATTTTTATTGATGACATATATAGACATAACTGAGGACCAAAGCTATTATCAGTTTCTGACTACGCATCTTCGTCTTTACAACGTAGAAGCATCTCAACCACCTGGCTCATGGTGGGTCTTGCATCTCTGTCTTCCTCCGCGCACTTAAGAGCCGCTGCAACTAAAACTTCAATCTTCCTAATGTCATATCCCCCTCTTACGCTTGGATCCACAATATCCTCTATCCATGTCTGCATTGGAACTCCGAGTCCCTTCTTCTCTCGCACCCACGATGTCAGTATTTTAGTCTCCCGCACATCACTACCCTCAATCTTGTCATACTCTCCAGTGGGACTCCTTCCAGTCACCATCTCCAGCAAGACAATTCCATAGCTATACACATCCACTTTGGAGGTGATTGGGAAATTGTAAATCCATTCGGGAGCCATGTAACCTCTTGTCCCTCGGATTTTTGAGAAGCTTGAGTTCTTGAGGCCCTCTCTCTTGAGTATCTTAGAGAGTCCGAAATCTGCCACCTTTGGTTGGTATGTGGAATCAAGTAGTATGTTTTGTGGTTTCACATCACAATGAAGAACCCACTCTAGGCATTCTTCATGAAGATAAGCGAGTCCTCTGGCTGATCCTACGGCAATTTCAAACCTCTTGGACCAATCGAGTTCAGTTGAGGAAGACAAGTTTTCTGCTAACGAACCATGTTCCATGAATTCGTAGATCAGAAGCCGGTGCTTTCCTTCTGCGCAGTACCCCCACATGTCAATCAAGTTCATGTGGTGAAGATTTCCTATGGTGCACACTTCTGCGAGAAACTCATTCTCTCCTTGGTTAGCCTCATTAAGCCGCTTGACTGCTGCAACCCTGCAATCTGACAACACCGCCTTGTATACAGTTCCTCCACTTCCTCTTCCAATTTCTTCACTGAAATTCCGTGTTGCCTTCTTTAGCTCATCGTATGTGAACCGTCGGAATCCAGTCGGCCCTGCATGGTATCCTTCGGTGTGAGCCCCACCTTTCTCTGGGCGGCTTCTATATAAGAAGAACCAAACCATGAGCACCAATATCGCCTCCACTCCGGCTATTACCCCAGCAAAAATGAGCAAAAACTTGACTGCCCAACTCTCTTGTCTTTTTAGATAAGTCCTTGGTAGCGTAATTTCTTTGGCCTTACAATGCAGAGTGGCATGTTCTATTTTCGGTATGTCGGAAGAAGAGAGATTGAATTTTGGGAGCCTGAAGTGGATGCCCCCATCAACACTGGGTGAATAATGGCCATTTAACAACAATACCTTGGGGTAACAGTTAGAGAATTTATACTGGAAACCTAAGCAATTACACAAATCCAAACATAACTTCTTGCACATTTCGAGTGTATAACCTGGGAAGAAGCCTTTGTCATACCCATAAAAATCAGAATGTGGTAACTCAATGAATTCGGTCTCGACTTTGCTATCACAGAAGCTGTTGAATCTGGGTTTGCATCCTTGAGTCCAGTCATAAAGGTTTTCCCGCTCATATCCCGGAACACAAATGCAACTTCTTCCCTCTCTAGGATTGTATGTACACAGGCTATTAGGTCCGCAAATGCCATGAACTGTGCATGGGTCAGATTTGGCTTGCCATGAAACCATCCATTCCCCTGCATCAGATCGACTGTAAACCCGAAGATTACCATCGTGATCAACCGTCAATCTCCTCTGAATTTTTGCACCATAATCAGCTGTTAAGAAAGTCATATCATCAGATGAATTGAAATTCCCATAGTGATCAAGCATTGCAACTCTACTATCATTATAAGTGGTTCTTCCAGCCTCCCAACTATTAAGCCATGGATCTGGCCAATAGACGCTTGAAATCTTAGGGCCACTGAAGAGAAGATGAAGAAGGTTATCGTTATCAAAGTAAAGCTTGTAATAACCAGAAGAAAAGTTGTTCTTGCTTCGAGATGAAATGAGCGGTGCGTTTGGGGTGAGCTTTTGTTCTGGAAGAAGCGTGTCGGTTGGGGAGTCAAAGCTTTGCCAAAAAGTGGCATGCTTGTCGTCACGAAGAACAAGATTTCCTGTGTCGAGGAGTTGCAAGTTCATGAAGGACCTTGAGGGGGAACCTGTGTTTGTGGACCAAACAACTGTCCCCCCAGCGTCGATCAACTGAAGGTCACCATTCTCTCTTAGAGAAAGCTTGGAGGATCTTCCATTGACTGGTTCGTCACGGTTTGCCATCCAAACTACGGAGCAGTTAGGGATACTGCAAGATGGCTTGCTAAACCAGATCGAGAAGCAATAAGCATTTCGTCCGACGGGAAAAAAGCCGGCGGAGAAAGCACCATCATTCGATGTCAAGACGTCATCCGCATTCCCAACGGAGAGAGAGGAGCCTTCTTGCAAAGTGAGACGAATAGAAGATGTGAACGAAAAGGATAAGAACAGTGAGAAAGCAAGCAACCAATGTGAATTCCCCATGGCATTCATGGGTTTTTGGTGAACTCTCTTATGGGGGGTCATCTGCGAGATGGTAGGAGAATTTACTTCCGTTATATAGCAGTAGCACCATCCATCGGTGGGGACATTTGTAGTTATTGGCTCTGATTAAAATATTACAGCAGAGACTTCTGGGAGAAAACCAAAGCATGCTTTTGACAGGTAGATCGTTGACCACATTTTTTTCCTCCCAAGCCGCCATCATTTCTTGGATGATGGAAGAAGTTCCTATGATTTTCTGAATTTGCCTTACCACAACGAAGTCCTCCATTAAAATTATAACGCTTGTCCACTACTTAGTTTCATACTAGCCACATAGTTATGTGTCCAATTTTGATTGATGTATCTCGTTCTAGTTTGATGTTCTCAACACGATATAAATTGTAGCACTTGGCTAGTTATGAGTCTTTCTTTAAGAAGAAATGCAAAGTGCGTCAAATTGAATGAAATAGATATTATAAGATCCATATTTGACAATCAATCAAAATTGCATCACATAGTATATTGGTTTAATTTATAGATCAATCTTAATATATGTAATAGGGGACAGCCGTCCGGGGGGTAGGAGACTTTCCTACTTCCAAGTTGCCCGACAAAATGGGAAGAGTCATCCTGGAGTTAGTAATAGCTACTGTAGCTAAAATTTAAAGATATATGAGAAAGAGATGTGACCAATTGACAAGATTTTAATGGCAGTTAAGTTTGTGCCAGTGTCAATAGGTATGTGTCCTTGCTGGTAGAAAGATTGGGAGAGGGGGGATGGGGATGCTGGTATCACAGTTGTGGGGTTCGACTCCTGTGCTCTGCAAGAGGCAGAGCAGAAAAAGTTAGACAGTTAAGAGAATTAGAGATAGGATATACAAAAAAAAAGTCTTTGCCAGGGAATCCTAATTTTTCTATTGCATAGAAACTGCTCGACTACTGGGTGTAGGATATTTTAGGTTTTATTCTAACTTGCATCCCATGGTGCGGCAATGACGTGCTTGTGTAAAATGAACAGTAGTTATAGCTCGAATCAAACATCCCGTCCATAGATTCACTTAAATTTTTTTTTTTAATTTTTTGAAATTTGAATAATAGTTTAAACTTTGAAAGGACCGTAGAAAATTACTTTCTGCACAAACTTAATTCTAAACAATCACACCCCTAAGACCAAATGTATATCCCCACAGCTTACTATCAATTATTTAATGTTAAAGTAGCAAAATACAAAATATGAGTCCGCTCAGTCTAGTTCGAAAGTAAAAAAATTTACCAAAGGCATATGACTTAGTATCCATCACCTGTGCTCTTTTCTAATGGGAAAATTACAAATGGTCTATAAATTAAGCTTAGGGCACAAATGATAACTATTATGTTTCCCTATTTTTCTATTTTTTTTTGTTCTCGAGAACATGTTTGGAACATAAATCCGTTCGGTGAAATAATTTCATTTTTTTATTTCTGGGGCAAATTTTGACCGAGAAATATATTTGGAACAGAAATGAGAAGTTAAATTTTTTTACTATATTTCTGGGACAGAA
Source organism: Syzygium jambos (assembly GCA_031216235.1). Taxonomy (NCBI): domain Eukaryota; kingdom Viridiplantae; phylum Streptophyta; class Magnoliopsida; order Myrtales; family Myrtaceae; genus Syzygium; species Syzygium jambos. The sequence goes on from CM062225.1 coordinate 24,175,608, forward strand.
ATAGAAATAACAACTTTCTTTTATTGCTTACTCTTGTCACCCACCGCCGTTCATTCACTGCTAGCCATCGCCCGTCCGCCACCACCTACCACTACTTGCTGGCTGGCTGTCCGCCGTCACCCGTTGTCACTGCCGCTCATTGGCTGTTTGCTGTCACTGCCGCCACTGTAGCCCCTCGCCGTTGCTTGCCAGTCGTCCGCTGCCACTCACCGTCCGGCAAGAATAGAAATTTTGCATCGTTATCAAACGAATTTCTATTTCAGGAATAGAAATTTTGCATCGTTATTAAACACTACTTTCTATTTAGAAACTCGTCCGGAAAAAAGAAATGGATTTTTTAATTTCTAACCAAAAATAGGGCCGGAAAAAGGAAATGTTGTCATTTGCGCTCTTAATGTACAATGTTATCTTTAAACTTTTAATTCATTTATTTTGATTCTTGAACTATCCCTAAATGTTTAATTTAGTCTCGAACTTTCAATTTATTCAATCTAATCCCTCAACTTTCCATAAAAAAAAAATCAAAACTCTTGATAACAATTGTGTGGATTTTAGAGTATCTTTTCATTTCAATCCATTTCCTAAATAAACAAAAAAATGGCTATCTTTTTATTACTTGTGTACCTTTTCTTATGTTTATAAGTATTATTAATAGTTCTATTTAAATATATTTTAGCTTAATATATCTACACTAGTAAAAGTAGAGCCTCATTTAAAGTTATACGGGATGGATATTTAGACTATTTTAATTTCTTAATTTACATATTTAACTAAATTTAATTGAAAAAACACAAAACACAAAATCTTGAAACATTTTATCTATCTAAAACATCATGTTAATATAATTATAAGAAATCTATAGATAAATTAATATCTTAATGAAATATTCTTATAATTTTTTTTTCAAAATATGAATCCAATATAATTTTAAATGATTTTATATTCTTCGTATTATGAGGATCATAAGTTAAAATATAATTTAATGGAATTATAGTAATATTTATAAAGACCAAATGGTAAAAAGGTCATAAGAAAATAACATATTTTTTTGTTAATTTAAGAAATGAATTGAAATGAAAAGATATTCTAAAATCTAGGGAATAGTATGATAATGAAAATTTGTGAACAGTACCTGCAAACTGATTTGACCTTATTATGGAAGTTGAGGGATTAAGATGAACAAATGAAAATTTAAGGATTAGACTGAAATTTAGGAATATTATTTCAATTATTACATTGAACGAATTAAAAGTCTATTGACAATCTTGTACATTGAGCCAATGTTTATGAATTATTTGTGTTATTTTTCAATTTTTAGCAGTGTCTTATGCAAAACTACATATATTCTATCGCCATAGTGTGTGTATATATATTTTCTAATGTGTGATGTCAGCACAGTCTACCTAAAAATAGTGGGCTATCATGGGCATTTTTAAAGACCACTATATATAATACCACTTGACAAGTCAACAAGTTTTTTTTTTTTTTGACAACTGAGAATTCTTATTATAGAACGACACCCACGTGCTACAATTGTTCAGTTATTGGAAGATTAGCTTGAAATCGTTTATTCTTTGACTTGTTCTCTACTAATCATTTTAAATCGTGATTTCCACATATATCTGTGATGTCAGAGTAATTTTTTAATTCAAACGTAGGGATGTCCATTCATGTCATAATTACCTATGTATTGATGCGACACAGGCTACGTAATGTATCTACATGTCTCGCATCCTCCACCGTAATTACCCATATCAAAAGTCTTGATACATTGCAATACATTTTATATCATAATTCCCTTTTTCTAGTTAAACTGAAATTGATGTTATTTTTCAAATTGAGAGCTATAGTCAAACTACCATATGTGTGAAATTGTTTGTTCTATGCTTTAGCTTTGTTCCCCGTCGTATTTATCTATTCTGTGCTGGTCTTTAATCTTAAGTCATGGTTTTATCTAAGCCAATTTAAACTGCTTAAATCAGTGATTTCTCCACGTTCCTTAACTTTGTTCTACTTAATGTTGACATGCTCCTTAGCTTTATTTTTAGATTTATATATTTGTTGTTACCTATGGTGTCGTTATTTTTTCGATCAAACTAAATAGAGCTAAACTTAAATGGTGTCCTATTTTCCATCAAAATCTAGCTTTTGTCTATCTTTTCAACTTTATCTTGTTGAATGCGGATTCTAATTTTGTTAATATTCTTTAGATTTCTGTTTAATTTGTCATATTATTTTTATTATAGTTGTGGTCGGTCAATTGTTAACATCAATTGACGATACCCTTTAATATTTTTATTTTGGTGCCTCATAACAGGGAGACAATTTGGACGATACCCTTTTGTCTCGTCTAAGCTCATGTGATGATAACCTTCTAGACTTGTACCATCTATGTTAATAAACTATTATATTATTTTTTATTGTTTAACTATGAAAATGAAAAGAAAATATATAAGTGTAGAGAGAGAGAGAGAGAGAGAGAGAGAGAGAGAGAGAGAGAGAGAGAGAGAGAGAGAGAGAGAGAGAGAGAGAGAGAGAGAGAGAGAGAGAGAGAGAGAGAGAGAGCAGGTATTACTTCCCATAGTATATTGACGTAGCACCGCCAACTGTTTTATTTAGATATTGATAGATTCGTTTGTATTAGTGATTTGCACCGGGAAAATTATCAAAAAAGTCCTAAACCTTTTGCAATTGTGCCAATTCAGTCCTAAACTTTTTTTTTGTCAATTCAGTCCTAGACCTTTTGCAAACCAGCCAATTCAGTCTTTTTGACCGACCGGCGCTGACATTGTTGCTGGCCGGCTGACGTGGCGTCGACCGGTGTCCACATGGCAATATTTTATTATTATTTATTATTATTTTCGAACTTTTTTCCTTTTTCTATTTTTTTCTTTTTCTTTTCCTTCTCCCCCTTGGCTGGTTCGGCCAAGGGGGAGGCTCGTCGGCGAGGGCCCAGCTCTGGCGAGGCGAGCTGGGCCCTCGTCGCCACTGGGCAAGCTTGCCCAGCTCTAGCGAGGCGGAGCTTGCCATGGCTAGGAGAGCTCCGCCTCGCCCAGAGGCGGCGAGGGCCTAGCTTGCCTCGCTAGAGCTGGGCCCTCGCCGAGGAGCCTCACCCCTGGCCGGACAGGCCAGGGGGGAGAAGGAAAAGAAAAAAAAAGAAAAAAGGAAAAAAATTCGAAAATAATAAAAAATAATAAAATATTGCCATGTGGATGCCAGCCGGCCACCACGTCAGCTCTGGCCAGCTAAAAGGACTGAGTTGGTTGGTTTGCAAAAGGTTTAGGATTGAATTGGCAAAAAAAAAAGTTTAGGACTGAATTGGCACAATTATAAAAGGTTTAGGACTTTTCTGGTAATTTTCCTGATTTGCGCCTGAAGTTGTTTGTTTTGTTTCACTTTCTCCTTAGCTTTATTTCGAAATTTATATATTTCTTGTTACTTCATGTGTCATTTTAGTCATATATGATGCAGCCCATTATGAATTGTAGTTAATTTTAATTCGAGTCCAATGTCATCAGATGCATATTATAGCTATGTAAGCAATTAAGATTTATTTAGGTTTTGGTTTCAGTTGTTATAGGTTTTCAATATGGTTGCATCCGGTCGTACCCTGGCATCAATGATTTCTTTTGGTGCCAATTATAGAGCGTAAGAATCATATGTTGATGATGATCTCTCAGAAGTGTATATATATTTAACATCGAAAGATTATCATTGTATCTCATTGTTTGGAATTGTCTATTTATATGCTTTATTTTTGTTCTGATAACTTTTATAGTTCTATATAAGGTTTAATTGTTTGCATTCAACTCAGACTTTTGATGTTAACAGCTTACCGGTGCTTCCTTGATTTTGTTCTACGTTCAATGTCGACTTTTCTCTATTGCTTTATTTCAGAATTTATATAGTTTTATATAGTTATTGTTAACTCTGGTGTCATTTTCTGAAGAAAGTCCAATATTAAAGAAGTCCTACTTGGATGTCGTACTCATTTGATAATCTCGTTTAATACAAGTTCATGCTAATAGAATTTAGGTTTTGAATCGAATGAGTCTTACAAACAAAAAGCAAACAAGCCTAGAAAGAAGCCTCAATTTCAACTTGGTGATCTCGTGTGGTGACTCCCGACCTTATTTCCCCTGGGCAAAGTGCATTTGTCAGTGGCCGGCAAATACAAGATAACATCTTAATTGTACAAGAAGTCTTACATCAGCTAAGAGTGCGGAAAAGGGTAAACAAGGTCTAAGTAGTCCTGAAGCTAGATATGCAAAAGGCCTACGATAGGCGTGGATTGGGACTTCCTCTGTTCTAGTATGATTCGGATGGGATTTTGTGAGAGGTGGGTGAATCTTGTTATACAATTCATATCCACAGTCTCCTACGGAGTTAGAGTAAACGCGGAAATTCTACCATATTTCAATCCTACTCGGGGCATTCGGCAAGGTGATCCTCTTTTCCCTTACTTATTCATCATTATGGCTAATGCTCTATCATCGTTAATGCACAAAGCAGTGGAAGACGGTACAATTAAAGGAATCAAACTCAATAGGTGGTGCCCGACCTTATCGCACCTACTTTTTGCAGACGATGCTATCTTTTTCCTTGACGGGTCAACTCAAGAATGTCAAAACGCGGCAAATATCATGAATCAATATTGCCGGGCTTCGGGACAAGCGGTTAACCTAAATAAATCAGGAATCTTCTTTAGCAACGGATGTCCACAGCAGGTGAAAAATAGACTAGGCGAGGAGCTTAGAGTGCCGATAATTGAAAAAATGGGGAAATACTTGGGCATTCCATTGGACTGGGGCCAATCAAAGAAAGAAATGTTTGCGTGGGTGCTTGCAAGGGTGCATTCCAAGCTAGAAGGATGGAAAGAAAGGCTAATGTCGAAAGCTGGCAAAGAAATCCTCATTAAAACAGTAGTTTAGGCGCTCCCTCAATATGCGATGTCAATTTTTAAAATCCCGATCTCCGTTTGCAAGGCCATAGAGAGAAGAATTGCTGCATTTTGGTGGAAGCAAAAAGCTGACAAAGAAGGGATTCACTGGAAAAGTTGGGAAACTTTGAAGAAAAGAAAAGACTTGGGAGGACTGGGGTTCAGGGACCTTACCACTTTGAACAAAGCCATTTTGGGGAAACAAGCCTGGAGACTGGTGCATGAACCTGAAGCTTTCTGGAACCAAGTTTTGAAAGGCCTCTATTACCCGCAAGGACAGTTTTGGCATGCCAAAAAAGGCCATCGACCATCGTGGGGTTGGCAAAGTCTAATTGTGGGAAGAGAAGCTATAGAAAAGGAAGCGAGATGGAGAGTCGGGGATGGTAGGAAAATTAAAACTAGAGAGGATGTATGGCTCCCTATAGGGAAGATTGGAGGTCCAGCAAGGCAGAATGAACCACAACAGGTGGCTGACCTTATCAATCAGGAAACCCACGAATGAAAAGAACAAGAATTGAAAGAAATCTTTCAAGAGGAAGTGGTGAATCATATATTGCAAATCCCTATCAGCACAATTCCAGTAGAGGATAAATTGATATGGGTAGGCACCAAATCAGGAGATTATACGGTCAAAGGGGGCTACAACCGCACTTGAACGATAGATAGCATGCAAAATAATAACAACCAGGCCTCATCATCATACCAGCCACCTAGAAACCTATGGACTTCAATTTGGCAGCTACCAATTTACCCAAAGATACGTTTCTTTCTATGGAGCTTATGTCAAAATGCTCTCCTAACTCGGGAAAACCTCTATAAATGCAAGTGCGTACCTGACCCTCTTTGTCCCATCTGTCGCAACCATCCTGAAACCACAGAGTACCTATTCCTGCTATGTAAATGGATAACCCAAGTTTGGTCAGATTACAGAATATGCATCAACATACAACCGGCCCAAATTACCCGTATCGAAGCATTGCTAGCAATGTACCTCGCAATTGGTCTGAACAGTGGAACGTCCTCCCCACTAGCACGCGTAGCAGACCGCTTATGGCAGATCTGGAAAGGGCAAAACGACCTGATTTTTCGCAAGTGGAAGCCGAACCCATGGCTGGTGGTAGAGGAAGCCATTAATACCAGGAATAGTTACACACGCCATCATCAAAGAGAAAACACGAGGGCAGAAGCTGAAGGAAGCCCCCGAATTTTGGAAGCCGCCGGAGAAGGAGAGCCATAAATGGAACGTAGACGCGGCCTGGAGTGCCGATTCGGGGAACGGATCTGTTGCGGGACTATGCCGAGATCACGAAGGGAGGATGATCGACGGGCTCGCCAAGGGTATCTAGGCACCAGACTCCTCCACAGCCGAAACCCCAGCCGTTCGAGAGTGCCTGCAACACGAGCTCAAGAAGGCGAAGCACAGAGACATCCATGAACTAAAGGAGGGGAAGTACAAAGAAGTCCACGAACTTGAAAGTACAACAGTGGAGTTCAACTCTGACTGTTCCACGTGTATTAAGTGGATAATGGGCCTTGAAATTAGCCCATGGTCAATCCAATCGGTCGTCCAAGACTGCCAAAGCTTATTAGTCCAATTACCGCATGGATTAATCTCTTTTTGCGGTCGAGAAATGAATCAAGCCGCCGATTGCCTGGCCCGGGCCCATCAAAAAGGTCTTCTCAAACCGAACTGGCTCTTGCGCCCCCCTTCTTTCCTTTTATTAATACTTTGTTCGGATATCATGATCTCTTGTAACGAACTATCTTCTAAGTAAATGAAATTACAAGAGCTTTATGACCAAAAAAAAAAAGATCTCGTGTGGTGACACTTGAGAAAAGAGAGATTTTCAGTTTATTGAAAGAACAAGCTCATGCCTAAAGCTGATGGTCCTTTATAATTCTCGAGAGAATTGGCGACAATTCATCCAAGGTTGATCTCCCTAGAGAATACGGCGTCTCAATAACTTTCAATGTAGGAGACCTTTCTCTTTATATTGAAGATGAAGAACTAATAGATTTGAGGGCAAATCTCAAACAACCTAGGGAGTTTAATGCGAAAGCATCGGGCTCTATTGATTAGCTCTCAAGTTCGACTCATGTTTCGTCAATTGAACCAATCCATTTACTATTCATGCAAGTGAAAACCAATTTCTACTACAATTTAATTATGTGGGTTCAAGGATGAAGTTACCGATTATGCGACATAGTTTTTGATTTACAAGACTTGTTGTCGATTTCAAGTCTCCCAATTGACAACCTAATGACTAGAGGTTGTTCTGGCTGATTTCTATCGCTATTTGATGACCTTTTATGGTGATTGTTCGGCTTCCAAGTGCACGAATTTAGATGGTCTTATCAAGTTTCAATGCATCTGATGCTAGTTAAATGCATTTAGTCCTAGTTATTGAGTCCTTTAATTCACAGCTTTTTATGAGTCTTTAATGTGGTATTAGTTTTAAGAGTCATAATTAGGTGAATTCCCATAGAGTCTATTCGGTTCTCGGGAATTCCAAGAATTTTCTCTTTTGTTTAGCAATATCTCTATAAATAGAGGTGTGATATCATTTTAAAGAGACACGACGTGAATATTGATAATAGATTGTTGGGGTTAACATAACAAACTAGAAGGGGGGTTGAACAGGTTTTTTTTTTTTTTTGTTGAATAGGTTGTTGGTGATAGTGAAAATCTTTCGCGGAATAATAGCAATCACTAAAGTAGATTGTGATCAGATGCAAATAGCGTGTGTGAAGATAGTGTACTAATATGCAAATAACGAGCACTAGAGGTAAATCACATTGCAAGTTTATAATGGTGTGGCTTTATATCTAAGCCTATGTCTACTCTCCTGCTAATGGCCTAATAGTGGCTTGATTCCACTAGCTGTTGATTTACAAGAAGGAAGGGTAGGAAAAATAAAGAAAGAGAAAGAAAAGAATAAAATAAATATATAAATTCGAAAAATATTAAAATATTATTAAAAGTTATTCACGTCAGCGCTGGTCGTGCCATGTAGGTTGTTCGACATCCACGTTAGTAATATCTGGCCAAAATTAGGCGGAAAGACATAATTTGTCACGCCCCAAATCCTACGAAGTGCGAGCATCCCGCCTTGGTCGATTTTGATGCAACGTTCCCAGGAAATGTCGCCGACCCCACGCCCAATCAGAGATCAATCGCATACGGAAGCACGTATATAAATATATATATACCTGTACAAAGAAACACATGAGATCAAGGTAGAACAACCAGCAATCAAACAACTCTGAAAATATATATACATTAGCATTGCCATAGAAAACTTTTTACAACCTTCAACTATACAACGATGGTGAAAAGCACACATCAGCAGCTACTCGATCAAAAGTGGGGGTCAGAGGTTAGGGTACGAAACATGGCTAAGGCGGGCTTCAGTCAAAAAGGTGCAACCCGCTCTATCTAAGACTAGGGTCAACCTAAGGAGCCCAGTCTGGATCGGACTCTGATGATCCCTCGGAAGAGCTCTCTTGCGGCTCGGACTCCTCGGATTCCATGTCCTCTACTGCAGCCCTCTTGTCTTCTGAATTTAGCTCCAACTCCGGGTCAAGATACCAGCCTAACTCATCGTCTGGACCTATCTCAACATCCGATCCTACCTCCGCAACTTCTCCGGCTGCCTCATCATCCAAACCCATTACCTCCGGGTCAATCTCTTCGTCGTCCACCTGACCTAGGTCTTCAGCTATTACTTGCTGCTCTTCGTCTTCCTCATCCATAGCTGCCGGTCCATCTACGGTCTCGCCCTGACTGCTCCAATCAGGCGGAGTTGGAGGATCAGAAATCTCTCCGCTTGTCATTTGCTGGATCATAACACCATTTACATCTACCGGGAAGTCAAAAGTTCTGAGCGGGGGTCCGGTCACGCCATCAGCTCCCCTATAACACCAAGCCACGTACTCCTGGGTGTGGTAGTAATTCTCCCCCACGTTCACAAACAAAACCGAGTAATATCTCACATACGCTGCTCCATCCCCACAAGGGTGTACACTAGACGACCGCTGGATATGATGCGATATCCCAAAAAGAGGTGCTGTCCTCGGTATTCTATGGCTTGGGGGTCTGAAAATGTGGGTTATTACAACCGTGAGACGAATCTCAGCGAGTATAACCCCCTAAACCTAGGCTAGGCTAACATGCAATCTCCTGACCGACAGCACAAAATAACACGGCAATCCAACTCATAAATAAACTCCAATCTAGGCCCTCTAGCCCAGATCACTTACCTGGCTGACCCTGCATGTTATTCACAATAATCATATAATCAAATCACATACCTAAGCACTCGGTTCACGCGTACGTCAAACGCATGCTCATACTCAATAATGATAATATCGCGTGCCATTCCCGAGTCCTGCACACTCGCACACTGACTCATGCATTCCAATGCATACAAATGTCCACATTCTGTCTCATGTCACACACCGGCTCAATTATATATATTCTCGTTACCCTGACCTAGTGCATGAGGTCTCCTTTTTAAATCACAACACTTCGTGGCCAGCGTAAATACGCCCCCGGCCTAGTGTCTCTAGCCCACGACAAAACGCATCAAGTGCAACACCGATCTCCTTACGAACTAGAGCATGCGTAAAACGCATTAGGTTGGTCGTCTTCCGAACGTACCGGGCAACGTCCCGTGTAACACGCATCAGGATGGCACATCCCGCGTAACATGCATCAGGGCAAAATGTGATCACACTAACATACAACCAATTATTATCTGAACCCCGCGTAACACGCATCAGGGCATTTATGTGATCACATGCTTATGGCAGGCACGCATTCTCGCACAATTTATCACACGTCTCACTCTCGGCATTCACAATACGTGACCATGCAATGCAGTATAATGCACCATGAGCAGCAACCAATCTAGACACCCAGTCAAACTCATGCCATCAATTGGCCAATCACACTCCGCATTTCTTGGCCACTCAGTCACACGACATGGCATTATTCAACTTCCCAACAATTGGGCACAACAATTAACCAGTCATTCAGTCCGGGCACACCCGGCAGTCCAATCAAATAATCACCAACTAATCCGAATTAGCCCAATAATTATCTCTAATAATCCCACTAATTTTCTTGGATTTATTCCACCAATTGATCCTCAATCCAGTTCGGATTATACACCGATACTACCTAAACCAGTCCAGAATACACTAATAATATCTAAGCCAGTCAAGAAAAACGCACTATTAGTCCTAATCCGGATTTAGGAAATATACTCATTTAATTTCTGGACCACAGCGACGGGGAACGACGGCCGATCACTGATGAACAGTGAAACCGGCGGCAAAGTTCCCGGCGACGGTATTGTTCATGGCGGTACTGTTCACGGGGGGGAGGGGGGGTACAGACTTGTACGAACGGGCGGAAAACTATGGTCGGCGAAGTGGCGGTGGCCGGCGCGGCGGCTGTATGGACGGCGTGAACAGTGACCGTACGGACGGCGGTGAACAGTAATCCGTATGGGACACTGTATGGATAGTGCTGAGCGGCGACGTACGAGCGAGCTAGACGGCTGGGTGGCGACGGAACGGTGATCGGAGCTCCGGCGAAGCTCCGGCGAGGCTCCGACGCGGCGGCGGTGCTAACTCGAGAGAGAAAAAGAGAGAGAAAGAGAGGGAAAGGGAGAGAGAAAGGGGCTGGACAGAGGCGAGGCTCAGGTTAGGGGTTGTGGTGGTCGACGGCGGGGCACGGTGGCCAGCGGTGGCGCTTCGGTGGTCGGTGGCAAGCTCCGGCGAGGCAAACTGGCGGAGAGAGAGAGAGAAAAATTGAGAGAGAAGGGCTATTCTGGGGGCTGCTGGCCAAATTGGCCTGGGAGCAGAGAGAGAGAGATCAGATTTGGTCAAATAAGTCAGCCCACAAATGCCACGTGTTGCCAATCCATGAAAAATGACCAAAACACCCATAATCTAACGGTTCTAAAGAGATAGGCTTAAATAATTGAGGGGCAAATGGGTCTTTTGGTCCAATAATGCAGCTGATAACCACAGTTACTTATCCCAAATGATTTTCCAAAAATTCGTCATTTTTCTGGTCCCGAGGCGAAATTTCAATTTTCGTACATACGCATTCCATATGTGTGTGGCCAACATAATATAGCGTCAGATTCGCGAAATTCACTTTTTAAGCCCTCGAAAATCGACTGCGAAGTTTTAGGAATAAAATAATATAATTTTTCGCTTCCTAGCCAAATTTTCAATTTTTGACCGAAACCACTCTAAATGTGCTTGGCCACCCCAAAATGACATCGATTTCTAAAAATAACCTCAAACGGGCTCAAAATCCAATCTCGGGGCCTACAGAGGCAAAACCGTAATTTTCCCCAATTTTCGTCGAAATTCCAATTTCTGACTAGATTAGCCCCAAATGTGCGTGGCCATACCAAAACAACGTTGGTCCTGCAAAATAATCGTAAACGTCCACAAAATTTCGACGTCGAAGTTCGGGTCCAATCTCGCGATCAAATTTGCTCATTTTAAAATTCTAGAGCCTCTCACTAACGGGCGGTTGTTTAGGTATTACGCGTATCGACCTAGGGTTGTCCGAATCGTAATGGCCTCAATTTTCGAGAGAGCGCGAGGAATTATCACTAGTATCGGAGGTCTCGATCATTTAGGTTAGTTCGGGAATCGTTCGCCATGTGTACTCTCGATCATGCGGAATCACCCGCGATCCGATCGTACATCATTGGCCGAATCGAATCCGTCACTTTCCTAAGATCGGTCCACGTTGGTCCAAAATATTCCCTAGGCGTTCTTCAAAGTCCGTGCCCAACTCGCGATCGGGTCCCCAGTCCACATACCTATTCCTATTTAGCCTTTCCCATAAGGTTAGTATCTCGTGATTAATCAGGTCCGGGCGAGACTTTCTAAAATTAAATAAAAAATAATTTACACTTTATTGATCCCGAAAATGGGTTGAAATTCAGAATGTTACATAATTGGCTCTATGTTAAAAAGTTTAGGACTAAATTATCATAATTAAAAATTTTATGATTAAATTGACATCAATGATATAAATGTATTCCCTTACCTTTACCAAAAAAAAAATGATATAAATGTAGGACTTTTCCGATACTTTTCCCAACAATTATGAGTAGGCTGAAGGAAGTTATTTTGCTGGGCTTCAAAGATGCAGCTTCACGCGCTTAAGAGAGGAGAATTGGGTCTTTTGGGCCTAAGTCCTTTTCTTTTTTAAACAAAAAGGTCCATTTGTTACATAAATAACGTAAAAAAATAAGAACAATTTATAACTTATCTTACAACTCTACGGCTCCGTTTATTTTTGCGAAATATAAACGATTTTAAAAATATTTTCTTAAAAAAGATTGTTTGTATCTCTTACCAAAAAGAATTAATAGAAAACATTTTCACAATCTACGAAATCGTTTGGACATAAACTAATGAAAACATTTTCAGTTGATTAATTATTTCAAGCGATATAAGTGATTATTTTTAGAAAAATATTTTTCAAATTAATCATTTTCCGCCAAACAAACATATCCTACACAATATTATATGAAACTGTTGAAAATATGTACAGTATAAGTTCGTGACAAAACACTTTTTGTTGTGAAAAAGATTGATTTACGAGTATAAAAGAAAACTGTTAAGGAAGACATGGATTATGTTAAAGTAAGTTTCAGCATGACAAAAAGGTTTAACTTAAAAAAATTTGACATTGTTCAAATAACGGGATTAGTTATAATGCACACTAAGGAATTTTTTTTAAATATCTTTAGGTTAATAATTCAAAAGATTGTTTAACGATTGCAGGTCTTCTACTAGTAAACTACATGTCTCTCTAGATACGAAAGATAATCTAGGTACGATGGTTATAAAATAGTCATCACGTTCGTCCAATATTGTTTATATTGTATGTTCCAAATAAATTCTATTAACGAAATCTCCATGTCGTGTTACATGCTTTAGGCTATTTTATAATAGGCTTCCTGAATATTTGATGCGCGTAGGATAGGATACGGAAAAAGCTGGGACGCATTAACTGATCACATAAGTCTGCACTTTGCATCGTGGGTTTTCGACGAGAAAAACCTATTCGCGCCATCCATTTTTAATAGTTGTAATGATTCGATCATCTGACATGTTGGTTTTCAAAAAGTATAGGTCGCAAAGTGAATATATAAAAATAGCGGATACAAAATGCAATATAATAAAAATTTTGGAGATTGTTTATGTTATTCTCGCAAAAAGTAGCATAAGCACAGAGGCAAAGTAACACACTTTCATGAATTCCTACATCCAAAGACTAGTACCTTATACTGGGAAACATTCAGTGACTGTTATTACATTACACTAGTAAATATGCGAAGATCATTACCTTATAGTCATAATTTATTAAAGAGATAAGGATAAGAGAACCTATACTAGAATCATTTCATCTTCATCTCCGTAATGCAAAAGCATCTCAACCACCTGGCTCATGGTGGGCCTTGCATCTCTGTCTTCGTCCACACACTGAAGAGCCACTGCAACCAAAACTTCAATCTTCCTAATGTCGTATTCCCCTGTCAGCCTTGGATCCAGAATTTCCTTTATCCATGTTTCCATGGGAACTCCTGTTCTCTTCCTCTCTCTCACCCAAGAAGTCAACCTTTTGTTCTCATTCTCATCACCACCCTCAGTATTTGCAAGCCCTCCTGTTGGACTCTTGCCGGTCACCAGCTCCAACAGAACAATCCCATAACTGTAGACGTCTACTTTGGAGGTGATTGGCATATTGTAAACCCATTCAGGAGCCATGTAACCTCGAGTTCCTCTGATTCTTGAGAAGCTTGAATCCTTCAAGCCCTCTCTCTTGAGTATCTTTGAGAGTCCAAAATCCGCCACCTTCGGTTGGTACGTGGAATCAAGGAGAATGTTTTGTGGCTTCACATCACAATGGAGAACCCACTCCAAGCACTCTTCATGAAGATAAGCGAGTCCCCTAGCTGACCCTACCGCAATTTTGAACCTCTTGGACCAATCGAGTTCAGTTGGAGATGACAAATTTCCCGCTAAGGAACCATGTTCCATGAATTCGTAGATCAAAAGCCGGTGCTTTCCTTCTGCGCAGTACCCCCACATGTCAATCAAGTTCATGTGGTTAAGATTTCCTATGGTGCTCACCTCTGCCAGAAACTCATTCTTTCCTTGGTTAGCCTCATGGAGCCGCTTGACCGCTGCAACCCTGCAATCTGACAACATGGCCTTGAATACAATTCCTCCACTTCCTCTTCCAATTTCTTTACTGAAATTCCATGTTGCCTTCTTTAGCTCATTGTATGTGAACCGTCTGAATTCAGTCGGCCTTGCGTGGTATCCATCAATGTGAGCTCCATCTTTCTCTGGGCGGTTTCTATATAACAGGCACCAAATTATGAGTACAAGTGTGGCCTCCATTCCAGCTGTTGCCCCAACAAAAACGAGCAAAACCTTGATTGCCCAACTCCCATTTGTTTTTACATAAGTCCTTGGTAGCACAATTTCTTTGCCTGGACATTGCAGAGCAGCGTACTCTATTTTCGGTATTCTGTAAGAGGAGAGACTGGATTTTGGGAGCCTGAAGTAGATGTCCCCAGTAACACTAGGTGAATATCGGCCATTTAACAGTTTCAACTTGGGAAAACATTCAGAGTTGTTATAGTGGATACCCAAGCAATTGCACATCCCCAAGCATAGTTTCTTGCACCTTTCGAGAGTGCAATTCCTGATCAAGTCTTTGCCATACCCATCAAAATTGGCATGTTGTAACTGGACGAATTCGGTGTCGACTTTGCTGTCACAGAAGCTGTTGAATTGAGGCTTGCATCCTTGAGTCCAGTCGCAAAAGTTTTCCCTTTCATATCCGGGAGCACAAATGCAACTTCTTCCCTCCCTAGGGTGGTATGTACACATACTATTAGGTCCACAGATGCCATGAATTGTGCAGGGTTCAGATTTGGCTTGCCATGAAACTATCCACTCCTCTCCTTCGGACTGACTATAAACTCGAACATTACCATCATGATCGACCATCAATCTTCTCTGAACTTTTGCACCGTAATCGGATGTTAAGAATGTGAAATCATCAGAGGAAGTGAAATTCCCGTAGGGATCAAGCATTGCAACTCTACTATCATTATAAGTTGTTCTTCCAGCTTGCCAACTATTAAGCCAGGGATCTGGCCAATAGACACCCGTAATCTTCGGGCCATCAAAGAGAAGTCGAAGAAGGTTATCGCTGTCGAAATAAAGCTTGTAATAGCCAGAAGAAAAGTTGTTCTTGCTTCGAGAGGAAACGAGCGGCATGTTCCTAGTGAGCTTTTGTAGTGGAAGAAGCGTGTTGGTGGGCGAGTCAAAGCTTTGCCACGAAATATTGAGCTGCTTGTCACGAAGGACAAGATTGCCCGTGTCAAGAAGTTGCAGCAACTTCCTTGATGACTCGGAGGATGACTTGGTGCTTGGGGCCCAAACAACTGTACGACCAGCGTCGGTCAGTACAAGGTCACCATTCTTTCCTAAAGAAAGCTTTGAGGATCTTCCGTTGACGGGCTGGTCACGGTTTGCCATCCAAACTACGGCGCAATTATGGATACTACAAGAGGTTTTGCTGAACCATATGGCAAAGCAATAAGCGTTTTCTCCCACCGGATAAAAGCCTGCGGAAAAAGCACCGTCTTTTGACGTTAGAATATCATCCGGTTTATCAACCGAAAGGGAGGAGCCTTCACGCAAAGTGAGACGAACTGAGGATGTAAGTGAAAAAGATAAGACCAGTGAGAAACATAACAAGAGAAGAGGGTTTCTCATGGCATGCATGAGATGTCAGGTGATCTCTTATGTGCTGTAACGCCCATAAGGCGTGTTACTAAATTCCACTTTGTTATATAGGAAAATAGAAAGCATACTTTGACCAATGACACTCGTGAAAAACATTAAAGTTCGAAAAAAGAAAGCATGCTTTGACCAATGACCAGTACCTTTCTCTTTCCTAGATTATGACAGCATACTTTGAGCAATGACCAGAACCTTTCTCTTTCCTAGACTATGACAATAACTGGACCGAGGGAAGAAGTTACGTGGCTCCGCATTGGAAATGCTATAGCAATGTCATCCATTTAAAATATGTATTTGACTGTTTTTATTCAAGAGTCTGATCTAAGTTATTAATTGAAGAGAGATCGTATATAAATAAAGTTTGGTCAAATTCAGAGCCTGCTAAAGGAAAAAAACGAGAAAGTCAAGCGTGTGAATTTCGTCGATGGGACTAAACTCGATGAAGATATGGGTCAAACACAATATGCTAAAGCAGCTGTGGCCAAATGATGATCGACATACCATACACGTGTCAAGCGCTGAAACCAAAGAGAAAGTCAGTATCATAGCTAAGGCAAAAGATACTCAATATTATTCCTTTGATATAAACAAGGTAGACGAGATTTTTGACTTGCTTCTAGTGTATGGCCAGATAAAATTGATTGAAGGCCAAATTATTCCAAGCAAAGATGAATTAGCAGGCAAAAAATATTATAAATGGTATCATTCCTGGAGTCACAATACTGTCGACTGTATTATGCTAAGGAAGAATATTCAAGAAGAAATTCGACAAGGCAAAATTAAGTTTGCAGATGAGAAAGAGAAAACTATAATGGAAGTCAATGTCGAGCCTTTTTCTATGATGACGGACATGGTGTCTCTGAGATCTAAGGGGAAGGTTGTACAACGTCAAAATATTTGTACTCGATGCAAGCAGAAAATTAATCGAAATTGTTATTCTTTGCCAAGACGAAGAGCTCCGCGAACAAGATCTCGTTTTGGGGTGATAAGAGTGGTTGTCAACAAAACTATGCTAGCCGCCCTGATATGATTAATCGACAAAATCACCCTAGAGTGCTCGATCGAATTATCTACCCGAGTCAACAACTTGCAAAACTAAAGTCTTTTAAACAAAGGTTTCAAGAAGGTGACCCTACTGTAGGAACGCTGGGGAAACCAAGTGCCAAGTTTGATTTTTACGTCACTTATGCTACACCCCTTCATACCCTCATGATGTTCCTTCCGGCTTGGGGGAAGAATTCAATGACTTGTCTCCCGAAGGTGTCGATCCTCCGGCATTGTATTGTCGCCAACATATTGAAGATACCTTATGATCCACCGAAGGATCAATGGTTCGAGTCCGTGGAAGTTCAAGGATTAGAGGGCAACATAATAAGAACTCAAAAAAGAAGGTTGCATAGGAAGAAAAAGCACGAATTGCAGCAACAAATTAATCAGATCCACATTACTCAGGTAAGCTAGCTCTTATTAGAACCTATAAACCCATAAAATTCCGAGCTAGAAATTTGGTTTGGAAAAGGATGACAGAGGAACCAATTCAAGCCGAAGAAGAAAGCAAAGAGGCGAGTTTTGCAACGACTAATAAATCAGAGCACATGGCAGCTTTTTTTATTTTTTTATTTTATCAAAATCAGTAACCCCTACGAGTTCATGTATGGTCCAAGCTAGACTTCCTCAAGAATTTCGGGTTGCCTCAATGGAAATGAAGGAAAATGGAAACGTAATTATGGATGAAGAGGAGCGAGTTAAGTTTCAATTTGACAACTAGAAAATGGTGGAGTTTGAGAAGTTACACGGTCACAGTTCCAAGCATCTCAGAGCACTTAATATAAATGCCAATGTCAATGGTCGACAAATGTCCAAAGTTCTGTCGATGGAGGATCCACATTAAATCTCATCCCCTACAGATTTTTTAGGAAACTGGGTAAGAGGGATGAGGATTATTCCATCAAATATCTAGCTTTCATATTTCACTGGAGAAGTGACTGAAGCCATGGGGATATTCATCGCTGATTTGACTGTCGGATCGAAGACTTCCAAGACATCTTTCTGTGTAGTCGAAGCTGATGGGTCATACAATTTGTTGCTAAGAAGAGAATGGATTCATGGAAACTAATGTGTCTACACCAAATGTTGGCTTTTTGGAATGGAGACAAGGTTGAGTACGTTAAGGCTAACACCAAAACACATGTGACTTGGGTACACGCGGTGGGGATAGCTCAAAATCACAGAGGATAAACCAATGTAAGCTCGTGTGTTATCGAACCTCCTAAGGTTGAATGGATTCGTAAGAATGAACTGCCGGGGCAGTTATACAAAGTAGTCCATGGAAAGTCTCATATTATCGAATGAGCTCGGTAAGAGGTATGCGACCTATATGGTCGAGAAGGATGAGCAGTCCATCGATGTTACGGACTATATAATAGATTTTGAGGAATTACCTATCAAGGAAGGTAATGAAGTCATAGAGGCCCAAGACCCTTTAATGGAGATCGATATTGGTGACAACCAGCGTCGTCGACCAATATTTTTAAGTGTACTATTAGATGATGATTTGAAAGCGCAATTAGTCAAGCTTTTGAAAAAAATACAGAGATTGTTTTGCTTTAGATTATCACAAAATGCCCAGATTGGGAAGATATGTGATAGAACACAAGTTATCGATTAAGAAAGGATTTCGACCACATAAACAATCCCAAGAAGATTCGTTCTAGAGGTTATTCTTAAAGTTAAGGAAGAAATCGAGCGCTTGTTAGCTGCAGGGTTTATTAAGACGGCATGGTATGTGTTGGGGCTAACAATACAACCTAGAGGGGGGTGAATAGGTTGTTTGAGAACTATGAAAAATATTTGCGGAATATAACAAGTTCAATGTCAAACATTGGCAAAAACAGTTTGTAGAAATCAGGTGCATGCTACTATTTGACAAATCGTGATGATAAAGATCAAGTTATGCTAATACTGATGATATGGATGATTTGCAAGCATATATATAGTGGTTTGGCTTTATCCCAAAGCCTTCATCCACTCTCTAGACTAACAACTGTAATACGGGCCGAATGCACTAGTAATCTGCTCAACAAGTTATAATTGACAAGTGCTGATCATTTACAAATGATAGATTGTACTATGAGGACTCAGCTACCGTACTTACTCTTATATACTTGATATTTCACAGGATTACTCTACGGCAAGATTATCACAGTGAAGATCTTTAAAGAAAAAGAAACAATATCAACAAGGAAAGTAGCTCAGAGCAAATATTCAGATTCTACATTGTGCTCTATAACATTTTGGCCTAGAAGTTCTTCTCTTAAATAGCAATCTTCAATCTTCCCATTGGAGATGCTCAGAAGATCAATTTTCCATCCAAGATCCATTGGTGCTGCTGTCCGAGGATGGGACTCCATATAGTCTATCCTGATAGTTGTAGGCTACCCGAAATAACTTATGCAGCTTGTCCGGACTCTAAATGCTTTGACATTTTTGACAGATGCCTGTTCCTGTTTCCCGATAGACTTCCCGGTCTTTCATTGCACATTTCCACCTTTCAACGGCTATAATCTCCAACATTCTCACATGCTTGTTATTGAAACGTCACCAATTGCATGATGTCTTGGCATCGATACAAACATCATCAATCAACTTATCTTTATGGTCCTTCCAAGCATATTGGCAATTTCGACTCTACCAAGCTGTTCATCTTCATGGTTTTTCCAAGCTTTACCAAACATCTTTGTTCTATGCTTGTTCACCATCATCAGGTCCATCCAACTGTTCACGTGATCTTTGTACCTCCAAGCCATCACAAACATTCCTGTTCTTCTCGGCTTGTTCATCCTCGATCAAGGTGCTTCCAAATGTTCACTTTATCTGAAGATCCTTCCAGCTTGTAGACATCTTCAATTACCTAATGTCTTGTTCACCTTGGATATCGATAGAGCATCTTGACAGTGGCAAAGCACTCTTCATATCAAAAAGTTTTTGTGCTATTTATGAAAAACACATGCATCTTGGCTTGTACATATATCATCTGGCACTAGTCAACCAATATAAACGATAGTAGCCTTTGATTATCTTTGTCATTGACAAAGCAACATAGGGATTTTCCCAACAATTATGGAGAGTCGAGAATGTTGGGAAAGGTTTGATTATGCTAAATGAGCTGAATTGCATATTTTTTATTAGCTCCTTTTTTTTTATTATGACTAAAATGGGGAGAGATTAGATGAATATTGTATTTGTGTTTGGAGGAGTATTAGTTTACACGATGAATGTTCATTCCTACTTGAAACTCATGTGATTTAGCGACGTGTGTAGAAACATGAGCTGTTGATAATTCTTATTATTTACTTATAATGTTTCTTCTTGCTATCTCCTATTTATATTCATTAAATATCTTGATATTTAGATATTGCATTACGTGCTTATTATGCCTTGACCTAAATTCTTATTTTTGGCAAGATAAGCAAATTTGTTTACTTTTCATGCACTCAAATTCAACATCTTTTATGGCGTATTAAGACATTTGCATATTTAGAAGATTGTTTTGTTATCATAAAAAATGGGGAGATTGTTGGGAATATCACCTATGCAGTGATAGTTGGGAAAATTCCCTATTTGGTTTTGACGATGACAAAAATAATCAAAGGCTACTAATGTGTAAATTGGTTGAGTAGTGCCAGGTGATATATGCACAAGCTGAGATGCACATGTTTTTCATAAACATCACCAAAATATTCTGATATGAGGAGTGCTCTGCCACTGTCAAGATGCTCTATCGATATCGAAGGTGAACAAAATATTGGATAATTTAATATGTCCATAAGCTGGAAGAATACTCAGATAAGGTAAACAAATGGAAGGACCTTGATCGAGGATGAACAAGCCGAAAAGAACAGGGATGTTTGTGATGGCTTAGAGATATAAATATCAGGTGAACAGTTGGATAGACCTGTGATGGTGAACAAGCCCAGAACGAGGATGTTTGATAAAGCTTGGAAGGGCATAAAGTTGAACAGCTTAGTATAGTAGAAATAACCAATATGCTTGGAAGGACTAGATAGATCAGCATCGATATCGAGTGAGAATAGCTGCCGATATTAGATATGTGGAAGAATATGATAATATCGGTGGTCCTTATGAGTTCAATGAAGATGAGGAACCAATGTGGTGTCCTTGAAGATCTTTGAAAATTGACTCAGTTAAATTAATGAAGATGAGGAATCAGCAGGGATGCTGATATCCTTGGAGATCTTTGGAAACTGATACAATTTAATGAAGACGAGGAAATAGCAGGGATATTGATGTCCTTGGAAGTCTTTTTTGGCTGAAGAGGCCAAGAGGATGAAACTGATACAGTTAATCAATGAAGACGAGGAATTAGCAAGGATGTTGATGTCCTTGGAAGTCTTTTTTTGCTGAAGAGGCCAAGAGGATCATTGGAAGATTGATCGCATGTCATTCCACATGGTTTGTCAGTGAACAACATCAATAGAATAGTAAAGATCTGCATGTCCTAATTATGGGTAAGGGAATGTACCGATGTTTAGTCTTGGAAGGTGTTGGACACTTGTTCTAATGTTTGGAACATTAAACAAGAAGAAAATAGTCATTACAAAGGCTTAGAATTTGGAGAAAGATCGCTAGAGTTGATCATAAGCAGCTATGGCATTGATGAGCAGGGATAGACTCTGACACTGACATTGTCATGGAAATAGCCACTGTTAAAGAGCCATTCTAACAGTCTCTAGCAATGGTCTGCTACTAGCAACGGCTAGAACTAATGGCTACTTGAGGATTTCGATGGGCAATGGTCATATGAAAATGACTGACTATATATTGAGTCTAACAGAAGTAATTAGGTTGGGTGGAAATGAATAGGACATGTATTAGGCTTTGAGTCTTTTTCTTTGCTTTAATTTTGTTGTTAGCTGCTGTTTATCCTGATGTCAATGTCTATGTGGTGCTACTGTTTATAGCCAATGATAAGAGGAAGCGTACAAGATATAATAGCAGTTTGTGAGTCCTAGTAGTGTGATCTATTAGAAATGTGGTACTTGTTGATTATAACTTCTCTTAAAGATTAGTAGTATATTCCAGCCTTATTGTGGTTATTAGTGTTGAGAGTGGATGTAGGCTTGGGGATAAAACGGAACCACTATATATAAAACGGAGCCACTATATATCTACTTGTAAATCTTCTATCTCTTCACCATTAGCATTACTTGATCTTTATCATCACGATTTGTCAAACAACAGCACACACCTGATTTCTATAAACTGTTTCTACAGATGTTTGAAGTTGAACTTGTTATATTCCCAAATATTTTTCATAGTTCTCAAACAACCTATTCACCATCCTCTATGTTGTATTGTTAGCCCTAACAATATATGGAATGACTTTAAAAAAAAATCCCTGTTAAGAAGAAAAATGGAAAGCTCAGAGTGTGCATCGATTCCGAGATTTGAATGTTGCTACTCCCAAGAATGAGTACCAAATGCCAATGGTTGACATGTTAGTCAATCCGGCATCAGACAATGAAATCATGTCCTTGATGAACGGTCATTCAGGGTATAACCATATATTCATAGTAGAAGAAGATTTGCATAAAACAGCATTTAGATGCCCATGTGCTATCGAAACATTTGAGTGGCTAATAATGCCATTTGGACTAAAGAATGCAGGAGCTACTTACTAAAGGGCGATGAACTTTATCTTCCACGACATTACTGGCGAGTTTATGGAGATTTATGTAGATGACATCATCATCAAGTCAGACTAGGTAAGTCATCTAAATTATCTCGAACGAGCTTTTGCTAGAATGTAGATGTAAAAGTTTAGAATGAATCCTTTGAAATGTGCTTTTGGAGTAAAAGTAGGCAATTTACCTAGGGTTTCTAGTAAACCAACGAGGAATTGAGATATATAAGAATAAGGTAAAAGCAATCTTAGATTTTCCACCACCCACCACCAAGAAACAGTTCAAATGATAGTTCTTAAAGTAAATCTTTTGCGTTGCTTCATTGCTCATATATCAGGTAAGACCAAAACTTTTTTCCCTTTGCTTGAGTTAAAAAATCAATTAGAGTTTGTCTGGGAGGAGAAGCAATAGAACCTTTTTGAGCGTATCAAGGATTACCTAACAAATCCACCAGTTTTGATACCACCTAAAGTAAGTAGCCCATTGAAACATTACTAGTCGATGATCGATATGATCATCGGAAGCATGCTGGCACAAGAAAATGATGAGGGTAAGGAGTAAGCAGTTTATTACTTTAGTTGAATGTTGAATGATGTTGAGAGGAGATACACCCCAATCGAAAAGCTATGTTTGTCCTTGTATTTTTCTCATAATAAACTGTGTCATTACATGTTGCCGACTATGGTTCATGTGATATGCAAAACGGACGTAATCAAGTATATGTTGACTTGGCCCATTGTCAAAGGCCGAATTGGAAAATGGGTTTTTACCCTATCTGAAATCAATTTAATATACATTCTGCTCATAGCAATTAAAGGGCAAGCAGTTGCCGATTTTATTGCAGAGTCTTCAAGTGTGCACATCAAAGAGAAAAAAGACGAATATCTCATGCAAGTATTGCCATAGACTTTATATTTTGATGGGTCACGTATATCAACATCCTCAGGTATCGGAATTCTAATAGTTTTCGCTCAAGAACATCAAACTAAGTTCATGTTCAAGATCGACTTTGATTGTTCGAATAATCAAGCGAAGTATGAGGTATGGATTGTCGGCCTTAATGTTTTGGTTGACATGAATGTACAATTCGTGAGGATAAAAGGGGACTCCCAACTACTCATTAAATAGTTGGCTGGAGATTACCAATGCCTAGATGAGAAAATTGTTTGTCATTATACATTGGCAAAAGAATTGTTAAACACTTTTTCCAACTATGAATGATTCATATTAGAAGGAATGTAATACAGAAGCCAACGAATTAGCTCAAATGGCATATGGCTATAAGTTATCAAAAGAATTAGCGGAGTTCATCATTACGTAGGTAAAGATTGTTGGAGCTAACAGTACAACCTAGAGGGGGGTGAATAGGTTGTTGAAGAACTATGAAAAGCATTTGCGGAATATAACAATTTTAACTTCAAATATTGGCAGAAACAACTTGTAGAAATCAGGTGCGTGCTGCTGTTTGACGAATCGTGATAATAAAGATCAGGTAATGTTAATGCTGAAGATAAAGATGATTTGCAAATAGATATATAGTGGTTCGGCTTTATTCCTAAGTCTACATCCACTCTCCATACTAACAGCCGCAATATGGGCTAGATTGCACTAATAATCTACTCAACAAGTTACAATTGGCAAGTATTGATCTTTTACAAATGATAGATCATACTATTAGGACTTAGCCACTGCACTTACTCTTATACATTTGATCTTTCACACGAGTACTATACGGCAAGATGATCACAGTGAAGACCTTTCGAAAGAACGAAACAATATCAATAAGGAAAGTAACTCAGAGCAAATATTCGGATTCTACATTGTGCTCTCTAACATTTTGGCCTAGAAGGTCTTCTCTTAAATAGACATCTTCAATCTTTCCGTTGGAGCTGCTTGAGAAGATCAACTAGCCGTTAGAGATCCGTTGGCGCTACTGTCTAGAGATGGTGCTGCTATTTTGAACATTTGCAGGCTACCTAAAAATAGGTTCTACAACTATTGTCCCTGTTCTGACTGTTCTGACATTTATGACAGATGCCTGCTTCTATTCCTTAATAGACTTCCTGATCTTTCCGTTGCACATTTCCACCCTTTAACGGCTATAATCCCGAACATCCTCAGATGTCCGTTATTCAAATATCACCAATGTCATGATGTCTCAGCTTTGATACAAATATCATCAATCAGCTGATCTTTTGATCCGTTGGTGTTGTTTACAGAAAACGTACAAGGACTTCTTGCGATCCTCTCCTAATGGATCACACCATAGATATCATGTAGTCTTTAAAGATCATCACAGTTTTCCACCTCATCTGTATAAGGCAGCTGCTCTCACCCGATATTGATGCTGATATTGCTGGTCCTTCCAAGCATATTGGCGATTTTGACTCTACTAAATTGTTCATCTTCATGGTCCTTCCAAGCTTTACCAAACATCATTATTTTAGGCTTGTTCATCATCACAGGTCCATCCAACTGTTCACGTGATCTTTGTACCTCCAAGCTATCACGAACATCTCCGTTCTTCTCGGCTTGTTCACCCTCGATCAAGGTCCTTCCAAATATTCACCATATCTGAAGATCCTTCTAGCTTGTAGACATCTTTAATTATCAAATATCTTGTTTACTTTAGATATTAGCAAAACATCTTGACAGTGGTAGAGTACTTCTCATATCAGAATGTTTTGGTGCTGTTTATAACAATATCTGCATTTTGACTTATGCATATATCACTTGGTAATACTCAATCAATATACACATTAGTAGCCTTTGATTGTATTTGTCATCTTCAAAATAACATAGGGGATTTTCCTAACAATCACCACATTAGTGATTTTCCCAACGAAAATATTACAATTAATAGATAGGGCTAAGCATATTGGACCGACCGAACTGAGAACCGCCCAGACCCCCAAGAATCGGCCGGTTCTGGGGGGTCCCAGTCCGGTCCTAGGTTCCTATTTTTTGAACCAGTGGCTGGTTAATCCGGTTCCCGGTTCCAGGGTGGGAATTAGACCGATCGAATCGAATCGACTATATATATTTAATTTTTTTTAAAAATCTAACTGATGCTTTAAGGATGACTCTAATGTTCACCCGTGGTGTTCTGTTTTTACTATTTTGCTATTCTATTTCATTTCAGGAGCTCTGCGTGTGTTGAGTATTTTTTTTGGGCGAACTCGCGTAGGTTATGTTCTGATGGAGGTTGTTTTCATTCTGGATTTGGCTCAGGCAGTGTGTGCATGAGCGAGGATTTCTCGCTGTTGTCATGATGTTATGCACGTTCACCTTTAGGTCTTAATGTGGGTAGAAGAGCAGCTCCTGCGAATTCCTCTCAATAATTAATATGCATTGTATGTAAAGTGGAACCAGACCGACTGGCTTTGGTTTGATTCCTGGTCCGGTCCCTGATCCCAGAAATTGGGAATCGATCTGGTTCCCAGTTCCTAGGTCGGATCATACCGGACCGGAAAATCAATCAACCTAATTGAGTAATGACAATACATACTGATTTCTCTCAAGATCAAGGCGTTAACATCGATCAAGAAGATTGGAGGACACCATAGTGGTCCATTCATAAGTACACGCATGCTTGTGGTCGAATTTGTAGCTATTAGAAAAATACTGAGCATGTATTATATCAGTAAACTTGGAGTAGCAGTCAAAAGGACTATTTTCTTTATAGCCATACGTTTACTTCAAACATGAAAGGTAATTTGAAAGACTGTGGAATTGGCATAGGCACGGCTTGTCACAAACTAAATTGATTAGCACAATATTGTGGGGAATATATCTCAAAACCATGATGGAATCTCCCTTTTTTGGACAATCTCATGGGAAGGTCAGCTGGAGTGAGTACGCATACCTTAAAGTCATAAGAATTATCTTGAGCAGAAAAATCGAATAGTTAATTGAACTCACTAGTATCATAAGGGAAGAAGTGAACATTTTTTGAATCGATCTCTAGAAGTACTCGAAGGTGAAATGCAAAAGATGAAATGCCCTTAGGGACATTCATAGAGGAACAACTCAGTAACCGACACCCAAAAGAAAGAAGAGTAGGTGGTCAAAATGCTGGTAGAGCATGATGATGGAAAACACAAGGCTCACTATTGGAAAAGGATGGGAAATACAAAACCATCCAAGATTGCAGAAGTCAGAATGGACCAAATAGGGTACCATCCTCTTTGGACCTCATAGATAAAGACACATGAGCTAAACCTCTATACAACGTGGTAAGAATAAGCGGACCCAAAGCAATTGACTTATCCACTGCAAGGTTAGAGGCAATATGCATAAAGTTTCCAGATATTTTGAGCAACGGATTAAAAAAGATATACTTGAAAAGCTAGTAAAGCAAGAAAGCAATATGCTCATTAGAATCGATTGGACTAGAAGTGCAACAAAATCGATCGAGGAATCTGCCATTAGCAAGGGTGCTATCTGGAGCATAAGGAAGCTGAAGACAGTCCATATCTTTTGTAGATATGCCATAGATATCTAAAAGAGTGATTGACATAGGACCCCTCGAAAGAAGAAACAGTTGGTTAACGGAGACCAAAAACTAATAGTGGCACCTGGAAGCCCCGGGTTTAAGTCGTCGGACAACATGCTAATCTCCAAAGCGGTCTTTATCCTAGCTCTTTTCCTAGCAATTTGTTCCCATATATCACTCTTTATTTGTAAATACCATCTATGGAATTCCGCTTCGAAAGAAGGGAAACTCTAGAATCGAGAAGATGCTGTAGTCAAAATGTCTATGATGGAATGCTTTTAATGGGAAGTAGCTCTTCGTGTATTTTGGGAAAATAAGCCCTAAGAGAAGTTGAGATTTGTTGATGGTTAAGGAATCAGGGACCGATTACAAGGCTCTCAGGATATTCATTGACTAGATTTAGAAGGCGAAAACATCAATTACTAGAGTTTTCATCTCTTTACATATTATCAAAATTTGCGATATAATTTACCATTGAGGAGTATTGGACGCCATGAGGAATAGTGAAGCAAGAAACAAGAGGAAGAACTCGAAGGGTTTTAGGCCAAAAGAATATTAGGGTTTAAGGTACAAGATGAAAAATGTATAAAGATCGGATCTTTACGTATGTACACTTATATGAGAGAAGCAACAAAGCTAAAGATGACGATATGTAATCATGATGATTTGCTATATATAAGTAATTGGAACGTGTTAGAATGCTACAGGAGATCATGATCTAGCCAGCTTCACACGGAGTACGAAGCGTCAAAAGACAAAGACGCATGTTAGGGTTATCTGCAAGAAAACACGTGCGAATAAGTTATTTTCTTCAAAAGAATTAAATTTCAAATTTAATCCTTTTGAAAGGCGGCATATGTTGACACCAAAAAATGATGTGATCATCGATACACACGTGCCTAGCATGTGAATAAGGAAAACATGTGAATGGCAAATGAGTGGGGATAAACACAATCACGTGCATGGCACATGAACGCTATCTTGCACGTATTGATCTATTGACGGGGATAGGAGTTAACATGTGGCAATCGATGATGATATTCTTTAATGCCACGTGTTCAATTGTCAAAATACGATAACAGACGATTGATAGCTGCAAACATGGGCACCGTGGTAAGTTTTCATTAAAAGTATTTCAAATACCATTCAAAACTTGAAATTATCAAGATGGTTAGCATTGAGGATGCACACTGTGGAGGGAACGGTTACCATTATGAGACCTAGTCATGGAACGATCATCGATAGCTACAAAGCTGTCCACACATAATGAAGATAGTTATTCAAGAATGTGGATAAGTAAAGCTTGCGGAAATAAAGGAGTATGGATGAGATTGATGGAAGTTATTTGAAGAAGCATAACTGCTAAACCAATTCAAAAACAAGGATGAGTAAAGCTTGCGGAAATAAAGGAATATGGATGAGATCGATTGAAGTTACTTGAAGAAGCATAACTGCTAAACATCATCATGGAGTAATTACCACACCTTCACTATAAATACCACCAGCTATATAACAAAAAGCCCTCCCCCAAATTATCAAAATAAAATTTTATCTTTCAATTATCTTTAAGCTTTCCTGCACAGTCCCTAATTGCAGCTTTCAATTCGCGTCATTGATTAAATGTTGGCGTATGTCTTTATCCTTGTATTGCGTCGTTGATTAAATTTCGGCGTGATATCTCGGTGTAGTCAGGCTGTTGTTGATAAATTCCATAAGAGTTTGTTTACATTTGTACCCACTGTAGTTTCTAGACTTTGTCATCGATTAAATTCCAGCACAGTTCAAGTTTGTATAATTTTGATCGAAGTGAAGTTGTTGATTTTATAGTTTGCCTAGATACCTCATGTTCAGAATTGCCACAGAACCCGATCTCTTCTCATTAAAAGCCGAAGAACGATTTTCGGTGAAAGATATATTGTAGTGGGAACAATTCTAATGAAACAAATTTAAATTCAGTTTGTATGTGAGAGGAGTTATTAAACTATTACCTTACATCGCGTAACTAAATGTGAACCTTGCAAACATCTTTTCCGGTAATGGCACAAGACATCTATTTCTTGCCTACTTAAATTGAGATATGTACTCATCTATTGATTCATTGTTCTATTACTTCATTGCTGACAAGTCTGCGGCAGACACATCTAGAACATCCCTCTAAAATTGATTATGGAACATTTTTTCCATTTGTTTCCAAGAGAAAACTAAATTAGCCGGCAAAGACATGAACTACATGAAAGCAATATTGGACAACGACAACAGAAATAACTGTAATTTCCAATGATTGCCGTGCATTGCATCACCACACATCGCAATTAACGGGTTACGTGTTCGTATGTTAATTGATTATCTTTACGAGTGAAAAGGGCATACTTCGGCATTTTGAATCCTCTTGGATATGGAATTGTATCCATCCAGTCCAAATGTGATCTTTTGTATACGAGTCTAGCATATCTCACGTCACATTCATATTAACGCATATCCCGCATCACACCCATATTAATGCATCGCTTGATCTAGAGCCAATTGATTTTGACTGAGGGGAATATGACTAGTGCTATGGCATGTTGGATTTCGAAAGTAGGTTGCGGCATTGCTTGTGGCATATACTGTGGCGGAGGTTGTTGTTGCATGTATCGTGGTAATTATTATTGCAATGGTTGTGGAAATTGTTATTGCAATGGTTGTGGAAATTGTTGTTGCAATGGATGAGGAACATTTTATGAAAGTGGTTGTGGCAATTGTTGTGCCAATGGTTGTGGGAATTGTTGCGGTAGTGGTAAGTACTGCGGGACATATTGC
Source organism: Syzygium jambos (assembly GCA_031216235.1). Lineage (NCBI taxonomy): Eukaryota > Viridiplantae > Streptophyta > Magnoliopsida > Myrtales > Myrtaceae > Syzygium > Syzygium jambos. Next base: position 24,205,411 of record CM062225.1, read on the forward strand.
CCCTTTAGCGAGGTTGGTGGTCTACCTTGGTTATCGACACAAATTTTGGGTCTATATTGTATATGTATGTGGTTGGGCTGAGGCGTGATGCCACATGATTGAGCATTATCACATGGTAGTAATGGCAAATTTTGTTGAGAATTTATTTACCATGCCACTTACTATTTCCATTTAGATTAACCTAGACCGGATTAGCCAGATTATTCTTGTTGAATGGCATTGGTCCATAGGTTTGGGTCACACCAATATTCTCACTTCTTTGTAATAGGTTGATGGGATTGGCTTCAATAATTAGTGTCGGCCCATAGGTTTGGGTCGTACTGATAGCTTCACCTCTTTATAAGATCCTAAGCTGTGTTAGTTACATGACATGTCCTACAGTACCAAAGATAAGTGGAGTATTAATGAGCTGAGGGACATACCCTAAAAATACTACAGGATAGGCAGGATTGTCTTGAACTTGAGTTGAACTGCTTAATGCTCCTAGCCTATTTGCAATTTCGTGGATAGTGTTGACAATTAACAGTTTAACCATATCCACAACGCATTTAGTAACTAGATTCGCCAAATCATTATGTTTCTCTTTAATGACTCTCCTCATAGTAGCAATCATAAATAGGTTCGGCTCCAATTGTCTTTCTCTGCTCCTCAGTAAGCTGCTTGGGAATGTCTACTTCTTCAACTTGTATTTGGTCAATTACTTGTAACATCCTAACCTCGGGATTATTAATGCGATGTTCCAAGCACGTTGTTATCCCGTTTCTTTTATCTTCTCATTAAGAGCATGCGAAAGTATACAACAAACACCCAGACAAGCAGTTAGGAAAAATAATAACTTTACAATATACTACTTCTTATATTTCGTGAGTATATTTTACAAGTCCTTTTCTACGAGCCTTTTTCTCTTTTCAACACACTACATATATCCGCATTGGCTAGGGGGAATTTTTATCTCCTCTTATGTGACTACAGCTCCTAAAGCTGGTGTGAGAATTCCATACCTACAAATTTGAAAAACAACGGAGTGAGTTAAGGGCTTAGTAATAAGACTCACTAAACTCCGGATAGGAGGATGCTTCACCATCGAACAAAGCACATGTCATAGTCATATCAATTGATGGTAGATTAATAGCAAAGATGCTTCAAACACATTTGTCTTTGTGCATGAGATGATCTCATCTTGCCTTTCTATTTATGCAACAACACTACGATCAAGAGCATGCTCAGGAGGGATTCATTATCTCAACCGTTGATACGGTTCTTCTGGAAATTCTCTAGGCAACGTCCCCTAATCGAGGGTGACGGCTATTTATTCGAACTCAATCGGACAACGTCCCCTAATCAAGGGCGATGGCTATTCATCCGAATTTAATCGGACAACGTCCCCTAATCAAGGGCGACGGCTATTCATTCGAATTTAATTGGACAACGTCCCCTAATCAACGGCTATTCATCTAAACTTAATCAAGCAACGTTCCTAATCAAGGGCAACGGCTATACTTTTCCCTCGTGCGACCATGCTAACAAGCATCTTACCAACTTGAGTACTTCACGCGAAGTATATATCATGCCATGTTGCCTCTAACGTCTTAAGTCATGCAGGGCACGAAACTAAGCTCGTGGTCTGAATTGACCGGTCATGAAGCCGACCTATACAGAGCAAGGCTTGGGTCGATATGCCTCAATATTGACCCTCCAAGCAAGGCTTTTTCCGACACGCCTCAATGCCAGTCCGAACCAAGCGAGGCTCGTTCAAGGCCTGGGATGTGCTCTTAAACATGATGCCCAAAAAACACATGAGCAAACCTTACAATGGCATACACATGCATGGAAAGCTGTATCAAGCGTTCACAATCAACGGAATCCACGCAAGCACAACAAAAACATGACTCGCCCAACAACGTAACACGACACCTTAGCCAAGGTTTAGTAAGTTTACTTACAACCCTCCAAGATCGTGGTTGGTGGTAGCTTAATGGCAAACCGAGCAACACGGCGCGGCACATGCACGGGAGCGGGCAAGGGCGTTGCCAAGAGGAGAGAGGGCGGCCTAGAGAGTGAGTGGCATGAGTGGCGTGAGTGAGAGGAGAGGAGAGTTAAAGGTGAAGAATGAGAGAAGGATGCCTCTATTTATAGGCAAACCCTTCATCATTACCCAATCCAATTGGACCAATAGCCTTCTTGCATTTAATGTTTAACTTGCTCTCCAAATGTGGTTTTCTAACTTGCTCTCCAAGTCTCCTTTAAGAGGAGGATGGTTCTAGAATCCATGAGATATCCTTCTTATTTAATGACTTTCATTAATTAGGGGACACCTAAGCTTAGTCTCTATTATTGGCCATCTTGTAAAATAAATCTCTATTATTGGCCAACTTGCAAGGAAAGTTAGCCAACTTACAAGAGAAGTTTCTAATAAAACCATTGACTTGACTAAATCAACTTGTCTTCTTTACATTGGGCCACCTAATGCATGAATCATCCTAGCATTAATGAAGTGTAATTTTGTATAAGACACCTAAGCTAGGTGACTCACCATCCTTCATTTAATGTCTAGATTTAGTGTAATCATGGACTTTGTATTTGATTTTATTCCTTACTTGCTCACCAAAACAAGTCCTCTTCTTCTAGAGTATTCTATTTTGTCATTTTCCAAGAATTAAAGCAAACAAGAGGACTAAGCCAAAGGAAATGCTAACTTAGTCGGGTATGAGTTCTTTGTATCCATCCAAGATTGATCATACCTACTAAACCGAGGTTCGTAGTTGAGTCACCATCGGAAGTGGCGGATCTTGGCTAAATTTACCTTGAATGACTAGGTCAGTGGCCCATGGCATGGGCACAATGGCCGGCATTGACCGAGCCCGTGGCTTGGCAGACTGAGAACATGGCCCGTGCATTGCCTAACATAGGGCCTGTCCGCCTGGTTCTCGGCCTTGACAGGCGCAGGGCCGAGCACAGGACCGAGCCGCTGGCCGTGCAGACAGGGCGCATGGCCGTGCAGACCTGGCGCATGGCCAATGTGCGCAACTTGGTGCGCTGTCCATCCGCAGCGTCCATTGGCCAGACAGGCACATGGTCAGCACTTGAGCTGGCCTTTGGCCTTACGGAAGGGTCTAAGTTAGGTACATGGCTGGCTCGTGGCCCGGCATGTGGCCTGGCACACAGTTTAGGTACACGACCCATTCGACAAGGTCGTCGAACCAATCCGCAACCAATTCACGACTGGTCCATGACCCGTCCAAGTGGTCTATGGCCTGTCAACAATCGGTCCATGGCAAGCATAATTGGTCCGTGGATGACCCTCGGTTGTCATATAGTTGTGCAGGGCCGATTGCTCCGTGGCCAACACATGGTCGTACGGATCGATCCATGGACGTCCGCGGTCGGTACATAGCTATGAAGAATCACCCGCGATTGGAATAAGATCGCGCCGTACTGATCCATGATCATCCATCAATTCGTGGTGGTAGAAGACTGTCCCACAACCAACCCTTATGGTCGAGAAAATGATCCATGGCTGAATAGCTCGGGTCACTTATGGGGTCATTTGATTTATTCATTGCCATTCCTTTGATCATTATAAGGCCGATCTTTCGATTAGACCATGGCTGATCCCTTGGTTACTCTTCCAATCAGGTTGACCGATCCATAACCTATCCTCGGATTGGTCTATGGCCGATTTCTCCTACGATTGGCACGCTAGTTCCATAGCCATTCCGTATAGTCGAAATCGTGGATGTCACAATACTGATCGTGCATTCGACGATTCAGCACGTCCTGACCTTTTGGTAACAGGGCGTAGAGGTGAATTATTACCGATAACATTATCATGATTAAGCTAGCTCTAATTTCTGGTATATGCCATTGCAACTCTGCAGACCAACTACAAAGGTCCCATCGAGCGTATCAAAAAGATTTTTCGCTAGAATTGTTCCCACAACGAAATATTTTTCACCAAAAGTCATTTTTTAGTTTTTAATGAGAGGAGACTGGGTTTTGTGGCGATTCCAGACAGGAGGTATCTAGGCAAACTATGGAATCAACAACTTTACTTCGATCGAAAGTATACAAACTTGAACCATATCGGAATTGAATCGATGATAAAGCCCAGAAAGTACAGTAGGTACAAATGTAAATAAACTCCGCCGGAATTTAATCAACAACAATGCTTGACTACACTGGGATATCACTCCAGAATTTAATCGACGACGCAATACAAGGATAAAGATACATGCCGGAATTTAATCAACAACGCAAATCTAAAAGCTACAACTAGGGAAATTGAAAGTACTGTGCATGAAAGCTTAAAGATAATTAAAGGATAACATTTTTATTTGATTTGTGCGGGGGGCTTTTTCTTGTATAACTGGAGGTATTTATAGTGAAAGTGTAGTAGCCGCTCCTCAACGATGTTTAGCAGTTATGCTTTTTCAAGTAACTTCCATCGATCACATTCATACTCCTTTATTTCCGTAAGCTTTTCTTATCCACGTTCTTGAATTGGTTTAGCAGTTATGCTTCTTTAAGTAACTTCCATCGATCTCATCCATAGTCATTTATTTCCACAAGCTTTGCTCATCCAGATTCTTGAATAACTGTCTTCATCATGTGTGGACAACTTTGTTATCGTCAATAATTGTTTGAGGACTGGTAAATAGTAATCGTTCCCTCTACAGTGTGCATCTTTAATGCTAACCATCTTGATAATTTCTTGAACAGTATTTGAAATACTTTTAATGAAAACTTACCGCCAGCACCCATGTTTGCGGCTATCAAACGTCTATTATCGTATTTCGACAACTAGACACATGGCATTAAAGAATATTGTCATCGATTGCCACATGTTAACTCTTGTGCCCCTTGATAGATCAACATGTGCAAGATAGAGCTCATGTGCCCTACACATGATTATCTTTATACCTGTTCAGATGCAATTCACATGTTTTCCTTATTCACGTGCTAGGCATGTTTGTATCGATGACCAGATCATTGTACGGAAGAAGACAAGCGTAATTGAATGACTAGGAGCCACACATAAGCAAAATCAACCTGATGCACGATGAATGCAGGAATTTGGTTATGAAATTATGTTAGAAAGCTCAACAAAAGAAAATTTTGGTTATTCAATGGAGGGGAAATCACATGTATAAGGCTTGTAGTCAATACTGGTAATCAAGTAACGATAGGATAAAATTTTGACAACTTTGACTACTAAAATTTTAATATCGAATCACCAATTTGCTTGAAAGTTTTGAATGAATTAGGATCTCATTATATTTGAATGAATCTATTTATGTTTTGCCACTTTTGATAGGTGAGTCCACTTTAGGACGAGCGCGGAGGACTTAAGAACCGGTTAAAATGGATCGGTCGACCGGCTGGCCCCAACGCCCAAAGGGATGAGATCACATTGGATTTGGGGAGAACCTTCCAAGTTCCCCACTAGAAAAGGATAGGAAGGTGCATCTTATGGAGTCTTAATTTTCTACAATTTACTATTAATTAAAGCTAAGAGTGTGCACAATATTAGGACAAGAAATGACAAAGACGTTGAAGAGATGGACACCTTGATCGTGAGGAGAAACCCTACAAAAGTAGGGACATCAGTCTACGTTGTACTGTCTTATCTATGGGAAAAAAGACTTTATGAGTAAGAAAATCAGTGTAAAAATATTTAGTAAAATCATATGGAGAGGGATGATAAAGAAGTTTCGTGAAATTAATCCGTCTACAAACTAGGGCGGTATGGCCTCCCTTAGATCTACCAGCGTATGTGAAAAAAAAATCAACTAGTCATCTTTTTGGATTTTGTGGATCTATATTTAGCAAAGACTCCACTACAAACTTCGACTAAGCATCTTCTTGTTGTCCATTCGGCAATGCAACAATATAATACCGAATGTAATGAAAAATTCACCAAAACAGATTTCGGCAAAATCAAATCTAATGGTGTCTTTTGTTTTGAACATCAGTCTCCAAGATATCAGAGAATTTTGAAAAAGTTCTTTCAACATATCAGAGATGGGAGACAATATGAGAGCGAGCTAGAGATTCCCACAACAAGATCTGGTTCTGTTGGCACCAAAATAAGAATCAGCATAAGTGCCGAATCGGCTTTAATGCCGAGTCTGACGTACAAGGAAAATCAGCCATCTTCCGAAACTCGTCTGGACCAAATTCGGAAACATGTTAAGGAGCAAGTATGAATGATATCGTTTCCTAAGTTCGGTAAATGATGAAAATATGTATATTTATCGAAATATGGAGAATTGTAATTCGGGATGATGGAATACTAATACTTCAGGACAACGACCTTTCCCAAAATTCGGGAGATTCACACTTCGGAAATACATTGAAGAATCACAGTCCAACCACGTACATCACGATAACAGAAAGCTATGAGCAAAAGTGGAGATAGTGGGCATGAGCATATTGTGGGAAGTTACTTATCCAGATTTGAAATCATCTTAGTGATTGAGATCAGGTTTTGGCGGACAATAAAACTGGAAAAACGTGGTCAGAAATAGCAGTTATTAGAAGCACCAAAATATTCAAAGTTTAAAAATGTGGAAGTAACCGACGAGCAGTTACAGGATAGGAGGAGATACAAATACTTAGAGGCGGTAAAGAGAAAAAGGGGGACAACAACAAGAAAAATACTCAAACTTATCTGCACTTCAGTTTACTATGAGTCTTTACTTCCTGTATTTACAGCTTACTGTAGTTTTAGTTAACTTTCGAGTCCTTTACAGCTTTCATAGGAGTATTGTAACGTAAATTGAAACTCTGTCGATTTCAGATCCATTTTCAATCCATTCGATTTCTATTCATTCCATACAATCCTGTGTCACACTCTGTTTCTCTGTCTTTTTCACCACAACTCTCCTAGTAATCACACCATAGAACCTACTTTAATAAAAACCGAAGATCGGAGTTTCGGTGAAGGATATTCCTTGTAAAAAACAAGCGAACATCGTTTTGGCACGCCCGGTGGGACCTACGTGGTAAGATTTGGAGAAATGGTGAGAACTATGCAATTTGAAAGAATACCGGTGAATAACATCAACAATCCAGTTGAAGGAGCACATTCTGAGCATTCAGCGGCTAATCAAGTGGAAGAAAGTGCCAACATTTCTCGGCAATTAACTGAAGAACAAGCCCGCGCGTTGGCACCAGATAGTACATGGGTAGCCACGATAAAAAGGTTGTTTGAAGAACAGCAGAACAATCTTACCAATTATATAGTTCAACATGTGACAGATGTGATAAAACCCATGGTGGTCAATGCTATAACGAGGTAATATCGCATCCTAGTTCATCTTCTCAAGTTCTGCCATTTTATGCAAATCCTCAGGGAGCAGTATTGTTACCACCAACTTCGGGATCTCTTCATATGGGGTATAACTGCAATGGAGGATTAAACTCTCAACCTCCTATCAGAATTTTACCAAGGCCAGAGAATCCTACCCCTATGAACCTTGTGAATGGTGTGAGTGCTTATAATTTTCCTCAAAATATCTCAAATGATGTTAATTCGGTTAATCCCATTGTCACAAATGCACCATCAGTGATGAATGTACCTCCACCAGTAAATATGCCTAATGCTGATTATATCAGGCCACCTGCGCCTCAACCGTATCCTCAAGTGATAGAAAACCCTCTTTATAGGCCACCACCACCCATTAATTTTAACATAGAGCAGCAATGGGTGAATTGACCTCAATAGTTTGATCCTAGGGGTCAAGATTCGTGGTTAGACCAGCAAAATTTAAGGCCATAGAACCTAGATAGAGTTGCAGTGTTGGTGATGCAATAGTTGGGAGTAGAGAGAGGATTGCCAAGGCCAGTATATAGGAAACCACATCCCGATTGGGTTGACAATATACCATATCCAAGGGGTTTCAAAATGCCAGACTTTGCTGTATTTACTGGAGAGGAAGATCAGTCAACTGTGGAATATGTGGGTCGATTCCTGGCGCAATATGGAGAAGCAGGAACTAATGAGTATCTAAGGTTAAGGTTGTTCCCATTGTCTTTGTCAAGAACAGAGTTTACTTGGTATATAAATTTGCCTGCTAATTCTATTCAAACATGGGTTGAGATGGAAAGGCAGTTTCATTATCAGTTTTACTGAACGATACCAGAGGTAACGGTAGCCGATTTGGCCAGGATGTACCAATATAATACCAAAACAGTAGACCAGTTTATTGCCCATTTCAAGAAATCCAGAAACCGATGTTTAACTTCACTCACTGAGAAGGAGTTCACAGATTTGGCTTTTGACGGCTTGAGATTTAATCTTAAGGAAAGATTTGAAGGTCAAGCTTTTGAGGATCTCTTTCAGTTGAACGCCCGGATTTCTAAGTATGAACATTTGTTGAAGGAGAGAGATAAGAAGTCGAATAAGGATAATCGGCAGGCAGTTGCATTTGCCAAAAGCACCGAACATGATGGGATAGCTGAAGAGGAGAATAAGATAGCTGTAGCAACTATGGTACTTGAAAAATCATATGTGTGCCCAACACTTGAACCAGCCAAGGTGAGAGATGTGTCCAAGTTCAAGGCTAAGGAGACAAATAACTATTCCTTCGATATCTACAAGTTAGATAAAATATTTGATCTACTGTTGAAAGATGGAATGATTAAATTATCTGAAGGACAAATAATCCTGTCAAAAGAAGAAATAGTAGATAAGAGATATTGCAAATGGCATCACTCTACAACTCATGATATGGTGAATTGCATTGTGTTTAGAAAGACAATCCAAGAAGCAATTCGTCAAGGCAAAATTAAATTTGCCGAGGATAAAGGCAAGGCTCTAATGGAAGTAGATTCAGATCATTTCCCAAAGATGATCAACATGGTCAATATACGAGAGACGACAGATGATGACAACAAATAACTTTGCACTCACTGCCACCAGGAGTTAATTTGGCAGGATCGGGAGTTGGATCGGGAGTTTCCCAGGTTCCAATTCATAAGGGGAACGAGTGGAAGATACAGATTGGGATCATTTGTTCGCAGGATAAGCGAACCACAGGTAAAATTTGAGATTGTAGCTGCCGAAAGCTCTTCGGTACGAGCAAGAGAGGAGAAAATTTACCCAAGACAAACAGCACAGGTGCTAGAAAGGAAAGATGCTAGTCATAGGCATGAGAGGAAAGAAAACCACCATGGTTCATATCAACTAGCCCCCCAAATCGAGAGTCAACTACGTAAGTTCATGAAGAGAATGAAACATTACCGAAGCCTGCAGAGAAAAAGAGTCTATGGCAGCGATATAAGAAAGGCGATCTCAAAGTCGGATTGCTTAAAGAACCTAGTGGGAAGTTTGACTATGTGGTCTATTATGAAAATACAAATGATTATCCGTCTTCATCATTGCCAGTTGAGCCAACCGGTTAGGGAGATGAATTTTATGATCCACCACCATTAGAATATCAAGAAGTCCACAAAAGAAAAATGGTTAAGGTGCTGTATAATCCTCCCGAAGGGAAATGGTCAACAGTTAAATCGCCAGGACAGGCATCTTATAGAACTATTAAAAGGCGTTTCCAGCGAATAAGAAATAGGCAAAGGAATTTTGAGAATGGCCAAATCAAAGGGTTGGCAAGGCAAGGTTTGCCTTTCACATCTGTCAGCAGGAAAGGCAATTAGGTATGGAGAAGAAATCTCGATGAAAAAGGTCAGAGTAAACCAGCACCAGGTGATTCAGGAAGTAGCTCTCAGATCGAAATGAAAAAAGAGAAAAGAGTTGCTTAAGGTCCACAAACAATTAATTTTGGGCAGATTACTGTAGCTTTCAATCCAAAGCAACAAGGGAAGGTGGAACAAAAAGACTTGGATCCTAAATTGTCACAAAAGGACGGCAGAAGTTACCGAAGTGGCTATTCTAAGATGTCGAAGAAATATGGTTCTCCAGTACGAATAAACATGGTCCACACTAGACTTCCAGCGAAGTATGGAACTAATTTGATAGTGGAGGAAGATATCGAACATATTTCAGAAAAAGAGACAGCCATGGCAGAATTTCAGTTTCCTGACAAAGAAGCCATCAAGTTTGATAAGGTACCTTCTGAAAGAACGAAACATTTAAGATCCTTGATTGTTTCAGGAAGGGTCAATGGTAGGTCTGTCGGTAAAATCTTTGTAGATGCTGGAGCTACTTTGAACCTCATATCTTATAAATATTTCAAGAAATTAGGGAAAGATGATAATGTCATTATTCCATCTAATGTTCAGTTATCTGATTTTCTTGGGAGGTTACCGAAGTCAAAGGGGCAATAGTTCTTGATTTAACCATAGGATTTAAGTCGACCGAAACAACTTTCTTTGTAGTAGAATATGATGGTTCATATAATCTGTTGCTTGGAAGAGATTGGATACACTCTAATCAGTGTGTACCTTCAACTTTGCATTAAATGTTGGCATTTTGGAATGGTGAGAAAGTGGAATATGTTGGAGCAGATTTAGGATATGCTTCAATCGGATGGACTGACATTTGTCAAGAACATCGGGATTGTCTTTATGAGCGTTATGCTATTGAATTACCAAAGACAGACCCACAATCCCTTGCTTATTGCCACTTCGGGGATAGGAAAGCTGAATGGATCCCCAAGTCAAGCTTGGCATTAGAAGAATTACACATTCTTTATGGAAAACGAGTTCGTATTGCAAGAAGTTTGTGAAAAGTACTTCACACACCTGACAGAAATGGCAAAGCAAAATGTCGAAGCCTCAGATTGTATTGATGAATGGGAAGATGCATTAGTCAAGGAAGACAGAACAATGGAGGCTCAAGATCCATTACTGGAGGTTGATATAGGAGAGCCTGGTCTTTTCCGCCCAGTGTATGTAAGTACATTTTTGCAAGGGGGCATGAAGGACAAGTTGATCACCCTGATCAAAGAATATAAGGATTGCTTTGCATGGGATTATCATGAAATGCCTGGTTTATCAAGAGATACTGTAGAACATCGTCTACCAATTAAGAAGGGATTTCATCCACATAAGCAGCTAGCAAGAAGATTTGCTCCTGATGTAGTTGATAAGGTAAAAGAGGAAATAGAAAGATTGCTGAAGGCAAAATTTATTGAAACAGCCAGGTACATAGAGTGGATTTCAAATATTGTCCCCAAGAAAAAGAAGAATGGAAAGCTGAGAGTATGTATTGATTTTCGAGATCTAAATAATGCTACTCCAAAGGATGAATATCAAATGCCCATGGCAGATATGTTAGTAGATTCGGCGTCGGGAAATGAGATGTTATCCCCGATGGATGGTCATTCGGGTTATAATCAGATTTTTATTGCTAAGGAAGATGTCCCAAAGACAGCATTTAGATGTCCTGGTGCGATCGGAACTTTTCAATGGATTGTCATGCCTTTCGGATTGAAGAATGCAGGAGCCATATACCAACGGGCAATGAATTTTATTTTTCATGATATGATCGGTAAATTCTTATAAGTTTACATTGGTGACGTGGTGGTTAAGTCAGCCCAAGAAGATCATCTGCATTATCTCAAACAGGCATTCATCAGGATGAGGAAGTATAAATTGAAGATGAATCCAACCAAGTGCGCCTTTGGAGTACGAGTAGGAAATTTCTTGGGATTCTTAATCAATCAGAGGGGGATTGAAATTGACAAGAACAAAGCAAATGCTATCATGGAGCTTCCCCATCCTAAGTCCAAGAAACAATTACAAATGGTGATTGGAAAAATAAATTTCCTTAGAAGATTCATTGCCAATTTGTCCGTCAAGATGGAGCCTATGACACAACTTTTGCGTCTTAAGAACTAGAATGAATTTGTATGGGGAGAGAAACAGCAAAAGGCATTTGATTTGATCAAAGCTTATCTAATGAATCCTCTTGTATTAGTGTCGCCAAAAGCAGGCAAACCACTGAAATTGTACTTATCGGCTACCGATATGACTATTGGGAGTATGTTGGCACAAGAGAATGAAAGTGGAAAAGAATAAGCGGTATATTATTTGAATAGAATACTAACTGATGTTGAAAAAATATATACCGCAATTGAAAAATTATGTCTATCTTTATACTTTGCTTGTATGAAGTTAAGACATTACTTATTGCCAACTAAAGTACATGTGATCTGCAAGACTGATATAATAAAATACATGTTATCCCGACCTGTGATAAAAGGGCGTATAGCCAAGTGGGCATTTATGTTGTCCGAATTTGATTTAACATATGTGCCGATCAAGGCAGTAAAAGGTCAAGCCATTGCCGATTTTCTTACCGAATATCCATGTTTGCAAATGGAAGAAAATGAGCAGAGCTTCAGTCAAATGTTACCATGGACTATGTATTTCGATGGATCGCGTGTTAAGAGTATGGCTGGAGCAGGATTGATAATAATTTCTCCCGATAGAAAACTTACCAGGTGCGTGTGTAAGTTAGACTTTGAATGTTCAAATAATCAAGCTAAATATGAAGCATTGATTATTGGCTTGGGGATATTGATTGAGCTAAAAGTGCAATTTATCAAAGTGTTTGGTGATTCATAATTAGTGGTGAAACAGTTAAAGGGAGAATATCAATGCTCACATGAAAATTTGATTGGCTATTACTATCTGGCCAAAAGGCAGTTAGAACAATTCAGGGAGTACGACATAGTTCATGTGAGAAGATATACGAATTTCGAGGCTAACAAGTTGGCTGACGTAGCTTCTGGATACCGAATATCAAAAGGAGTGGCAGACATCGTGACTACTATAACGCTATCGATACCTTCTATTGAACGTAGGAAGATACCGATAGCAGTTAGCAAAGTAATTCAAGAAGAGGATTGGAGACAAACCATCATTGAATATTTGAAGAATCCAGATTCGAGAGATCAAAAGTTAAGAATGCAAGCCCAGAAATATGTTATATTAGGAGAAGAATTATACCGAAAATCCTCAGATGGATTACTTTTACGTTGTCTTGATGAAGATAATGCAAAATTGGTGATGGAAGAAGCGCATGAAGGTATATGTGGAGCTCATCAAACAGGAATCAAGATGAGATGGCTATTAAAAAGATATGGATACTTTTGGCCAACCATGACGCAGGATTGTATCAACTATGCCAAAGCATGTCTCTCGTGTCTAAAGCATGGACCGTTGTAACATGTACCGGCTATGGAGCTTCATTCTATCATAAAGCCATGGCCATTTAGGGGATGGGCAATGGACATAATAGGTAAGATCTATCCACCCTTTTCTCATAAGCATAGTTATATTTTATTGGCTACAAATTACTTCACAAAGTGGGTGGAGGCCATTCCATATAAGAATATTACACAGAATACTGTGATTAAGTTTATTGAAGAAAACATAATTCATCGATTTGGTTTGCCCGAGTCGATTACTGCGGACCAAGGAACAGTATTCACTGAAAGCAAAGTGATAGAATTTGCATGATCAAGAGGAATCAAAATGGTCTACTCTACACCATATTATCCCCAAGCAAATGGATAAGCTGAAGCAACTAATAAGGTTGTTATTGGACTGATCAAGAAATACCCAGAAGAAAATTCAAGAGAATGAGATGTTTTATTATCAACGGTATTATGGGCGTACCGAACATCACGAAGATCGAGCACAGGTGTCGGTCCTTATATGCTTACATATGGACAGGAAGCAGTTTTACCGATGGAAATAATAGTACAATCTTTAAGAGTCCAATTGCAAAGCGAGATGCTATCTGAAGATTATAGAGATTAAATGCACATAAATTTGGATGAGCTAGATGAGGTTCGTGCAGCTTCTTTGGATCAGTTGATTGCACAAAAGAGAAGAGTGGCCAGAGCTTTTAACAAAAGGGTTAAAGTCAAACAGTTCCTTATGGGGGATCTAGTGTGGAAAGCAATTTTGCCATTTAACCTCTAAAACAAGGAGTTCGGTAAATGGTCGTCGAATTGGGAAGGACCATATTTAGTTATCGAAGTGCTTAGTGGGAATGCATACCGATTGATGGATATCAATGGAATAGAACTGTCACGTTCTATAAATGGAAAATTTTTGAAGAAATATCATCCATCAATCTGGGAAACACCAGGAAGTTAATTTATTCAATCGAAATGAAAGTACATCCTAGTCTTGGTAAGAAAGACATGCAAGTCATTAACAAGTTTGAGATTTTGGGCTACATAATGAGAATGCAGAGCAAGATCCTGATGGAGTTTAGATTGTTGTCCCTCGAGGTACTCCAGATGACGAGAATGGAAGCGGATAATTTCAAACTCCTCCCAAGCTTCTTGAATTAGTTGCCTGTATTTTTTTGAAGCAACCTCAACCATAGACTTGACACGGGAAATTTCATCTTTAAGTATCCTTCGCTCCACACGATGATGATTGGAAAAGAAATTGAGAAGTCGACGTGTCATCTCAACGTCAATTCTAACTTGAGCACAAGAGTCCTGAATTTGAGCATATTTCTCTTTGGAATTTTGTAATCGGGAAGACTCTTCCTCAATTTGAAGATGAAGGGCGTCGGCTTCCACAATGGTAGGCTCTAAATTCCAAATTTCCCTCACATTATGCTCGATTTCATCAAAGCTAGCAGGGAATAAAGAGCATAACTCCTAAACCAGATCTAAGAAGGCAGAATCTGCAGACAGAAATACTTTGGATCTAAAGAAGTTGGCCAGATTGGTAACTTCTACCTTATACTTGCTTTTCAGTAATAAGGCATGATGCCCTTGAGATAGTAGTTCATGTAGACGCCTCCATAAGGATCAATTACCTAGACAATGGAACAAACAAGTTATCCATGTTTAAAAGTTGTCAAAATCCAAATCTGGTAAGGTTCAGTGAAAAATTTACCTTCATAGGAAATGCGACGTCTTTGTGATTGGGACTAAAGAGGCAATTGAGAGGAAGAATCATATGAAGACATTATGAACAGGACTGTAAATTCTTAGCAAAGATTTGGTAGCTTGAACAGTTATAAAGGTAAAGAATATGGAGCAGATCGTGGATAGTAATGCGCCAGAGCTCTTTTGGGAAAACTGAGATAGTGGCTGAACGTGGATAGGCAATCAGTTATTTTGAAGTCGGTAATTTCAGAAAGGATATTCCTCGTCGTAATGGAGCAATGGGGCAATTTTCTTTGAGTTGGTTTTAATGTTAAAGGAGCCGAACGAAGATTAGATTTAACCTTTGGTTGTGAGGGTTAAATTATTAATGTGAACAAAGAACAGCGTCGGAAAATTATATCATCGGGATATTGAGTGAATGTAAAGTAAAGGAGATCAAAATTTGGCAAGCAAGATTTTCAATTCATTGCCATTTGGTCAATAGAGTTTTAGCTTCAATTACAAAGTCTCTCAATTCAGTCTCAAGTCTATGATTTTCATCCATAATCTCAGCTCTCTTCTTTTCATGGACTCTGACCATTCCAATAGTGGCATCAAACTCTTTCTCCAACTCCCGACATTGTTTCATTTTGCGCCTGAGTGTAGGGCAAAAAGTTGAAACTGTGAGCTTCTGTTCTTCTAATTGAGCATTCACTATCCTTAGCTCTGCCTCGAGCTCTTCTTTCCTGGCTTCCAAGCGTTGAAGTTTGCCCTCTTCAACTTTGAAATTGTTGTAGAAAAGACGAACATCTTCGCGTTTATGGGCCAGTTCATCTTGAATTGCCAGTCCTCGATTTTCTCTAAAGAGAAGGCGTGGGAGTTGATCAAGATTAACTCTTATTGTGTTCACAGCATCCACAAAGCCAACAGCAAAGAGATCAATTTTGTCCTGGAAAGGCTCAGATAAAATGAAAGATGGATTGCCAAAGCATATTTCCTGGAAAAGAATCCTTGCCTGGCGTTCTTTGTCAGAGTCATTGATCAACTTCCCATAGCCAGGTTCCAGTAAATTAAGGAGTTTTTCCCATTTGGCTTTGGCTATCTCTTTGGGGATTTCAGCTGACATTGATAGAGCTAAGGACTCTGAAGAGTCAGGAGCTGTGGAGGAGCTAGGATGGGAACCTGCCAATATCCTTTCTAGTTCTGCCTGTTCAGCTTGAGAGAAGATTTCTATCTCGGCAGGTGGACTAGGCACAGCCTGAGATGTGGAGGGAGGCAAAATAGTAATTGTATAAGTAGCATGTGGTATACTTGATACTCTTTCAGAAGTTAAAATCCCCCGAGATTCATCAGTGTCTGCAGGCAGTGGTACACTTGATGCTCTTGCAGGAGTTGGAGTCTCTTGAAGCGCAGGGATGGGTTCATCGGTAGTTGTGAGTAATGATACATTTAATGCTTCTTTAGAAATTGAAGTTTCTTGAAGCACAGAAATGGTCTCATCATTGACTGCAAATGTTGGCCTATGCATGTTAGACAACAATATAAAACCTTGAATCGGATAAAAGATAATAATATTTACTGATGAAAGACGAAGTAAGATCTTCTTCAGATTCTACAGCAAGGATAAGAGTATCCTTTGGCGATATACTCTCTTCCAGATGTGGAACAAAAGGTTGTTCTTGAATTGATTCAGCTTCCGACATAGGAGCAAGGATCAATGGTAAAGGATTGGAAGCTAGTGGAATAGGAGTCTTGTCAGGAAGAGAAACGGGAGAAGCAGCACAAGGCTGATAGGTTTTAAGAGTTCCTGGATTAATCAGAAGATAAACAAGTTAAGGCCGTAATAACCTCCAAAAGTAAAGCCTAAGAACTACCTTTTAGAGTGTGTGGCTTTATCATGGCTCGAAGTGTGGTTCTGAAGATTGACTCATTGAGGGTGAGCTCTCTAGAGGTGACTCTGAGGATCGAATGAATACCTTCCTCACCTTGTGCTTTGCTGGTACTTTCTTTGGAGCAAGAGCAAGTGAGTCTGAAACTTTCCTTTTCTTACTCACTATAGGAATAAAAAGTCAGATTAGAAGTTAAATATCAAACAAAATACATGGATATGGAAAAGCAGAATCAAGTTACCTTTAGAAGTCTCTGTTGGTTTAGTTGAAGGTACATTGGCAGCTTCGATTGTTTTTGATAATGTGAGAGGAATAGTATCATTTATCTTCAGGAGAATTTGATCCAGAGAATCTGAAAATATGGTCTTTCTATAACCATCCCACCAGAGGTCAAAATCAGTTGAAGAGCGGTTGGGGTATCCAATGAACTCAACGACACGAAATAATCTATAAACACCCCGAACTAGTGTGGACAGTTCAATAAAAGGTTGGCTATCTTTAAGCTTGCACGATATTTTGTCAAAGGAAGTATAAGAAAAGGTATACAGGGCTGGAATAGAAACCCCTTGGATTAGCCCAAGCTGTCTGGCACAGTATTGGGGGGAGTAAATTTCAAAACCAGCAACGAATCTGCCTTTTGTTGAAAATCTTACAGGAAGATCAATAGAAGTCAAAACGGTCTGTCAAAAGTCACTCCTATTTTTTTGGAAAGCAGGGAGGTAGGACTTGAATTGGGAAACAAAGAAAGGAGTGAAGGAATATGGGTTCTCCTCAGCAGAATAAAGTTGAGAAATAAAGTACCAAAGATAAGAAGATGGCTCTTCGGCAACAGGGATTAATTTTCTACTCAAGGCCTGACAAACTGGATGGTCAGGAATGGAGATTGAAAGAGGCTGGACAACTTGGTCCTTAGAAAACTAGGCAGGGAAATAAAAAGCCACCCATGCTTGAAAGAGCCAGAGAGGATCACCAAAAACTCCACTAACTTCTTCTGAAGCAATAGAGGAGGAAGCATGGGTTAAACCTCGATACAGCAAAGCTAACATGATTTTGCCCAAGACCAGTGAGGTCCCTGACGCTAGAGTGAAGGCAATAACAACAAAATCGTTTGAAATCCTAACTATGGGATGGCAGAAAAGGAATTTGCAGAGCCAGTATAAAAGGAAAGCAGTATGCTCCTCGTCGGTAACTATACTCTCCTTTTTGAAGTACTTTTTTATGAATGCCCCATAGGCCGTTTCAGAATTAGATAATTTACCGAATATTGAACGAGAATCGGGAGACAAAGAAGATGGGTCTATACCCAAAGGAGAGAGCATAGTGAGGCAGTATACATCAAGTAGAGTTACTGACATAGGAGAGAAAGGGAAAAAGAAACAATTAGTGGAAGGCGACCAAAAGCAAGATAATGCTGTGATCAGTCCACGATTCAAATGGTAATCAAAATAGCTAAGACACAGAGCATTATGAATTGAAAGGGTATCCCAAAGGGGACCCTTAGAAGGGAGAAGTCAAAGATACCATTGGTAAAAGTCTGGCTCAAAGACGGAAAAAGCCCTAAGGCGAGGAGGACGAGAGTGCTATTGATATGCCAAGATGGATGACTCGTGGACTGGAAGCACTTCAAATTGATGATGTGGGAAGTGGCTTGTTAGGCACTTTGGAACAGAAAACTGATTGTGCACTGCTGGACCAACGATGAAAGAATCTTCCAAATCATTCTCCACGGAGAACAGATGAAACTTTTCGTTGAAATCTTCAGAATCTCGGAATATATGGTAACGATCAAGAGCGTCTAAGGTAGAGAAAGAAAAAGTTTGCTCCTTGGAAGCTTTGGAAGCCATTGGAGTCAGATGACTATCGAGAGAGAGTGCAGAGAATCGAGAAGTTGCAGAGAGTCGAAAAGGTGAGAATGTAAGGGCACAAAGAAAGGAATGATTTTTAGAAGAAGCGTTTTGAAGAGGAAAGGGTGTAGCGCGCGAAGCAAGGTGACGAAGCGACAGCAATAACAAAACGTAAGTGTCATTCCTTTCGGCATTTAAAAGAATTAAAAGTTCTTTTAATCCTTTTAAAATGGGGCATATGTTGACACCAAAATAAGAATCGGCATAAGTGCCGAATCGGCTTTAATGCCGAATCTAACGTACAAGGGAAATCAGCCATCTTCCGAAACTCGTCTGGACCAAATTCGGAAACATGCTAAGGAGCAAGTGTGAATGATATCGTTTCCCGAGTTCGGTAAATGATGAAAATATGTATATTTACCGAAATATGGAGAATTGTAATTCGGGATGATGGAATACTAATACTTCAGGATAGCGACCCTTTCCCAAAATTCGGGAGATTCACACTTCGAGAATACATTTAAGAATCACAGCCTAGCCACGTACATCACGATAACAGGAAGTTATGAGCAAAAGTGGAGATAGTGGGCATGAGCATATTGTGGGAAGTTACTTATCCAGATTTGAAATCATCTTAATGGTTGAGATTAGGTTTTGGCGGATAATAAAACTGGGAAAACGTGATCAGAAATTGCAGTTATTGGAAGCGCCAAAATATTCAAAGTTTGAAAATATGGAAGTAACCGACAAGCAGTTGCAGGATATGAGGAGATACAAATACTCGGAGGAGGCAAAGAGAAAAAAGAGGACAACAACAAGAAAAACACTCAAACTTATCTGCACTTCAGTTTACTATGCATCTTTACTTCCTGTATTTACAGCTTACTGTGGTTTTAGTTAACTTTCGAGTCATTTACAGCTTTCGTAGGAGTATTGTAACGTAGATTGAAACTTTGTCGATCTCAGATCCATTTTCAATCCATTCGATTTCTATCCATTCCATACAATCCTGTGTCACACTCTGTTTCTCTGTCTTTTCGCCACAACTCTCCTAATAATCACACCACAGAACCTACTTTAATAAAAACCGAAGATCGGAGTTTCGGTGAAGGATATTCCTTGCGAAAAACAAGCGAACAGGTTCGTAACTTTTTCTTTTAGGGAAATTGATTTCCTCTTTGCCTACAGGAGAACTCATTTTCCTGATTTGGTCTGCGCTTCTTAGTCAATAGAATTTTTTTTTTCTATTGACTGCTTATTTTTCTGTCATGTAAACACCGAAAAGTCAGAAAATTTTTAAAAAATTTTCTTTCTAAGAAAAAGACCCTAACTTCTTATGAATTACCACGACTATAAATGAGATCAATTTCATGGAACATGAAAAAAGTAAGGGCATCTCAAGATTATCCCAAGGGCTAAGTGTGTTTTTTTTTTAATCTTTACATAGGAATCTTCCATAATTGGCTCTAAAGTAGGTTTATTACCGCGGTTGCGAGAGGATAAAACCAGTGAGCCTATCTCGAGGTTGGCATATCATTGTGGAATGATGCAAGAGCAATGCGAGCTATACTAAATTAAGTCTCTTAAAGCCGATTTACTAAGGATGTAGTAGATTGTAAACGAGCTTTTAAATTAGTCGACTAAAATTAGCACCTAATAACAAGTTTTGATGTTATCACTTACTATACAAATTTTATAAATTTGTGTTAGATTAAAATTTCTCAAAAAGTTACCCGGGGCAAAGAATTCTAGCCACTAAAAGTTCTTAAGATGTTACTCCATGTGATGTAGTTGATCGACACCTAAATTTAGAGTATAGTTTTGTGCAGCATGAACTAATTAATTAGAACAAGGTCTAGCATCAGTAGCATAAACTCAAATGAAGTTGGACATGTCTCTGCATTTTCAACGGGATCTCGAATGTGCTCTCCGCTGGAAAACACACTTCCCTCCGAACCGTCAACACCCCTCCAGTTCCGGAAACCCGCTTAATACTTACTAAGGTCAGGATGGATCGGAAATCCCATTTAACACGACCTCCTATCACCGCTACACCGATTTCTAAGTCACGCCAATCTCTCCGTTGCCTGAAAAAACAAAACGTAGAGAAAAGAGAGACGAAATTTTGCACTAATCGTCGCTAAAGCATACAGCTTCTCGGAAAGTGCTTAAAAGAGAGCAAGGACAACGTCAAGAAAACGCAAGATGAGATCAAGACTTGCGCAATGAAATTTCACCAATTATCATTATCTTAGCTGGATCCCATCACAGAAAAACTCCAGCATTCGAAATATTTATAGCAAATCTATTCCTCGCTGTACAAACAAAACCATTTTCCCGGAACTTTCCATGACTCCAACTGAGAAAGCAAATGCCCATCGAGCTTTCAATCTGGTGGTTTCTTCTTTTCCCTTAAAATACGCACAAAAGACAGCACATATGGCACCATCGACTCGGTGGGGACGATGACTTGATAGCATGCCCGAGTCAAGTCTCTTCCCAGGTGCGACAGAGGAAATCACTTACCCTGAAGGGAGGAATTTGACGTGGTTGACGGGCGAATTGAGGACCAAATCCACGTAAGTTTTAAAAAAGGAAGGAATTTCCGGTAGCTCTTGATCGAATCTCTAGTCTCTATATCTTTAATGTTCGATTCCTTTGGTGGGGTGAAGAACTATTTGTCGATCTCCTCAAAATTTCAACACATGCCGACCTAGAATAAATACATGCTCACCATTTTCACGAGACCGTGTCGAGCTCTTTTGTCGGTCTGACTGGTTTGTTTTACTATTTTCTCACCAATCCCACCAAACAAATCCAAGAACAATTTCTTCCCATATTCTCCACAAATTTTAAGCACGATCCAACGGTTAACGTTGGGGAGCACGATCTAACGGTTAACGTTTGTGCACTCACCGATTTCGAGGAAGAGAGGTTCGCCGTTTTATCCCTCCTCTTTTATTTTCAAAACTTTCTGTATGTCTAACCTTGATTGTGAGCCTTCTTTTGTGACGGCTCAAAGCACATATTTATCGGTGTAAGCCTAGGGTTTCTTTTAAGATCAAAATCCCTTACTTTCCTATTTTGGAATTTAAGATAAATATTCTATCTTTAACAATAGGAAATTCTCTTATTATGCCTTATTATTTATTGTGATAATATCCTTTCCTATTTTGGACTTCAAGATATATATTCTATCATTAACAATAGGAAATTCTCCTTTATGTCTTATTATTTATTGTGATATCAAGTTTAATTATTCTCTGAGTTTACTTTTAATAAATCAATTCCAACTTGGCAACCCCTATCTACAAATTTTCGGCCACCATGAAGATTTAATGGGCTCAATTTGATTTTTCACCTTATAGGCTTAGCTCAATTAATTTAATTAAGCTCAAACCTCCCTCGTTTAAAGTCCCTTAGTTCCAGTCCAATGCAATTATATGTGCTTAATTAAAATGCTCATTATATTTATATGAAATTTTAATTCCGAATCATCAATTAGCTCGACATCGACAGTCTTGAAAGCTTTGAATGAATGAGGACCTCATTATATTCGAACGACTATATTTAAGTTTTGCCACTTTTGAATGGTGAGTCCACTTTAGGACGAACGGGCAGTACTTGGAAACCAGTTACAATGGACCGGCCGGCCGGCCCAATGACCAAAGGGATGACATCACATGAGGATTTGGGATAAACTTGCAAGTTCCCCCACTAGAAAACAATAGGAAGGCGCATCTTTTGGAGTATTAAGAGCTTAATTGTCTACAATTTACTATTGATTAAAGCTAAAAGTGCGCTCAACATTAGGACAACAAACGACAAAGACGTTGAAGAGATGGCCGTCGTGATCGTGATGAGAAACCCTATAAAAGTAGTAACATCAGTCTACGTTGTACTATCTTATCTGTGGGAAACAAAAACACTTCATGATTAAGGAAATCAGTGTAAAAATACTTAATAAAATCATATGGAGAGGGATAGGACGATTAACCCAAAAATGTTTTGTGATATAAAATATATAATGAATGCACGATCCATGGATAGACAAGGGCGATGGCACCCGCTAGCCTCCCTTGGATCCACCCCCGTGTGTTATGATGCCCGATAATTACTTATTTATGACCTAACCTCAAGGGTCAATGGGAAAAAAAAAATCAACTAGTCATATTCTTGGAGTGGCTGGATCTATATTTAGCAAAGACTGAACTACAAACTTAAACTCAGCATCTTCTTGCCGTCCTTTCGGCAGTGCAACAAAATAATAAAGAATACAACGAAAAATTTTTAGAAACAGATTTCGGAAAGATTAAATCTAATGGTGTCTTTTGTTATGAACATCAGTATGTGGCATATCAGAGAATTTTAGAGAGAGAGAGAGAGAAAGAGAATTTACGCCCGCAACAAGATCTTGTTTGTGATTGTTTTCACTTGCGGAAAATGATTTCCTTTTTGCCTGCAGGAGAAGTCAGTTTCCCGATTTGTTCCGCGCTTCTCAGTCAACAGAAAACTTTTTCCTATTGACCGCTTATTTATCAATCACCAAAATACCGGAAAATTAGAAAAAAATTTCTGAAAATAGTTTTCTTTCAAACAAAAAGACCCCTAACTTCTGATGAATTACCATGGCTATACATAAGATCAATTTTATAGAACATGAAGAAAGTAAGGCGTCTAAAGATTATCCCAAAGGCTAAGTGTTTTTTTTTTTTGCCCTTTACGTCAGAATCTTCCAATAATTAGTTCTAAAGTAGGTTTATTATTGCCGTTGCGAGAGGATGAAATTGGTGAAATTTCATATACCGTGACGGAACATGGAATGATGCAAGAGCAATGGGAGCTATACTAAATTGACTCTTTTAAAGCGGATTACTAAGAATGTGGTAGATTGTAAATGAGCTTTTGAATAAGTTAGCTAAATTCAGCACCTAATAACAAGTTTTGATGCTATCACTTATTTTACAAATTTTATAAATTTGTCTTAGATTAATATTTCTCGAAAAGTTATCAGGAGCGAAGAATTCTTGTGTAAACGTTCTTAAGATGTTTCTCGGTGTGATGTGGCCAATCGACACCGAAATTTGGTGAGTTGGCCAACTGTTGGAAAGCTCACATAGTAAGGCGGAGATCAGTTTAATTATAGTTTTGCACTGTATGAACTAATTAATTAGAAGAAGGGCTGGCATCAGTTGTGAAAACTAAAATGAGTAGTTAATTTTTATGACCAAGCAAATCAACACACTGGGTTTCGATGTTTCAACGGGATCTCGAACTTGTCTTCAGTTCCAAAACCTGCGTAGTACCGACTAAGATCAGGATGGATGGGAAATCTGATCAAACACGACCGACTTTCGACGCTACTCAAGCATTACTCTTGCTTTTTTAACAAGAAGCAGTGCCCCTGCTGATCTCCTCATTACTTGAAGAAACAAAACATAGAGAAAAGAGAGACGATTCAAGAGTAAATGAAGTCCTGATCGTCACCATTGTGCATACAGCTTCTCCGAAAGTGCTTAAAAGAGAGTAGGTAGAACGTCAAGACAACGCAAGAAGAATTACTCGGGACTTATTTATAATCCCAACCATTTTTCTCCGGAATCTGGAGGCTTGGGGGAGATCAAGACTTGCGCAATGACATTGCACCAAGGATCATTATCTCGATTGGATCCCGTCGCAGACAAACTCCAGCATTCGAATTATTTGTAGTAAATCTAATCATCGATGTACAGACAAAACCACTTCCCAGGAATTTTCCACGACTCCAACTCAGAAGCAAATGCCCATCGAAGAATACTTAAGAAAGTCGAAGAACGTCGCCTTCAACCCCCCCCCCCCCCTTCTCTCTCTCTCTCTCTCTCTCTCCCCGTGTGGGCAACGTCTGTGTGTGAATATAGTGGAGCGTGTAAATTATCAGTAAGAATCTGGTTGGTTTCTTCTTTCCCTTTAGATACACACAAAAGATGTACTGATAAGCATGCCCGATAGGAAATTAGAAGGGGATATTTAATCCTAACGCATCTTATTCGTTTGTCCTCTGTGGCTTAAAGATAGCACATTTGGCACCATCCACTCGGTGGGGACAATGACTTGACAGCATGCCCCGGTCAAAGTCTCTTCCCAGGTGCGACAGAGGGAATCACTCAATCCCGAAGGGAGGAATCTGACGTGCTTGACGGGCGGGTCTCCAATTGTGGACCAAATCCACGTAGGTGAAAAAAAAGTGAAGGAATCCCTGGTGGCTCTTGGTTGAATCCCTAGATCTCTAATCTGCTCGACTCCTTGAGTGAGGTTGAAGAACCATGTGCGGTCGAGATCTCCTCAAAATTTCAATGCATTTCAACCTAAAACAAATACTTGATCACCATTTTTGCGAAAACCACGCCTCAAGTTGTCTTGTCTTGATCCAAGAGTCCGATCGGTTCGGTATTCTATTTTCTTACCAATCTTGCTGAACAAACCCAATGACAATTTCATACTACATGTCCCTCCTCTTTTATTCTAAAAAGTCTCTATATGTCTAACCTTGATTGTTAGACTTCTTTTGTGAAAGCACAAAGCACATATTTATAGCTGTAAGTCTAGGGTTTCTTTTAAGATCAAAATCCCTTCCTTTCCTATCTTGTATTCTGTCCTATCTTGTATTCTAAGAGAAATACCCTATCTTTAACAATAGGATACTCTCCTATTATCTCTTATGAATTAAATTGTGATAATAAGTTTAATTATTTTCCAAGCTCACTTTTAATAAACCAATTCCAACTTGGCACCTTCTAGCTACAATTTTTTTTGCCACCATGAAGATTTAATGGGCTCAATTTGATTTGTCACCTTATGGGCTTAATTCAATTAATCCAATTAAGCTCAGAACTGCCCTTGCTTAAAGTCCCTCATTTACAGTCCAATGCATATGGGCTTAATTAAAATGCTCCAAATACTTATGTGCAATTTAACCAATATTTTTTTTAGGGGTCAAAATTGATTCCTAATTTTTCTATGTAATAATGACTAAAATAAGTAATCAAAATTTAAATGTCGACAAAAAAAAAGTTTGGGATGACAGGTCCATAACTTGTTGCTCAAATTTGGGCCACATGTAGCAATTTTGGCCTGTGTCTTGCCACATGACAATCACAAAAATGAAAGCGAATGTCCTTTCAGCTCCCATTTATATTATACATAGATAAAATTTTCAATATGAATTTAGATTAGAATTCGTATATAAATTGAATTCAATAACTGTAGTATAATCTCTTATTACAATTTCAAATCATAAACATTCTCTAATACTTTTTCTCTCAAGAATGATTTAAGGGTCTTCATGGCTTAATCTCTAATCAAAGATCACCAACTATGGATCCTCTTTACATATCAGACTTGAAGGCCACGATGGCTTATCCTCAAGCTGAAGATAATTGGGATATTAATAACCTAAATCCAACAGAGTTTTGCGTTCTTAAAAAAGCTTTAGTCTCTAGGAAACATCAATTCTTCGGACTTTCAGTGTCTTTGTTTGTACAAGGGGTGTCGAAATAAATGAAGGAGCTTCCTGTTCACATGGAAGAAGGAAGGAGCCTTTAAAAGGGAAAATTATCCAAAAAGTCCTAAACTTATTATACGGCGGCCAATTCAGTTTTAAACCTTCTAATATTGCCAATTCAGTCCTAAACCTTTTACAAAGTTGCTAATTCAGTCCTAAACCTTTCAATCATGCCAATTTAGTCCTACACCTATTAACTATTTGTCAATTTAATCCTAAACCTTTTAACAATTCCTAATTTAGTCCTTTCAGCTAATTTTGATAGAAAATCGTTGACGTGGCGATCCAATCAGCATTGGCCATCCTACGTGGTGCTGACGTGGATAATTTTATATATTTTTTTAAAAATTCAAAATTTTTTATTGTTTTTTGTTGATTATTTTATTTTTGTTCATTTTTTTTCCTCTCTTCTTTGTTGAGTCGGCAACCAAGGGTTGGTGGGGATGGCTGGCCACTAGACGAGGGCCGGCGACCCTCGCCAGCCTACCGGGCCGTGGGTAAGGGCGTCGCAGCCCTTGCCAGGTCTGGGCGAGGGCTTGCGAGCCCTCACTGCAGCCGGCGAGGGCATCGAAAGCCCTCGCCCAGGACCTCGCGGGCCACAGCGAGGTCGTCGCGACCCTCACAGATTTGGCGAGGGCTCACAAGTCTTCATTGTGGCCAGTGAGGGCATCGCGAGCCGTCGCCCGCCCTCACTGTAGCTAGCGAGGGCATTAAGAGCCCTCACCCAGGCCCTCGCCAGCTATAGAGAGGGCGGGCGAGGGCCGCAACGCCCTCGTCCAAGGCTGATGAAGGCTTTGCGACCCTTGCCCTCGGGCCAGCGAGGGTTGCTGACCCTTGACTAGTGACTAGCCACCTCCGCTGGCCCTTAGCTGACGACTCGCTGGCTTAACGAGGAAGAAGAAAGGAAAAAAAAAAAAAGAAGAAGAAATGAAAAGAAGAAAAGTAAAATAACCAATAAAAATCAATAAAAATTTGAATTTTTTTAAAAATAGAAAATTATCCACGTTAACGCCACGTAGGATGGCCGGCGTCGATTGGATGATCACGTCAACGATTTTCGGCCAAAATTAGCCGAAAGGATTAAATTGACAATTCGTTAAAAGGTTTAGTACTTATTAACACTTATTTTCTAATTTTTGCCCAAAATTAACTATGCAAAATTTAGGAGTTAATTTCTTAATCAATTCATAAAACAAAAAATATATTATTTTTATCTAATTGCATTGCATATAGACATTAGGCACATTTGCATTGATAGGGTCTATTAGAGCATTTTTTTTAATTAACTTTCAAATTTTTTTATAAAATTATAATTTTAAAAAAAATTTAAAAAAATTTAGATCTGGCCAGGTCAGACTGCGTTGACCCGACCCTTTCTTTTTCCACCCACGCAAGCCCAGCATGCTTTTTTTTTTCTCTCCCCTCCGCACGAACTAGGCCCAGCCCCGCCCAGCTCTTCCTTTTCCTTCTCTCCCCACTGCCAGTCTTCCTCCTCTGTCTTCCTCTATTTCTGGCTATCAAGCCAACGGAGGACAGAGAAGTCTCGATGTTCCCATCAACCACAACGGGTAGGTAAGGGAGCAGCAGGAGGAGGGCATTGATGGCCAGTCCCATCCCTCCCCCTTTCTCGTTCTCTCCCTCTCTCCTCTTCCCCTTTTGGTGGCTATGGAAGTCAAGAAGCAGAGGTACACTTTCCCTCCTTGCACCGGCCTAGGGTGGCCACCAAAGTCGTGGTGCAGGCTATGGCCGGCGTAGGACCATTAAGACCACGACTTATGGGGCAGAGCAAATGGTCGATTACCCCTATAAAAGTCGGAGAATAGAGAGAGAGAGAGAGAGAGAGAGAGAGAGAGAGAGAGAGAGAGAGAGAGAGAGAGAGAGAGAGAGAGAGAGAGAGAGAGAGAGAGCTTTTCAGAGATTTGAGAGCTAACCAAGAGAGTCTGCAGGTCGCCGAGGAGTACCAGCAACCCCATCGTTGCCAGTAGGACGACCGAAGATCCCCCCAGAAGCGGAGCCGACCAGTGAGTCTTCCTGGTCTCATTAAAGCCCTATTTGCCCCTATTTTTTAGTAAGGTTTGACTGGGACTCACGCCGGCCGTTTCGCAAGAATTCCGGCCCATTTTGTTGTTCCTCGTAGTCCACACATCGTTGTCGAAGGTAAGGGTAGGTCGTCGGAGTCCCGAAGTAGGTCAAAGTTGCTTCATTTCGTCTCTACACGTAAGGTACTGACAAAAAACCTTAACTAGGTCGATTTGATTTTGCTCGCTGGGCGACAAGTAGATGGTTGGACAGCGAGCTAAGTGGCTGTGGGAGCTCGGTGGTGGTCCCCAGAGGCCGAATTTAGGCCGAAGTCGCATGGGTCGGCCGGTGAATGGCCGATTTTCACTCAGCTGCCGTTCCCGTGTGCTTGTGCACGCGGGAACCGACCCAACCTGGTTCATGACCCGGGTCAACGACCTAACCCAATTCATGACCTGGGTCAATGACCCGGGTTGATTGCCTGACCAGGTTCGGACCCGAAGATCCGACCCGAATCAACGCTTTAGATCATATTCGTTGACCCGGGTTGGATTTGACCCAACCCAGGTTCACCGACCCAATCCCGTTTGATTATTATATTAATATTTTTATTTATTAATATTTTTTAAAAAAATTTTGTTAAAAAATTAAAAAAATTAAATTTTTTTCCATATTTATTATTATTATTATCATCTCTAAAAAATAATAAAAATTATATAAATTTTTTTCTTCTTTTAAAATTAGGAAATAGTTTAGAAATTAGTATTTTTGAATATTTTTCTAAATTACGTGAATTATTTAATTTATGATTATGTTTAAATCGGATAATTCTATAGGGCTATGCGATAATATTTTGCATTTTATTTTCACTACTGTTGTAATATTATTATGCACGTTATTTTTAATTAGAATATAATTGCATAAATTGTTGTGTCTTGAATGTTGTCACCTTAGTTAGGTTAGAGCCCTAGGCTGCATATCTATCTTGACTGTTAATCGTTAATGATTAAGCACTCGTGTAATCACCTCACATATTAGGAAAAAAGTCCTAAAATCAATCCAAATTGCCTGACAAATGTTTTTTGAAATGAATAGGGTAAAAAGATACCAAAAGGGTACTAGTTATTCAACTAGCGTAACCAAATCCCTGAACTTATTCAATCTCTGGTTGGTAGGAGTAGGGCGATTCTCCCGTCATTTTACTTGGGTGTCTAATTAACTCACCTCAAATCAATTAGTGGCGACTCCTAAATAACAATCACTTGCAGGTTGAAAACCTAAACCCTAAGTTGTGATATAGTATGGGCTTGGGAGAACTCAAGTTAAGTCCTAGACATAGACTTAGCGTGTACCCAGTGAGACCCCCCTTTTTATGCCAAAAAGCCGGAGATCAGTCGTGACAGACTAACGACTCCGCTGGGTAAAATATTTTTTAAGTGGACTTAGGCCAGAAATTTTATCTTGTTCAAAAACATTTTTGTTTGGCAGCAAGTATTCCAAGTATGATCCTAACATTAAGGTGTTAAATGTTCTTGCAGGTTGGAAATAATGATTATTTATGAATTGTTGTACATGTTTTAATGATTTAGCACTACACTGTTGCACACACAGCCATGCTGCCAAACTTGAGCCGCGATAGGGCATTTAAGATGGTGTTAAGAAATATGCGACCTCGAATGCGAGACTGCGATGTAGAGGTTGCCTTTCTTTTCCCCGAAATTTCTTTCTAAAAAATTGCAAAGTGTCTATCTTTAACCGCTATTTGCATGACTATAAGATATTCCTTTCGATTTGGCCAAGGTTAAAAAGACTTGACACCAACGCGAGACTGCGACAATCAGGCACCATTTTAGCTTCACTTTGTTGAACTAGTCTAGATAGAAATCAAAGCTCACTCCTCATGTGCATGTTTATGTGATTGCCATAATTCAAGATAAGGTAAATAATCTATCCCTTCTCATTTCATTATGCAGCCTACTTATTCCTTCGATTCATGACTATTAGGTTACCCATTGATTTCATTCTATATATAATGGGAAGAGCTGATGTCCAATTTGTCCCCACTCCTAAGAGAGAGCTCTTGGCATGGTGGGATCGGCTCGATCAGAATAGCCAAGAGTATATTAAAGCAAGATTTGGTCGCCTACTTCCACTGCTCAAAACCAATGTTCATTCTGGCATGATGTTGGCATTGGCACATTTCTGGTATCCTCAGACATCCACTTTTGTGTTTAGCAAGTTTGAAGTGACCCCAACTCGAGAAGAATATAGTGTTCCATCAGAATGCCCCGGGGATCTAAACTCATCAAACCACTTCTGGGCATTTCCCCTATACCAGAATTGTCATAGTTTTTGCAAGTCGAGATCAATGCAGTAAAAAGGGTCGTTAAAGCTCACTGTAATTCATATCTATTATTTTTCTTAAATGAATGCTTTGAAAATCAACCCATGAGTTAGAAATCTAAGATCTTTCTCCTTACTTTTATTGGGTTTGTCATTTTCCCTCATCGCAAAAAATCTATAAACCCCTCAATTGCATATGTGGCCAAACAATTTGCATTGGCATGTGTTATGTTAATTTTATTTTGGCAGAAACATTCTTGACCCTTAACCGTCTTAAACAAAATGAGGAGAAGGTCATGCGGGCCGCCTTGGAAAATTTTGCAAATTTGGTTTTTATCCCACTTAAGAGGATTCGGACACCTCATGCAACTTTTTAAAATTGATGACCTTATGTACTCGATACAAAGATTTGAGGTCTTAAAAAGTAATTCCCCTGATAAGAAATACTCTTGCTAGATAAATATTTTAAAAGATCCTAATCCCAAAGCATTCTTATGGCATGCTAAATGGTTCCGTGAGGGCGAGGTTTGTTATGCTCACAGGTTTTACAACCCTGTTCCACTACTCGGTTTATCTGGTGTCACTTCTTACTACCCCTTATCGGGTAGCCCGCCAGTACATGCCCTTTAGGAGATCCCCCGCCTCTCAAGACGGACCTGTTTTGAGTCCTATTCACTCGCTCGAACTACAACTATATTAGCTAGATTCGTGCCATCCAGAGTGCATGGGTCGAGTGTCAACCTGAGAATATTATTGTACCCAGGTGATTGAAAGGGCAAGAAAAGATTCACCATGCCTCTTTGTTCTATATTTTTTTTTTTTTTGGTAACCCAGGAACTCCCCGCACGGCCGACAGCCGGAGAGGTAAACCTGGGGTGACGCTAGCGCAGGACCCACCACCACGGCGCCACACTTAAGAATCCCTAACGCCTACGCTGGGGTTCAAACTCCCATCCCTTCGTAGGGGGACAAGAGCGCAAGCCAACGCAGCCGCTGCGGGCGGTGGTCTCTTTGTTCTATATTCTCTATCAACAAATTCCAATAGCTCTATAGCCAAAGGTCCCAGATGTGGCTAACAAGGCCAATCACCAAACACGGATCGATCATTTTGAAAGGATTATGGGGACGAGGGATATGCTTATCTCAGAGCTTGTCCGTGAAAATAAGCGACTCTAAGAGACCGTGGCTTCCGCATTGTATATACAATGAGTATCCGGGAAGGGCACCCTTTTTGTTAAAAGCCCCTACCTTTTATAAATTTATAGTATTTATGTTTACGGATTTATGTTTTCTAGTTTTAAATGTTTAG
Source organism: Syzygium jambos (assembly GCA_031216235.1). Classification (NCBI taxonomy): domain Eukaryota; kingdom Viridiplantae; phylum Streptophyta; class Magnoliopsida; order Myrtales; family Myrtaceae; genus Syzygium; species Syzygium jambos. Next base: position 24,237,159 of record CM062225.1, read on the forward strand.
GGATTGTATTGATGTTAATATACGTCCGATCGCTTTTATATAAATAAAAGAAATTGCGCTCTAAAGACACTACCATGGCCCTAGCCTGGTGGTATCCGAGGAATGAGCGGTCCGAGACGACCGAGGTTCGAACCCCAAGGTTGCCGTTGTAATGAATATATAAATAAAAACCTTTTTTTGCTTCTCTTATTTTTTGCAGATAAAGAAAATACGTCCAGATTAAATGACCAAGGAATTAAAGAAAATATGTAATATGACCTCATGAATTGATTCTTTATGAGGTCTTATACTTATTTATTTCAACATCTTCACAAGTAGTTACGAATTAAATGACCGAGAAAAACGTACCGATCCATTTCGATAACATGGAAAACGAAATAAAGATGGTTTTCAAAGCAATCGAAATCTCACCAAGCAGGTAGAATCTATCAATGGCAAGCTCACCCCCACCCCTGCGTCAATTGAGGTAATGTTACTACCACCGTCTGCTGGAAAAGCGAAAGTCTCCACTAGCGATAGCAAGATGCCCTTGCTAGAGGACGATCTACTTCCACTTGCCATCAAGAAGACTGAACTTGTAAGCATGTTTATGATAGAGCATAATAAACACCTTGCAAAGGTTGAGGAGATGTTGAAACAATTACAAGGCCTGCAGTATGCTGTCCCACCTGACCTATCTATATACAAAAGGGTTAAGTTGCCATAAAATTTCAAGATACTAGTATTCGAGAAATATAATGGTACCTCATGCCCTATGCACTATTTGTATATGTATCACGTGTGAATGATCTAGTATGTTGATAATAAATTCCTCATGATGCAGACTTTTCAAGCAAGTTTGACAGGGCCAGCTTTGACATGGTATATGTCAAAAGATGTAGATGCCTTCAAATCTTGGGATGATGTTGTTGATGCATTCCTCAAGCAGTATCAATTCAACCTTGACATCATATTTTCTCATAACGATCTCGAATGCACCGAGAAGAAGAAAAGTGAGTTGTTCAAAGAATATGCCATCAGATGGAGAAACTTGGGTGCGAATGGTAACCATTCTGCTCAAGAAATCAAATTCTTGCCAGAAATTGATTTCTGGAATTCATGCCAGAAATTGATTTCTAGAGGAGAAATCTGTTTGGTAAAACATGACCAATTCTACTCCAGAAATTGATTTCTGAAATAGAAATCTATTTTTATTTTTTTATTTTTTGGGCACCTCAAAAAAAATAAATTTCACTCAAAGTGGGTGCCCAAAGGTATTCTAAGCTATTTTGTGAAGTTTTGAAATTTTTGATTTTTGATTTTTTTGGGCACCTCAAAAAAATTAAATTTCACTCAAAGTAGGTGCCTAAAGGTATTCTAAGTCATTTTGTCAAGTTTTGAAAATTTTTATTTTTTTGGATATCTCAAAAAAATTAAATTTCACTCAAAGTGGGTGCCCAAAGGTATTCTAAGCCATTTTGTGAATTTTTGAAATTTTTGATTTTTTGATTTTTTTGGGCACCTCAAAAAAATTAAATTTCACTCAAAGTGGATGCCCAAAGGTATTCTAAGCCATTTTGTGAAGTTTTGAAATTTTTGATTTTTTTTATTTTTTTGGGCACCTCAAAAAAATTAAATTTCACTCAAAGTGGATGCCCAAAGGTATTCTAAGCCATTTTGTGAAGTTTTGAAATTTTTGATTTTTTTTTATTTTTTGGGCACCTCAAAAAAATTAAATTTCACTCAAAGTGGATGGCCAAAGGTATTCTAAGCCATTTTGTGAAGTTTTGAAATTTTTTTGATTTTTTTGATTTTTTTGAGCACCTCAAAAAAATTAAATTTCACTCAAAGTGGGTGCCCAAAGGTATTCTAAATCATGTTGTGAAGTTTTGAAATTTTTGATTTTTTTTATTTTTTTGAGCACCTCAAAAAAAATTAAATTTCACTCAAAGTGAGTGCCCAAAGGTATTCTTAATCATTTTGTGAAGTTTTGAAATTTTTCACTTTTTTTATTTTTTTGGGCACCTCAAAAAAAATTAAATTTCACTCAAAGTAGGTACCCAAAGGTATTCTAAGCCATTCTATGAAATTTTGAAATTTTTTATTTTTTTATATTTTTTAAAAAAATTCACCAAATTTCCTATTTTCTCAAAATCTTGACTTTTTTTTATTTTTTGGAAATTTTTATGAATTTTTTGGAATTTTACAATTTTTATGCATTTTCTGAAAAAAAAAATTAGTGAGAAAAAGAGAGAAAATAGGGAGAATGCATTCTGGAAGAGAGAAGCTATAAAAAGTAGCTTCTCTTTTTCTTGCCCAAAACTCATTCTGGAATCAAGAATGCATTCTGGAATCAAGTATTTTTAACAAACGCATTTTTATTCCAGAATGTGAAAATTGCTCCAGAATGCATTCCGGAAATTTTTTAACAAACGCATTTCTATTCCGGAATCCATTCTGGAACAGAATTTCTATTCCAAAATGGATTCCATGCGCGCCCTTGATCGCCTGGGCCATCTCAAAACTTACTAACCATGAATAAATGAAGCTGTTCATTAAGTCTCTCTAATATAAATACAGACATCGATTGGTTTGTGCCAATGCCGAGTCCCTTAATTGGCTTGTTCTAGTAGGCGAACAAATTGAGATGGGATTGCGCGACGGGTGATTCATGGACTCTGCCTCCACAAGCAAGAGACTCGGCATGAGGAAGGAAAATGAGCCCTGACAGATGGGAACATCGCATACACCCAAACCATTCATCCTCCCCCAATAGTTCAAGTGAGCAGTGAACAGCAGCTGGCCTCAAGCTGTCAGCCCCTAAAGCGATATAAGAAAAGGTAGTTCACTCCACTACTCCAATCCCTTTTTTAGGTCCTGGCCATACGTCACAAGAAAAATTTACTCTCCACCGAGCCGAAGCGGCCCAACTCAGAGAGCTTCTCGAACTACAATCAGTTTAAGAAATGTGACTATCACATGAGCGAGGTAAAACATTCAATGAACGATTGCTATACCCTCAAGTACCGAGTACAGAACCTATTGGACACTAAGACCTTCTCGTTTCAGACATCGAAGCCAAATGTCCAGAATAATCCGTTACCGGAGCATGAGAACAAAATTAATATCATATTTAGTTTCGATATTGATCGAATCAAGAACGTAAGGGTATACACCACTAACGTTTATAACGGTCTGGTGAAAGCAGGATATTATCCTACTAATGAGGTACTGCCTTTGACCCTAACGAAGGAAAGAGTTGCCAAGATGGTGCAAGCAGGCCTGATTATGTATACTGACCATACCGGCATAGTGGCCACCATCTCCCAGGTTATCATTGACCAGAATGAAGAACTCTCAGCATTGAATGTCGAAACAAGTGAATCCATCTCTACACTCGTGAGAGAGCCTTTGGCTGACAACCTAGATGACGAGAAGGAACTAACGATTGAAATACCCCTAACTGAGGATCACATAGTGATCGAGATATCTCAGCCTTATCAGTACGAGAATGACAAGGCAGTCACATGGTCCTATAAACTGGACGTTGACCTAGTCACAAGGTCAGGACGAACATATGCCTAAGCTGATGTGTAGCCTCCGAAGCCAGTTTACCGACGAAGAAGCCCAGAAATTTTTGGCCATCATCAAAGCCAGTGAATACAACGTGGTGGATCAACTACGCAAGTTGCCCACCCAGATTTTTTGCTAGAACTACTTCAAACATCCGCGAAGCATCAAAAATTTCTGATGAAAGTGCTCAGCAAGATAAACATCCTTGAAATGATTGAGTATGGAAAATTAGAGAAATTCGTAGAGTCTATATTGTTGGAGGACCAAATAGCAATCTCGGACGATAAATTCCCTACCGAGGGTAGGAGGTATACCAAGGGCCTCTACATCTCTATTAAATGTAGGAACTCTTATGTGGCTCGAGTCTCGATCGACAATGGGTCTGCTTTGAATATTTTCCCGTTGACAACCTTGCGCTGTCTCACTATAGACCCGTCTAAGCTCCATGTCTCCAAAATATCAGTCCGAGCATTTGATGGGAAGAAGAAAGACATCACCGGTGAGATCGACCTCGATGTCCAGATTGGTCCAACCGTGTTCAGAATTCTATTTCAGGTAATGGACATCCCCACTGCGTTTAACTTTCTACTGGACCATCCTTGGATTCACTCCGCTGGAGCTGTGCTCTCAAGCCTTTACCAAAGTGTGAAGTTTGTAGCTAACGGAAAACTAGTTACAGTCCTCGGTAAAGAAAACCACCGGATCGATCAAGAAACTACCATCCCATATGTTGAACTAAGTGGCAAAGTGAAATCCAGTTATCAGTCTATCGAACTCGTGTCGATTGTACACGGGTATTGAGGAGCTTTATCTTCTGTCCCCAATATATCAAAAGCTATAATCATGGTAGTAAAGGTTATGGTAGGGAATGGCCTCACCCTAGGCCGAGGACTCGGTAAAGGAGGCCGGAGCATCCGAGAGCCTATCCAAGCTGCCAGGAATCACCGTACCTCTGGTCTAGGATATTGCGGAGGAAACCAATAGGTCAATAAGGGGCACGAAATGGGCCAAGCTAACTTGCTGCTTCCCTATATTCGAGAAATTTTCCCGTCACCTGCTAGATTATTGCAAGATGGAGAAAATTGTCTCAACATCTCAGGACAACCCAACAATAGGTTCAAACATCCTGCCGAATGCTCAAGTCAACCGAGCTCCTCGACACTTCCTGTAAATATTGCCATCTGTAAACAGGAAAACCTAGACGAACTAGTGATTGTGAAAGAAGGCAGGCAAGAGGACACCCTAGGTTGCGTGATTACCCTATTTGACGATATCTTCGTAGGTTCCATTCACGAAGACTCGACCCCAGAAATGAATGTAAACCCAATTGATTGATTTGCACGTTTGCAGTATTAAGAACGAACTGCGAAATTTGCTCATATCCTTGATGGATATCACTACCCAAATCCTTAACATATCGCTGCTGCTTCTCGATCAAGAAGAGGTGATCCAGGTGAATGTTCCTGAAGAAAAGCCACCATCGGGAGTCCTTCTCGACATAACATGGCAGGATATCCGACTCCTACAGTGGCAAGGCGACGTGAGGCACTACTTGCCAGTCCCCAAATCCATGGATGTAATACTCCCTGTCTTTTTGCAGAAGAGGCTGATGACAAGGAAGCCTAGATATACTACTCCTGAGTACTTCGTCAATTATGATCCCATCCCGTCATGTGACTATCACTCGAGAGAAATTGGTCACTCATTAGATGATTGCAGCGCCCTGAAAAACAGAATCTAAGACCTATCAGATGTTAGGGCATTTACTTTCCATGCCCCCTGGCTGTGCTACGGTAGAAACGACCTCCTGGTGGTGCCTAGCATTCGTGCCACCACCCCTGAACTTTCTAAGAGAGAATGCAATAAGAAGGCAATCATGAATACCCTGGACGAGCCTAGTGTGGGTATGATTTCTATGTCAACTACCAGATACTGTTAAAAATGTTTGACGAGTAGCAGAATAATATCGTAGATGGATGGGGTGGCATGGCCTGGCTAATAGCAGTGAAGGGAGGAGGCAATGAGTCGGCCTTTTGGAACGATATTTTCGAGAATTTCTTCATCGTCGCGATAGACGAAGAACCAGTGGAGGGAATGGGTGCATGCCCGCTTGAGTAGATTTTGCATGAATTCCTGAAAATTGAGCTATCCTTGTATTTTATTTTTTGCTGTCATTTCTGATGGAAGAAATGTCTTTTTGAACTCTCCCTCTCCTGAGATTGTAAATTCATGGGTTGTAAATTAATAATGTTTTGAGGGCATGAGATAGTATCTCAAATCGACCCGTTGATGATATCCAGCCACGTAAAGGAAAGTATTTTGAGGCCCGGGCTGCCTCATGCTTCCTCATTTCTAAACTTTTCGAAAATCAAAGTCATTTTACTATTTCTTCCAAAAATGTTTTAAGAAAAAGAACAATGGAAAACTATATATGCTTATAATCCCATTTGTTTTTCTGATCAATCTACCTTGTATTCTAGGCATAATCTCGCGACTTGCGAGGGAGTTAGTACGGTCTAGGCGGATGCCGTAGATGCTAACAGCAGTGATTCTAACAATTCAAATGATGATCCCACTGAAATATGAAGAAATTGGGAGCAATATGAACAAATCAAGCCCTTTACAACCTTGGACACTATTACTATTAATTTGGATGGTATTGACTATCTAAAAGAAGTGAAGATCGGGGCCAACCTTTCTGAAGAGAAGGCCACACGTCTGATCGCTCTCCTTAAAGATTATCAAGACGTCTTCGCATGGTCTTATTTTGATATGCCAAATCTAGATTCTCGGATTGTTGAACACAGTTTGCCTACCAATCTCGACATGCCTCGTAAGAAGCAAAGGTTACGAAGAACCAAACCTGAGTTGTCGGAAAAAATCGAAGAAGAAGTGATAAAGCTCTCAAAAGTAAAGTTCATCGAGGTTTCGCAATACCCTGATTGGATAGCAAACATTGTGCCAGTGAAGAAGAAGGATGGTCGTATTCGAGTTTGTATTGATTACCGTGACTTGAACAAGGCCAATTCGAAGGATGACTTTTCGCTCTCCTACATAGATGTCCTTATGATAGCAATGCTGGATTAGAATTATTTTCTTTCATGAATGGATTCTCCGGGTACAACCAAATAAGGATAAACGACGAAGACAAGGAGAAGATGGCGTTCATCACTCCATGGAGAACCATTCACTATAAGGTCATGCCTTTTGGTTTGAAGAATGCTGGGGCAACATACCAACGTGCTATGGTCACTCTGTTTCATGACATGATGAACAAAGAAATTGTAGTCTATGTCGATGACATGATCGCCAAGACTAAATGCGAAGAGGACCACGTTGAAGCCCTGAAGAAGCTAGTCAGCCGGCTACGCGAGTTCAAGTTACGCCTGAGCCTTACAAAGTGCGTGTTCGGGGTGACCTCTGGTAAGTTACTCGAGTTCATCGTGAGTAGTAAAGGGATCGAGGTCGACTCCTCGAAAGTCAAATCAATATGTGAACTAAAGTCCGCATCCACAATGAAGGAGGTCAGAAGCCTTTTGGGAAGGTTGAACTACATCGCACAGTAAGGGAGGTCAAAAGCCTTTTGGAAAGGTTGAACTACATCTCACAGTTAATCTCTCAGCTCTCTAAGACTGCACAACCCTTTTTCAAACTTCTCAAGAAAGACGTTTAGATCAGTTGGGATGAAAACTGTCGAGAAGCGTTTGAAAAACTGAAGCAGTATGTGATAAATCCCACAGTACCAGTTCCACTAGTTCCAGGACATCCTCTAACTCTCTATGTCATGATCCATAATGAATCGTTGGGAGTCCTATTGGCCCAAAGCAACCCCTATGATGGAAAAGAATGAGCCATCTATTATTTGAGTAAGAAGTTCATCATTTCGGAACAGAATTATTCCGAATAAGAAAAGACGTGTGTCGCATTGGTATAGGTGTTGCATAGGCTCCGGCAATAAACTTTGCACCACCAAACGCTTCTCGCAACTAAAAACAACCCCATCCGATATTTGCTTAACCGACTAGCGTTGGTGGGAAAATTAGCCAAATGGCAGATTCTAATTTCGAAATTCAACATCCAAACATCGTTGTAAAAGTTAGTGAAAGGTAGAGTGATTGCTAATATGCTAGCTCAATGCCTTGGGAAACACATGAGGATAATCTTCCAGATGATCGCATTTTATCGACAAAAGAACATACGTTGACCTTGTTCTTCGATAGAGCAATAAATCTGTTTGGCTCTAGCACCGGGCCAGTCTTAATATCCCCAAATGGGCAACATTATCCTGTAGCCACGAAATTGATATTTTCCTGCACCAACAATATAGCTGAGTATGAGACGTGTATTCTCGATCTACAAGCAGCAATTGACATGAAAATAACCAAACTAAAAGTGTTTGGTGATTCTACCTTAATCATCCTCCAGACTATGGGTGAATGGAAGACTAGGGATGCTAATCTAGTACCCTATCATGACTATCTGGAAGAATTGGTGACAGAATTCAATGAGATCTCGTTTGACTACCTATATAGATCTCATTATCAATTCGCCAATGCGCTAGCCACACTATCATCTATGTTACAGGTCGCCAATGGGTTGAAAATAGAACCTCTGAAGATCAAAGTCCTAACCAAACCAACCTATTTGCATGGCCATGACTAAGGAACTTGATTGCAAACCATGGTATTACGATATCATGAACTACATCAAGGAGCAGTAATTCCCTGAAGGGAGTACCCCTGCAAACATAAGGTACATAATGAAGATGGCAACAAAATTCTTCGTCAATGGTGAGAACCTGTACAAGAGATCCTATGATTCTATTCTATTGAGATGTGTGGACGCAACTGAAGCAATACGAATTATGCAAGAATTGCATGGAGTATGCGGTCCACACATGAATGGATACATGTTGGCCAGAAAAAAAAATGAGACTGGGTTATTAGTGCCTTCCCCTAGAAAGCGATTGCATTCAACATATTTGAAATTGTTACCATTGTCAGATCCACGAAGACAGGATAAATGCCCCTCCAACTAAATTACATCAGTTGTCTGAGCCATGGCCATTTACAATGTAGAGTATCGATGTGATTGGCCCAATCAACCCGAAAGCTTCAAATGGATACCAGTTCATTTTGGTTGTGATTGATTACTTCTCCAAGTGGATTGAAGCCACATCATATACCAATGCCACTACTTGAAACATGGCAAAATTCATCAAACGAGACATAATCGCCCGCTATGGCATCCTTAAAGCCATTGTTACAAATAATGGTATGAATCTGAATAACAAGCTTGTTGATGATTTATTCAATGAATTCAAGATTAGTCATATGAATTCGTCTCCTTACCATCCCCGAATAAACGGAGCTGTCGAGGCAGCTAACAAAAACATCAAAAAGATCTTAGCCAAAACTGTTGAGAACTATCGAAATTAGCATGAAAGATTGCCTTTTGCATTAATGGCATATCAAACATCAATTCAAATTTCTACCGGGACAACCCCTTTTTCCTTGGTGTACGGCATGGAAGCAGTCCTGCCTGTTGAGATAGAAATCCCCTCGCTGCGAGTATTGTCCTAAGTAAAACTATCTGATGTAAAGTAGAAGCAACAAAGACTGGAGCAGTTGAATATGATCGACAAAAAACGGCTGAAGGCTCTTTGTCATGGCCAATGCTATCAATAGAGGGTAGCCAAGTTGTTCAATCGAAAGGTCTGCCCAAGACACTTCGCAGCAAGCGATCTTATCCTGAGAAAGGTGATACCACTATTCCCCCAACTTGATGGTAAGTTCACTCCAAACTACAAAGGTCCCTATATCGTGAAAAAGACACTCCCCGGAAAGACTTTGATTCTGACCGAGATGGATGGAGGTCAATTCTCCAACTCGGTCAACTCTGATGCCGTGAAGAAGTACTACCCTTGAAATAACTTCTATATTCCCGTTGATAACAAGGAAATTGGCAGAAAAGTTATTGATGAGGGTACCCCTAGTAGTGAGTTTAACTGAAAACGACTTTGCATATGACAAAATGGCATCAAGGCCAATCTTGACAACCATGGAAGTCTCCACAGTAGTGATGCTCATATCAGTCAAAGACATTTAAAGTATAAATTAGCTTCGCTGCGAAAATCTCTACGCAAGCAATTACACATGCCTTGTGCACTTAGAAATCAGATGATTCTCGAGAATTTCCTCAACGTGCCGAAATCGTATTGACACAACATATGCTGAGGATAAGACCGCCTAATTGGGAGTACCCTTAATTATAGAGGATTTTATTCGAGTTTCAAGACCAACCATGAAAGGAGTTTTGAAAGAAAAGACTCTGCTAGCTTTGGAGACAAAAAAAAAAGAAGAAAGGTAATTTATATCGTTCTCAATTTACGTTCAATTATCTTATTGCTAACATGAGCTCATGTTATTCTTAACAGAAATTGTTGACATTCAAGAAAGCTCAAGGAATTGCCAGCTTAGACACAAGTGAAGGGAGACACGAAGGGAAATATTGAATCATTCCCAATTTTTGTCCCCCAAAGAGCCATTCATTAACACGTTCTTTCTTATTACCTGGCAGGTTTGCCTTACCGCCGCTGCAGCACAGGTAAGTATTTATTTCTCTTAAAACTCTTTTTTATAAGAGTAGAAAGAATTAAAGAAAGAGGAAGCAATTTAAAGCAAATAGACGCTTAATCCTCCCCCAAATGCATCGCATGTCTTTTAGAAAGGAATTTTGCATGGTAATTTTACCTATTTAATTCATCAATTCCATGTAAAAATATTGACAATTCGACGAATTGTGTCAAACTGCTCGGGTATGCTGAACAAGATGTGTTAGGATGATGAAAGACAATTCTTAGTCCATACACATCCTCATGTACTGATCCCTGGTGAGACAAGTGAAAAGATTCCATGTCTGCAAGGTAAAGAGATTTCTCGCATAAGGTACGGTAACCAAAATGATGAGAGGCAATTCATTTCTCTACCCTATATACTATCGAAGATCCTTTACTTAAACATGTTGAGCCCATACACTTGGAAGTTCCTTTCAAATTACTCCTGTCAAGAATCACCCCATACTGGGGCAACTGGAGGTAAGTCGACATCGCAAGGTGAGAAAAATGGATGGAAATTTTCTTGCTATCACTTGCATCAATCTTGAAGTGTTATTATTACATATGAATTCTCACGATGATTCAAGTGCCCTAGGACGACGAAGAGTATTTCTTCTTCTATCCCATACACTTATATCGCTTGCTAGCCCAATTGAGCCTTCGATTTTGTTTCGTACAAATCCAGTTGGTGATCATCCCCACACTAGAGCAAGGCGAAGGTCACCACAGTTCAAGCATCATGGTCCGGAGTGCCGAATGAAAATAAAGACCCCAAGAGCCTAATAATATTCTTTGTTCAAACTTGTCTAGGTTAGTTTGTGACAACACAAAAAGAATAGCAGAAAAATGATAAAACTGAAAACTAAGGGCATAAAAAAGCAGTGTGCCTGGTAAAAACGAGGTCAATGCCCATAGACAAAAAGCAAAGGAACTTGTATCTCCAAGCGAATTCGCAATTGTTGAACAAAAGTCCAAGAAAAAAGGGCTTGAAACTACCCTAGGGAATTTTCAAGAGGATCCTAACGGTGGAGAAGAAGACTGGTGACAATACTGAGATGATCACCAAGTCTCACCCTTACACACATTTTTTAACCTGACGATCCTTTCGTTTCTCAACCTGTGAGCCAAGCCTATGTTACGTCCCTCATGAAGTCTCTCTTGACTAGGGCGCTTGAATTAACGTAGAATTTCAAATGTTTATAAATATTTCTCGAGGAAATGCGAGCAAGACTACTTCTTTATCAATTTGCAGGATTCTTGAGTTGCAAACCCGGAGATAATTATAGAATATTTTCTTTCTTGGCCTTGACTCAGATAGTCTCCTTTGTTAAGCCATTGACCAAGCTCGGATTACGATCCTGATAAAGACCTCTCAAATTGATAAGATCGTACCACTTGCGAGAAAACTCGAGCCTTTGTTGATGTAATGACGATCATATTAGGTGTTTACAATATTTTCGCATTAATGGTTGGGACAAACAACCCCTTTTTCAATGAGAGCGAGTGGAAATTCCTTTCTGATTGAAGGCCCCTCATTTAGAATCTTGAGAAGTCTACTTTATGAGCAAAAATTGTCTCAATTGATAATTACCTTGAGTGGATATATGGCAATGCAAATATGGCAAAATCATGAGCTTTCAAAATGCACATTTTGGAATAGTCTAGCTTGTCTATATCCTTTATGAATGTATGCATATTTGCTCTAATCATCTTTGACAGGTAAAATATCCTCAAAGACTCAAAGAGCGCCTGACCTAGAGTATCTCCAAAGATGTCCCAAAAACTCTCAAATGTTCTCCCCAGCAAAACAACACGGCGTTGCTCGACAACCTGGAGTTCCCCTTTTCATTGACACTGCTTCTGCAGCTTAATGTCCCCTCAACAAGACCGACACGACATGCTTCCGCGGCCGGTGTCCCCTTATTGACTTGACGTTCTTTCGTGACTCAAGGTCCCTTCTTATTCTCTAGCCGTGTATCCTAGAAGAAGTTCAGATACCAAACTAGCACTCCTATTCCACAAGTGGAATTGACATAGCATGTTTTCGTGTCTTGGAGTTTTCCTTACTCCTTAGTGGTACGCCACGAAAATTAGAGCATTGGAGAAGCTCTCTTTACTATCCCTAGTGATGTGTCCCAATAAAGGTCGATTATTCAGCAGATGATTTATCAAACATTCGGGTAAGTAACCCCAGTTACTTCATCAAAACTCTTTTCAAACCACCCGGAAGGAAAACTATGTATTTCTTTGAAAAAGAAAAGCATTTCTCATTGCGCAAGATGTAACTAAGATATTTCAAAAGATGTATGTGTTCTAGAATAGCCTTAATTATCTATTTCTTCGATGAATATATATGCTCTTGCACGAAAACTTGTCTAACCAGAGACATGCCCTCAAGAGGCAGGAACGTGCCCAGGTAAGTATCTTCTACCTATGTCTGGTTCCAAAAATTCATGTATCTACGATTGTTATGGTATCCCTCGAACATTGGTTTGACCCTTCTCTTCACCATGTGCCTATGATTGTTATGATACCCTTCGAATATTGGACTGACCTCTTTGTTCACTAGGTACCTACGATTATTATGGTACCCCCGAACATAGGATCGACCCCCTCTATTCACATCAAGCCTTTTCAAGTACCTTTGATAAGATGCAGGTACTTCGACAAAGCAAAACCCTGTCAAGGCGACTGAAGATAGGTTCGGGTCCTAGACAAACAAAATCCCGTCAAGGCGACCAAAGATAGATTCAGATCCTAGATAATCGAAATCCAGTCAAGGCGATCGAAGATAGGTTCGGGTCATTGACATACAACATCAACTACCTGGAATTATTCTACCCTCTTGGCAAGGTAAGTAGCTTCAGGTATGTCTTTATTTGTTTTAGCATGCATCATCTTATATCGCATCATAAAAAATGAGACCCATGGTCCTGCCAAAAATAGCATTCATCGTACATGCATGGGCCAAATTTAGGTGAAATTTTATCTTTGAATGTAATCTCTACGAGCTCAACTTTTGTGAGCTCACCTTCAAAGAGGAGCATCTGATGGCACCGATTTTCTAATTTTTGTCCAAAATTAACTATGGAAAATTTAGGAGTTGATTTCTTAATCAATTCCTAAAACAAAAAATATATTATTTTTATCTAATTGCATTGCATATAGACATTAGGCACATTTGCATTAATAGGGCCTATTAGAGCATATTTTCTTAATTAAATTTCAAAAGAAATTATAAAATTATAATTTTTTAAAAATATATATAATTTAAAAAAAATCGAGTCGGACCAGGTCGACCCAACCCTTTCTTCTTCCCCCCGCATGGCCTAGCCTGCTTCTTTTTTTTTTTCTCTCCCCTCCGCGCGAGCTAAGCTCGGCCCGGCCCACCTCTTCCGTTTCCTTCTCTCCCTACTGCTGATCTTCCTCTGTTTCTAGCCATCAAGCCAACAGACGATGGAAAAAGCCTTAACATCCCCATCAGCCACAGCGGGCAAGTAAGGGAGCAGCGAAGGAGGGCATTGATGGCCAGTTCAATCCCTCCCCCTTTCCCGGTCCCTCCCCTTCTCCTCTTCCCCTTTTGGTGGCCATGGAAGTCAAGAAGCATAGGTGCACTTTCCCTCCTTGCACTGGCCTAGGGTGGCCACCATAGTCGTGGCTCAGTCTATGGCCGACGTAAAGCCATTAAGGCCACGACTTCTGGGGCAGGACAGGTGGCCGACGACCCCTATAAAAGCTAGAGAATAGACAGAGAGAGGGGAGGGTTTAAGGCAGAACAGAGAGAGAGAGAGAGAGAGAGAGAGAGAGAGAGAGAGAGAGAGAGAGAGATTTTCAGAGATTTTAGAGTTAAACGAGAGAGTCTACATGTCGCCGAGGAGTACCAGTAACCCTGTCGTTGCCAGCAGGATGATCGGAGATCCCTCCCGAAGCGGTACCGATCGGTGAGTCTTCCTGGTCTCACCAAAGCCCTGTTTGCCCCTATTTTTTAGTAAGGTTTGGCCAGGACTCGCGCCAACCATTTCGCACGAATCCGGGTCCATGCCGTCATCCCTCGTAGTCCATACATCGTCGCCGAAGGTAAGAGTAGGTCGCTGGAAGATGCCGGAACCCCGGAGTAGGTCAAAGTTGCTTCATTTTGTCTCTGCACGCTAGGTGCTCGACGAAATGCCTCAACGAAGCCGATTTGATTTTGCTCGCTGGCCAGCGAGCTAAGTGGCTGTAGGAGCTCGATGGTGGTCCCTAGAGGCCAGATTTAGGCTGGAGCCAGCATGGGTTGGCCAATGAACGGCCGATTTTTGCTCGACCGGCATCCCCGCATGTTTGTGCACACGGGAACCGACCTGACCTAGTTCATGATCTAGGTCAACAATTCGAGTTGACTGCCTGACTCGATTCGAATCCGAAGATCCAACCCAGATCAACGCTTTGGACTGGATTCGTTGACGTGGGTCAGATTTGACTCGACCCAGGTCTACCGACCCAACCCGATTTGATTATTATATTTTATTTTTAAAAAAATATTTTCAAAAAAATTTTAAAAAAATTAAAATTTTTTGCCGTATTTATTATTATTATTATCATCTCTAAAAAATGATAAAAAAATATATAATTTTTTTTCTTCTTTTAAAATTAGGAAATAGTTTAGAAATTAGTATTTTTTTAATATTTTTCTAAATTATGTGAATTATTTGATTAATGATCACGTTTAAATCGGATAATCCTATAGGGCTATGCGATAGTATTTTGCATGTTATTTTCACTATTGTTGAAATATTATTATGCATGTTGTTTTTAATTAGAATATAATTGCACAAATTATTGTATTTTGAATGTTATCGCCTTAATTAGGGTTAAATGCCTAGGCTGCATATCTATCTTGATTGCTAATCATTAATGATTGAGTACTCATTTGATCACCTCACATATTAGGAGAAAGGTCCTAAAATCAATCCAAATTACCTGACAAATGTTTTCAGAAATGAATAGGGTAAAAAGGTATCGAAAGGGCACTAGTTATTCAACTAGCATAACCAAATCCCCGAACTCATTTAATCTTTAGTTCATAGGAGTAGGATGATTCTCCCGTCACTTTACTTGAGTATCTAATCGACTCATCCCAAACCGATTAGTGGCGACTCCTAAATAAAAATCACTTGCAGGTTAAAAACCTAAACCTTAAGTCGCGATATGGTATGGACTTGGAAGAGCCTAAGTTAAGTTCCAAATATAGACTTAGCACGTACCAGACGAGGCCCCCCTTTTTATGCCAAAAGGCCGGAGGTCGGTCGTGATAGGACTAAATTGGCAAATAGTCAATAGGTTTATAACTAAATTGGTACGATTGACAGGTTTAGGACTGAATTGGCAACTTTTTAAAAAGTTTAGGATTGAATTGATAACATTGAAATGTTTAGGACTGAATTGGCTGCCGTACAATAGGTTTAGGACTTTTTGGACAATTTTCCTGCCTTTAAAACATGCTTGGTTGATTCTCCATAATATTGGATTTAACAATATTCATTCTATTTTAAATTTCACTTGGATAATTGTAAAATTGAATTTATGTATTTGACTGATTTTTGAATAATAAACCAATAAATTAAAACTCACGCACTTATTTGTAATTAAATTTTTTTTTGAAAGTATCTTGATTTCAAATTAAATGGATTTTGGACAAAACCACTGTCGTTTTCATATTTGTGCTTAACAAATATGCATCAAACCACAAAAGCTATATTTGGAATAAGTGGATGTCGTGACCTTCCCAGAGGTGAACCACCAGGAGATGGTTAACGGATTTACTAAACAGGAACGAAGGTTCCTCTTACGAGGCAATCGTTCAAGTTTAGTGCAGACTCTCCCGAGCTCATCCAACCGCAACTTGGTACTCAATTCGCCAATGATTAAACTTACATTTTGGAGCCGTCACTAATCGTTTATGGATCGATTAGACACCCAAGTAAAATGTAGGAGTACGTTTTACTTCTGCGAACCAAAGAGTCATGAATTCGGGGACTTAGTTACGCTAGATTAATTTAACGCCCTATCGGCACCTTTTCTCTTTATTTCAAAAATGTTTTGCATGCAGTCTTTATCCATTTCTTACCTATGCCACTAATATGTGAGCGGTGATCATACAGGTGCACACTCAGGAAAGCAACACCCAGTAATCAAATAGTAAATAGATTGCAAAAGATTTTAAGAACCTGGACACACCAAGCAAGCAAAGCGTATCACTATCCATCACCATCAGATCTCTGCAAACTATTACTTTAGAAAGTTATGCAAACAGACTTTAATGTGGCCTAATGAACTATCCACTATTATTGAACTATATGCAATAGGGACGATGCATGTGATGTAATAACTAAAACTATGCACATGATACGATTATTAAAACTTAGTTCTAAATGACATGCGTTGTATGACATAATTCTAATTAACCCTAGGTCTACATGCAATCTAAATGATTCTAAATAACATTTTTTATTTGATTTTTTTTGTGAAAGCTATGTACTAGCCTAAATCTATATGTATTCTAAAACTAGCATATTCTAAACCTATATGTGCTACGAGAGTAACCATGCATGGCCCTAATATGAAAACCTAGAGTGTAAATGTGCGCACTAAAAACGTCCGAATTAATCACGTCATTGATAACGTACTCAACCATAGCAATCCACGCAAGACAATATTAAGGTTTGACCTTAGTGTCTAAAGGTTCGAGAGCCAAATATGTCTTTGTTGATGCACTGAAACAACCAGAACACTCTAAAGCTTCATCACTAAATATCATGTGTTCGAAAACTATATATTAAAATGAAACTATTACATGAGATTTGTCAAACCTTGACTACCTTATTTAGGATTTCCCCGAGGACAGACTTCATGAGTCATGAAAGGCAGCAACAGTGGGCTTGAGGAGACATTAGCAACAGGTCGTGAGCAAGACAGTCACGGCGGTGAGCAGCTGCAATGACGGCAAGAATAAGCAAGGCTTTGCGGATGGACTTGGTTAGAGTTTGCCACGAGAAGTTGATCCGAAGTGAAGGCACAAGGACACAACGAGCAAGAAGAGGAGCGCAGCAGCAGCAAACAGTAACGGGCAACAGCAATAGTGACACAGCAGCGAACAACAAGTATCAGTGACGAACAACAGTGAAACAACAACAAACAGGGAGCAGCAATGACGATTAGCAGTGAGTAGCGAACGGCAACGAGCAGCAACGGCGAGCAGCAGTGAGCAGCGAACAACGACAAAGAGCAGCGACGCAGCAATGAGCGACGAACAATAGCGAACAGTAGCGATGCCGCAGCAAACAGCAGCGACATAGCAGCAATGAGCAGCAAGAGCGACGCACTCAGGCTGATGAGAAGCTCACTGGAACAAAGGAATTTGCTGCGAATCACGGAGAAAAGGGAGATGGGAGAACAACAGCCACAGAGAAGAACTACTTTGTCTCTCACATATTTGGATCTCTCTCTATTATGAGCTCCTCTGGATCTTCTTCTCCCCCCCCCCCCCGTTGTTCTTGACTGAAGGTGCCCTTTTATAGTGGCTCTAGGCACCTCTCTTTCTTTGCAAATCTTTAAGTTTCCTTTTATCTTCCCTTGATTCACGACATTCCACGATTTTGGCCAGCGCATTTGCACATTCCAATCAGCTCCTTACTTTGATTTTATCCTTTTATTGATGTTTGTTTCACCGATTTCGCCTCTCAATTGTCGCACTTTCCTTTGTCTTCAGTCGTGAACTTATCAATCACGGAAAAATATCCCAAGAATTCCTCCGTTTAGCTGGCTGGAGAGAATATCTCTCTGATTGATTTAGAGTAAGAAAATCCCCTTTCCAAAATGGTGTGAAGCTACTGCCTTCGGGACGGTCTTTATTCATCAAGGAAATTCACTCTTTCACCAATCACGCTTTGCAAGATCCCTCGGCCAATCTCTATCCCCATCTCCAAATTCTTTTTCCTTGAAAGCTTCATTGATTGATCTTTAGAATCCAAGCATTCCTCAAAATCCCCAAATTCAGCCAGCTCAGTTTGATTGAAATCTTTGATCAAGGTTTCATTCAAATTTCCGCAATTTTGGAATCAATACGAGCACCCATGGCTAACTTGATGCAAATATGCATAATGCTAAACATGTTAATACTATAAGTGCCTAATGCAAATAAATACAACAAAATGAAACAATGCAGTATCAATTTTTTGAACGGTTGACTTCAACCGCTAACTTTTATGTGATAAAAGACTACATGAGAAACTCAAAAAATTTAGGTGTCAACAGTAGATTTTTAAACATAAAACTAGATAAAATGTGAACTTTCAAAAAAGTTGCAATTGTTGTTCTGATGGAATACATTTAAGAATACATTTGAAGATACTTTCTTTTGATCCATTTTTTATTTAAATTAGTAAGTGATAAAAGTTGAGGATGGCAAATCACTAAAGTAATGCTAATTTAATTAGTGTGTGTACACCATGTGGCAATCACAGAATTGAAGTTGATTGTCACGCGACGAACATAGCAGCGAGCATTTTCTCGGCTTCGGCCTTAACTATAACTAGTATATTTGCTTCTACAATGTCGCTTTCAATTTAAGGCAATATGCAAAGGACACACAGGCAAAGTGACACTAACTTTCATGATTTCGTACATCCAATCATCCCGAAACTACTGCCTTATTCCTGTAGATATGTAATGACTATGACCCTATGATTGTATATGGATCGATGACATATGTAGACAAAACTAAGGACCCTGGCTTGTATCATTTTCTGACTACACATCTTCTTCACAACGTAGAAGCATCTCAGCCACTAGGCTCGTGGTGGGTCTTGCATCTCGGTCTTCTTCCACGCACTTAAAAGCCACTGCAACTAAAATTTCAATCTTCATAATGTCATCTTCCCCTCTTACGCTTGGATCCACAATTTCCTCTCTATCAACGTCTGCAGTGGAACTCCGAGTCTCTTCTTCTCTCGCACCCACGAAGTCAATGTTTGATTCTCCTCCACATCACTAGCCTCAATCTTTTCATACTCTCCAGTTGGACTCCTGCCAGTCACCAGCTCCAACAAGACAATCCCATAGCTATACGCATCCACTTTGGAGGTGATTGGGAAGTTGTAAATCCATTCGGGAGCCATGTAGCCTCTTGTCCCTCGGATCTTTGAGAAGCTTGAGTTCTTGAGGCCCTCTCTCTTGAGTAGTTTAGAGAGTCCGAAATCCGCCACCTTGGGTTGGTATGTGGAATCAAGTAGTATGTTTTGTGGTTTCACATCACAATGAAGAACCCATTCCAAGCACTCTTCATGAAGATAAGCGAGTCCCCTGGCTGACCCTACGGCAATTTCAAACCTCTTGTTCCAATCGAGTTCAGTTGGAGATGACAAATTTTCTGCTAACGAACCATGTTCCATGAATTCGTAGATCAAAAGCCTGTGCCTTCCTTGTGCGCAGTAACCCCACATGTCAATCAAGTTCATGTGGTTAAGATTTCCTATGGTGCTCACTTCTGCGAGAAACTCATTCTCTCCTTGGTTAGCCTCATTGAGCCGCTTGACCGCTGCAACCCTGCAATCTGACAATACGGCCTTGTATACAATTCCTCCACTTCCTCTTCCAATTTCTTCGCTGAAATTCCGTGTCGCCTTCTTTAGCTCATCGTACGTGAACCGTCCGAATCCAGTCAGCCCTGCATGGTATCCATCGAAGTGAGCCCCACCTTTCTCTGGGCGGGTTCTATATAAGAAGAACCAAACCATGAGTACCAATATCGCCTCCACTCCAGCTATTGCCCCAGCAGAAATGAGCAAAATCTTGACTGCCCAACTCCTTTGTCTTTTTAGAAATGTCCTTGGTAACATAATTTCTTTGGCAGCACATTGCAGAGTTGCATATTCTATTTTCGGTACGTCGTAAGAGGAGAGATTGAATTTTGGGAGCTTGAAGTGGATGCCCCCATCAACACTGGGTGAATAACGGCCATTTAACAACAATAACTTGGGGTAACAGTTAGAGAATTTATACTGGAAACCTAAGCAATTACACAAATCCAAACATAACTTCTTGCACATCTCCAGAGTATAACGTGGGAAGAAGCCTTTGTCGTACCCGTAAAATCAGAATGTGGTAACTCGACGAATTCGGTCTCGACTTTGCTATCACAGAAGCTGTTGAATTTGGGTTTGCATCCTTGAGTCCAGTCATAAAGGTTTTCCCACTCATATCCCGGAACACAAATGCAACTTCTTCCCTTGCTAGGATGGTATGTACACAGACTATTAGGTCCACAAATGCCATGAACTGTGCATGGGTCAGAAAAGGCTTGCCATGAAACCATCCATTCCCCTCCATCAGATCGACTGTAAACCCGAATACTACCATCGTGATCAACCGTCAATCTCCTCTGAATTTTTGCGCCGTAATCAGCTGTTAAGAAAGTCAAATTATCTGATGAAACGAAATACCCGTAAGGATCAAGCATTGCAAATCTACTATCATTATAAGTTGTTCTTCCAGCGTCCCAACTTTTAAGCCATGGATCTGGCCAATAGACACTTCTAATCTTAGGGCCACTGAAAAGAAGACGAAGAAGGTTATCATTGTCAAAGTAAAGCCTGTAATAGCCAGAAGAAACGTTGTTCTTGCTTCGATAGGAAACGAGCGGTGTGTCTGGGGTGAGCTTTTGGTCTGGAAGAAGCGTGTTGGTTGGGGAGTCAAAGCTTTGCCACGAAACAACATGCTGTTTGTCACGAAGGACAAGATTGCCCGTGTCAAGGAGTTGCAGCAACTTCATTGATGACTGGGAGGGTGAACCAGTGCTTGTGGCCCAAACAACTGCACGATCAGCATCGATCAGTACAAGGTCACCATTCTTTCTTAAAGAAAGCTTTGAGGATCTTCCGTTGACGGGCTGGTCGCGGTTTGCCATCCAAACTACGGTGCAGTTATAGATACTACAAGATGGTTTGCTGAACCATATGGCAAAGCAATAAGCGTTTTCTCCAACCGAATGAAAGCCTGCAGAAAAAGCACCGTCTTCCGATGCCAAAATATCGTCAGGTTTATCGACTGAAAGGGAGGAGCCTTCAAGCAAAGTGAGGCGAACAGAAGATGCAAGTGAAAAAGATAAGAACAGTGAGAAATATAGCAAGAGAAGAGGATTTCTCATGGCTTTGATTGGATTTCAGGTGATCTGTTATGTGCTATTACTCATATGACGCGTTACCAAATTGCACTATGTTATATAGAACTTTTTGTAGTGGAGCATTGGAACAAACTGGCTCGGGTCAAAACATTGATGTATGCAGATATGTTAGGGTTCGGTTGGTGTTTCATGAGAAAAAAGCATACTTTGACCGCCGACCATTACCTTTCTCTTTCCTAATCTCTGGCAATAACCGGACCGAGGGAAGAGGTTACGAGGACCCGCAATTGAAATACCGTAGCAATGTCACTCCATTTAAAATTGGGTTAATACCACGAAAAATCTAAAATCGGTACACCTATAACAGATTTACCCACATTGGAAATTGTGATCCATTTTTTACAAAGAAATCTCTAGTCCAATCTAGACTTCTCTACATGGATGTGAGCAGCATGCAAAGAGAAGATCTAGTCCAATCTAGACTACTCTAGGTGGACGAATGATACAAGAAGAAGTCATAGTTGAAGACTATGTGGGAAGAACATGAGTCGGCAGAAGCCTCTAGAGTCGGTGGATGATGCCTATAAATAGGCTTGTAATACAACCATTTGAGTGTGCAAGGAGATGGGCAGAAAACTCCATATCATGATGCTCCTCCACCACACCACCTCCTCCAACTATATTTGTAAAATAATTTCTATAAACGAGTGAAACTATCTTTATTCCATATACTTTGTCCCTTGTCCATTCCTAAATCAACTAATACTATACACATACACTTGCACACATCACATACCACAAACTATAATTGATATCAAACACTATACTTCCGCACAACCTACAAACACTAACAACCCCGAACTAATTTTTTAATCAACAAAAATCCCAAAATGATACACTTGTGACAAATTTATCCTCCAAAAAATTGGATTAATACCACAAAAAATCACAAATTTGTAAACCTGTGACAAACGGAGGGATAAAATCCGAAATTTGTACACCCGTTAACTGTTATGTGTCATCCAATTCAGCAATTTAAAGGTAAAATTTAATGAAAACTAACTAAGGGTAAATTTGTCACAAGTATACCAGTTTGAGGTTTTTCGTGATATTAAACCTTTAAAACTTGAGACATACATTGATTGTTCCGATCCAAAAGCATAAGATATAAATTGTTGGGATAGCGCATTTAGATAAGGTCTTATCAAATTCAGTACCCAAGCGAGGTGACATGATATTTTAACACCACTTTTCATTACAATCATATGGAAGAAAGCATGTCCAATTGAAAAAAAAAAAAAGGGAGCCAAGCATCTGTAAAATAAATATGATGTGTGACGATTGTAGAAACTCGGCTCTGATACTATATTAAAAAATCAAATTCAAAAACTCAAATTATTCGAAGGAAGAAGATCACATATACATAAGGCTTATAGTCGATCCTAATAGTCAAGTAAGGTACGATAATAGTTTAACAACTTTGACCACTAAAATTTTAACCCCGAACCACGGATTTACTAGACATTGACAACCTCAAAGTTTTGAATAAACTAGGACCTCATTAGAACGATGTTTTGTCTATTTTAGGACTAACTCGGAGGACTTGAAACAGGCTAAAATGGACCGCCCCTATCGGCCAAAGGGAGGACATCACATCAGGATTTGGGTAACCTTCCAAATGAGACTACAACGTATTATTGCTAAAAGCTAAACGTGCCCCCAATTTAAGGCAACAAATGAAAACGATGTTGAAAAGATGGACATCTTGATAGTCATAAAAAAACCTAATAAAAGTAGTGACATAAGTCTATATTTTACCATCTTATCAGTAGGACTGCAGACTTTTCTAATAAGAGGCCAAACGTATTAATTCTAACATAAATATATGTGAGCCATGAAATTTTATCGAACTGGCATAAACAATGGGGCATATATGGGTGGTTCAACTATATATAGACGAAATCTCCTCTAAACTTTTGATACGTATGAAAGCATGTAATGAATTAATTGGCAAAAATCCCGATCCCCTATCACTTTCACGTACCTCTATGGACACAGGTTACCTTCTGGATGAGAGGTCTCGCTAAATTTTTCACGACCCACAACAATTTACCATTTTGCCTTCTAGTATCTCATATTCATTAGGTTCATATGCAAGTTAGGTACACAATGAATTTTCTCTTTGAAAGCATTCTTCGTATAGTACGAAAAGGACTAGACAGAAAATCGAAAAGGACATGCTTCACCAAGTACTTCATTTATTAGTAGCTCCTTCTTCAAAGGTTAATACCTTTGTAAATTTAGAAGAATTACGGGGGAAGTGCAAAAGTCAAAGAATATGTCTTATATTTTGGTAAGAAGCACCAAATTGTTCTTTATGAGATTGGTTGAATCTACTTTGCGAGAATGAGACCATCAATAGAGGAGAAGTTTCCAAGGGCAACACAAGTGGAGAGGAAATACAAACTTCCATTAATTTAAGTTCAGGGACAACATTTAATATTTTCATATAGTTTAGGGACTAAATTGATTATATAACAAAAGTCTAGGGATCACATTGAACATATTGAAAGTTCAAAGATTACATTGCAATACAGTTCAGAGATCACATTACATATTAGGCCAAAGTTTAGGGATTATTTGTGCTATTTTCTTCTTTCTATTTTATTAAGTATGATAATGATATGTTGGAGATGCTTTAAGCACATCGGTGCCGTCACGACAAAGAAATTCATTTTTCATATGTCAATTCCGAGTTCATGGAATGCTCCAATATCAAGTTGAATGAAAGGCTGAATGATTAGGAAGATTATTCAAATCTCACAAGTAAGTTTTCCAAGGGTAATTCCAAGAGGAGTGGTAACGACATAGAAGCGAGTCATGCATTCGGGAGGGCTTGCCACTTGCAAGCTTCTCTTCCACCATTGATGGAGGAAGCACATGGAGGACCACGAACAAGTCTAATCGAAGATTCGGACACTACTTCGAAGAGAAGGCAAGACCGTCCACATAAAATGTACATCTACTCGGTACAGTCATCCATAAGCGGCGACTTTAGTTAGAGCACAAAATTCTTTTATGGATTGACTAAGTTAACCTGTGTTGATTTTGGCTCGAAGTTTCCCATTTGACTCGAAATCGGCTCATGTATATGTTTGCCAAGGCTCTCGGAGTGTTTGCGGGGGCATGGAGACGAAAGCAGACGACGGGAGATGCGAGGAAACGCCCCACCAAGCACTTCGGCGAGCGCTCGGTCAAGGAGTGGCCAAGCTGTTGAGCAGGTTCAGGCACCCGGACAAAGCTTGTCGGGCACTCGAATAGTGTTCAAAAGCTATTGTGTTTTTTTGGCGAGCTAGCCAAGCACCCGAATTTATGTTGGCGGGATCCCGCCCAAGTGATCTCAATCCAGATTTATTGAAATCCTAATTGAACGATGTTTTGTCCATTTTAGGACGAACTCGGAGGACTTGAAACAGGCTAAAATGGACCGTTCCTATCAGCCAAAGGGAAGACATCACATCAGGATTTGGGTAACCTTCCAAATGAGACTACAACGTAGTATTGCTAAAAGCTAAACGTGCCCCCAATTTAAGGCAACAAATGAAAACGATGTTGGAACGATGGACATCTTGATAGTCATAAAAAAACCCAATAAAAGTAGTGACCTAAGTCTATATTCTACCATCTTATCAGTGGGACGGCACACTTTTCTAACAAGAGGTCAAAGGTTTTAATTCTAACATAAATATATGTGAGCCATGAAATTTGATGAGCTCACTATAGAACTGGCATAAACAATGGGGCATATATGGGTGGTTCAACTATATATAGATGAAATCTCCCCTCAACTTTTGATACGTACTAAAGCATGTAATGAATTAATTGGCAAAAATCTCCCCTACCACTTTCACGCACCTCTATGGACACACGTTACCTTCTGGATGAGAGGTGTTGCTAAATTTTACACGACCCACAACAATTTACCATTTTGCCTTATAGTAGCTCATATGCATTAGGTTCACATGCAAGTTAGGTACACAATGAATTTTCTCTTTGAAAGCATTCTTTGTATAGTATGAAAAAGACTAGACAGAAAATCGAAAAGGACATGCTTCACCAAGTACTTCATTTATTAGTAGCTCCTTCTTCAAAGGTTAAGACCTTTGTAAATTTAGAAGAATTACGGGGGAAAAGTGCAAAAGTCTAAGAAAATGTCTAATATTCTGGTAAGAAGCACCAAATTGTTCTTTATGAGATTGGTTGAATCTACTTTGCGAGAATGAGACCATCGGTAGAAAAGAGGAGTTTCCTTCCAAGGGCAACGCAAGTGGAGAGAAAATACAGACTTCCATTAATTCAAATTCAGGGATGATATTGAATATTTTTATATAGTTTAAAGACTAAATTGCACATGTACCAAAAGTCTAGAGGCTATATTGAACAGATTGAAAGTTCAGATACCACATTGCATATTCGGCTATAGTTCAGATATCACATTAAATAAATTAAAAGTTCATGAATTACATTGCACATTTGGCCAAAATTTAAATACTATTTGTGCTATTTTATCCTTTCTTTTTTACTAAGTATGATGATGATATGTTGGAGATGCTGTAAACACATCGAGCCGTCACGACAAAGAAATTCATTTTTCATGAGTCAATTCTGCGTTCATGGAATACTCCAATATCAAGTTGGTTGAAAGGTTGAACGATTGCGAAGATTATTCAAATCTCACAGGCACGTTTCCCAAGGAAATTCTGAGAGGAGTGGCGACGACATAGAGGCGAGTCATGCATTCGGGAGGGCATGCCACTTGCAAACTTCTCTTCCACCATTGATGGAGGAAGCACATGGAGGACCACGAACAAGTCTAATCGAAGATTCGGACACAACTTCGAAGAGAAGGCAAGACCGTCCACATAAAATGTACATCTACTCGGTACAGTCATCCATAAGTGGCGACTTTAGTTAGAGCACAAAATTCTTTTATTGATTGACTAAGTTAGCCTCTGTTGATTTTGGCTCAAAGTTTCCCATTTGACTCGAAATCGGCTCATGTAAATGTTTGTCAAGGCTCTCGGAGTGTTTGCGGGGCATGAAGACGAAAGCAGACGACGGGAGATGCGAGGAAACGCCCCACCAAGCACTTGGGCGAACCAGACCACCAGGCAAGCGCTCGGCCAAGGAGTGGCCAAGCTGTTGAGCAGGTTTGGGCACATGGACAAAGCCGGTCAGGCACTCGAAAAGTGTTCAGAATCTGTTGTGTTTTCTCGTGGGCGGTAGTCAAGCACCCGAATTTATGTTGGTGGGATCCTGCCCAAGTGACCCCAATCCAGATTTATTGAAGAGTTAATACTACAAAAAATTTCAAACTGGTACATCCGTAATAAATTTACCCCAAATTAATTTTTGATCACCAAAAATCTCAAATTAGTACATCTTTAACAAATTTACCCTTCATTAGTTTCCGTTAAAACTTACCGTCAAATTGCTAAATTGGATAATATGTGACAATTAATGGGTGAGTCAATTTAGGGTTTTACCCCTATGTTTGTCACAAATTTACTGGTTTATGATTTTTCGTGATATTAATCCAATTTAACAGAGAATAAATTTATCATAAGTGTACCGATTTGGGATTTTTGGTGATCAAAAAATTAGTTTGAAATAAATTTGTCACAGGTATACCAATATGAAATTTTTCATAGTATGAACCCTTTATTGAAACCCTATTGTTCGAGCTTATTTTTAGAAGAGAAACTTGTGAGGAATCTAAAGAGCCGTCGTTTAAAAGAACCGAGAGCATAGAAATACTCCTCTCTCTCTCTCTTTTTGGTTTTTTTGGTCAGATAGAAATACTCCGCTTTTTTTTATCGAATAGAAATACTCCTCTTATGTGATAGATACTTGTAGGTTTTGAGGTATCTAGGATTGGGAAACGCTTTAATTTAAATGTTTCGAGCAATTATAATATTCTCGTTGTCGATTATAGTGGAACCATCTCATCGATCTCTCCCCGTAGAGTAGGCACACTGCCGAACCACGTAAATTTATTGTGTTTAGGTTTTATTTCTGTAATTTATTTTTTTATTCGAATCATTTCGTTTGTTCATACGTTCCCGTTAGTTGTAAAAACAAGTATCAGAACATTGGGTTACCACTGACTGGTTATTCTGAGAATTTTGTTCATATACGATCATCGCTCTGGCTTCTACAAACTCACGTTGGAGAAATTTACTGGCAGCAACAATTTTAAATTGTGACACAGTAAGATGCGTACATTTTTGGAGACATAATGTTTGGATTTAGCGTTGGAGCGAGATGAAGATGATAAATTTTCCTCTGGTATGAAAGTGGAAGAAAAAACTAATATTTTGGAAAAGGCTATGAGTGTTATTCGGGAAAATTATCAAAAAAGTTCTAAACATATTGGAATTATGTCAATTCAGTCCTAAAAAATTTTTTTATGCTAATTGAATCATAAATCTTTTGCATTTGTGCCAATTCAGTCTATCCGATCAATTTTGACCGGCCAACGCTGACCAGGCACAACTGGTGCTGATGTGGATAATTTTTAATAATATTTTTTAAAATTTTCAATTACTTTTTTTTCTTTTCTTTCCTTTCTTTTTTTTCCTTCCTTCTTCCTCTGGACGGTCGCCGCACCGAGGCAACCATCCAGAGGTGAGCCTCGCTGTCACTGGGAGAGGGCGAGCTCGTGCAGCCACTAGCGAGGTGAGCCCTCACCAGTGGCTTGGCGAGGTCAACCTCGCTAGCCCATGGCAAGGTGAGCCTTATGGTCGCTGGGCAAGGACGAGCTCGATCCTCACTAGGGGCAAGTGAGGTCAACCTCATTGGCCCTCGCCTCTGGCTGGTTGCCTCGGTCTGGCGATCGGCCAAAGGATGAAGGAAGGAAAAAAAAGAAAAGAAAAAAATAATAAATAATAAAAAATAAAAATATTATTAAAAATTGTTCACGTCAATGCCGACCCGCCAAAATTGGTGGATGAACTAAATTGGCACAAATGCAAAAGGTTTAAGACTTAATTGGCACAAAAGCTGATGGTTTATGACTTAATTAGCACAATTGCAATAGATTTAAGACTTTTTTGGTAATTTTTCCAATGTTATTCTGTTAAAAATGGGGGACAATGTTTTTGTTACCACTCACCGGGGCAGATGAAACCAGTGTAGCTGCAGTTTGAATGAAACTTGAAGCATCATATAAAATCCCGCTCGAAAAAACTTTTCTTGATTCAATGGTTCTTCACATGCAAGATGGTTGAGGGAACATCAATCTAGGATCAATTGAATGAGTTTGATAAAGACATTAATGCTCTTGCAAGCACTTTCGTGGTTCTCTAATGAGAGGACATGAGACTACATCCGTAGAAGAAGTGAAGTCCGTGCTGTTCTCAAAAGAATGGCAGAAGAAATTGCAAGGCAATGATTAGAGAAGTGGCGTTAATGGTTTGATGGTTAGAGGTAGAAATTAGAGAGGGGCTCTAGCAACGGACCCAAGTTTAGATCGAAGTCTAGAGCGAGAAGAAAGTCGCTTAAATGTTACTACTATCAGAAAGAGGGGCACATTGCCAAAATAACACCAGAGGTGATACAAATGAACACTAAAGATAAGTTCACTAATTTCTTTTTGAAAACTTAGCACAAATATGGTATGTGAAGGAGAGAGATGATAATATCAATTTTAGTATAGGAGAGAGAGGGGGATGATGTTAAATATTACTAGTGAACCAAATCTTGTGATTGAAGGGTAATTTAGTTTGTTCACCTAGAAAGGGTATGGAAATAGCACCTCCCTTAATTGTTTCATGATTTCTTCAACTATAAGTCCTTCAAAAAAGCCACTCTAGGCCATTGCACGAATACCACCACACAACCGTCATCGTGGTTGTAGAACCTTTACTTTACGTTTCTCAGAGTCTATTTGATTTCTTAGGAAGATTTTCAAAATAAATCTATTCAACTTTCCCTGGTTAATCCCTGAGAACTCTCTAGTCTCTTGTAGCCAATTCCATTGCATTTTTCCCATTAATCTCGATGTAATCTCCATATCAATCTTACATCTGATTATGTTTCTAGGATTTTCTCAACTTCACATTACAAGTGGGGAGAAGACAAGCATGGCAGATATAAAAACTTGCCTTACATGGTGGCAAAATGCTGGCATGGGGCTCAGTGTAAAGCAGATTACAAAAAGTTATCTTAGAATTAAGGAAAATGCCAATTTACCATTTGAAATGGATGCGATAGCTTCGGCTCCCTCAGGTAAACTTGGGTCAAGAAAGTTGTCAAAAAGGAGCAGATGGGCCTCTATAGTATACTTTTGGGATTCACATAATCTCGTTTGTCTGGACAAGAGTCCACATCAACAAAGCCCAGTGGTTAGGAGATGCCATCATAGGCTCAGAGTTGACACAAATTGGTCAAAAGCAGTAATGGTGTCCAATTGCACCGCCAGGTCTAGTACGAATGTAAAAACCCGGGGTGAGCAACGGTCCTGGTCCTAGTTGGAAAGCGGCCAAAATCGGCCTTATCGGTCCAGTTCAAGGCTAGTTTCAAGAACATAGAATCTATTGGGTTTGGGTCGATCCCCGGATTGAGCCTTCAACCTGTTGGTTCTACTTTGGAGCTGAACCAAGCAGAACGATCCACGGATGGAACCGGTTTTGAACCTGCTCTAAAACTAATGAGCGTACTTTTTATTAAAAAAATTACTTTATTATCTTCTTAACAAATCAAAATAAAAAAGAAAAGACTCGCAACGACAATGCCTCAACTCAAAATGTAATAAAAACGGTTATTTATATTTTAATATACTCAAAAAAATGGGGGACGCTTTGGTTCTACCCGGTTCAGTCTTGGACGGTTCTTGGATAAACTGATTTAGTTCTTGATTTTTTGGCTCTCATCCAAAGCATGCTCACCTCTAATTAAAGCTCTAGAAAAAAGAAAAGAATTGCAAGGGAAAATTGACCCTCAGTCACCTCTGCTCTGTCCTTATTGCTTCATGGGCTAGGTCGGGGTTCTACGGCTCTTGCATAATTTTCTTCGGTTAGATCTTTCAATTGTACGACACTTTCCATAATTTTCTTTTTCTGTACCCATGTGAAATGTTGACTATATATAGTTTCCTAGCCTTGTTGGTTTTCTTGAATAGCGATTATTTTTTATCGATGTTCCATCATCACGAGCTTCAACTAATTATTGTAAAAAGCCGTTTTTACCAAAATGTCGATTTTTCACATGGGACCGTGTTAAAATAAAAAAATCCAACATTGCCTGTTTAATCATATATCTCAAATCTTCAACAACAAAAAATATCTCGACTCTTAATTACCGTGGGTACATTTTGTGGATGTAAGTATGATTGCTCATATTGAAATATCATATAGATCACATTTCACGAGAATCGACCAAGTTCGATTCGGCCCCCTAATCGAGCCTTGAACTTGTTAATTCTACTCAGAAATCGAACCAAGCAGACCGATCAACGAATGGAAGTGGTTTTGAACCTGCCCTAAAACCAATGAGCATACTTTTAATAAAAAATTACTTAATTATCTGGTTAACAACTAAAATTTTAAGAAAAGGCTCACAACGACATAGTCTCAACTCAGAATGTAATAAAAACAGTTATTTATATATTAATATATTGAAAAAATTGAGGAAAACTTTTTGTTCTACCGGGAGCTAGGAACCAGCCGGTTTAGCGTTTCACATGGGTAAAAAATAGAATGAATTTTCCTTACCAAAAAACAAAAAATAGAATGAATTTGCTTCCGTTAGATCTTTGAATTGTACAACACTTCCAATAATTTTCTTTTCTGTACCCATGTGAAATGCTGACTATGTATAGTTTCATAGCCTTGTTGGTTTTTTTTTAATATCGATTATTTTTTATCAAAGTTTCATCATCACGAGCTTCAACTAATTACTGTGAAAAGCCATTCGTGCCAAAATGTCGATTTTTCATGTGGGATCGTATTAAAATCGAAAAAATCCGACTTTGCCTGTTTAATTATATATCTCAAATCTTCAACCAAAAAAATATATCTCGACTCTCTTAATCTCTATGAGTACATTTTGTGGATGTAGATATGATTGCTCATATTGAAATATCATATAGATCACATTTCCTCGTAAGCCTTGATGCAGGAGCATCAGGCTCTATCGATCAACTCGCAAGTTCAGCTTAGATCTCATCAACTAATCCAGCTCAATTCTTACGTTTGGAAGCAAAATGCGATGAAGTTGTTAAATTACAAGCTTGTTGACTTGATGGATTCAAGGTTGAAGTTGCCGATCATGCAATGAAGTTGTTGATCCAGTGGACAAGTTATTGTTTCAATGGTTGTCGATCGACTATCTAGTTGTCAAATTACAAGCTTGTTGTCGATTCTAAAACTACAAATCGACCACCTCGCATCCAGAAGCTATTTGATCGACTTTCATAGTTGTTTGTTCACCTTCCAAGATGTTTGTTTGGCTTTCAAGATTGGAACACGAATTTAGAGAGTTTTATCAAGTTTCAATGTAACTAATAATTAGTTACATGCATTTAGTCCTAGCGATCGAGTCTTTTAATTCGTAGCTTTTATGAGTCCTTATTGTGGTGCTTCTTTCAAGAGTTATAATACAGTGAATTCCCCAAGAGTCTATTTAGTTTTCGGAAATTCAAGGAGTCTTCTCTTTTGTTTAGCAATATCTCTATAAATAGAGATGTAATCTCATTTGTAAAAGACAAGACTTGAATATGATGAATATATAAGATTTTCCTCTGTGTGAGCAATTATCTATTACTGGTTCTTTATCCTAGAAGGTGGATGCTTCCCTTGTCGTAAGCCAAGAAGCCATTTGTCTTTGGGTGGTGGATTTACCTTTAAGTCTTGGTGGTGAGCTTCTCCTATCTCAATTTCTTATCCCTGGTAAATGGATTATTCCTTGGTGTTGAACCAAGAAGCCCTTTATTCTTAGCTGGTGATTCGTCCTTTAGGCCTTGGTGGTGAGTTTCTCCGATCCCAAAATCATTTATCCTTAGCAGGTGGTTCGTTCTTTAGGCCTCGTTGATGAACTTCATCAATCACAATCTTGATCCTTGGTTGGTGGTGTGTCCTTTAAGTCTTGGTGGTGATCGTATTCTATCCTAAATTTTCATTTATCCATCAACATTCATTCTATATAGTATGATCTATCTCTACTTCCTTCAACATCACTCAAACCATCACTCACCTGCCCCCACAACCATGTCAAACCTTACCCGATCAAACAGTCTATCAATTAATTAATGGTAAGCCTATCAAAACAGGTTATAAACTCATATCTTAACCCATAACGATGGACTTAGTTGTTATATGGACTAATTATATTTAGCAAATGGGTCATAAATGGATTTAGAATAGTAAAACCCAAAATAATGTGGGTGTTAAAATGGGTTCAGAACTTACTTAGACTAAATCAACTGACTTTATCAAGAAAGATTACTTTTTTAAAGCCAAGAGGTTGATAGTGAGATTTTGAATCAACTTATTGGTCTTTTGGTATATCTCAGTATAGGTAATCCCCGAAGTAGCTATTTATGATACTATGCAATTTGTGCAATCCGATGTGCAAACAATATGCATGGGATTAGCCGTTTCAATGGGATCTTTTATCCTGGAGGTGGAGAGATTATCAAAAGTCTAGCATACCCAATCCACCTCTATCGCTCTCTCTTAACTCTCTCTCGCCTTCACTCGATCTCGCTCTTGCTCGCTCCATGCTTTCACCTCAGCTTGTGTATGAGTTTTCCTATATTTGGTTAAATATGAAAATATTTTAGCAATATGGGTCGGGTTGGTATGGGTCACTAAATTTTTATTACATGGAAATTAGTCAATTTGAATAGGACCATTTTTGATCTGACCCGCCTGTCTGACGAGTTTAATTAATAGGAAAGATTATGCTGCAGATAGGCATCGGTGTTAATGTTGTTGTCGAGACAAGAGGCGCATATTCACGAGCTCCAAAAAAAATCATGAGTGAACTTAACAACCCAGCCCCATCTCCTCTTATCCCTGCCCTCAGACACTCACCCCATGCCGTTGCTGCCGACTTTGCGCTGCCGCCACCAATTTAGTTTAGATTGAGCCTCTAATAATTTTTTTAAACAAAATCCTTGACGATAATTGGTTACGTGACATTCCCGTTTTCCTTTTACCGTATCGATGGTTCAAATTAGCTTTGGTCAACAAGCTTGGTAGATGTCTAGCCATTACCTTTTACAATAGTAAGATTTACGATGTATATTTTCACCACATATGACAAAAGTCGCTCTTTTATACAATTACATATTTTTATCTCGCAGAAAATTGGCACCCTTTGTAAAAATTTTACTAAACTCAATTTCCTCTGAAGATGCTCTTAACGCACTTTCCTTATTAAACGCACTCACCTGATGGAGATACCAATTATTGTGCCGGTGACGTGACCATAACCAAATAGAGAAGCCAATTATGGCAAATTCCTAACTTGTAGTCTAATTGAGAAGGGCTATTGCAATCAAGAGAAATTCGCGCTCCACTTGGACCTTTCTTCTGGCCCAAACACGAGAGCAGCCGGTCACGAGGAGAAAGCGAACTCGATTTCTTTTTCTTTCTTTTCTTCTTGTAGGAGTTCACGCGGCACGATGTCATGAAATGTAGAAGTGCATATGATTAGATTGCAGTGCATGGCCAAGTTGCATTGAAAAGTATATAAATAAAGTTGGAAGAATAATTCTATTATTTAAAAAAAAATCAGTAAATAATGCGTGTAGTAAATGAGAACAGTTCATAAATCATTCTTACAATTCCACAAGATAAAATGAAACTATCGAATATATATGTTTGTCATAAGTTCGTGACAAAACAGTTTTTGTCGTGAAAAAGATTGATACGCGAGTACAAAGGAAATATGCTAAAGATGGCACAGAGTTTGTTCAAAGGACGGGAATAGTACTAGTGCGCAAGAAAGTATAAGCAATTTTTTATTATCTTTTTGTTAAAGAAAAAATTTTTAAAACTTGCGGGTCTTCTACTAATAAACTACACGTCTCTATTGACATGAAAGAACGATTATTATTAAGTAAATTTGGATTGTCGTAACCTTCGGCCCGATGTTAGTTTCATTATATGTACCGAATAGGTTTTATTAACAAAGTCTCCATATCATGTTACATGTTATAGACTATTTTATTATAGGTTTGCTGGATATTTTATGTACGTAAGATACGTTAAAAGCTGGGATATATCATTTGATCATCTATGTCAGTATTTTGCACATTTTCACATAAAAAAATCTCACAATTATTTGCACCATCCATTTTCAATTGTTCTAAAAATTCGAACATGTGATATGTTGGTTTTCCTCAACACACGTTGAAAAAACATGTGAATATCATAAAAATAGCGGATGCATATTCAATATGAGAAAAACGTTGAGATTGTTTATGTTATTATCCAAAAAGTAGCATAAACACATAGGCAAAGTAACACACTTTCAAGACTCAATACATCCAAAGACTAGCACCATATACTTGGAAACATTCGGTGACTATTTTTACCTTGTACTTCTAAATATGCAAAGATCATTACCGTATAATGGAAATTTATTCTAGAGAGAGGGATGAGAGGACCTATGCTAGTATCATTTCATCTTCGTCTTCATCTCCGTAGCGCAAAAGCATCTCCACCACCTGGCTCATGGTGGGTCTTGCATCTCTGTCTTCCTCCACGCACTGAAGAGCCACTGCAACCAAAACTTCAATCTTCCTAATGTCGTATTCCCCTGTCAGCCTTGGATCCACAATTTCCTTTATCCATGTTTCCATGGGAACTCCTGTTCTCTTCCTCTCTCTCACCCAAGAAGTCAACCTTTTGCTCTCATTCTCATCACCACCCTCAGTATTTGCAAGCCCTCGTGTTGGACTCCTGCCAGTCACCAGCTCCAACAGAACAATCCCATAACTGTAGACGTCTACTTTGGAGGTAATTGGCATATTATAAACCCATTCGGGAGCCATGTAACCTCTTGTTCCTCGGATTCTTGAGAAGCTTGAATTCTTCAGGCCCTCCCTTTTGAGTATCTTCGACAGTCCAAAATCCGCCACCTTCGGTTGGTACGTGGAATCAAGGAGAATGTTCTGTGGCTTCACATCACAATGAAGAACCCATTCCAAGCACTCTTCGTGAAGATAAGTGAGTCCCCTAGCCGACCCTACTGCAATTTCGAACCTCTTGGACCAATCGAGTTCAGTTGGAGAAGACAAATTTTCCGCTAAGGAACCATGTTCCATGAATTCGTAGATCAAAAGCCGGTGCTTTCCTTCTGCGCAGTACCCCCACATGTCAATCAAGTTCATGTGGTTAAGATTTCCTATGGTGCTCACCTCCGCCAGAAACTCATTCTCACCTTGGTTAGCCTCATTGAGCCGCTTGACCGCTGCAACCCCGCAATCTGACAGCACAGCCTTGTATACGATTCCTCCACTTCCTCTTCCAATTTCTTCACTGAAATTCTGTGTTGCCTTCTTTAGCTCATTGTACGTGAACCGTCTGAATCCAGTCGGTCCAGCACGGTATCCATCGATGTGAGCCTCACCTTTCTTGGGCCGGGTTCCATGTAAGAAGCACCAAACCATGAGTACAACTATGGCCTCCATTCCAGCTATTGCCACAACGGAAATGAGCAAAATCTTGATTGCCAAACTCTCTTTTCTTTTAACGTAAGTCCTTGGTAGCAAAACTTCGTTGGCTGGACATTGCAGAGGAGCGTCATCTGTCCTCCGTAATTGGTACGAGGAGAGATTGGATTTTGGGAGTGTTGGAGACGGATGCGGAAAAACAAAAGACAGAACACGGGGATTTACGTGGTTCGATCACGAAGTGATCTACGTCCACGGGCGAGGCAAGACAGATTCCACTATAATCAAAAGAGAGTACAAATTTCAGAAGTCGAAATAACGACAAAACCTTACGGCTCACCAAAACTCTCTGAAAGCAAAACTCTCTGTAAAACAATGAGAAAACCTAGCCACAGTACAAATAGGGCTCCCGAAATTTTTTTTCAGGGGCGTAGCCCCCGAACCCCCCCGCGCATTGGTTCGCTTCCTCCAGCTTGGGCCTATCGGCCCAACCCTTCGCGTCGCGAACTAAATCTCAATTTTCTTTCCACTTTCGGGTCGCACAAAAAAATATGTCGGGTCGGGTCATAAACCGGACCGAGTACATAAATTCAAGACATATTTAACAGGGAGCCTGAAGTGGATGCCCCCCTCAACATCGGGAGAATAATGGCCATTTAACAAGAGCAACTTGGGGTAACAGTTATTGTTTTTATATTGGAAACCCAAGCAATTGCACAAATCCAAGCATAATTTCTTGCACTTTTCGAGAGTGTACTTTTGAAAGAAGCCTTTGTCATACCCATAAAAATCGGCATGGGGTAACTCGACGAATTCGGGTTCGACTTTGCTGTCACAGAAGCTGTTGAATCTAGCCTTGCATCCTTGAGTCCAGTCGGCAAGGTTTTCCCTTTCATATCCGGGAGCACAAATGCAACTTCTTCCCTCTCTAGGGCTGTATGTACACATGCTATTAGGTCCACAAGTGCCATGAATTGTGCATGGGTCAGATTTGGCTTGCCATGAAACTAACCACTCCTCTCCTTCGGACAAACTATAAACTCGAACATTACCATCATAATCTACCGTTAATCTTCTTTGAACTTTTACACCGTAATCAGATGTTAAGAATTTCAAATCATCAGATGAAGTGAAATTCCCATAAGGATCAAGCATTGCAACTCTACTATCATTATAAGTTGTTCTTCCAGCGTCCCAGCTATTAAGCCATGGATTTGGCCAATAGACACTGGTAATCTTAGGGCCATCGAAAAGAAGACGAAGAAGGTTATCATTGTCGAAATAAAGCCTGTCATAGCCAGAAGAAAAGTTGTTCTTGCTTCGATAGGAAACGAGCGGTGTGTTCCTAGTGAGGTTTTGTAGAGGAAGAAGCGTGTTGGTCGGCGAGTCAAAGCTTTGCCACAAAACGACGTGCTGTTTGTCACGAAGGACAAGATTGCCCGTGTCAAGGAGTTGCAGCAACTTGATTGATGACCCGGAGGATGAACCGGTGCTTGTGGTCCAAACAACCGCACGATCAGCATCGATCAGTACAAGGTTACCATTCTTTCTTAAAGAAAGCTTTGAGGATCTTCCGTTGACGGGCTGGTCGCGGTTTGCCATCCAAACTACGGTGCAGTTATGGATACTACAAGATGGTTTGCTGAACCATATAGCAAAGCAATAAGCGTTTTCTCCGACGGGATAAAAGCCCGCAGAAAAAGCACCATCTTCCGAAACCAGAATATCATCCGGTTTTTCAACTGAAAGGGAGGATCTTTCAAGCAAAGTGAGGCGAACTGAAGATGCAAGTGAAAAAGATAAGACCAGTGAGAAACATAGCAAGAGAAGAGGATATTTTCTCATTGCTTTCATTGGATTTCAGGTGATCTGTTCTGTGCTATTACGCATATGAGGCGTTACCAAATTGCACCATGTTATATAGAACTTTTTGTGGTGGAGCATTGGAACAAATTTGCCCTGGTTAAAACATTGACGTATGCAGATATATTATTGGGGTTCGGTTGGTCTTTCATGAGAAAAAAGCGTACTTTGACCACTCGCCATTACCTTTCTCTTTCCTAATCTATGACAATAACTGCACCGAGGGAAGAGGTTACGGGGACCCGCAATTGAAATACCGTAGCAATGTCATCCATTTAAAATTTGAGGCATATATTGATTGTTCCGATCCAGAAATGTAAGATATTAACTCTTGGGACATCGCATTTAAATAAGGTCTTATCAGATCCAGTACCCAAGTGAGGTGAGATGATATTTTAACACCCATTTTCGTTGAAATCGTATGGAAGAGCATGTCCAATTGAAAAAAAAAAGAGCCACGCATTCGAAAAATAAAACTGCTGCGTGGAGATTGTAGAAACTCGACCCTAATACTATATTTGAAAATTAAACCAAAAAACTTAAACTATTCGAAGGAGGGAGATTTTTTTTTTTTGGTCTAGGAAGGAGGGAGATTACATGTACATAAAGCTTTATAGTCAAATCCAATAGTCAAGCAAGGTACAATAATACTGTAACAACTTTGACTGCTAACATTTTAACCCCAAACTACCACTTTGCTCGACATTGACAAACCTCAAAGTTTTGAATAAATAGGATTAAATTAATAAATTATCAAAAGGTTTATGACTAAATTGTACATTTAAAAGTGTATAACTAAATTGACAAGTTATCAAAAGGTT
This sequence comes from Syzygium jambos, assembly GCA_031216235.1. Classification (NCBI taxonomy): domain Eukaryota; kingdom Viridiplantae; phylum Streptophyta; class Magnoliopsida; order Myrtales; family Myrtaceae; genus Syzygium; species Syzygium jambos. Next base: position 24,275,852 of record CM062225.1, read on the forward strand.
TAGAACTAAATTAGTATAATTAAAATATTTAGGACTGAATTGATTAGAGGTGAGCGTAGTCCGGGTGGGCGGTTCCCGACATAGAACCGGGAACCGCCCACTAAGGACCGGTTCTGAGAAATTGGAATCGGAAATCGCATGTTGGTTCTATGAATCCACCTACGAACCGAAACGGACTAGTGGTGTAGTTCCCAAGTGGGTCCATAAAACCGGTCCCATCAAGTTTCACATAAATGGAGGTGACCGAAAGTGAGAGTGGGAGGCGATGAATGGCTAAAGACGCGGCCGTGAGTTGATCGGAGTTGTAAGTTGAGTTTTAGATTTGGGATTTTATGATTTTTATTTTTCTAAAAATGTTTTCTTTTTTTTTGGTTGAAATTTTTCTAAAAATTATATATATATATATATATATATATATATATTACCGGTTCGGTCCGGATGGGCGGTTGGGCTGTTTCACGCCTAGAACTGAGAACCAGACCGGTATTCACCGGTTCTAGTAAATTAGAACAGGTAACCGGACCAGTCCTCATGGGAACCGTTGGTTCTAAGCCGGTCCGGTCCGGTTCTAAGTGGTCCGGATGGTTTTCGACTCATTTGCATACCCCTAAAATTGACGGTCATATATTAAATTTAAAACTTTTTGAATGATTTTTTCGTGAAAAAGATTTTCAAAAGGATGGATAGCTGGATAGTCATGACAACCCGATAAAAGTAGGGACATAACTAAAAGTCCATATTCTACTATCCTATTCAGTGGGAACGCAGACTTTTGTATTAAGAGGCCAAACGTATCTATGTCGTCTAGGGCATATCAGAGCACGGACGGCAGCAACGACTTGGTGAAGACATTGACTTGTTAGCATGCTCGAGTCAAGTCTCTTCACAAGTACGATGAGGACCAAAACCAAGTAGGGGACCAAAAAATAGGAAATTTACACAAAGCTACACAAATAGGATATGCATTGCCATGTACTTCATTTATTAGTAGCTCCTTCTTCAAAGGTTAAGACCTTTGTACCTCTAGAAGAATTACAGTGGAAAAGTGCAAAAGTCTAAGAAAATGTCTAATATTTTGGTAAGAAGCACCAAATTGTTCTTTACGATTGGTTGAATCTACTTTGCGAGAATGTGACCATCGGTAGAAAAGAGAAGTTTCCAAGGGCAATGGAAGTGGAGAGGAAATACAGACTTTCATTAATTTAAGTTCAAGGACAACATTGAACATTTTTATATAATTCATGAACTAAATTGAATAAATATCAAAAGTCTATGGACCATATTGAACAAATTGAAAGTTTAGAGACTGCATTTCACATTTAGCTACAGTTCAAAGATCACATAAACAAATAAAAAGTTTATGGACCACATTGCACATTGAACTAAAATTTAGAACTATTTGTGCCATTTTTGTCCTTTCTTTTATACTAAGCTTGACAATGATATGTTGGAAATGCTTTAAACACATCGGTGCCATTGTTGGAAAATTGACTTCGAAAATGGGTAGAACAATGAAGTGAGACTTTGAGGCGTGATATCACTTTCTTTAAGGAATTATTTGCCCCACGAGGTTGCTAATGGTCACCGGCAAATTTTCTCCAGGATACAACAAAGTCTCGATGAGAATACTAGATAGCAATTCTAGTATTTCTCCATGGTCTCTCTACGAAACAATTCGAGAAGATAGCTGTGTTTTTAGGGAAGAAAATTTCGGAAAAGAAAGAAAACATTCTGTCATGCCAAAAAACCGACGAGTATATATAAAGGCATTTACTGATCGATGGCAACCTTTCGATAAACGGTTAAAAAATCAAACACAACTCTTCGGTCGACAGTTTATAATTGAAAAGGTATGCAGCCAAAATGGTTTATGAAAAGACACGAAAATTCGGAATTAAAAAATTAAAAATTAAAAATAATGAATATATATTTTTTCACGAAATTCCGAATTTCATCATTTCCAAAAATTTCAAAATTAACGAAGACACCCTTTCGACTAATAACAGTCATAAAGAAACGGCATGAAAAAATAATTAAAAAAATATAGTAGTGGTTTTTCGACTAATAACAGTCATAAAGTGCTAAGTGCGCCTAATAATCGCGTCAAAATCGCGCAATTATTCGCGCCCCCGCACGCGGGTATCATGGGTCTAGCCTATATCTCATATGTTTCTTCTGAACACACAAAAGAAGCCCGCACTTATAAACAAGCCTACTTCACTCCATATTATCTATGTGGGACGTAGAAAAACCACTTTTGTTTATTTTACAAACAAACTTCCAACAATCCCCCACTTTGTTTGTAAAACAAAAATTTCATATTAGAATAAAATTATAGTAAATACACAGCCAAAATATCGATGAGATTAAATATACATACATAAAGGTCTCTTTCGAGTTAAACCTTTACTTAGTGCAAGTACCTCAAGACTCTATCAAAATGACAAGTAGCTCGGCTTTAAACTTGTACTTTTAAATAATAGAATCGGACATACCGCACATACACTAACCTCTTGTTTCAGCGAGAAGTTCTCTATTACTCAGCACTATTATGGCCTTGTGCTTGATCCTGTTTCATGAGCTCTCTAGAAAGCAACCCTAACTCTCGTAAGAAGCGGCACCACTTCTAAGCTCATATAGGTGAAGTATCTACCGTGTGTTTCTGTTACTATCAACACATTACATATTCGTACAATACTTCATTAAGAATTCAATTCAACCTTCAAACCGTAACAGACGATACCGACTTCTTATATTAGGGCAAGCGTCAGTATCAAACAATCACTTTTCAATAACTTGTTTTTACCCATTAAACCTTGTAACTAGTGATGTTCTAGAAAAATGTTGGGTTACCATTACTGGTGATTTTAATTAAAGGGTTTTCAGCCCCATTTCTTGTGAGGTCACTTTTACCATATCTCTTGGTAATGCTTTTGTCAAAGGATCAGCCAAATTATTACTTGACCTCACGTAGACAATTGTTATGGTACCATCTTTAATCAATTGTCTCACAAACTCATGCCTTAGGCTAATATGTCTAGACTTCCCATTATAGGTGCTACTATAAGCTCTTGCCAAAGTAGCCTGACTATCACAATGAATAGAAATAGGAGGCATAGGACTAGGCCATAATTTGATATCCAACAACAAATTCCTAATCCACTCAGCCTCTTTCCCAATTGCCGCTAAAGCAACGAATTCTGACTCCATAGTTGAGTGAGTTATGCATGTCTGTTTCTTGCTCGCCCAAGAAACAGCACCTCCACCAAGAGTGAAAGCCCATCCTGAAGTGGAATGTTTATCACCCACACTTGTAATCCAACTAGCATCGGTGTATCCTTCTAATACAGCTGGATAATTATTATAGAACAAGCCTAAATTTTTAGTTCTCTTAAGATAACCAAAAATTCTAGTAATGGCTTTCCAATGTTCCATATTTGGATTACTAGTGTACCTACTCAACTTGCACACGGAATAAGCAACATCAGGTCTAGTACAATGCATCGCATACATTAAAGACCCTATAGCACTCGCATATTCAAGTTGTGCTACAGCCCTACCAGTATTATAATTTAATTTAATACTGGAATCAAATGGAGTACTTAGGTCCTTGAAACCAAGATGTTGAAATTTATTTAACATTTTTTCAATGTAGTCGCATTGGCTCAGAGAATAACCCCCACTATGTTTTTTAACTTTAATACCTAAGATAGTATCTACTTCACCCAAGTCTTTCATTTTAAACATGGAAGTTAGATACTTCTTAGTCTCATTAATTCCAGCCATATTTGTTCCAAAGATAAGCATATCATCAACATATAAGCACACTAAAACACCATAGTCTTTAGTGAATTTAGAATATATACACTTATCAGCACTATTGTGTGAGAAACCATTAGACAATATGACTGAATCAAATTTCTCATGCCACTGCTTAGGAGCTTGCTTAAGGCCATAAAGAGACTTAATCAATTTACATACTTTCTTTTCATTTCCAAGAAGAACAAAGCCTTCCGGTTGTTCCATGTAAATTTCCTCATTTAAGTCTCCATTCAAGAAAGCAGTCTTGACGTCCATTTGATGAACACAAAGATCATAAATGGAAGCTAGAGAGAAAAGGATTCGAATAGAAGTTATACGAGCTACCGGAGCATATGTATCAAAATAATCTATTCCTTCCTTTTGTCTATACCCCTTGGCCACCAATCTAGCCTTAAAAGCTTGGATAGATCCATCAGAATAGTATTTCCTCCTAAAGACCCATTTACATCCAATAGGCTTGGATCCTTTTGGTAAATCAACTAACACCCAAGTATTGTTGGACATGATTGAGTCCATTTCATCATTTATAGCTTCTTTCCAAAACGAAGCATCTCTAGAAGACATAGCATCACTAAAACATTTAGGATCGTCTTCTAAGTTTAATACTATAGGGTATTTATTTACCACGTTATTTTCTCGGTCTCCTTCAACAAGGAAAACGTTAGTAATAAAATCTGGACCTAAGTCCTTTGACTTCCTAGCTCTAGTGCTTCTTCTCAGTTCAGTCATGTCCTTAGAATCATTTGTCTCCTTCTCATGAGAATCTACTTGAGTCTCTACAGGTTTTGAATTATTTTCAATAATTTCATAACCCGTTGACAATTTATTCTCAAAGAATTCAACATCTCTCGATTCTACAATAACATTGGACTCTAAGTCAAGAAGCCTATAAGCTTTACTGTTTTCAGCATATCCAACGAAGACACTTTTGATGGCTCTGGGACCAAGTTTGGTTCTTTTGGGGTTCGGTACTCTGTAGTATGCCAAACACCCCCACACTTTAAAGTATGACAAGTTTGGTTTTCTACCCTTCCATGTTTCATATGGACTTATGTCATTTCTCTTGGATGGTATTCTATTATGAATATGACATGTAGTAAGCAATGCTTCTCCCCAAAAATTAATTGGTAGCTTTGAATTCGAAAGCATACAATTAACCATTTCTCCAAGGGAACGATTTTTTCTTTCGGCCAAACCATTTTGCTGTGGAGTGTATGGTGCCGAAACTTGATGAATGATACCATGTTCTTCACAAAATGAAGAAAATTCGTTCAAGAAATATTCTCCACCTCTATCTGAACGTAGAACCTTGATTTTTCTTTCCAATTGATTTTCTACTTCAGCCTTATATTTCTTGAACATGGTAAAAGCTTCATCTTTCGTCCTCATGAGATAAACATATAAATATCTACTGCAGTCGTCCACAAAGGTAATAAAATACCTTTTACCACCTCGAGTTAACATGCTATTAAATTCACATATATCGCTATGCACCAATTCCAATAAATTCGAATTTCTTTTGACACTAGGAAATGGTTTCTTAGTTAATTTAGATTTAGCACACATTTCGCATTTATCAATATCGCCATTGAAATTTATCAAGTCTAACTTTTTCATATTCTTTAAATAACGAGTATTCATATGTGCTAACCTACTATGCCATAAAGATAAAGACTCAACAATGTAAACAGAAGTAGAAATATTATTATTGATACTTAATTGATACATGCCATCATTGGCATAGCCCTTCCCAACAAACAGCCCATTCTTCGACAGGATAACCTTGTCGGATTCAAACAAGACCCGAAACCCTCTTTTACAAAGTAAATCAATAGAAACTAGGTTCTTCCTAATTTCGGGTATGAACAACACGTTAAGAAGAGTAATCTTCTTTCCATAAGTAAAGTCTATTTCCACTGTGCCTTTGCCAGCAACCTTTGCAAGAGCATTATTCGCCATCAGGACCTCTTGAACATTTGTGTCGACAGTCTCTTCAAATTGCTTGAACAAGTATTTGTCCCTGCACACATGGACTGTGGCACCAGAATCTAACCACCAACCGGTCTGGACAATAGTAGAGTTGACCTCAGAAATCATTGCCATCGAATTATTAAATTCGGAAATTTTCATGTATGACAACATGTTTGTAATCATGGCCACATAGTTTTCTTCAACTAGATTTGCATCTGCCTTCACCGGTGGAGTGTTCTTGTCCTTTGACATGCTCTTGCGTTGAAAGCATTCCTTAGCAAAGTGTCCCTGTTTGCCACAAACAAAACAACAACCTTTCTTCTTCTTTTGAGTCTTCTTAAATTGATGCCCATTCTTTACTTTGAAGTTCTGGCTGAATTTTCGCTTTCGATCCACAAAATTTACCTTGGAGTCATACAAAACAGAATTATCACGTAAACGTGACTCTTCCTCAATTCGAAGATGTTTTTGTATTTGCTCCAAGGAAATGTCCTCAGACTTGTGCATCAGCCTTTTTCCATAGTCTTTCCAAGTTGGAGGCAATTTTGCAATAATTGCTCCGACTTGAAAAGCTTCTGGAATATCAATTTTGAGGACACGAATTTTGTTGACAATCACTTGTAATTCGTGGACTTGTTCCAACAAGGGCTTAGTATCAATAAACTTGAAATCAAAATACTTTGCGATCAAATACTTATTGGTACCTTGCTCCTCCGCTCTGTACTTGAATTCAAGTGCGTTCCAAATTTCTCTGGCCGACTTCATCTCGGTGAATAGATCATACAATCGATCAGACAATGTGTTCAGAATGTGTCCACGACATAGCAACTCGTCCTCCTCACGTTTCTTCCTTTCTTTGTTGTCCCTTTCAATTGCTTCAGTGCTCGGTTGTCCTCCCTCAGTGGTAGACTTCGGATCTTCAATAGGCGCCAAGTTTGGATCCAGAATGTAGGATATCTTCAAGGCAGTGAGTAGGAACATCATCTTGTCCCTCCAGTGAGCATAGTTGTTCCCATCAAACCGGTCTAGTTTGACCATGTTTTGGTTCATGATTTTGATTGTCTCCGACTCCATTGTTGAACGAATAATTCCTTAAAATTGTTGGAAAATTGACTTCGAAAATGGGTAGAACAATGAAGTGAGACTTTGAGGCGTGATATCACTTTCTTTAAGGAATTATTTGCCCCACGAAGTTGCTAATGGTCACCGGCAAATTTCCTCCAGGATACAACAAAGTCTCGATGAGAATACTAGATAGCAATTCTAGTATTTCTCCAGGGTCTCTCTACGAAACAATTCGAGAAGATGGCTGTGTTTTTAGGGAAGAAAATTTCGGAAAAGAAAGAAAACATTCTGTCATGCCAAAAAACCGACGAGTATATATAAAGGCATTTACTGATCGATGGCAACCTTTCGATAAACGGTTAAAAAATCAAACACAACTCTTCGGTCGACAGTTTATAATTGAAAAGGTATGCAGCCAAAATGGTTTATGAAAAGACACGAAAATTCGGAATTAAAAAATTAAAAATTAAAAATAATGAATATATATTTTTTCACGAAATTCCGAATTTCATCATTTCCAAAAATTTCAAAATTAACGAAGACACCCTTTCGACTAATAACAGTCATAAAGAAACGGCGTGAAAAAATAATTAAAAAAATATAGTAGTGGTTTTTCGACTAATAACAGTCATAAAGTGCTAAGTACGCCTAATAATCGCGCCAAAATCGCGCCCCCGCATGCGGGTATCATGGGTCTAGCCCATATCTCATATGTTTCTTCTGAACACACAAAAGAAGCCCGCACTTATAAACAAGCCTACTTCACTCCATATTATCTATGTGGGACGTAGAAAAACCACTTTTGTTTATTTTACAAACAAACTTCCAACAGCTATCACAACAAAGAAATTCATTTTTCATGTCAATTTCGAGTTCATGGAATACTCCAATATCAAGTTGGAGGAAAGGGTGAACAATTAGGAAGATTATTCAAATCTCACAGGATATTTAGCTACGTTTTCCAAGGATAATTCCAAGAGGAGTGGTGACCACATAGAGGCGAGTCATGCATTCGGGAGGGATTGCCACTTGCAAGCTTTTCTTCCGCCATTGATGGCGGAAGCATATGGAGGACCACCGACAAGTCTAATTGAAGATACGGACACAACTTCGAGTATCGGGTCCGGTCAACCGGGTCAAGTCCAAGTTCGGGTCCAATCTCGGGTCGGGTCACCTCGGTCGGTTACTGGGTCGGGCCGAGTATTAGGTCGGATCCTGTTTGATTACCGGGTTGGTCAACCCGAGTCAATTGTATCGATCCGCGCCGTGGGTTGTTGACATCAACCCTAGCGCATGCACTAGGCGTTGCAACTCGTGGCGGTGCATGCAGTGTCCCTTGGTGGCGCACCACCACTCAAAATGCTCATCTTGATGAGCTCTTCCCATTTATGAAATCAAAAATAAATTTTATTCGACCAAAAAGTCATAAAAATTGGCCAAATTCAAACGTTCTGCATCTAGTCTATAGCAATTATGATACCACATGTTGGCAGAGATAAACGGCACCCAAGATCTTTATAGATAGAATCTAGAGCATAGTAATCAAGTAAAAGAGATTTGCAAACCTGATTTGGAATTCATTGTTCTTTATACGGAATAGCAACTATCCTCAGTGTAAGTTTTTCTCCTCTATTACCTTCTATATCACTAGCTCAATGAGACTACTTCTCACAATAGCATTTTGCAACTACTCCTTATATGAGATAATTTGTGCATCAGGGTTAGAGGAGAGACTTGGACTCTATTTATAGAGTTTTAAGCCAGACCCTCTCATCACAGGTCGGGCCTTACTCAGCCTATACTAGCTAGTTCCATAGTAGACTATTTAGGAATCTTTATATCTTACCTTATTAGACAAATCCCTTAAAACGGTAAATTACAATTTCAATTAATGCAGCTCCCATTAGAAAAACTCTTACAAAACATAGCAAGAGAAGAGGATTTTTCATGGCATTCATGGGATTCCAGGTGATCTCTTATGTATTATTATTACGCATATAACGCGTTCCCGTGCTCCACTTTGTTATATAGGACTTGGTGGTGCAACATTAGAACTGATTGGGTCTCGTTAAAACAAAAAAGTACGAAAATCTATTTGGGAAAGAGAAAGCATACTTTGACCAATGGCCAGTACCTTTCCCTTCCCTAATTATGATAGATCACTTGACCCTCCAGGTTCCTCTCACTGGAAAAGGATAGAAAGGGACATCTATTGGAATTTTAATAGTTTGATTATCTACCACGTATTACTGCCAAAAGCTAAAGTGCGCCCAATATTAGGACAACAAATGAAAAGGGCAAAATGACACTATAAGTGCCATAACTTGTGTACGGCGCTCACTTTAGTGCCATAACTTTTTTTCGGATCACTTTGGTGCCAAGTCGGAGGAAAAACGATCACTTAAGTGTCATAACTTTTTTTTGGATCACTTCAGTGCTAAAATTTTTTAAAAACGGTCACTTAAGTGCTAAAATTTTTTAAAAACGATCATTTAAGTGCTAAAATTTTTGAAAAACAATCACTTAAGTGCCAATCTTCGGCGAGACTCTGGCGAGCCACGTCAGCTTCAAAAATTAATAAAAAAATTGCCACGTCGGATTTCCGGCAAAAAATTGTGTACGGCACCGGAGTTGGCACTTAAGTAATCGTTTTTTAAAAATTTTAGCACTTAAGTGATCGTTTTTCAAAAATTTTAGCACTAAAGTGATCCAAAAAAAAGTTGTGACACCAAAGTGAGCGCCGTACACAATTTATGGCACTTGTAGTGTTCTTTTGCCAAAGGAAAAGGATGTTGAAAAGATGGACATCTTGATAGTCATGAGAAACCTCATTAAAGTAGTGACACAAGACTTGTTCTACTATCCAGGGGAATGCGGGCTTTTTTATTAAAGAGGATCGGAGTAAACATATTTGGTCAAATCATATTGAGAGGTGATGAACCCCAAAGAAATTTCGTTCAGTATAACGAGTGAAAATTGCACGATACGTCTGAAGACAGGGGCAACAGCACCTGCCAGCCTCCCCTGGATTCGCCTGCGTATGTTATGATGCTCGGTAATGACTTATTTATGGCCCAACCTCAAAGGTTCATGGGAAAGAAAAGGAATCATTGTAATACTATATTTGGATATGCGGGATCTGTAGTGACATTGTAATATGGGCTACTAAAATTATATATTTGTGTGGTATGAATTAATTAATTAGAAGAAGGTCTAGCATCGGTTGCAATTAGATGAATAATCAAGCATGTTGAAATTCTATCACACATCACTTCACAATAGTTTCTACATGTTCTTTATTCATGTGGTTTTCCTCCTATCAGTTAAAGTTTTTTTTTAGCATGGTAGTAAAGTCGGGAATAGGCTTAACAACGGATTTGTGCAAAGTTTTACAAAAACATCAAAGAAAGTCACGCAAACCATGTTCATATACTAAATCGGTGATTCATCACGATCAATTGATTAGACAAATATCAATAATGGTCCATGGGCAAAGACTAAGTGAAGTCTCTTCACTCCAAACGTATAAGCCAAACGTAACTTTCATGTTTGTCCACTATGGTATAACGATAGCGCACATGGCACCAACTACTCGGTGGGGACATTGAATTGATAGCATGCCAGAGTCAAGTTTCTTCACAAGGGCGAATGGGAAATGACTTGGTTCGAATGACGGAATCTGACGTGCTTGACGGGCGAGTCTCCATCTGAGGACCAAAATCACGCATGAAAAGAAGGGAAATTAGACAAAACTCTCCCGATTTTTGAAGTAAACATACATTTGTCCTAAAATTTCAATTATTACACAATATCTCCTGAATTTCCATTCTTATATAGTTGTTAATTTCTCATTATATTTTCCGGTAGCATGTGCAATGTGGCAAAAAAAATATCGTATGGTGTTTTGAACGGTGAGGACATTGAATTGGTAGCATGCCCAAGTCAAGTTTCTTCACAAGGACGGCAAGGAAATGACTCGGTCAGAATGACATCTAACATGCTTGATGGGGCGAGTCTCCGTTTCAGGACCAAAACCAAACCACACAGGAAAAGAAAGGAAATTAGACAAAACTCTCCTGAATTTTGGAGGTGACATACATTTGTCTTGAAATTTCAATTGTTGCATGATATCTCCTAAATTTTGATTGTTATATATTTGTTAACTTCCCATTATATTTTCCGGTAGCATGAGCAATGTGGTAAAACAATATCTTATGTTGTTTTGAATGGTGGGCTCATTGAATTGGCAGCATGCCCGAGGGGAAGTTTCTTCACAAGGGCCACGAGGAAATGACTCGGTCCGAGTGACAGAATCTGACATGCATGACGGGGCGAGTCTCTGTTTCAGGACCAAAACCACACAGGAAAAGAAAGGAAATTAGACAAAACTCTCCCGAATTTTGAAGGTGATATACATTTGTGGGGAAATTTCCATTATTGCATAATATCTCCTAAACTTTCATTCTTGTATAGCTGTTAACTTCCCATTATATTTTCCGGTAGCATGAGAAATGTGGTAAAGAAATATCTTATGGTGTTTTAAAAGGTGGGGACATTGAATTGGTAGCATGGCCGAGTCAAGTTTCTTCACAAGGGTGACAAGGAGATGAATTGGTCCGAATGACAAAATCTGACACGCTTGATGGGGCGAGTCTCCGTTTCAAGACCAAAACCACGCAAGAATAGAAAGGAAAGTAGACAAAACTGTCCCGAATTTTGAAAGTGAAATACATTTGTCCTGAAATTTCAATTGTTGCACAATATCTCCTGAGCTTTCATTCTTATATAGCTATTATCTTCCCATTATATTTTCCAGTAGCATGAGCAATGTGGTAAAAAAATAGGTTTAATACTATGAAAACTTCAAACTGGTACACTTATGACAAATTTACCCCAAACTAATTTTTTGACAAAGAAAAATCACAAACCGGTACACCTATGACAAATTTACCTGAAATTAATTTTTTGACCACTAAAAACCTAAAACTAGTACACATGTGAAAAATTTACTCTCCACTAGCTGACTAGTTTGGGATTTTTCGTGGTATTTACCCTATGGATTTCCATTGGACTTGTCACGTCACCATGTGTCATCCACATCAGTAAATTTAACAGTAAAATTTGACAGAAGCTCACAGAGGGTAAATTTGTCACAGATATACTGGTTTGAGATTTTTGGTGGTCAAAAAATTAACTTGGAGTAAATTTATCACAAATATACCAGTCTGGGGGTTTTTTGTGATTAAAAATTTAGTTTATGGTAAATTTGCTATGGGTGTACCAGTTTGGAGTTTTTCGTGGTCAAAAAATTAGTTTGAGATAAATTTATCACAAATACACCAATTTAGAGCTTTTCATGGTGTTAACCCAAGAAAATATCCTACGGTGTTTTGAACGGTGGGGTCATTGAATTGGTAGCATGGTCGAGTCATGTTTCTTCACAAGGGCGACGAGGAAATGACTTGGTTCAAATGACAGAATCTGACATGCTTGATAGGGTGAGTCTCCGTTTCAAGATCAAAACCAGCAAGAAAAGAAAGGAAATTAGATAAAACTTTCCTGAATTTTGACGGTGACATATATTTGTCCTAAAATTTCAATTGTTACACAATTCTCCTGAACTTTCATTCTTATATAACCGTTAACTTCCCATTATATTTCCCGATAGCATGCGTAATGTCGTGAAAAAATATCTTATGGTGTTTTGAACTATGAAGACATTGAATTGGTAGCATGCTCAAGTCAAGTTTCTTCACATGGGCAACAAGGAAATGACTTGGTCCTGTCGTGCCGCGCTTTTTTTTTTGGGTTTTCGAGGTTTGCGCGCTAAGAAGGTATTTCCGTGCAAGGGTCTCTCCCAGACCATACATCACGTGACAGTGGATGGTAATTTCCTATTTGATCTAAGTTTTTGATTTTAGAGTCGCTACTAGTCATTATTAGTAGGTTGACTAGAAACCTAATCGGGGTATGGGAGAAATACCACGATTCTACGAACCAGAGATTCTGAGTATGGAGATTTGGTTACGCTAATGATCCCAAATCGAGATCCCTAACGCCCTTTCAGTACCTAAGAACAATACGATGTCTAATGTGTCACGCAAGTTTTCGAGGCCTATCCACTAATCCTATTCATTCTAATTGCGGGAAAATCAATCAAAAATTAATATGCGCAACCAATGTCAATCAAACCAAACACTCCTAAATTGTCTCTAAAATCAAAATGCACCCAAAAACATCCAAATCCTAATGAAGCCCTAAAGGCTTATTCATTCCATGATTTGTGTCTTTTTAGGGTTTTAGGGTTTTTTTAGGGATTATAACCCCTGAATTTGAGGTATTTCTAAAAATGCCACTTAGGCAGTTCCAAAAATTCAAATTTCACTTTCTAAGGTTGGCCACAATGTTTTTGGACCGTTCTGTGAATTTTTGAAATTTTTTTCTAAAATTGAATTTATGAGAATTTCATTAGCCGAGAATTGATTTTTATGACTTTCTGAAATTTTTTATGAATTTTATAATTTTTTTTAATAAATTTTTTGAATTTTTCACATTTTTTATTTGTGTTTTCAGAATTTTCTGGATTTTTATGAATTTTCTAAAAAAATTATTTTTTATGAAATTTTCTAATTTTCTGAAATTTTCCAAAAATTTCTATTTTTTTTTAGATTTTTATTTTTTTTCATTTTTTTATTTGAATTTTCCCTTCGGGATGGTGAACCGGACTGGCCCAGTTCGGCTTGGCCGAACCGGGAATCGCCGGCGCCGATTACCCTCTCCGACGAGCACAGCACTGAAACGGCGCCGTTTAACACATTTTTCTCTTCGGCATTTCACCAAGCACTTGGTATGCATGAATTCCAACCTAATGTTTTCAAGGCCGCCACTTCAAGCCCTTCCTCGGCGACCTTTCGATGGACGTTTTGCCGTTTATTTTGATTCTGGACCAACTTCATATTACCAACTATCATCCTTAACTTATAGATTCGTTGTGGGACCATTGCCAGCTAGCGAAAAGCCGATCAGAAAAACCCTACTTGCAACCTTATTCCGAACTAACTATTCAAGCTCGCGAACTGTCACACATAATGCCTTAACCGTCTAAATCGATTCTAACTATTAACAAAACATCAAACAAGGATCAAGGAAGACTGACTTGAGTGGCTTAAGGCCACAAGGATACTCCGATGAAGGTTCTTCAAGCTCCGGCGAGGTGATTTTGGTAATGGCCGACTCGGTTTATGCATATCCAACGGTCAAAATGCAATCAAACGTCATAAAAAATGTACAGAAACTCCTCATAGGCATTAATAAACTCAGATTTGCAAAGAAAATACATGATCGACAAGGTTGAGTTCAAAGTTACCTTTTGGAATTTTGGAAAAATCAGTGTTAAAGAATGAACCTTACCTGCTTGATCGAAGGTTCAGAAAAGCTTTCCGAGTTGATCCAATGCTGTGAACTTGTTCATGGACACATGAACTTCAAGATGAAGGCTTCAGCTTCGCCGGAAGAGTCCTGAGTGCGTCGATCGAACTTGGTTTTCAGGCTTTTGTAACAAGCCGGTTCGGCTGAAACGATGAGGGGATGGTCACGGCCTATTCACGATTCACCGGCATTCTGCCATCTACAGCTGCGCCGGACACTCGTGAGGGGACCATCAACCCTCTCTCTAGATCTTTCTCCTTTGTTTCGCTTGATTTCACTCTCTCTCTCTCTCTCTCTAGCATTTCGTCGAACACCTCTATTCATCACGTTCCGTTTTTCTTTTGTTTTGTTGGTCAATTTTTCCCGCCCAATATCCGTTTCCACCACCTTTTGATCGGTTGGAATGACTTTCTGGCGCCAGCTCCAGCTGGCCAACTCAATAAAAACGTGTTAATTTGATCGGAGAAGGTCGGCAAAGTCGTGGGTCTGAGAAGATATTTCTGGGTTCATTATGTTTTGGGACAAAAAGACGAGTTCCCAGGTCAGGTCGGGTTGACCCGGCAGACCCGGTAAGCCCGGTATTGGCTAAAAAATCAAATTGAGCCCAATTTTAACCGAATTTTCAAAATTAAACCCCAAAATTGAATTTCTCATCACATTTTGAACCCAAATATGTGATTTTCCCCAATTTTTGACATAATCATGTCCAAGATTTTCAAACTTTTGGATTCGGGTTATTGAGATTTTGTTCAAGTCAATGCCTTAATGACCTGATTAGGAAAAATTGGTGTCAAAATTGAATTACCCACATCTGATTATCCCTAGAAATGATGGTCTCATGGTTTGACAATTTCGAATTGGACACGATTCCCAATTTGGACTCAAAATTCCTAATTTTCAATTGAATTTTGGGGTTTTCTGATTTCTTTGTTGAATTTTTCAATTGGACCAACCATTATGTAATTCAAGGTCCCAAAATCATTTTTTGTAAAGATACCATGACTTAAAAATGACTAGAAAAGATCTAATTGCATTTTTTATTCAATTCGGGTTTGATTTTGCCCAATTTTGGAAAAAACACATGCCCGATTGAGATTTTCCAAAATTGATGATGCATTAGTGAAATAGGATTTAAAATAAGACTAAGGACTATTTTTATGGAATTTTATGATTCCATTTGCTATTTTTCTTGATTTTCTCACTCATTTTGACTAAAAAAATTAAAGAAAATTTCAGGAAAATGATTAAAAAAATCATTTTTGGTTTAGAAATAGGTTTCTAGGCTTGGCCAAGATTCCTAATCCTAATTTTGAGATTTTCGAAAATATAAAAAAAATATCTAAAAACCAAGTGTCAAGAGGTCCGAATGACAGAATCTGACATGCTTGATGGGGCAAGTCTCCATTTGAGGACCAAAACTATGACATCCGGAATTTTTCACTTTCTGTACTAATATTTAAAATGATTTTACATTATCGTTATCACCTGGAGTCCGATATGATAGGAGATTGACGCATACGTTGATGGTGTAGTGTGACGGTAAATTATTAATTGCCGCCATATTAGTTGAAGAAAGGATTGATATGCTCGAAGTTTCATATTGGATGATTTTCAAGTTCTAAATTAACTAAGTTAAGATTTTCTCAACAACCATTATCTTTCACTAGTGGGTTATTTTTCAGACCTGTTAGTATTTTGAACGGACACTGATTTTCTTGTTACGTATTAATTCGTAGATACTTTGGTAACCTAATAAAATGTTTATTATGAAAATCTTTTTATCGAACCAATTGGCAATTTTTCCATTTGTGCTTATTTTTCCTATTTAACTCACACTTTTTCCTCTTAAAGATATAGTGCTTGGTAGTGATGAGGTCATCATTGCTTCATGAAATTTGACTTTAGTTTATTAATGCTTGGAATGATTATTGCTCACACTTGGCTAAATGAAATGAAGCCTTCTCTCCTTCACATAAATACATCTTCTCTTGACTTATAATGTCAAGCCATTTGCACCCTAGCTATTAGCATATGGTGACACATGAATCAATTCTATTGGAACACTTACCCTTTCATTTATTAAGGCAATGAATGTCATTATGAGTCACTCATCTACTTGGCCAAGAAGAAGCCATCTGTCATTTGAATCAAAATATCTTTCTCTAGTTAATCTTATTAGGCCACTTGTATCCTAGCTATCTACTTAGAGCCACTTGAAGCATTTCAATTGGAACACATACCCTTCTATTCTTAGGTATAATGATTTTAACCCAAAGTCATCATTACTTTTAACCTTAGTTAGCTAGATTCATTTCCTTTGGCCTATAAAAAGACCTTTGTATGTCTTCAAGCTTCCAAAAAGGAATTTCAACTTGTTCTTGCGAGAGAGAGAGAGAGAGAGAGAGAGAGAGAGAGAGAGAGAGAGAGAGAGAGAGAGAGAGAGAGAGAGAGAGAGAGAGAGAGAGAGAGAGATCTTCTGTCGCTTTCCTCTTCTATTTTCACATTCCAATCTTTCGTGTGAAAGGAAAGATTATATTTGTATGTTGTAAAGGCTTCAAAATTCCATCTTTCAAGAGTTTATGAGGTGATTCGGTGGATTCTATTATGTTTTCTTTAAAAAAATTGAAAGTTGTTAATCTTTGTTTACTTATCTTGCTTTGAAGGTGGTTAAGGCTTTGAGTTGTCCAAGTCTTTAATTGAGGTAAATGAAAACTCTAGGTGCTAAGCTAGGTTGTTCTAATGAGTACTTGACTTGGTTAGTTGATGATTATTATATTTTGTTTGCCTTCGTTGTCAAGTGTAGGTAAATTTTAATGATGATATGTAAAATTTTTGTATTCACTTGAATTTGATCGTTAAGCTTAGGAGGTGTTTGATGGATTGTTTAGGAAGCGTTTCATGGTTTTCCAAAGGGGTGTTTGATCTTCTGTACAATATGGTGACAATTTTTTGTGTGAAAGATGTGGAAGCAACGAACACTCAACTTGAAAGTGATTTATTTGTAATTTGATTAAGTTACCGAATTACTAGCTAAGTGTTGTCAATCAATCACTGGGTCAATTTTCATGTTGTCGATAATAACGTCGTCGATTAATTGAGTTGTCAATGTTCATGTTGTCAATTCTCTAAGAATGTTATCATAGTTGCATGAAAATGAAAAAAAGGTAAATGTGTTATTATTACTTATGTAAGTGATGCATAGAAAAGACATGGCGATTGTATTTTGGTAAGATGATGTTGTGTACCGAATATTAATTGTGAGAATGGCTATGCATGAAAAATGCTGTATGTTGGACGTTGATTGTGGAAATGATGTGCATTGAATGTTGATGTTAAACATGTTCATGTGTATTAATGCTACATGATAACATTGAATATTGAAAAAGAAAAGTGTTGTCGTCCACATAAGGGTGGCGACATTGCCTCGAAGTTGGGATGCCTTGCTATGTGATCGGGATGCCCTAGGGAGTGTTTCGGGATGCCTCAGGAGTCGAGACATCCCGCGTTTAAGATTATGTATGAGTATGGCGAAATGCCCTATGGGCAGATGTTGCAGGATGCCTCGGAATCGAGATGCCCCGCGAATCGAGATGCCCCGCGAATCGAGATGCCCCCATGAATCGGGAGGCCCCGTCGAATGTACGGGATGCCTCGGAGTTGAGATGCCCCGTGAATAGGGAAGACCAGCGAATCGGGATATGATGAAACAATGAATATGATGCATGCTCATGAATATACATATATGCATGTTAATAAGACACCAAATGATACTGATGCATCAAAAAATTATATATCATGCATTCGTGTGAGGCACTTGCAAAAACGGTAAGGTGTGTGCTCATGCATTGATAATGTTACTCCAAATGTTTGTGATTGTTATGCTAGGGTGGGTACAAAGGTGAACTCCTACTTTAGATTTAGAGATTTCATTTACTGAATTTCGACTCACCCCTTATTTTCAATTTGTAGGATGGTCCTCATGGACATGGCAATGGAGGGGACGAGATGTTATTAGAGGCCATCAACCCCTGAGTCAATGGTGGCTCGCTTTTGGGTTATTATGGGACTAGTGGTACTAATAGACCCAACCTTTTTCTCAGGACTATGTATTGTATTGTGATAACAACTGCTGATGTATGTATAAAGTTGAAAATATGTATATTATGAAACTCGTGTGATTTTCTTGTCAGGAATGTTGTGAAATATTTGTTGTGCTTCTGCATGCATAATTACAATTATGAAATAAAATTAAAAAGGATACGTGCCGCGCGTGACGTTATGAGGCGTCACAAAAACCATGCAGGAAAAGAAAGGAAATTAAACAAAACTCTTCCGACTTTTGAATGTGACATACATTTGTCCTGAAATTTCAATTGTTACACAATATCTCCTGAACTTTCTTTCTTATATTGCTGTTAATTTACCATTATATTTTCCGGTAGCATGTGCAATGTGGTAAATAATTATCTTATGGTATTTTGAACTGTGGGGACACTGAATTGGTAGCATGCCCGAGTCAAGTTTCTTCAAAGGGCAATGAGGAAATGACTTGATTCGAATGAAGGAATCTGACGTGCTTGGTGGGGCGAGTCTCTGTTCGAGGACCAAAACCACGCAGGAAAAGAAATGAAATTAGGCGAAACTCTCCCGAATTTTGAAGGTGACATACATTTGTCCTAAATTTCAATTGTTACACAATATCTCCTGAACTTCCATTATGATATAGCCATTAATTTTTTCATTATATTTTCCGGTAGCATGTGTAATGTGGTAAAAAAATATCTTATGGTGTTTTGAACTTGACAAAATAATCAATATTAAGGGAATAAATCAATCTCCGAAATTCAAAAAATCAGCAACTGTCAAGCAATCAGCAACAATCAAGCAATCAACAACATTCTGGCTCCACCAACAATGGTAACACCAAAGAAGGAAGATTGGAAGAATCAAGTAAAGAAGGAAACCCACAACATAATCTCCACCAAAGAAAGAAACAAATTGACGAAATCAAATCCCCACGCACTACATCAATTCCAAATCAGTGAATTACGTTTACTTTCAAAAACCCCCTTAAGTGTAGACATTGGTCTTCTTGTGAAAGTTTATAAATAGAGCCTCTGTAAATTGTACAAAGACACGACTGGAAAAAATACAAAACACAGAAAAATTATTTACATATTCCTTCCTCTGTTCTTCTATTCAATTATTCCTCACTGTTCTTGGTTTCAAACATGGTATCAGAGCATATCAGCGAAAGCCCTCGATCCAACACTAACTCAACTCCTGTATCCTCAGAAATAATCACTACTGCTGCCCTTCCACATCTTGCAGCTCTAAATTCGACACTCAATCTTCACTCTCCACCCACCATAGGGGAAAAACTCACTGGGCAAAATTACCCAATCTAGAAAGCCTAAATTATCCCATATCTTCTTGCAGCCAATCTCCTCTCTTTTCTTGATGGCTCAGAACCAGCTCCTCCCCAACACATCTCACATGCTTCCAACAATGGCACACTGGTGCCCAATCCCGAATACAAGGCATGGCGAATCTGTGACTCTATCGCAATGGGGTGGATTCTCAATTCATCCACCTCTCCTGTCGTCGCTCAATTGACGAACCACACCTCTGCGGCAGCCATCTGGAGATACCTCTCCAACTCTTATGCCGTACAATCAATAGCACGGGCGTCGGCTTTGCGACTTCAATTTCAATCCATTGCAAAAGGAAGCCGTTCAATAACAGAATTTCTTCACGAGGCAGCCACCATCGCAGATCAATTAGCCACCATTGGAGAACCCCTATCAGCAAACGAGTACCACACACACATCTTCTGTGGTCTTGGATCAGAATTTTCTAGTTTGGACACAACGATTTCCGTTGTCTCTCAATCAGGAGCACTCTCACGTGACGCCCTTCATGGTTTGCTGCTTCAACACGAAGGAAGACTGAAAATCAACAAAATGACCTCCAATACCCCTCCACCTGCTGATTTTGTATCTCACCAGTCGAGATTCACGTCTCAACAATCTAAAGGGGGTACTCAAAATTTCAGCCCGTCGAATGCAAGCCCATCCAGCACTAATCTAACTTTGCCGACACCAACAAGGGCACCCAACTACTGGTCGTTTGGTGGAGGTGGCAAGCGACAAAATTCAGGTCCATTTTGTCAGATATGCCGACGACAAGGCCATCGAGCAAACAATTGCAAGCAGCGGTTTAATCCCCAATTTATTACACCGGCACCACCTCAATCACATTATTCGGCCCCAACCAGAACTGCTCAACCCATAGCTTATTATGCCTCACCTGCTACTCCACCTTCTGCGATGGATATTCAATCTTGGTATCCAGATTCTAGAGCCACTCACCACATCACCGATAGTATTTCCGAGCTCTCCCAGGTCACTCCATACACTGGGAATCAACAATTGACTGTGGGTTGATGGAGTTCCCCTTCCCATCACTCACACAGGTACATTTGTGCCTATGACAGGTTCACAATTTCGTCTCTTAGATGTCTTATTTGTTCCTCACATTACAAAAAATCTGCTGTCAGTTTCTAAATTTTCGTGCGATAACAATTGCGTCTTCTTATTTTACCCCACCTCATTTGTTGCTCTGTGTGTTCATACTGGTCAGGTATTCCTCCGAGGTCATCTTGAGAATGGTCTATATCGGGTCTCCACCTCTGACAAGTCTCCGTCAACTTTCCTTAGTTCCTTCAACTTATGGCATCAACGCTTGGGTCATGCGTCATCTGATCGAATAACTCGTCTGCTTCAATCCACACAAACACAATTTTCCAAGTCATCTCCCTCCCATTGTATGGCCTGTGCTCTTAGCAAGAGTAAACGCCAACCCCACCCCCCATCTCCTTCTAGAGCTAAATTCCCCCTTGAACTTGTTCACTTTGATGTCTGGGGACTATCCCCTGTCACTTCTGTTTCAGGATATAAATATTATGTCTGTTTTGTTGATGACCATTCTCGGTTCACTTGGTATTATCCTTTCACCACTCATGATCAATTTGCAGATATTTTTAAGGCTTTTCACAAATTTGCAGAAACTCAATTGCAACGTACACTTAAGACAATTCAATGCGATAGCGCACCAGAATTTCGCCGCTCTACTGAAATGCGAAACCATCTCCTCCAACATAGTATTCATCAACGAGTATCTTGTCCATATGCTCCATTCCAGAATGGCACCGCTGAACGCAAACACCGCCACATTGTCGAGACAGGCCTAGCTCTTATGTCCCACGCTTCAGTTCCTTACCAGGTCTGAGAATATGCTTTTGAAACGGCAATACATCTTATCAATAGGACACCGACTCCTCTCCTCAACAATCTCACACCTTGGCAAACACTGTTCCAAACACCACCAGAGATTTCCCACCTCAAAGTTTTTGGGTGCCCAGTTTTTCCTTACTTGCGGCCCTATGCATATCACAAACTTGCCCCAAGATCACATCGCTGCATCTTTCTTGGCTATCCTGCGGGGTACAAAGGCTATCGCTGTTATTGCCCACAAACTGGCAAAATCTACATTGCGGCTGATGCAGTTTTCAACGAACACACATTTCCATTTGGCGATACACCATCTCCACCGCCATGCTCTACCCCTCCACCTACAAGTGTGGTACTACCTCTACCACCGATAGACCAGCCTCTACAACTGATGAACAACTCTGAACAGCACTCCACGTCTGCAACAGTTGATCTTGCCCCTGGGTCCTCACCATCCATCTCACCGACGTCATCTGCAACTCCCTCCACAACTCCGGAGCCTAACACTTCCAACCCCTCTACTTCTGACATTCCAGCCTCGGCTCATCCCATGGTCACTCGGTTGAGAGATGGCACGATTCACCGACGAGTCCTTACAAGGAATCAAACATTCGCTTTGACTGCAGGTACACAGACTCCCGTCGAGCCTACTTGTGTCCCACAGGCTTCCCGAGATCCAAATTGACGTGCAGCTATGGCGGCAGAATATGATGCCTTAATCAACAATGGAACTTGGGAACTTGTACCCGCACCTTCTCATGTCCGCCCCATCGGCTGCAAATGGATTTACAAAATCAAGCTCCGGTCCGATGGCTCCCTTGAAAGGTATAAGGCTCGACTAGTTGCCAAAGGTTATCACCAACAACAGGGAATTGACTATATAGAAACATTCAGCCTCGTTGCTAAGCCAGTCACAATCCGCATAATACTTGCAGAAGCTTACTCTCACGGCTGGCCTATTCGCCAACTAGATGTGTCCAATGCTTTTCTTCACGGCCACTTATCTGAAGAAGTCTACATGACGCAACCACAAGGATTTGTTGATCCCCAACGACCGACTCATGTCTGCCATCTTCGACGCTCTCTCTATGGCTTAAAGCAGGCGCCACGCACATGGTACCAACGGCTCAGTTCATATCTCCTTAAAATCGGGTTCTGTGTATCTACTGCGGATTCTTCTCTCTTCATTATGCATACTCCACACTACAGCATTTTTCTACTTGTCTATGTGGACGATATCATCCTCAGAGGGTCACCTCAGGCTCCTCTACAATCTTTACTCAACTCACTCCAAGGCGAATTTGCCATCAAAGACCTTGGACCCCTTCATTATTTTTTGGGAATGGAAGTTCAGCACACCTCCACCAGCCTTCTACTTAGTCAAACCAAGTTCATACAAGAGATCCCGCAACGGTCCAAAATGACCGAAGCCCGAGCTGCTCCTACTCCTTGCACCACCGACGAACCATTATCTGCTTACTCCGATGATCCTATGTCCGATCCTGTACTTCATCGTAGCATTGTTGGAGCTCTTCAATACCTCACACTCACACGCCCAGATATAGCTTATTCTGTGAACACCGCCTGTCGGTTTCTTCATGCTCCCACCACCATGCATTGGCAAATTGTGAAACGAATCCTACGTTATCTTGTTGACACTCCACAACATGGGCTACATTTTAGCCGATCATCCTCCGCTGCTCTCCATGCATTTTCCGATGCAAGCTGGGCAGGTGATCGTGACGACCGACGTTCCGTTGGTGGCTTCTGCATCTTCCTTGGTTCCAACCTTATTTCCTGGAGTTCGCGCAAACAACGAATAGTTGCTCGTTCTAGCACTGAAGCAAAATACAAAAGCCTAGCAAACACTACAACCGAGCTCATTTGGATAGAGTTTCTACTTCGCGACCTTTGGGCACTACCTTCACACCCTCCTGCACTCTGGTGTGACAATCTCTCGGCTATCTATCTCACTGTGAACCTGATTTTCCATGCTCGCACAAAGCATGTGAAGATTGATTTTCACTTCATCCAAGAACGCTTGGCACGCCGTCAACTCCCTGTTCATTATATATCAACTGTCAATCAACCAACCGACATTTTCACCAAAGGACTTTAATCAGCTCGATTTCGGATGCTTCGAACCAAGCTGAATGTCCATTCTGCCCAGTCAGCTTGCGGGGGGATGTTAAGGGAATCAATCAATCTCCGAAATTCAAGAAATCAGCAACTGTCAAGCAATCAGCAACAATCAAGCAATCAACAACATTCTGGCTCCACCAACAATGGTAACACCAAAGAAGGAAGATTGGAAGAATCAAGTAAAAAAGGAAACCCACAATATAATCTCCACCAAAGAAAGAAACAAATTGACGGAATCAAATCCCCACACACTACATCAATTCCAAATCAGTGAATTACGTTTACTTTCAAAAACCCCTTAAGTGTAGACATTGGTCTTCTTGTGAAAGTTTATAAATAGAGCCTCTGTAAATTGTACAAAGACACAACTGGACAAAATACAAAACACAAAAAAATTATTTACATATTCCTTCCTCTGTTCTTCTGTTTAATTATTCGTCACTGTTCTTAGTTTCAAACAATCAAAGACTACATTATGTGTGTTTGAGTGTACATAACGAGCAACTTCTTCATACTCAAATCATATGCAGATAGTTTTCACAACAAGATGTCTAAAGCATGAAAAGGATTTGGCTTTGCAAAAGGAGAACAAGCAATTGGACGAAAATTATGTCTTAGTCTGGAAGGATGCTTAAAGAAGGAGAACAAGTTGTAGAAAACGGGTTCGTTAAAGCTTGGACGGACCAATCGTCGATGAATAGTTTATTTATCATATGGACATCAATTTGCTTGGAAGAATCCATCTCGTGGAAGGTGAATAGACCATAAAACGAAAATTTGTAAAAAGTCTGGAATGATCATTTTGCAGAAGCAATATACTCTACAGTTAAAGTGGATGGTTCTACATACGAGCCTTTACAATCCCGTTGTAAAGACCCAGCTCTTTATCAATTTTAATTGGACTAAAGTTGGTGTTTCACTGCTATCTTCAAGTATTGGAATATGCTAAAAACAACCTAGGGTATCAAACCTGCTTTGCCATTTTTTGATAAGTAGAAAGGATGCCAGGAAAACTGCAAAGCAGAGTGTTCTACTTTGGTAAATGCCCTTTGAAGCTTTGAAGTCTTTAAAACAAATCGAGATGGTTGCGCATAGCAACCATTCTGTGCCTGGAAACAGATTCTGATCAGAAATGATTCTTTTTTATTTTGTGCCCAGGAACTAATTTTGAGCATTTGAAGGTGTTTGGTAACGGCCCAAAATTCTTATTCCTGAAATAGTAAAAGAACAGAAATGCCTTTGATAACTGCATAAAATTTCTTTTTATTAATAACATTTTAAATATTTTAATATTTCTTTCTTTTCTTTTTTTCTTCTCCTCCTTCTTGGCCATGGCGGGTAAAATATTTTTTAATTAATAATAATTTTATTAAAAATAATTTTTTTTATTTTTTTTGCCATGGCTAGTAAAAAATTTTCTTATAAATAATTTTGTTATTAATAATTTTTTTAAAAATATTTTACTAAAAAATATCTTTATTGAAAATATTTTTTTCTTTTTTTTCGCCATGGCCTGGTCGCTGGCCATGGCCGGTAAAATATTTTTTAAAATATTTTTGTATTAATAATATTTTAATAAAAAATATTTTATTGAAATTATTTTTTTCGCCATGGCCTGGTCGCTGGCCATGGCAAGTAAAATATTTTTTTATAAATAAATTTTTTAATAAAAATATTTTTATTAATAATAATATTTTTAATAAAATATTTATAAATATTTTTATAAATAATATTTTTATTTATAAATTTTTTAATAAAAATATTTTTATTGAAAATATTTTTTATTTTTTTCGTCATGACCTGATCGCTGGCCATGGCCGGTAAAATAATTTTTATAAATAATTTTTTTATTAATAATATTTTTTATTAACAATATTTTAATAAAAATATTTTTATTGAAAATATTTTTTTATTTTTTTCGCCATGGCCTAGTCACTGACCATGGCCGGTAAAATTTTTTTATTAATAATATTTTTTTATTAAAATATTTTAATCCCGTCAGATACGGCAATGGTGGCCCTCGCGCCGAACATTAGAAGCTATATTATAAATCAAGAAAAAGAAGAAGAAAAAAAAATCGATTCTCATTTTTGTTCCCAGAATCAAGAAGCTACTTTTTTTTTATTCTTGATTCTACTTCAAAACTGATTCTGGGCACAAATTTGTAAGAATTTGTGCCCAGAATCAAAAAATTAAACAAACGGACATTCTCAAATTGATTCTGGGAACAAAAGAACATAATCAAATATTATTTGACAAGTTGTCATGCACAGCCTAAGTGATCCTTACTAGCCCCTCACATTCTGCCGTCTAACACCTCATGCGCATTAAATTCACTTGAGAGTCAAGTACACAATAAAAAGCATTGTGGGATAGTAGGTTGGCATAGACGCAAAATCGAAATAGCTTCATTTAGTAGTAGCTCCTTCTTTAGAGGTTAAAATCCTTGTAAATTTAGAAGAAACACGAGCGAAAAAGAGCAAAAGTCAAGAAAATATCAATATTTTGGTAAGAAGCACCAAAAATGGGCCTTTACCATTAGCTATAGGGTGAGTGGACGGACGGTGTGGGGGTAGATAGGACAAAGGATGGATCTAGGTTTCAAAATCTTGACAATAGCAAGATTTCTGAAGAGGAAAAAATTGTCCCTCACGAATGAAACATTTTGTTCTTGCAATCTCGCAGTTGTTGTCCTAATCTGTACTAGGGTGAAACTTCGTGTTTGAAAGACAGCCCTTGAATTATAATCAAGAGTCTCCGAGCAAAAAAAAAATTATAATCAAGCGTCAAAAGGCTTTGGCTTTACAGAAGAAGAATAAGCTATTGGGCGAAAATTTTGTCTAAGTCTGGAAGGACCGTTATAGAAGGATGACAAGTTGTACAACGAGGATTTGCTAAAGCTTGAATGGAATAATAGTCAATGAACAATCTATGTATCAACGTCAATTTGCTTGGAAGAATCTACCCTATCGGAGGTGAACATACCATATAATGAAAATTTGTAAAAGGTCTGGAAAGATCGTTTTGCAGAAGCAACATAAGCTACAGATAAAGTGGATAGTTCCACATACACGAGCCTCTACAATCCCACTGCGAAGACCCAGCTCTTATTTTATCTTTTAATAGGTAATAATAATAAATTAACAACAGCAACTCGAGAGGCTCTAAACACTTCAATACCCTCCTGGTAAAAAAGCACGTTCTGGATATATCAATTCCGGGTTCATGACATGCTCCAAAATCAAGTAGGATGGAAGGTTGGACGATTAGGAACATCATTCGAATTCCATAGATATCTAGCTAAGTTTTCCGACGACAATTCCAAGTGGAGTGGGGAGTCATGCATTCGTGAGGGCTTGCCAATCGCCAGCTTTTGTTCCACCATGAAATTGAAGCAGATGGAGCCTCAATCAATGGTCCTACCCTCCGCCATTGATGGAGGACCCCGGACGAGTCTCATCGAAGATTCGGACAAGCTTCGAAGGGTGCCGCCAACAATTTATTGTTACCTGCGACTCCGCGAGGGAAGAGAAGGCAGGACCGTCCCTATAAATTATACATCTAGTACAGTCACCCTACAGTGGCGACTGTAAGTCCGTACCGTGAAACGCACGGCTCAATTTTTCAATAAATACATGTGGACCCTGTTTTCACAGCCTTATTGATTAAAATACACTTATTTTATATATTAATTGATCAAATTAGCCTCTGTTGATTATGGCTCGAAGCTTAACATTTGACTTGGGATCGGCTCCTGCGTATGTGATTTTTTTTTTTTGCCGATTAAAATGGAACCATCTTGTCGATCTCTTCCCGTAAAGTCGGCGCACTAGCGAACCGCATAGATCCATTATTCAATATTCGAGGTGCTATGTATGTCATAGAGAATCACATCGATTGAGAAAGTGCATACAGCGTGATCTAACATACATGATAACTTAGCATATCTCGTAAATTAAGTTCCAGCGCTATTTGGACTTGTTGACATTTGTAGCGGGTGAGGAGGCCAAAGGAGCCCGGGAGAGATGTCGATCGATGAGGTTAAAGCTGGACTTCTCGCTAACGTGGAGATTTGTTGATTATGCCTCGAAGTATTCAAGTTTGATTCGGAATTGACACATATATGTGTTTGATGGGATACTTGGAGTGTTTACGGGGGCATAGAGACAGAGGCGGACCGCCGAATATGCGAGGAGACCAGTCACCTGGCGCTTACAAAAACCAGGCCATCGGGCGAGCGCCCAGCCAAGGAGTGGCTAACCAAGTCCGGGTGCTCGAACAAAGCTAGCTAGGCTCCCGGATGGGGCCCGATAGCTATTGTGATTTTCAATGCAATGGCTAGGCGCTCAGACGTATTCTGGTGGGTGCTCAAGCCTGAGCGGCCCCAATCCAAACTTGTTTAATCCGGATTTTCAGAGCTTATTTTTAGGGGAGAAACTGATTAGAAGTCTATAGAGTTTTGCAAGCAGTTGTCCAAGAGAATTGAGAGCATGAGAATACTCCTCTTTTGCAATTGATTCTTTAGGGTTTTAGTGTATCTAGGATTTAGAAACACATAGTCTTCTCTTCGCCGATTACAGTGAAATCATCTCATCAATCTTTTCCCATTAGAGTAGACATAATGTCGAGCGGACTGGTTGAAGCGGTACCTTGGTAGCACGAGCGGTTCCAGCTTTGGATCTAGCAATCAAACCAGTCCTGGACCGTTCTAGGTTTGCGAAACTCAAAGCTGAACCAATTCTCCCTGGATCCGGCTTTGAAATGGCCGATCAAGGCCAGTTCGATCCGATTCCTAAGTTGAATCGGACTCGGTGCTCACCCCTTGTTGTGTTTGGGTTTTATTATAAAATATATTTCGCTCTCGAATCGTTTTTGTTATTCACGCTTTTGCGTTAGTTGTATCAGCCTTACAGTTCGTTGAGCATGTATTGACATTCAATAACACTTTTTTAGGGAAAACTAATAATCTATGAGCTACTACTTTCATATATTTATTTAATTCAAATTTTCTTGTTCTATTCTTTCTTCCACCTAGCATGAAGAGACCAGTTTACTTTTCCTCCAATATAGCAAAATCAAAATTTAAGAATTTAGTTCATTATTCCTTCTAATCTTAAAACCATGAAGGCTAAAAAGAAGATAAAAAAAATGGAAGAGATCAAATTTAAACTTTTTTTACTGTTCGATCAGAAAGAAAGTTATTAATATTACTCGTGAACCATGCCCTCAAAAAAAATTTCTAAGATTAAATATAGGTCTGAATGAGAAGAAACTGTAACTAGCTTGATTTTGACTTCCATCAAAATCACTTAAAACTTAGACAAAAGAAAGATCTATGATTTCAAATAACTCGAATTTAACGAGGTTATATCTTTAGCAAATTAATATAATCGTGATCACAAAAAGGAAAATTGGTTTTTAACTTTGAAACATAGTTTTACTTGGAATAAAAACATGTTTTATTTTACTAATTCAAATTCGAAAGAACACTCGAGCCAAGTTAACTAATTTCTTTTTGGAAACTTGGCGCACATATGGTATGTGAAGGAGAGAGAAGATAAGATTAATTTTAGTAAAGGGTTAACACCACGAAAAATCTCAAACTGGTACACATGTGACAAATTTGTCGCAAACTAATTTTTTTACACAAAAAAAACCAAAACTGGTACACATGTGACAATTTTACCCCGAATTAATTTTTTAACCACCGAAAATCCCAAACTGGTATACCTATGATAAGTTTACTTCAAAATAATTTTTTTACCACCAAAAACCCTAAACTGGTACACATGTGATAAATTTAGCCTCCGTTAGTTTCCGTTAAATTTTACTGTCAAATTGCTAAGTTTGATGATATGTAATAGTTGATGAGTATACCAGTTTGGGGTTTTACCCCTTTGTTTGTCACAAATTTACCAATTTGTGATTTTTCGTGATATTAATCCAATTTAACAAACACTAACGAAGGAAAAATTTGTCACAAATATACCAATTTGAGGTTTTTAGTTGTCAAAAAAATAGTTCGGGGTAAAATTATCATATGTGTACCAGTTTGGGGTTTTTGGCGGTCAAAAAATTAGTTCGAGATAAAATTGTCACAGATATACGAGTTTAAGATTTTTCATGGTATTAACCCTTTAGTAAAAGGGAGAGAGAGAGGCAATGTTAACTATTGATATTTTTTACCAAAAAAAACTTCGATATTTAATTGAATCTTATGATTAAAGGGTAATGTGATTTGTTAACATAAAATGGTATTTTTAGCCAAAAAATAGTGTGGAAACCATTGTTGGCAGCTACACAAAGATCGCCGCTGCCGCCGCTGTCAGTCGCCGTGGACTCCACCTCCACCACCCTTGTCTGAACCGCTCTCCACCTCAACCGTGCCTCTCTTCTCCACCAGCCAAGCCCCGTTGCCTCTGCTAATCACCCTTGTCTTGCTTTATTTGTCTCACGTTCTTTCTTGATGTGAAGATTTTCCAAAATAAAGCAACTTTCTATAGGCGCTTGTAGCAATATATTTTACACTTTTTCCACTTTAATCCCCGTGTCGATCACAGACACCGATAGATATGGGGCATCTCTAAGAATTGTGGGGCGGAGGTGGGGAACTCGCCATGTGCTCCCACCCCTTCTGTCGCCGTCCCCAAGTGCAAACAAAGTTACCAAAGTTATCTTGGAAGGAAAATGCCAGTTTACTATTGAAATGGACGCAGTAGCTTTTCCATCCTTAGATAACTTAGATCGAGTTCTTATTAGTTGAGAAAAGGAGCAAATGGGCCTTTATAGTATACTTTGGGGATCCACATAATTACGTTGTTTTTGAAATGATTATGAGATTACCACCATAGGCTCAAAGTTGACACAAATGGGCTCTGAAATCCATCTTGCACTCAATTTGCCAAGTGAAGTTGAGTAAGCCGTCGGACATAGTAACAAATTCGGGTTTTGACTAGATCAAATTATGTAGAGGGAAAAAAAAAACGTATCGTATCAAACCAGCATTTGACTACACCAGCAGATCTAGTACGACCATGAAAACTAGGGCTAAGCAATAGTTCAGGTTCAATTTGAGAACGGTTCAAAGCTAGTTTCCAGCAGAACATTGTAGGTTCACTCGGTTTAGTCCCCATATTGAGCCTTGGACCCGTTGGTTCTCAAGAATTGAACCAGCTCGGCCGATTCACTTTGAGAACCGGTTTTGAATTGGCTCTAAACCGGTGATTATTAACGAGTTAACAATTCAAAATAAATAAATAAATAAATAGCTCACAAAGATAAAGTCTCAACTCAAAATTTTTTTAAAAAAAAATTGTTAGCTCTTGTTCCTGATTTTGGCTTCTACAGTAAACCGCTTTAGTTCCTGATTTTAGCTCTTGTTCAATTCATGCTCACTTCTAATTAAAGCATTATAAGAACAATTCTAAGGCTCCATTTATTTGCTAGAAAAGAATTCTAAGAAAATATTTTCATCTTTTTGCGGTCTTAAGTGCTGGAAAAATCTTTAATCATGGAATATTTCTTCCCTGAACTGGAAAATGCACGTTGAAAAATAAAGGAAACGATTTCCTACCTTTGAAACACAGAAATCAATTGGCACTCTCCCATGGCACACCATCGTTCACTACCGTCTTCTCTATAAATATTACTTGCACCGCCACCACTGCACCACCGCCATTGTCAGCCGCCACACACCGCCAGCCGCCACACGTCATTGAACCACCGTACTCACATCCATCATCACCATCTTCTTCAACATCCAAAACCTCCGCCAATCAAAAATAAAAGAAACAATTCCTCGCCATCGAAGAACTTTCCAATTTTCGCAGCCACTTCCATTGTTTGAGTGCCATCATCATCTTCTACAGTCCACCATCCACAACGCCGCCGCCGCCGACTGTGTCGCTTGGAACCACCATCAAGAATCCATAGCCACCACCGACCATGATGCCAAGGGCACTGAACCTTCGCCACGACCAGAAACTAACACTTTTACGGCCTCAGACATGCCGAAAACAAACCATCCAAGCAATGCCATGGCCATCGTGGTTGGGTTGTGACTGCATTTGAGGCGTTAGGCTTCACTGGGCACAACATAAAAGGGCCGAAGAAGGGGAAAACAAAGAGGAAATGGGAAATTCTGAGTTGGACTAAAAAAAAGTGAAAATTAGTCAGGCCCAAACTAGATTTCAAGCCCACCAGCAGCGTAAGATGAGCAAACGCTGATAAAAATAATATAAGAGAGAAATAAATTGTCTATGATTCATCAAATTATTTAGGAAAAATTTCAAATAAAGGCATGAAGTGCCCTCATTTTCTCAAATAAGGGTCTGAAGTGGACTTTGTATCAAATAAAAACATGAAGTGCCTTCATTTTCTCAAATAAGGACCTGAAGTGAATTTTGTGTCAAATAAGAATCTAAAGTGGCTATTTCTGTTCAAAGAAAAGGCTAACTTTCTGAATGGTGGGGCCATTTACCTCTTTTAACTTTTTTTGAATTCTTTTGCTTTCTTTTATTTTTTTCCTTTTTTCTTTCTTCTTTTTTCTTTTTCTAGTTTGTCTTTGTTCTTCGCTAGTGGCTGGCCGGAAGGGCTAGGTGAGGGTGGCCCTTGCTCAATTCTACCGGCAACAGGCGAGGGACGGCCTCACTTGGGCAAGGTCATCCTCGCCGACTATGGGCGAGCCGCCCCTCGCCAAATCTGGATGAGGGCCACCCTCGACGGCAACAGGCGATGTCGCCTCGCTAGTTGTACATGAGGCGACCCTTGCCCTGGGCGAGGCCGCCCTTGAAAGCCACAAGCGAGGGCCGGCCTCGCTTGAGTGACGGGTGGCTGGCGAGACCCTCGCCCAGGCGAGGCCGACCCTCACCTATGGCTTTTGAGGACGGCCTCACCTGGATCCGGCAAGGCCATCCCTTGCCGACAACTGGCGAGGCCAACCTCGCCAAATCAGGCGAGGCCGACCCTCGCCTAGCCCTTCCCGGGCTTCACCAGCGGCCAGCCCGGCCACCGGGAAAACAAAGAAAAGATCAAAAAAGGAAAAAAAAACATTAAAATCATTTTTGGACGAAAATGCCCTTGACCTCGCCGGTCACCAGCCAAAATATTTCGCCGTCCGACAAAGTCAAGCCCTTATTTGAAACTCTCATGGCCACTTCAGGCCCTTATTTGAGATGGACATATCACTTCAGGTCCTTATTTAGTACAAAGTCTACTTTGGGCCCTTACTTGAAATTTTCCCAATTATTTATGTCATAAAAATTCAATTCGATAAAACTTTATTCAAAAATTGATAAACTAGCTTGTGTAGTATTTATATTTCACCTAAAGTGTATATCTCTTTAGGAAAATAAAAAGCAATATTTCCTTTTCGAACGATGGAAAATAATTTTCGGATTTTAGCCAAATGCAAAAAATATATATAATGTCATTTTTTTTGGAAAATGACTTTTCAAAAATGTTAAATTTTTCATGAAAAAAACGGAACTTTAAAGAGAAATTATTGTATGCAGTAATAATTGCACATGGATACACCATCTTGACCCTCGAACACCACCGCTCTCTCCTTATTGCTTCATGGGCTAGGTCAGAAAAATCCAACGTTACTCGGACAGTGGGACTCATGCTAACCCACATGCTTAATCATACATCTCATATCTCGTGACTCTTCATCCACGTGAGTACGTTTTGTGGATGTGGATATGATTAAGGAATTATCTATCGTATGGAGATACCATATGGAGATGACACTATAGCCAAGCATTAGGCGTTAACGCAGTTTTGCAAATGTTTTCGCAACTATAAAATGGATAAATAAATGAACACATGATTGCAACTGGCATATATTGCATTGCATGGTAAAGGTGTAGCAAGAGAAAATTGTTCAAAAAGTCATAAACCTGTTTCACTTTTTCCAATTCAGTTTTAAATATTTCAATTTTACCAATTGAGTCTTAAACCTTTTCACGTTTTGCTAATTGAGTCCATCCGGCCAATTTTGACCTTAAATCGCTGATGTGGAGGCCGATAATGCCACGTAGGACGATCTGGGTTTACGTAAATAATTTTTAATAATATTTTAATACTTTTTCAATTTTTTTAATTATTTTTCTTCTTTTTTATTTTCTCTTTTCTTTCTTTCTTTCTTTCTTTTTCTTTTTCTACTTCCAAGTCTAGCAAGGATCGCCGGCCGACCCTCGCTAACCATAGGCGAGGGCCGATTTCCAACTAAAATCGGCTGGATGGACTCAATTAGCAAAAAGTGAAAATATTTATGACTCAAATGATAAAATTAAAAAATTTAGGACTCAATTGAAAAAAGTGCAATAAGTTTAGGATTTTTTGGACAATTTTCCCAATGTAATAATATACTACAACTTCTATTAGGGAGGGGAACACATGATTCTTTATCAAATCCTTAAACGTGGGTTTGACCCGCTCTATATTTTTCCTCCGGTGCTCGCCATGGGAGACGAATAAGTTCAAATATCAAATGTCGATCCACAACAAGTGGCTTTAGCTCATATGACTTTCACCCGTTCGACGTTCTTCCGGTCTCTCATATACCCGGTATATGATGAGAAATGCGAAGTATATTAAAGTCAATTCGCCAATTATTATTAAGATACTGAATATGGCCTACTTTTGTTTAAATAACCACTTGTCATCTGTCCATCAATGACTATACTAATTGTGCTGTTTAATTTTAAGGTGTCTAGCATTACTCCGTAATTCCTTGGCAAAAAAAGAGAGAAGGACCTCTTTGCTTTTCTCGCTTCTTGTGGCTGACTCTTCGACGTGGACGGAGAGAACGCGGCCCAAAGTGACCGTCGCATGATTCCGCTGTTAATGAAAGTTGCACATACAGACTTTTGGGGACGGAGTGTTGACTTGGACGAGCTGGACGCACCAAATGGTACATCGCCATTTTAAGTCAGTGAAATCCCCCTAGATGGATGATCGTCATTTTCAAGTCAAAAGCAGCATATATTGTTGACAGAGAGGAATGTTTGACATTTGCAAAGCATGTAATCATTGACGGAGGAGCCCATCGAAAAGAAAAGCCGAAAATTGTTTTTCGCTCCAAAAAGCGCCTGACATTGACAGCTGAGAGCCTTTGACTATTCGGCGGTGAACGCATTAAACGATGAACACATTTGGATCTGCACCGATCGGACCAGATCCAAGGAAAATCTGTCCGACGACCACACCAAGAAGCTCTTTAGACATCACTGTAGTAATAAGCGGATGTTCTGGGACGTGGGTACATCGCAGCTTGAAATCGAGAGAACTTCCTCCGAGAAATCGAATCTTGCGTTATGTCAAACATAGTTGGCATGATGACTATGTGAGATTTGAGCACGTTTGAGGATCACAAGGTGGATGGTCAAGCCTTTGAACGCATATGTTAAGAAAAGAGTACAATCACTCTTGGCTTTTTTCAATGAAGTGCAGCTTTTTTCTATGAAGTACGGTTGTGTCACACGGCGGAATACCTTCACCTGAAAAAATTGCCGAGAGGTGAGCTCAGGTCAAACCCGTCAATATATTCAGTTAAACTCACGATCTAAAGTATGGTCCTCTTCCTAAATCGAGACATCCTTATGCTCGAGACCACGTTGATACATCACTATACCTGCCTGTAGCCATGGTCTTAGTACAAAATGATTGATGACACCAATCATAGTATAGATTAGGGATAATTGCATCAACGACCGTAAATGTTTTGTCTAATATTCAATCAAATCAGAGACGCTTGAAAATGCACAATCAAATCATAAACGGTCTATACTCGACGCAATCATCTTTTCTAATGATGCACTTCAAAAACCCAATGTGTCAAATTTTTATTTGTTTTAGTATAGGTGGTGTTAGTGTGTCACCATGGCAGAAAAACTACAATTTGAAAAAAATAAAAAGCTGAAAAAACACTGAGAGAGAGAGAGAGGGAGAAAGAGAGAAAACCATCGAGTGGGCACTGCCCCACCATTCTAGCGGAGGTTGCTGACCCTCGCCAGGGACTTTGTGAGGGCAACCCTCACCACGAGCACGAGAGCCTAATCGCTCAAAGGGTCGGCCGGCCCTCTCATGGTGGTTGCAAGGGTCAGTCGACCCTTACACGGTGGTCGTTAGCGGTAGAGCCACCAACAGTCGTCCCCTCCACCACCGCGGACGGTTCATCTCATCTCTCCCTTCCTTTTGTCTTTTCCTTTTTTTTTTAATGTTTGGCTTTTTTCATATTTTTTTCCTAACCTTCTTTTTTTGCCTTGTCCTGTTTATGTTTTTGTTTTCTGAAACTTCTTTCTAACGTAGTACCATGTCAATGCCATGTCGGCACCACCTATGTATAAAAAAAATTGAAGTTCGACACGCGGGATTTTCGACTGCCACTTCAGCAAAATTGCTGGAGCAATTATCAGAATGGCTCGATTTCACCGCCTCTAAAACTTTTAGGATTTGATGGCACATTTGCCACCGTTTTGGATTTGATTATATATTGGGCAAAACGTTTAAGTCCGTCAGTTCGATTTTCTTATTGGAACAAAAGAAATATGCTTTGTGCAAAGCCAATCCGATTCGCACTGTCTTAAAATATTAATGATTTAGTTGATTGCATGAGAATGAGAGAGAGAAGTTTTTGAATTTTTTGAGTTTTTCTCAATTTTCATCTCCTTCGTGCTTTCCAAACAAAACATGAATGTCGGCATTCCTCCGTCTCTCATGGAGATCAAATACAATACTACACTTGACTCATTTACGATTTACAAGTAAAAACACAGATATGTAATTTAAATACGGCGCGACACGATAAATACCCTCGATACGTACGATGACATGAACATTTTAGAGCAACTCAGTCATTCGATTCGTTAAATAAGACTTAACGTCTTCACGGCAACATGGGTCGACACGAATTACAATCACAAGCATCACCCGGCGATTGTTTCGACAGGCCGGACCACGAGCACCGTCTCCGTCCATGCGCGGTGAGAGAACGGACAGTTCACCAAACTCCCCCGCCCTTTTTCCATTTCCGAAACTGCAGCGTCGTCGTCGTCGCCCCCACACCTTTTCGTCCAAACCATCTTCGAAATCGCGACACGTGGGGCTCGGACACCCTGTCCTCTCCTCCCTAACCTCACCTGGCCGGTCGTCAAACTTTCCGAGGTCTCTCCACCGCGGCCGGGACGGAGGGGGGCGTCAGACACCGCACGTTCGGGGGTCCACAAAGCGTGTACAAACCCAAAGCTGCGTGCATGCAAAGGAAAAGGAGCCCCACGCTTTGAACAACACTGCTTGCCTTGTGACTTCATCTGCGAACGAAAGTCAAATTCGTACAGCACATAAAGTTTCAAACTCTCTCTCCCTCTCTCTCTCTCTCTCTCTCTCTAAAGGCCGAGTCAAAAACACCAATTCCTCCTCCATGAAAGATTCGAAGGCCCCGCCATGCATACACACGCACAGACCAAAAGGGCTTAGCTATAGGCTTCACCGTCCCTCACACCCCTTGCTCTCTTCCCATTCTTATATATATAGACAACCAGTCGCAAACCCAAGTTCCAAAAACACTCAAATCGTCAAGATCAAGAAGACATCGCACGCGAAAAGTGGTGCTGTGTCCTACTATTCCTTGGCAAGTTCGAGAGGCAACCCAGTAAAGAACAGCACCCAGCCAAATGAAGAGCTCCTGCTTGGTCTTGTGCCTGCTGATCTTGGTGGTGGTATCTGGGCAGTTCGGCCACATCCATGCTCGGAATCTTCGGGCCAATATGGTTTCTGGGTGCGGAGAAGATCGAGAACGAGATCATCGTGCTTCAATGGGGACAATGGCTTCGTTCGCCTTTTCATCGAATAGCAACGGGACGACCCGTCCTAGTTCTGTGAAGAGCCTGAAGTTGAAGTTGGCTTCGGGACCTAGCAGAAGAGGACCTGGGCATTAATACGCTCAACCGCTCATCACTCTCTTTTCTTGTTCCCAGATTCATCTTAGTTTCTTTAATTTTGTGCACAAACAGTTGCAACTCCATTAGATTTTGATAGTCACTTACTAGGATTTTTCTTTTCCATTTTTTTTTGTTTTGGTGGAAAGACATATTGATACTCGTACACGATCATACGTCTAAGTCGTGACAGTGATTTTATCGAAATGAGAAGACCTTGAGTTCTTGTTCATGTATTACCATCTGGTTGGAGGGTAGCTAAGCAAATTCTTGTGTATATTCCTCTTCATCCTGGCAAATCATGTTCATATATCAGGAGTAGGGTTCTTTATGCTTTTGTGTGTATCTTGTTGGATCAACATGAGCACTCACAAATTCTCCATGGGAGTTGATCTGAATAAGGAAGGAAAATCCTCTAATCACGAACGATATGCAAGACTATTCACTAACCACGATAAGTTCATGACCTCGAAGCTTATCGAAAGTGAAGATGCAATCTAAATTTTCACAATTCAAGACTCCAGCAAAATCTATAGGAACTGGTGCAGTTTTCCAGTAATTTAGCAAGCGGCAATTGCCTTTGAAGAATAAGGATTTTGCTTAGTCATGGTTCGCCCTTACTTCGACACCCATTCTCTCCTCTCTCGTACTTTTTCAGCGGGAAAAGAAAATTAACTTTGAATTGCAAAAGTTTCACAGGCCTTGAGACCTTCAGAATTAGTAAAAATACCAAATAACTCTCCTGAAGTTTGGATCTCAACCTAAACTTGCCACCAAAAACTTAAAACCCTAATTGCGCACGCTCCCTCTCCTACGTCACTCTCTTCATTGCCCAACACCGGCGCCAACCTGGAGCAGCAAGCGAGGATAGCTACTGGCGGTGGTGGCAATGAATGGTTCGGGGTGTTCAAGTGCCAGTGTTCATGGTGATTTGAGAAAAAGGGTGCTTTTCTGTTCATTCTAGGAATATACTTCAGATCTTTTCAGTTTACCGCTATTTTTCTCCCTGGAAATTACATGCTGGGGATTCCAAATGCAGAAAATGCAAAGTGATAAACAGATGAAATGTCAAGATGGGTTAATGAATTTCTCGTCAAGATTAGTACATATTGTGCGGACAATCACCTTTGATCGCTGTGATATAATTTTAAGTTGGAAAAGGTTAGACAAACAGACCACGTAAAAAGTGGAGCATGTTAGTCAGAAATAGAAAGAGGCCGTTCAAATTGCCACCTAATTTCCGAAGTCAGTCAACAAGAAGATCCCAGGAATGGAGCCAGGCATCGCCATTAATTCTCACGCAGTTGCACACGGTTCAAATCTCCAACCAAAACTGTTTGTCCCCTTGTAATTAGCTTCTTCTTCATCCAGATTCCAACATTGACCCGAATTGGTCATCACCGTTCATTCTCTCTCGTATAGAATAATGTACAATAATCGTGCTAGTAATCCACCTAAACCAGTCCCAGCAATGAACCATCATGTTCTTCATTGAGTAAGATTGACGACTGAATTACCGCGAAATCATGTGCAGCCAATCAAATGAAAGAAGGGTGTTGCTTAGGGAGGACAAAGTCAGCCAAAATCTAACCGCAGCAGCTTCTTGTTTTGCTTCTTTTTCACGAGCGACACCTACCGAGATTGTTGAAATGGACGCATGCACAAATTCAATCTTCATTGTGCAGCAACTATTGACCAAACATCAAAGCCAAAGTAGACTTTCAGAGCAAAACGGCAGGCAGAATGCTTCATTTTTCTGCTGAGTCATGGGGGACATTTCGTGCAATCGTACTGCGTTCCTGGGTGATCACAAGATAGCTTCATTCAAAGATACAAACGAACCCGAAATTTTGAGTCACCTGAACAAGAGATCGGTGGTCTACGAAGTAATCGATATGGAATGTGACCGATAGAGTCTGCACCACAGATCGAAGAAGGGATTTGATCCAACAAGCGGAAAATTGTCCTAAAAATACTAAAATTATTGTGCGAAGACCAATTCAATCCTAAACATTTTTTTTATAAAAAAAAAAGATTCCATTCATCACAATAATATCCAAGAGGTACATAAAAGGCATACAGGCCTAGCAAATCCTAAACAAGTAACAAAGCATATACTAGAACGCAAATAACAAAGCACGGTCTGCAGATAAAAGCACACTCTCATTCCTAAAAAACAGAGCTACCACCATAAACGTTCGGCGGCCGACCGCCATATTCAATGAAAAGCACATGCCGAGATCTCCCACTCCATAGCCGTGTGTATCTAGGTTCAGCGTCCTCATACCATCGCCGTACAGAGACACCAACATTAATACGTTGAAAGAATATAGATCAAATACATGTAAGAAACTCCCACTCTAAACCTAAATCTAAATCAAGAGAGTAAAACCCCCAGATCTAGATCTAAATCTAAATCGTAAAAGAAGAGTGGCCTAATCTCGGAGAGGTTGTGGAGTCTCATCACGGACATCTTCTCGATGGCTGTCGACTACACGAATGGCCAAACTGGACTCTACGTTCACCCAAGATCAGCTACAAAAATTTATTCACACACATAATCTCCCAAAACAAATCAAGACAGTCAAAGCAAAGAAAAAAGAAAATCAAAAGCGAAGTAGGCTTAACTTTAGAAATTGAAGCTGAGAGCCTACAGGAGAGCTTCAAAATTTCTGAAGCTGAGAACCTACTAGAGAGCTTCAAAAGAGAGGAGTTTTTGGGAGATGAAGGGTTTTCCATGGGAAATGAAGGGGTTTCTTTAATCCTCAACTTTTCAATTGTACCAATTTAATCTTAAAACGTTTGACGATTACCAATTTATTTCTAAACCTTTTAACAATTTGTAAATTTAGTCTTTCTGGACAATTTTAGCTGGAAATCGCTAACGTGACAATCTAGTTAACATCAACCATCTTACGTGACACGACAAACGATCAACGCTGACTTAATTTTTTTTTTCTTTTCTTTTCTTTTTCCCTATTTCCGTCCGCCAGCATTAGGCAAGGGTAATCCTCGCCCTCGCCCTCGCCCGATTTGATGAGAGCGTCCCTTGCCAGCCCAAGCCCAGGCCCAAGCATCCATCACTCAAGGCTAGAGAGAGTGGCCCTCACTTGAGTCTAGCAACCTCCGTCGGCCATCCACAATTTTATGTTAGAATTGTCCGAAAGAAGTAAATTAGTAAATTATCAAAAGTTTTAGGACTATATTGGCACAATTGAAAAAAAAATTGGTATAATTGAAAAGTTTAGGATTAAATTTGCAAGTTGTCAAAAGGTTTAGGACTAAATTAATTTAATTGAAAAGTTTTGGGCTGAATTGACCTATGTACAATAGATTCATGATTTTTTAGACAATTTCCCCAGCAAAAATCAGATTCATTGACCCACCCAGCAAATGTAGAGCCCCGTGGCACCGAAGAGAGCTAACAACCAGGAACATCACTTTTATCATTTCTCATATAGAGGTACAAACGAGTTACAATCTAACAAAATAATCTAAACACTCACCCGATTTTCCAAATCTTGTCCAGGGGTGAACGTGCCAAAACAAGATGAGCTGGTCACGAATTCGTCAATTTTGTTGGCAGTCCGTATCCAGATCGAGTACGAGTTTCGATGATGATCAAGTCCATGTTCAAACTGATACGAGCAGCTCGATAGCATGACCTACTTCTTCTTACCACTTCGTTTGTTATGGTAACATAGATTTCACCCGAATTCATACAGCATCGTAACTCGGATATTTTTAGTCGGGGTTTTCAATCCAAAATTCAAGTTCAACTCAGGTTTGGTTTTCTAATGATTCACTGTGACTGGTGGGGATCGCGAGTCAAGCCCGAGCAAGAGCATGATGAGCGATGCAATATAAGCTTGAACACTCGAGAGGAGTATCCTCCTGTAAATTTCAGCCGGGCATCCTGCTTAATTTGTCAAAGAAAAATCAACTTTGAGCTGGACACTGAGTCCACTCAATTTCTCCAACTAAAATTCCCTTCTAATCAAGCCCCAGATACAATACTTGTCCAGGTCGAATTGAACAGCCAACAAAAGAATCATCTATGAAATACCACTCACTTTCGAAACCAACTCGTATCCGATATCCTTATAACGACCATCGGCAATTTAAATCTCTAACCACTAGCTTAGAGTGGACATCAACGAACACGACAACTGATGACCAATTGTACCACAAGAACATATTGACACACAGGAGTCCCATGAAGAGCAAGGAAATTACGCACCTAACAATCAGCTACAAGTGATTGTTGCTACAAAAACAAGCAATATTCTAAACATCATATTCTTTGTGGACAATGGATCACTCCCCAGGTTGTATCAGGCCAGTAAATTAGAACAAGAAAGGCAAAAGGCTAAAGCTTTGTGCCATTTGTCTAAACATGACAACTAGCTAGTGAAAAATGACAAATTAGGCACCGGAAGTAAAGGGCTACAATACAGATGCTCCTTCGTACATAATTAATTTGCGTCTTACCATTTGCCAGTCCTTCAAATTTAAATCCCATACTTCATATCAGCAAAATTATGTGGATATGCATCTGCCTAGATAAGAAGTCCATGCAACCTCAGAAATCATTCTAGATGGAATGCAGTTCAATGTCGAAATCAGAGCACATGCTGTATTTCCTTTAAGTCCCAGGCATCAACTATATTACCCTCCCCATCTCTCTGGTCACTTGAGAAAATTAACAACAATGGATGTGTGAGCACACCAGGCTTCATTCTGTTGCAAATGAACTATGGACAGGTAATAGGTCGTGAGAGAGAGGAATGATGGCACTAAAAAAGAAAAAGTGCCATTGCATCCTCATCATTAGTGTGGTTATTGGAGGACAGTATAAATACTACATTCATGCCTTCTCAAGCACTCCAGGATCCTTCCAGCTAAAATATACGCTTTGATCTAGAAACATAAACATTTCAAACGTAGATGTGGATGGAAAGACGCAACAATCTTCATTTCTTATGACAAAATAAAGCTTCTAATTTTGCTATCACACAGCTTGAGAAAAACCCAACACCCCCAAAATACCAAAAACTTTAGTGCGTTAATCTCATACTCTTAGAATGCACCGGCAGACATACCAATCGCTCCAGAAAAGGCTATGCAGACTAATAATCAGTTTCTTTTACTCCTTATAGGATTTGCGAAATCCTACCAAGTAACAATTAAGTCGCCAAAATATGGCAAGCCAGAAAAACAGCTCAGACACCTGCCTTGTCCTCAAAAAAGTGAAGATCCAACTCTTAGAGGAGACCGAATGACAGAAAAAAGGAAAGTTTAAAACGCACGATCAAGGAGAATTTAGGTAAGAGGACAAATCTTCTCAAACATACCCTTTCCTGTTCCTGGAATCTTATATCTATAGCAAGAAAATCTCCATCCAAACAACAATTCCAAGAAACATAATGACACAATGAACTCGAATTGGCAATTACATCATCTAGCCAGTATTGTCCACTAATATCCAACGTATTTTTACACCAAAATGAAAAACTGACATGACATGCTAGCACATTGCTACCCTATCCTGAAGAATATGACACAGTTCTGGCTTAAGCATAAAATGTAAACAGAAAAGGAAGATACTCTAATCCACTTTTTTTACACATATAGTAAGCAGCTATTTTAGCCCAAAAGAAGTAGGAAATGCAATATTTGCATCATTTAAAAGATCTCACAAATAAAAAATGATTATATCAATTACCAATATGACTTGCTTTTTAGTAAAACACAAGGGAAATATTGTCTGCTAAGTGGATAACAATCACGAGTTCCTGAGGAAAACATCCAAACACCTTTAGCATGTAAAATGGTTTATAACGATGCAATAATGATCTGCTGTCTCTTCTTGATTGAGAAAGAGTCCAGAAGAAAATTAGTGAAATTTAGTGAACAGTTTTAAAATAAATCATGGAAGATGTAATAATAACGTCAGCAGGTTAATACATTAAAAAATGTTTCAACAAACTCACGGAACAGTAATGGCTACACCATAAAGACAACTTAAGTTCTACCAATATAACAATTTAGGAAAGTGACTATATTATAAGTTTCCATCAAGCATATGCAGTAACAAAATTAAAGAACTTCATAAAGTCGTGCCATTTATGGAAGCGGAACCGACAGAGAATGAACAGTCAAGCATATCAGAAAGAGATTCCAGAAAGTCAGAAGACTAGCGCTTAAAAACTATATGCAAAATGTATAAGAAAAGGCAGTGGCATCCGGTGATACAATAAGCAACCTTTTGCATCCTAAAAGATAGAAACCCGAAAAAAGTATATGAAACATGAAAGTCACAACAATTGCATCCAATGACATAAGAGTCGCTAAATATAATACCATAAAACATGGGCGATCCAAGAGGCAACAATTTGCAAGAAGCAAGAAAGTTATATGCAACACCTAAATAAGGTAAAGACAATTGCCTCCAATGACATAAGAACCAGTAAAAGTAAGATCCAAAAACATGCAAAATCCATAGAACGCAGGGTATGAGCTCCTCAAAAACATGCAAAATCCATACAATGCAGGGTATGAGCTCCTCAAATAGACTAAGTAGGATGATTCATGCAGACAGACATGTCTAAAAGCATCGCAAAGGATGCTTACTATACAAAAGTGCAATTGCCATACTGGAACAACCAGAGAAGTAAGCTAAATATCATCAGTCCAACACATAGGAAGACTACAACAGAGCGCCAGGTTTTCAAGGCATAAGACACTAATGAAAGGAACTTGGGCAAAAATATAACAACTGGCAAGCAGAGACCACACAGAACAACACTATCGATGATCATCGATGACCAAAATGCAGGCGCTTTATGGGATTGCAAATGGCATATGAACGAAAAGCTCACAATGCATCAGGTAATCATACCCATATAATTATCGTAGGTGCCTGAAGGCAGTCGCAGAGACCTAGATATGAATAGATCATGACACCATTTC
This sequence comes from Syzygium jambos, assembly GCA_031216235.1. Taxonomy (NCBI): domain Eukaryota; kingdom Viridiplantae; phylum Streptophyta; class Magnoliopsida; order Myrtales; family Myrtaceae; genus Syzygium; species Syzygium jambos. Next base: position 24,320,484 of record CM062225.1, read on the forward strand.
TCACATTAATGACCACCATATTCGATACTCAGTCCAAGCGAACCAAATCAAGAAAGATACTAAGTAATAACCCTCAATGTATCACGATGAATATCCACATTAGATCTCTAAACCGACAACAACAAAAAAGAAGCGCCTCCCTCACGAGCTGAAGAGCAAAACCTAAGCCTCCGACTCGACGGTAGAAGAGGTCTCCTCGTTGGCGGCGGGGGCAGCGGCGTCACCGCCGGGGGCAGGGGCCGGGGACGCGCCGCTGTCCGGCGCCGCGGCGGGGGAGGCTGCGGCGGCGAGGGAGGGGCGGGCCTTGACGGAGTCGAGCATCCGCTTGCTGATCTCCTTGGAGTAGATCTGGAGGACCTCGATGCCGTCGTCGTCGGCGGCCGCGGCGCCGCCGGCGGCGTTGAAGGCCTCCTCCTCGATGGCGCGGGCGGCGCAGGCCGCCTCGTCCTGGGGCACGGTGCCGTAGCGCTTGGAGAGGACGGACGGGGTGGAGAGGGTCTCGATGAGGCGCGCGACGACGGCGTCGCGGGTGCGCTGCGAGGGGGGCCAGATGCTGAAGGCGACGTTGGGGGCGGGGCTCGCCTCCTTCCTGGCCTCCGTGGGGAGCGGATCATGGACAGTCTCCTCCATCTCGGACGGCGGCGGGCGGGAGGTAGGGTCGGGCGGCGGCGGCGGCGGCGGCGGCGGCGGCGGAGGGGAGACCTCCTCGTCGGCGGCGGCGGCGGACGTGGCGGAGGCGGGTTGGGCGGTGGCGATGTCCGAGTCTGACATTGGTTGGGGGGCTTTAATTTGGAGCGGGTGGGGAAGGGAGAAGGGATTTTCGGGGGATTAAAATATTAGAGGGTAAGGATCGGGTGTGGTTGAGGAGCACGTATTTATGGTGTGGGCGCGCGCGTGTGTTCAGGACGACTGTCGATGATGAAGTGACAGGCCACCTTTTAGTAGTTGGATCCGACGGTCTACGTTCGAGGCGCGTCTCGGTTCTAATGCCTTTGAAGGCACTCCTCCGAAACGGCAATGGAGGAAAAAAATTAAAAAAAAAAAAACCTTTAAAATTTTGCAAAACGGGGTCGACAGCAACGCAACTCCATATATCATCATCTTTCGATATTTTTTTATTTTTTTTTTGTTTTGCTTTTGAAATTTCTAATTTAGAGTGACGAGGGCGACACTACTCGTGTACAAGAACAGCTTACCCTTCCCGATATCATGCTCAAAAAATGATTCTTAATGCTCTACATGTATGATTGTTTTATCACGGAATCATTCCGTCAGAGGTGTTCAATTTTGAAGTAAACAACTTTCATAGTTAGAACTCGAAATCCGTCATGTCAAGATTAATTCCCAGATCTTGGAACTTGGAGTCGACTCAGCAGACTTTGGAACTGATCTATTAAGCTATCGAAAGCTTTCATGGTGACATCAACGATAACGATAATGACCGATTGCTTTAGAAGTAGATGTCGTAGCCAAAGAATAGATGCTTGGATCGGTTCAGTAGTTGAATCAACCTGGATGCATACTCCTATCTTCCGCTAAGAAATTCATGACCACCTAAATCGTCATGGAAAAAAGCTTAGGGTTAATTACAGTAAATACCTTCAAATTTCACTTATTTGAAATGGCCCGTGAGCAAAGAGGCCATGCTTGGCACTACCTTTTTTGCTAACAAGCCTGGCCTGGCACGCGCCCCACCATGAGGGCCAGTGCTTGGCATGGACCCATATAGGGCCTGCTTGTGCTATGCCGGGGTTGAGATGGCCCGGGTCATTTCTAAATCTACCAGCATATTAGGTTTGCTTGCTCTTGTTTTTAATTGTCTGGCCTCATCAAATGCATTCATTTTGCTTAACCATAGTGTTTCGGACCCTTTTGATCCATCACAAGGTGTAAAACAAGGTGATCCCATCTCTCCTGTGAAATTTTGTTGGACCACTATCAACTGTTCAAAAAGCTTAAACTGTTTAATGAATGCGTAATTTAATATTTAACTATTCTAACACTCCCCACCCTAATTTAAAAGGTTTATGACTAAATTGGCAAATTTTCAAAATGTTTAGAACTAAATTAGCACAATTGAAAATGTTTTAAAATGTTTAAGACTTTTTGAATAATTTTCCCTATTAAAACCTCCGTCCAACTTACGCAAGTTTGAAGTACGATCTTTTTGTAAACTTAGCCGCATTATTAACCGATATTAGGTCAAAATAAATTTTAATAACTAAAGTTAGGAATACAAACAGAAGTTAGATATGGGGGCAACGTAAAGTTGCGCGAGCAAAATTAGGAGGTCGTTTCCAATTTATCGGGGAAAGAATACATAATTGAGTCATTTGTTGTCTGAGGCAAACGTTAGTAGGATTTAAAGTGGTTTGATCATAACAAGCAGTGAAGCGAGAACACGCAAATATGGGAGGGCGGTTGTGCGAGTGCTATATGTGCGGACGAGAGAGAGACCATGTCCTATAGGATCATTGAATCAATAGCACTAAGTTCAGTTTGAAAAGGCTCCTTTGCGTAACGTCTTCATTTCTGTACATGCAACTCTCACCGCCGGTTGGCTCTCATCGGGGGTTCCTCTTTCATAATAGGTAGAACTCAAAATTGGGAGAGGTACCCTCCATATTATCAGAACCCTTTTTTGGAATGTACTTATAAATTTCAAAATCCATTTCGTTATTAGTAGCGACAACCAACGGATGCATTTGCATACTCTTCGGTCCCTGTGAGTAGTAAGTATATCTTTCGACGTTTTTCAAGAATTTGAAAGCAAGAGCCCTTTTTTTTTACTTGATATAACTACTTGAGCCGGATAAAAGGAAACTTTCGTATGGCAAATCCGTCAACTTTTTCAGCCATTAACAAGTTGGGATGTATCGCTCAATTCATTGATCCGTCTGGTTCATGGTTTCTCTTGGTTATACACTTCGTATGAGGGGAAGATCAAGCTTCGAGAAGTAGTGAATAGTAAGCGACCAAATGGCGTAGGTCAGGTGATCATGAAATGCAAAGACGTGCCATTTTGGTGGCCCAAAAGGAAGAGAGAGAGAGAGAGAGAGAGCTTGGGGTATGCAATTCCTATAATAACTCTCAGGTACATCGGAGGAAAAATTTCATAAATGTTAAAAGATGGGATTTCATGGACAGATTTCAAGAGCAAAAATGTAGCTAAAGTTCATTTAATGATGTGATGTCGCTCATTGTCGCTCGCCATCTCTATTGCTCTCACCCACTCACGTTCGTCATTCTCTTTGAGTCGCTCAACTAGAGGACAAAATTAGGGCTCGAAGGCATAAAGTAGGGCTAGGATGGAAAATTTAGGGTTCTTGATGCAACTACAATGCTAGAGGAGAAATCGCGCAATAGTGAAGTTGCCATTATGTGATCCTCAATTTGTTTTATCAATTTGACTTTTAGTTTTGTTGCTTTTCACCCACTAAATAATAACCGCTGAGCTATTGTTTAATCAATTAGATGCGATTGTGGAGACCTTCATGTGAAGTTATCGCCCTTTCTATATTGTGGTCTCAAAAGTTAATTATTGTTATTTTTCATGTGGCTTTTGAAAGGATTTGAGTGGGCCCTGGCCTTCATGGACGGTGATGATATTGGGAAAGTTGAAGCATATGGATCGACCCAAAACATCGAAAATCATAAGCTGGGTATTTGGCATACTCGACTCCTAGCATAAACTGCAGGACAGATTGGGCTTGTGCAACTTTTTGGTGCAGAGAACAACGTGCTTGCTCCAGAGAATGAGACTTTCATGGACTCTTGTAGCTAAATAGCAGTATAGCAACTGGAGCTGCCGAGTCGTTTCTTTACAAAGCACAAAATTATCTCAGTTTGCACCAATGATAGCGCAGGAAGTTAGCTTTAGTCAATCTTTAGAACATGATTCGAGTGAAATAGGCCACCGGGGACCAGATCATCTGTCTTTCGTTGCTCAACCAGCAATATCAACGTCATCTACATCACCAGAATGCAATTTGTTTGCCGATGAAATTAACGCAAACCTTACTCATGGAAAACTCTATATATCAATGTTAGCAGCTCCCTGCATTATGGACAACACAGTTTTCCTCACAGCATTTTCTGGTGTGACTAGCGACATGTTGCGGTCCTTGTCAGTTGTCACAGACTCACACTTGCTTATTGCAAATATTTGCTGCCATATCCTGTAAAATTCCATCGGTTCACCAATAAATACCCAGCCCATCATTTGGTTGATCAGCCATTGGCATCTTCAAAATAAGAAGCTGGTATGTCTGGAGGAGAAGGCGTGACACCCACCTGTTTAAACTGAAAACGGTTGGGTAATTTGATTAGTGATAGAGTCTTACAGCTTGCAAGGAGCCTCCTCTTCTCCCCAGGCACAAGTCATGTATGATGTGAACGCACTCTTTCGAGTCCTTCACGGTGTACCCTGAATACCTCTGTAGGCTTGAAGTCTGAAAAGTAGGATGATCTTTATAATAGACTGAGAGTAACAACTGAACGTTATCGATTCTAAGCATCATCATAAAGTAGGCTCTTACCCAGGGGTGAGATTTTGGTCGCGTGATATATCTTGCTAAAAATGTGACAGATGCAACCACAACAGATGGCAAGAACTTCAGGCAGGTGTAATCCAACAAAGTTAGCTCCGCAAGGTAGTAGCCCAAGAGCTCCAGTTTCAGATTCGTAGTCTGCGAATTACGATGTGTTGTTAACCGATTTGACAAACTTAAGATAACCAAAAATCAGTTTACCTTGTGATCTTCCTGAGCAACTGTGCTGAATCTTCTGCGAAACAGAAGGAAACGAAATGGTGATTGGAGGTCAAATTTAAATTCCAAACTAATTGAAATAGGATATTAGAAAGGAGATCATCTCATTTGACAAAAACAGGAAGATGGCTTCTTGCCTCAGGAATGCCCTTATCGTGGGATTGCTCAATTCAATGTCCAGAGCCTTCAATATATCAACCTCCATTTGAAGCACCTTAAAATCAGACAAGAAAATCGCCGATTCACTACTTTACATGGAGCATCCTCGAAAAGGCTAGATGCATTAACCAAAAACAAAATAATAAAGGTATGATAGTGAAGTGAGAAGATACCTGTTCTTTCGTATAACTGTTGTCTGTCATGTAACAGAAGTCTTCTACATGAGGAGGGGTGATTTCTTCACACTTTCTATACATCAGTACGAAGCGCGAAACAAGAATGACAGCAAATCAGCAGCATGTCAATGATGAGGCACAAAATATCAAACCAGAAGGTAGAAGCCCAGGCTAGCGACTTACGAGGAAATGAGCATCGCAGAAACACCAAGCAGCTTAAGCTTTTTCCCAGACCAAGCATTCGAAGATAAGAACCTATCGATGTAAGAGACGGAGAGATGAGCGTGTCCGAAAGAAGCTGGTGCTCCTCCGCAACTCCCACCAACCAGTCCACCAAAATCCCTCTCATATTGGTACTTATATCTTTCTGAACTTTCTCAATGCAATCAGGCAATGGTCTCCTCTTTGGCTCCATCTGCATCACAACCAACACACCCAAATTACCCCATCCATACTGCTCATAAAAGCTTTGTATTTTTCCCATTTCCGCCATCAAATTAAAACCATGCTAAATGCTGACGAAGCGGGCAGATTCATGCTAACTAGTCTACTAGTTTTCGCTGTGGGTGGATTCCAAAGTGAGTGAACTTCGATGTGCGTTAAGCTTATGCTGTAAACCCGCGAAAGAGCTTAGATATTTATCATTCTAGCCTAGAAAACATGATCAACAATGACTGAAGTTTTCTGGGCATGATCATCCATCCAAAGTCCAAAGTCTTCAGCTCTTCTAATTGTTTGAGCAATAACATGACCCGGTTGCGGTCGGACAAGGAGCGACGACACTGGGTTAGTCGGCTGCGCGAAAGACAGCTCACGCAACGTCACAGGAAAGAGTTTCATGTCCAGTCATTCACAGATCACCAGATCAAATCATTTTCTTTGCCGGAAAACTCGCCTTAGTCAGGAAAAACGAGAAAAGGGACAGATGAAATAACGAAATCGAACCGACCTCCATGTCGCGAAGGTAGCGAAAGATGTCGGAAACATAAGCTCCGCATGTCGGTGGATCGATTTTGCGGCCACCGCCCTCCTCTGTCGCAGCTGAAGGAGCGGATGCCGCGGCCGTTGACTCGTTGACGACCCTGACTTGGGTCTTCTTCGTGGAGCCGCCGCCGCCGCCACCGCCGCCGCCACCGCCCTTCGCCGGGACGATGGGATTGGATAAGTTGGTGATTTCTCCGAGCGACACCCGCTTCCTGCTCGCCGCCGCCGGCTCCTGTTCAGCATCGGCCGCCGCATCGACCGCTCTCTTCTTCGCCGCCGGGGTCCGCCCGTTCTCCGCCATGGCGGCCTTGTCTCTTCGCTCAAAGCTTCTGTGTACGTGCGTGTGTGCGTGTGCTCGTGTGCGTGTGTTAGAGAGAGAATGCGCCATTTGTGGGTTTGAATGTCGGGTTTTGCCGCTTGAACTCACGTGGGAGGGGGACAACGTTTTTGGCTTAAAAAAAAAAGAACAAAAGCAAGATATTTTTTATTTTCCACAAAAAAGTTCAAGATATTAGTTAAAATTTTAAATTATTATAATAATTTTTATTAGTCATTACGAAGAAAAAAACACGCGTATCGCAAAATTAGAAGTAAGTATGAAATTAAAAAAGAAATGCTATTTCAAATTGAAAAATTTAGAGGAAATTTCTGCCGAGCAAATTCTTGTCAAATCGTTTATCTTTTGTTATTTTGTACGAGCTTCACATGAAATTGATCGATATTAACAATCAGACTATTCAAATAGCAAGTTTGTCACTCAAAATGAGAATAATATGACCACTTCTCTGTCCCCTGAATTTAAGAATTTTCTACATATTTTATCGATATGTAATTTAGTTTTGTGATCACGTTTTATTTTAAGACTCTATACTGAATAACCACAAAACATGAATTTTATTGTACAATATACACATTTTCATATTACATGTAACTATGCCCCACAAGTTTGGTGACTTATTTGCTAAACTTTGTAACTTGGGCTTCCAACATAGGTTTTAAAATATGGTAAGCACCCTCTTTAAGTATCCTCAACCCGCCATAGTATTCTGTAACAGTGTAACGTCCTGAATTCGCCCACTTCCGGGATTAATAAAATAGATAATTATTTCTCATTTCGTTTTAATGAGTCTCGCCCGGAACTGATCATTTTTGGGATACTGACCATTTGGGAATGGCCAATTAGGAAAACGGTGCATGGACCCAAGAACTCGATCGTGAATCGAGTCCAGTTCCGAGAAGCGATGAAGGAATATTTTGTGTCGATATGGGCTAATCCAAGGAGAGTGACGGATTTGGGTCGACCGATGACGTACGATCGGATAGTGGGTGATTCCGCACGACCAAGAGTATGCGTGGCGAACTATCCCGAACTTATTCCGAACGACCGCGACTCTTGGGACTAGCGATAAATCCTCGTGTTCTCTTGAGAATCGAGATCGTCATGACTCGGGTAGCTCTAGGTCGATACGCGTAACCCCTAAACAGCTGCCCGTTAATGAGAGACACTAAAATCGCAAATTGAGCGAAATCGATCGTGGAATTGAGTTCGGACTTCAGTGTCGAGTTTCGTGGGCGTACGCGACTATTTTTGCAAGGACGACGTCATTTTTATGTAGCCACTCATATTTGGGATCAGTAGAGTCGAAAATTGAAAATTCGACCCGAGACCAGAAAATTACCATTTTACCCTTGTGTCTTAAGCTTGGATTTCGAATTTCGAGAATATTTTAGGGTTTTATATTAGTTATTTCAACCCAATAATGCTAGAAATGTTGGACAATTGTGCCCCCAAGATGCTTTGGCTAGTTTAACCCCAACCCTTGGATTAGGGGCAAGTTGGTCATTTTTGAGAAAGTGGTTCAACCACCCCACTAAGCAATTTGATAAACTCTCTTGTCTCTCTCTCTCCTCCCATTTCCTCCTCCCCAAGCCAACCGGCCACTCCCTCTCCCTCTCCATCCCGTGAGCTCCTCCTCCCGACCGCGTGAGGCTCGCCAAAGCAAGCCACTGCTCGCCGGAGCCAGTCCCGCCGCCGGTGTTGCTCGTCGAGGCCGCCCGTCCTCGCCAGCCTCACCCCACCATCACCATCCCGTCCCCCTCTCCTCTCCCCCTCGTCGTGCTCTCTCTCTCTCTCTCACCGCCGCTACCGCACGCTGTCGCCACCGCCGCCATCCCGACCGCCCCATTTTCTTCTCCACCTCACCTCATTCTCTGTTGGCCGCAAGGATCAGCCCGCCTAGGCTCGCCGCCGCCGAGCTTTACCGAGGGAGCTGCCGCACACCGCCACTATTCCGGCGCAGAGCCGCCACTGTCCAGCCGCCCTCGCCTCCTGTCCAGCTTAGTTGGGAGCTTAGGAATCCAAGTGAGTACAACCCTAAACCCTAATTAGGCTAATTTACATTTCTAGATGAGTTTTAGGGGTTAATTAGGGTAATTTAGGGGTTAGTTTGTGATGAATGTTGGGGGCTGATATTGTGAGTAATTTGGGGGCCTAGCGTGATAATTTAATTGAGGTTTAGAGGCCCGTATTGTGATGTATGTTGGCTAAGCATAGACGACTCGATTTGGGCATAATTGTGATTTTGGCGAGTGAAATTTGTGAGCCAATTGGTGGCTGTTTTCGTGGCGATTTTTGTGGACTAATGGGATGATTTAGAAGTGATTTGATGGCCTAAGATGGATTGTTCATGGCTGATTTAGTATCGAGTCGATTCGGGCCACAATCGATTTATCGAGGTTTTAGGGTGAATTGCTTAGGGAACGGTGATCAGCCCGTGAGGATGCTAAATTAAATGTAGCTTGAATATGATTGTGTGATGCTCTGTGATATGCTTGGCATAGCCAATTTATGAAATACTTGGTAGGCAATCGGCATGCATGGTTTTGGTGTTTAATTGCGTGAATTGGGTTACTAAACTATATGCTGTGACTGATTTGGATTGATGGGTTCATTGAGCATATTAAGATGCGAATTGAGTATGTAACCAAATCATGTTGAGTGCCCAGTATGGAATTCACGAATGCCGAGTGTAATATTGTGGCCCTGTACGTGCATACGGAGTATGGGCATATCATGTACATTATGCGTGAGTGCACGAACGGCATGAACATGTGATCACCTAAAATGCCTTGATGCGTTTTACGCGGGGTTCAGATAATAACTGGTGTATGTGAATGTGTGATTACATAAAGCCCTGATGCGTTTTACGCGGGGTATTGAACCCGTCCTGACGCGTGTTACGCGGGACGATGCCCGGACTATCGGAAGATGACCAACCTGATGCGTTTTACACGGGTTATGTGTCATGAGCCTGATGCGTTTTACGCGGGTCGAAGGAGAATTGATAAATTGCAAGTGTGCAAGGGTGTAAGTGTGCGAAGTGTATTGATGGGACATGAGTACGAGTGTGAGCACAAGCATATGCATGACGTGCGTTGTGACCAAGTGACGTGTGCGTGTGCCGTGATTGGGTTATGTGTTATTATTGTGATTTATAAGTGCCTAATTTGCAGGGCCAAGGTAAGTTTTGGATTTGGGCCCGAGGGCCTAAGTCACTCATATTCTGGATTGTGTGCTGTTTAGTGCTCGTTAGGAGGTGTATGTTAGCCTCGTTTAGATTTAAGGAACCTACTCGTTGAGATTTATTCTTACTGTTGTATAAACCCAATTTTTCAGACCCATGGCCTTGAGATACCTGCAGTACCTATTCGTTTTGGGATTCCTTACCGGATAGACCGGGAGGAGACGATGTACCCCGCAGGGAACGGGGATTTCTATGTTAGATATCTATCTACAGTTTGGGTTGACTCGGGCGAGCAGCTTGACCAGGCCTATAGATACATAGGATGGTGTATTAGGGACCATATAGGGACTTACGGGCCCATTTGATCTTTTGAGGTTCTGTTTACCGAGTCAGGGGATATTGACTCTCAGTGTTTCGATGGGGACTTGGCGAGCCCTAACTGTGTGTCGGAGGATAGGGATTCAGACCCAGAGCCGATGGATTCGAAGGATGAGCCAGAGCTCATGGAGCAGGACGTGGAGCAGGAGGACGAGGCCGAGCCGACGGATTCCGAGGAGGAGTTAGCTAGGACCGAGTCCGAGCAGGATTCCCTAGACTCCAAGGTTGAGTTGTCTGATAGCTTTTCCGAGTTATCGGAGTCCGACTCGGACTGGGTTTCGTAGGTTTAGCCTTAACTCTAGATAGATCGAGCTAGTACCTTTTTGACCGAAGCCCTTTCTAGTTTTAGTAACCCCGACCGCCGAGCCACTTACCCATTTTTGTCAGTAGTGTCCATTGACCCGCTTTTGATTTTTTAGCGCAAGCTGTAAATGGATGATGTATATGATTCTCAGTATTAATGCAAGTGTTTATTTGTTCATGTTGTTGGTTGTGTAGCTATCCTTGGTCATGTGTTATTATATTGTACGGGTGTTATAATACTTCCGCATGTGCTTTAATCTCTGTCATGTTGGGCGTTAGGTCGGCGACGCGTCCTGGGACGTCGGAATCAAATCGACCGCGGCAGGGGTGTGGCATGCCGTAGGGTGCGGGGCGTGACAAATAGCACTAATCTTGTGTCAAATATATAATAAATAGTCTCAAATTTGTAAAAGCGACTATTTATTTGAAACTCGTGTATTGTAAATCACCAATTAGAAAACCATGGAGTCTCGAGTATAAGATTGAAGAACTTAAGAGCAATAAATCTTTTTTTTGGGACAAGAAGATCAGTAAATCTTTAAAATCTGACAATAATTAGAACCTAGGTATAAAATAGTGGTTGTCGTTGAAAGATGGTATATTATTCTATATATTCTTAGAGTTTTCACATTTTTATAAATAATATCTCAGGGTTTCAACCTAGCAAGGCTAACTCAAAATATCCTAATAACATTTCAAAACCTAATATGTTTAGTAACTCAACCACCTAAGGAATATATGAGAAAAAGGGCGCTTTTATAGTACTACATATCGTGCTTATTATCTTTTAGCAAAAAAAATTATCGTGCTCGGTATCAAATTTCCAAACATAAAATTAAAATCTCGTGCGAAACTATTTAGAGTATTTAGTAGTTTACCTTAAACTCATCCCACTGCCCCAAATCCGCTACTCGTCTTTGTCCTGCAATGGTTTGTGCAGGTCGGCTACCTTATTTTACCCGTCCTGTTTCCGTCCCTAAATCCGCACACCTAAATTATATTTTCTTGTGACCCTCCTTAAGTAGGCTCTAAGGGGGTTTAATGGATTTTCAAACTTTGTTATTCTAGAGCCACCACTAACGTATTTACTAGGCCGATTAAAAGCCTAAGTAAAGCGCACGACTAATTTTACTTTCTATGAATCGAAGATTCTAAGATTTGAGGATTTGATACATTATAAATTTTAGGGCTAATACCATGAAAAATCGTAAACTGGTACGCTTGTAACAAATTTAACATAAATTAATTTTTTGATCACCAAAAACCTAAAATTGATACACCTGTGATAATTTTACCCTCTATTAGTTTCCTTTAAATTTCACTGCAAATTGCTGAGTTGGATGGCAAGTAGAAGTTGACGAATATACCAATTTAGGGTTTTACTCTCCTTTTATCATATGTGTACCGATTTGTGATTTTTCGCAATATTAATCTATTTTAATGGAAATCAATGGAAGGTAAATTTGTCACAAATGTACTAGTTTGGGATTTTTGTAAATCATCAAAAGGTTTATAACTAAATTTGCAAATCATCAAAAGGTTTATAATTAAATTAGCACAATTGAAAGGTTTATAACTAAATTGGCAAATTATCAAAAGGTTTAGGACTAAATTGGCTCAATTGAAAGGTTTGTGACTGAATTGGCCGCCGTACAAATAGATTTACTACTTTTTGGACAATTTTCCCTATTAACCGATATTAGGTCAAAATAAGATTTAATAACTAAAGTTAGGAATACAAATAGAAGTTAGAAATTGGGGCAATGCAAAGTTGGGCGAGGCTAAATTACGAGGTCATTTCCTAATTATCGGGAAACAAAATACATAATTGAGTCATTTGTTGAGGCAACCCTCAGTAGGATTTAAAGTGGTTTGATCATAACAAGTAGACTAAGTAGTAAAGCGAGAACACGCATATGTTATGTTCGGGAGGCTGGTTGCGCGCATGCCAAATGTGTGCACGAGAGAGAGAGAGAGAGACCATGTCCTATAGGATCATCCGATCAATAGCAATAAGTTCAGTTTGAAGAGGCTCCTCTATAGAACGGTCTTCGTTTCCATACGTGCAATTCTCACCGCCAATTGGCTCTCATCGGGGATTCCCCTTTTAAAACAGGTAGAACTCAAAATCGAGAGAGGTACCTCCATATTGTCGGTACCTTTTTTTGGAATATACTAATAAATTTCAAAATCCATTTCGTTATTAGTAGCGACAACCAATGAATGTGTTTGCGTACTCTTCAGTCCCCGTAAGTAGGAAGCATATCTTTTGACGTAGAGAGCCCTTTTTTTTACTTCATATAACTACTTGAGCCGGATAAAAGAAAACTTTTGTGTGGCAAATCCATTAACTGTTTCGGCCATTAACAAGTTGGGATGTATCGCTCAAATCATTGATCCGTCTGGTTCATGATTTCTCTTGGTTATATGATTCGTTTGAAGGGAAGATCAAGCTTTGAGAAATAGTGAATAGTAAGCGACCGAATAGTTTAGATCAGGTGATCACGAAATGCAAAGATGTGCCTTTTTGGTGGCCCAAAAGGAAGAGAGAGAGAGCGCTTGGGGTATGCAATTCCTCTCAAGTACATCAGAGGCAAAATTTCATAAATGATAAAAGATGGGATTTCACGGACAGATTTCAAGAACAAAAATGTAACTAAAGTTCATTTAAAGATATGACATTGCTCACTGTGGCTGGCCATCTCTTTCGCTGTCACCCGCTTAAGTTCATCATTCTCTCTTGAGTCGCTCAACGGGAGGAAAAAATTAGGGCTCGGAGGCATAAATTAGGGCTAGGATGGAAAAATTAGGATTCTTGATGCAACAATGGTTCGCGCAATAGCAAAGTTGCCATTATGTGATCCTCAGTTTGTTTTATCAATTTGGTGTTTTGTTTTGTTGCTTTTCACCCACTAAATGATAACAGGGGAGTTATTATTTAATTAATTAGATGCGATTGTGGGGACCTTTATATAAAGTTGTCGTCCTTTCTACATTGTAATCGCAAAAGTTAATTATTGTTATTTTTCATTTGGCTTTTGAAAGGATTGGAGTGGGCCCTGGCCTTCATGGACGGTGATGATATTGGGAAAATTGAAGCATATGGATCGACCCTAAACATCGAAACTCATAAGCTGGGTATTTGGCATACTCGACTCCTAGCATAAACCGCAGGACAGATTGGGCTCGCGCAACTTTTTGGTGCAGAGAACCGACGTGCTTTCTCTAGAGAATGAGACTTTCATGGACTCTTGTAGCTAGATAGCAGTATAGCAACTGGAGCTGCCGAGTCGTTTCTTTACAAAGCACAAAATTATCTCAGTTTGCAGGAAAGTTAGCTTTAGTCAATCTTTAGAACATGATTCGAGTGAAATAGGCCACCGGGGACCAGATCATCAGTCTTTCGTTGCTCACTTCTGAAGCAATCAGCACTATCAACGTCATCTACATCACCAGAATGCAATTTGTTTGCCAATGAAATTAATGCAAACCTTACTCATGGAAAACTCTATATATCAATGTTAGCAGCTCCCTGAATTATGGACAACACAGTTTTCCTCATCAGCATTTTCTGGTATGACTAGCAACATGTTGCGGTCCTTGTCAGTTGTCACAGACTCACACTTGCTTATTGCAAAGCTAATTGCAAATATTTGCTGCCATATCCCGTAAAATTCCATCGGTTCACCAATATATACCCAGCCCAACATTTGGTTGATCAGTCATTGGCATCTTCAAAATAAGAAGCTGGTATGTCTGTAGGAGAAGGCGTGACAGCCACCCGTTTAAACTGAAAACGGTTGGGTAATTTGATTAGTGATAGAGTTCGATAGCAATGATCGCGGGTGCATCAATATATTCAGATATTAGACAATGCAAATACCTTGTGCTGCTTGTATTTTTCTCGTACAGCTTGCAAGGAGCCTCCTCTTCTCCCCAGGTACAAGTCATGTATGATGTGAACGCACTCTTTCAAGTCCTTCACGGTGTACCCTGTATACCTCTGTAGGCTTGAAGTCTGAAAAGTAGGATGATCTTTATAATAGACTGAGAGTAACAACTGAACTTTATCGATTCTAAGCATCATCATAAAGTAGGCTCTTACCCAGGGGTGAGATTTTGGTCGCATGATATATCTTGCTAAAAATGTGACAGATGCAGCGACAACAGATGGCAAGAACTTCAGGCAGGTGTAATCCAACAAAGTTAGCTCCGCAAGGTAGTAGCCCAAGAACTCCAGTTTCAGATTCGTAGTCTGCGAATTACGATGTGTTGTTAGCCAATTTGACAAACTTAGGATAACGAAAAATCAGTTTACCTTGTGACCTTCCTGAGCAACTGTGCTAAATCTCCTGCGAAACAGAAGGAAAAGAAATGGTGATTGGAGGTCAAATTTAAATTCCAAACTAATTGAAATAGGATATTAGAAAGAAGATCATCTCATTTGACAAAAACAGGAAGATGGCTTCTTGCCTTAGGAATGTCCTTATCGTGGGATTGCCCAGTTCAAAGTCCAGAGCCTTCAATATATCAACCTCCATTTGAAGCACCTTAAAATCAGACAAGAAAATCGCTGATTCACTACTTTACATGGAGCATCCTCGAAAAGGCTAGATGCATTAACCAAAAACAAAATAATAATGGTATGATAGTGAATTGAGAAGATACCTCTTCTTTCGTATAACTGTTGTCTGTCATGTAACAGAAATCTTCTACATGAGGTGGGGTGATTTCTTCGTACTTTCTACACATCAGTATGAAGAACCAAATAAGAATGACAGCAAATCAGCACCTTGTCAATGATGAGGCACAAAATATCAAACCAGAAGGTGGAAGCCCAGGCTAGGCGCTACCATTTATGACTTACGAGGAAATGAGCATCGCGGAAACACTGAGCAGCTGAAGCTTTTTCCTAGACAAAGCATTCGAAGATAAGAACCTATCGATGTAAGAGACGGAGAGATAGAGCGTGTCCGAAAGAAGCTGGTACTCCTCCGCAACTCCCACCAGCCAGTCCACCAATATCCCTCTCATATTGGGACTTATATCATTCTGAACTTTCTCAATGTAATCAGGCAATGGTCTCCTCTTCGGCTCCATCTGCATCACAACCAACACGCCCAAATTACTCCATCCATACTGCTCATAAAAGCCTGTGTATTTTTCCCATTTCCACCATCAAATTGAACCCGTGCTACATGCCGACGAAGCGGGTAATCACGCTAACTAGTGTACTAGTTTTCGATGTGGGTGGATTCCAAAGTGAGTGAACTTCGATGTGCGTAGAGCTTATGCGGTAACACCCCGCAAAAGAGCTTAGACATTTATCATTCTAGCCTAGAAAACATGAGCAACAGTGAATGAAGTTTTCTGGGCATAAACATGATCGACGACACCGGATTCGAATTAGTTGGGTGCGCAAAAGACAGCTCGCGCAACGTCGAAGGAAAGAGTTTCGTGTGTAGTCTTTCGCAGAACATCAGAAGAAATCACTTTCTTTGCGAGAAAGCTGGCCTTCGTCAGGCAAAACGAGAAAAGGGGCAGATGAAATAAAGAAATCGCGCCGACCTCCATGTTGCGAAGGTAGCGAAAGATGTCAGGGACATAAGCTCCGCATGTCGGCGGATCGATCTTGCGGCCACCGCCCTCCTCTGTCGCAGCTGAAGGCACGGATGCCGCGGCCGTTGACTCGCTGACGACCCTGACTTGGGCCTTCTTCGTGGTGCCGCCGCCGCAGCCCGTCGCCGGGACGATGGGATTGGATAAGTTGGTGATATCTCCGAGCGCCACCCTCTTCCTGCTCGCCGCCGCCGCCGGCTCCTGTTCAGCATCGGCCGACGCATCGACCGCTCTCTTCTTCGCCGCCAGGGTCCGCCCGTTCTCCGCCATGGCGGCTCTGTCTCTTCGCTCAAAGCTTCTGTGTGCGTGTGCGTGTGTTAGAGAGAGAGAGAGAGAGAGAGAGAGAGAAAGAGAGATTGGAGGGGGAAGGAAGGAAGAAATGCGCCACTTGTGGGTTTGAATGTCGGGTTTTGCCGCTTGAACTAACGTGGGAGGGGGACAACGTTTTTGGCTTAAAAATAAAAAGAACAAAAGCAAGAAATATTTTATTTTCCACAAAAAAAATTCAAGATATTAGTTAAAATTTTAAATTATTAAAATAATTTTTATTATTCATTACCACAAAAAAATTCAAGATATTAGTTAAAAGTTTAAATTATTACAATAATTTTTATTTTTCATTACGAAGAAAAAACACGCGTACCGCAAAATTAGAAGTAAGTATGAAAGTAAATGCTTTTTCAAATTGAAAATTGAAAAATTTAGAGGGAGTTTTTGCTAGGCAAATTCTTGTCCAAATCGTTTTTCTTTTTTTATTATGTACAGGCTTCACGTGAAATTGATCGATATTAACAATCAAATTATTCTAATAGCAAGTTTGTCACTCAAAATGAGAATAATATGACCACTTCTCTGTCCACTGAATTTAAGAATTTTCTACCTATTTTATTGATCTGCAATTTTGTTTTGAGATCACGTTTTATTTTACGACTCTATACTGAATAACCACAAAACATGAATTTTATCATATAATATACATATTTTCATATTACATGCAACTATATGATACCCCACAAGTTTGGTGATTTATTTGCGAAACCTTGTAACTTGGGCTTCCAACATAGGTTTTAAAATATGGTAAGCATCCTCTTTAAGTATATCCTCAACCGGCCATAGTATTCTGTAATAGCAATAATCTTGTGTCAAATATATAATAAATAGTATCAAATTTGTAAAAGCTACTATTTATTTGAAACTCATGTGTTGTAAATCACCAATTAAAAAACTATGGCTATAAGATTGAAGAACTTAAGATCAATAAATCTTCTTTTTTGTCAAGAAGATCAGTAAATCTTAAAATTCTGACAATAATCAGAACCTAGGTATAAAATAGTGGTTGTCGTTGAAAGATGGTATATTATTCTAAATTATATTCTTAGAGTTTTCACATTTTTATAAATAATATCTGAGTGTTTCAACCTAGTAAGGCTAACTCAAAAATCTTAATAACATTTCAAAACCTAATATGTTTAGTAACTCAACCACCTAAGGAATATAAGAGAAACAAATAAAGGGCGCTTTTATAGTACTACATATCGTGCTCAGTATCTTTTAGCAAAAAATATTATCGTGCTGAGTATCAAATTTCCTAAATATAAAATTAAAATTTCGTGCGAAACTATTTAGAGTATTTAGTAGTTTACCTTAAAGTCATCCCGCTTCCCCAAATCTGCTACTCGTTTATGTCCTACTAAGGTTTGTGCGGGTCGGGTACCTTATTTTACCCATCCTGGTTCCATCCCTAAATACGCACACCTAAATTATATTTTCTTGCGACCATCCTTAAATAGGCTCTGACGGGGTTTAATGGATTATTAAAAAGGGTATTAGCGCCGGCGCTTCACATCGATTCTTTTAACCCTATTGCAACTTGGTTTCCCATCAATTTTAAACTTTGCTATTCTAGAGCCGCCGCTAACTTATTTACTAGGCCGATTAAGAGCCTAAGTAAAGCGCACGACTAATTTTACTTTCTATGAATTGGAGATTTTAAGATTTGGGGATTTGATTACTTTATAAATTCTAGTACTAATACCAAGAAAAATCCCAAACTTATACGCTTGTCACAAATTTACTCAAAACTAATTTTTTGACCACCAAAAACCTCAAACTGGTACACTTATGACAAATTTACCCCCCATTAATTTCCTTTAAATTTTACTGTTAAATTACTGAGTTGGATGGCAAGTGACAGTTGACAGATATGCAAGTTTAGGATTTTACCATCCGTTTGTTACATATGTACCGGTTTGTGATTTTTTGTGGTATTAATCTATTTTAATGAAAACTAATTGAAGGTAAATTTGTCAAAAATGTACTAATTTAGGATTTTTTGTGGTAAAAAAATTAGTTCGGGGTAAATTTATCCCACGTATACCAGTTTGAGGTTTTTTGTGGTCAAAAAATTAGTTACAGGTAGATTTGTAATATGTGTATCAATTTGGGGTTTTTTTTTATGGTATTAACCCTAAATTCTAACACCCATTAATCAGTTCCTTTTCCTCTTAATGAACAAAATGAAAGCTTTTCTCATATCCATGAATCCCTTGCAATGGGACGTTGCCCAAAATGGAGCGAATGTTTTAACATCCAGTAGAACCGTAGTTACAATGGTGATTGACGAGTCAGGAGATTCAAACGAAAAAAGGGCTACATCGACACCTCAACCTACTGTGTATTATCTCCTATTCAATATAAGCGTGTTTCTTGCTAAAACTTGTTGTGAATGTGCAATTGAGTCATAAAACTTTCAAAAAGTGCAATCAAGTTCTAAAATTAGTCAAAAAAGTGCAGTTGAATCCTAAAACTTTCAAAAACTGCAATCGAGTCTTAAAACTTGTCAAATTGGTGCAATAGAGTTCTAAAACTTCTTAGCATTTTTAATTTGTCAAATTTGATGGAGCAAATGAAAGGACTTTATTGCAGCAATTTGATAAGTTTTAGAATTTGATTGCACTTTTCAAAAGTTTTAGGACTCAATTGCACTTTTGTGACAATTTTTAGAACTTTTAGTGCACTTATCCCAATTTTTAATCCCAAATCATTTCCATAACCACCATTTATAATTTTTATAAAACCTTCTTGCTTTAAAGCAAAATTTTGTATTTCCAAAATTTTGAAAATTATTTCCATCAATAGCAAATTACAGTTTTCTCTTCTCTTTGTTTGCTCTCGCCAGACACGAACTCATGCACTCTTAAACCCTCTCAATCATGTTCCAAAACCCTTACATCATTTAAAAATTTTCAAACTTTCTTCACTACTTCAAATCAACTACTCAAACGGCATCCAAAGTTGCGAATGTTGTGCAAAAGAAGTACATCGGGAATTGCCGATGACATAGAATTGCAACTATATTTTCTAGGGCACCAAAAGGGCTTGGACACATTGATCTTTTAGGAACGTGGGACAACAGCGAAACTAAGAGTGAAGAAACACCTCTCATTAGGAGATCGAGGAAGATTCCATTTATAAGTATAAATCATTTCTCTTCCTCTCCAAAAATCTCTATTCTGTTGCCTGCTCAAACTTGTGAAATCAAGAAGTTTACGACCCCAGCTCCAAAACCAAAGATGCTTGTTTCAGAACCTCAAATTGCTGGCAAGGCTCAACAGAAAGAGAGTAGAATCCTCAAGAAAAGGAAAGGAAAAAGTGGAGAAATTTCAAGAGAAATTTCAAGAGCACGGGTGGCGGAAGTTGTTAGTTAAGCTCGTCATAAAGGGAAGAATGACGATGATGATGATAGGGCCTACAAAGGTTGACCCCAGACCTAGATTCACAAAGATTAGCTCTTTCAAATCAAGGTTATTCATATTGCAGAAATCATTCTAATTCGTACGATTTACCAGGGGAGTTATGCCTCTTAAGGTCAATAATTTTTTGTACTTTGAAGATCATGGTTTGTTTCTTTTGAAGTATTTTAATGACTGAACCTAACAAAACTTTGCACTGAAATTGATCCTGTCTAACTTGCATTAGTTACCTATTTATATTCCAATTTGTCATTCCCATCTTCAAATAAATAGATATTTAGTGTGACGGACAAGTCTTATTCTCTCACTATGAAGAAATTGGCCACAATTCTCTATATCTCCATATTCTTTCGTAAAAATTCTTGTTTCATTCGAAGATGCTGACAAAACCTCACTAGTAATCTTGAGTTTTAATGGAAAACAAGGCTCATATTTCTCATAATTGCCAACCCCTCAAATTTCACATGATTTAAAAATCCATTGTCACGTGCATTCGGCCAAAATCTGCATCCACTATTGATGTGTCTAGATGTGATGCTACATTACTCTAGGTAATAGTGAATGGCATCAATTTCTCTATTCCTATACAATACTTCTACACATGTACAGAACAGTCTAGAAAAGATTCGGAAAGCTACCATATGGTGCCTTAGTTATAAGGATTTTCAAGCATGAGGATATCTAAATTCCTCGTTAGTTTATGAAGAAAGAACTCTCAAGACTGATGGTTGAAGAAGACACAATATTGAAAATGCATTTAAGGTCTAAAGTGCACTATAAGTCCTAAAACTTGTCATGAATATTCAATTGAGTTCTAAAACTTTCAAAAAATGCAATCAAGTCCTAAAACTTGTCAAGTTGGTGAAATAGAGTCCAAAAACTTGTTAGTATTTTCTGTTTGTCAACTTGGATGGAGTTAATGAAAGAATTTTATTGCATCAACTTAACAAGTTTTAGGACTTGATTACACTTTTTGAAAGTTGTAATACTCAAGTGCACTTTGTGATAAGTTTTAGGGTTTTAGTACACTTATCCAAATTTTTTGTCCTAAATGATTTCCATAACTGACATTCATAATTTCTATAAAACCTTCTATTGTAAAGCGAAATTTTATATTTTCAAAATTTTCAAAATTATTTCCCAAAAACTGCAGAATACAATTTTTTCTCCTCTTTATTTGCTATCTCTAGATACAAACTATCTCACTCCCAAATCCTCTCAATCTCGTTCCAAAACTGTGACATCTGAAATTTTCTTTGTAGTTTATGATATTTAAGATATTTAGTAGTGAAAGTTATTGAGGTAATAAAATTAGTTTACTAATTATCAATAGGGATTGATACGCTCCAAAATAAGTATCGAATGATTTTTAAACATTAAAATTTACTGAGTCAATGTGTCACTTTTGTTCTATACTTTTTGTTAATGATTTTAATGGTTTCAAAATAATTTTCTGATTTACCAACATTTCAAACGAATACTGATTTCTTTGTTTATTTACTACAATGTCTATTATCTACCCAAAATAACCTAATATCTCCCTCTTTTCAATCAAATCATGTCATATGTTACTATATTAGCTTGGATAAATGTCTTAACTCTCACCTTATCACATGCCATAATTGAATCCATTGAACCTAAACTGTCACGCTCCGCACCCTACGGCGCGCCACATCCCTTGCAAAGGTCGATTCGAGTGCGACGTCTCAGGACGCATCGCCGACCCAACACCCAACATAGAGATTAAAGCACATGCGGAAGCAATACAACACCCGAACAATTTAAAACCACGAAACCAAGGATAGCCATGCAACAAACAACATGAACAGAAATACACTTGCATTACTACCAGAAAGCATTTACAATATCCATTTACACCAAAATATACACCACCAATCATAAAACGGGTCAACAGCTGCTACTGTCAAAAAGGAATATGCGGCTCGGCGATCAAGCACTATATCTAGCCGGGGCTCCTCCCAAAACGTATCGATACGCCTGCCATCCTCAAGGCTGGGGGTGTGAAAAATTGGGTTTCAACAACAGTGAGAATAAATCTCAGCGAGTAGGTTCCCTAAACCTAAGCTAGGCCAACATGCATCTCCTGACAAGCACTACACAATCATGCAAGTCGAAACATAATTGACTCAGGCCCTCGGGCCCAAATCTAGTACTTACTTGACCCTGCAGGTTAGGCACATTCAATATAATTGCAATGATAGCACAGAACTCCATCGCGACACATACATGCATATCACTTGGTCACGACTCATATCATGCATATGCTCGTGCTCACACTCATGCTCATGCCTCATCAATGCATTGTCGCACACTTGCACTCTTATACACTTGCTATTTATCAATTTCTCCTCCGACCCTCGTAAAACGCATCAAGTCCATCACTTCGAGATCGATCTCTAGACCGTGTAAAACGCATCAGGGCTTTATGTGATCACACATTCACATACACCAGTCATTATCTGAACCCCGTGTAATAACGCATCAGGGTGTTTAGGTGATCACACGCTCATGTCATTCGTGCACACTTGTATATGCACATGTCATGCCAATGCTCAAGATGCACACCCATGGCCATAAAGTTCACACTTGGGCACTCACGAATTTCACAATGAGCATTCAATTGCACAACGCCGCTTATTCAATTCACCACATAATATGCTCAATTCAATAAATCACAAGCCCAAGTAATCAACCATCCATTCCAGCCATGGCACAAACTTGGCACATAATTTACGCATATAAATCACACAATTGGGTCAACATCAATTCACGCACTCGAGGCCCGTCAAGAGACTCCATTCTTAGTCACACTAGGCACATGACACGGCACCACGAAATTTATCACAACCCAGTACAAATCAGCCACTTAGCAGCCAACCTAAACATTCCCGATAATCACACAATTAACCTCCAAATTGATCGCTCATAGTCCAATTCAAACCCGGTATGGACAGCCACCAAACAGATCGTCCTAGGCCAACAAATGTCCTCAAAACACTCCATTTGACTCCCCAAAATATCACCCAATCAGCCACCATAAGGACCAAACTAGGCGCGCACTATGACCCGCAATTGAACCCAAACTTACTCCAAACTTGGGCCAATTCAATCCAATATGTCCAACCATCGCACAGCCCATTCTAAGCCTCTCAACCTCAATTAAAATTATCACACTAAGCCGCGAAATAGCCACAAGATCACTACGAAAACAGCCACCATTTAGCTCACAATTTTCACTCGCCAAAACCACAATTTTTGTTGAAATCACAACTCCCATGATCAACCACCACGCAGCACTTTATAGACCACCAAACCTTAGTCAAATTATCATTCTAGGCCACCAAATGCGCCACAAAAGCAGCCCCTAACAGCCAACATGTGGTCCCCAAGTTACGTTCGCCAAATCCACAATTTTTGTCCAAATCACAACTCCCATGATCAGCCACCACGCAGCATTTTATGGTCCACTAAACCTCAATTAAATCATCATGCTAAGCCACAAAATCAGCCACAACATCAGCTCCTAACATACTCCACAATTTAACCTATAATTTACCCTAATTAACCCCTGAAACCTATCTAGAAACACACATTAGCCTAATTAGGGTTTAGGGTTGTACTCACTTGAAATCCTAAGCTTTAAACAAGCCTGAACAAGTAGCAAAGGCGGCGGGACAGCGGCGGGGCGGCGGCGGCGACGGGCGGTCTTCTCGGCGGAGCGTGCCGCGACGGCTTGCGGGCGGCGGCGGTCCTATGCGGAGGGGGCTACTCACACGGCTGGGAAGAGGGGAGAGAGAGAGAAAATGGGGTGGCTGGCTGGTGGTGGTGAGGCGAGGGGAACCGCGGCTCACAGCGGCGGCGGCATCGGCTCCGGCGAACAGCGGCGGCGTGAGACCGGGAGGAAGAGAGCTCGCGAGAGAGGGGAGAGAGAAGAGAGGGCTGGCTGGTGGCTTGAGGAGGAGGAAATGAAGGAGAGAGAGAGACAAGAGAGTTTATAGAGTGAGTGAGATAGTGGGGTTGGTGAACAACTCTCAATATTGACAACTTTGCCCCTAATCCAAAGGCTAAGATCAAATCTAGAACAAACACCTATGGGCACAAATGTCCAACATTCCACACATTATTGGGCTAAAATAACTAATATAAAACCCCAAAATAACTCTCAAAATTCGGAACACTAAATTAGGCCTAGGGGCAAAACGGTAAATTTCCGGTCCCGGGTCAAAATTCCAAATTTCGGCTCAACTGATCCCAAATATGCGTGGCCACATAAAAATGACGTCGTCCTTGTAAAATAATCGCGTACGCCCACGAAACTCGACACCGAAGTTCGGACTTAATTCCACGACCGTTTTCACTCAATTTGCAGTTTTAGCGTCTCTCACTAACGGGCGGCTGTTTAGGG
Source organism: Syzygium jambos (assembly GCA_031216235.1). Lineage (NCBI taxonomy): Eukaryota > Viridiplantae > Streptophyta > Magnoliopsida > Myrtales > Myrtaceae > Syzygium > Syzygium jambos. Next base: position 24,344,574 of record CM062225.1, read on the forward strand.
GTTACGCATATCGACCTAGGGCTACTCGAGTCATGACTGTCTCGATTTCCTAGAGAACACGAGGATTTATCGCTAGTCCCAGGGGTCACGGTCGTCCGGAATAAGTTCGGGATCTTTCGCCGCGCGTACTCTCGATCGTGCGGAATTACCCGTTAACCGATCGTACGTCATCGGTCAAACCAAATCCGTCTCCCCTTGGACCAACCCACTTTAGCACAAAATATTCTCTCGTCATATCTCGGAATTCGGACTCAATTCACGGTCGAGTTCTTTGGTCCACGTACCGTTTTTCCTAGTTAGCTTTTCCCTATTGGTCAGTATCTCGAGAATGATCAGTTCCGGGCGAGATGTACTAAAATGAAATGAGAAATATATCAATTTCATTGATCACGAAAGTGATTTGAATTTCAGGACGTTACATAAACCCTATGACCTCTTGCATGACATATTATATTTTTAACCCAGTAACTCATTATCTACTATTAATTCTAGTCAATTGGTTTTATTATTTTTAACCCTAGCTATTAAATGTGAGCTCAAACCACTCTTCATTATGTCATAATTGTGAAAGACGAGGTTAAATGTATTTCCCTTCCTATGGGCCATGAACACCATTCTCTTCACATCTTAAAGTTGAATTTTTTTTTCCTTTTCCACTCTCTTTCTACACAATCAAAGTTCAAGCTCTCGCTTTCAATCTAGTGTATTACAAGGTACATTTATAGACTTCCCTTCCCCTTTTATTTTATCAAATAAGCTTTGTTGTTTTCTAAAGAATAAGACTTGTTAATTTTAGTATTTATTTTGATTACATGGTGATTAAAGGCTTGCTTTGTCGAAGATTTCACTTTTGGTAAGTGAAAACTCTAACGACTAAGCTAGAATGATTTACTTAGTACTCTTGAGCTTGGTTGATTGATTGTTTATTTATTTAGTTTGGGTTTTACTCTATTTGTGAGCGAGTTTCATTAGTTGTATGTTAAGTTGTTGTGATTGTTAGACTTGAATTAAAAAGCTTTGCATGCCTAGGATTTCTTTGGGAGATTACTAAAAGGCATTGTTACATCTTGAGCGAGACAAGTGTGAAATGGTAAAATTAGGCATAAAAAGGGTGTTTTGGTAAATTTCTTGACAAGGTAAGGGCCAATTTCAAAATTTACAGAAGTGAAGAGGGGCTGTGAACTGGGTCATTGGATTATTAAGTAATACTAATTAAAGAAAATCAAATCAGTTAAAAAATGAGTTTATAAGCTTTAGGAGCAAATTTGTAATTTAACCAAGTTGAGGACGAATTTGTAAAAACTGAAAGTTCTGGGGACTATTCATAGCATGTGGAACCTTATTTTGATAGGTGTTTAAGTTATTTTTTAGAAATAATTTCTTAATTTAAACATATACCTAACTATGCAAAATTGGAGTAATTTGTAATGATTAATTAATAGTGGGTTGTTTTGATAGAATTGTAAAATATGTGATGTCTATAGTGTAAATAAAAGGTTTGTGTGTTTTAAATAACAAAATAATAACCTTTTGTTTTTAATTTAATTAATATGACTTGGTTGATTGAAAATCGAAAATTACAAGTAAAATTACAAATTGGGAAATTTTGCTAGGAAAATATTCAAATTCTAAGAATTTGGAATTATAGAAATGATCTTTAATACTTGTGATAAAAAGGGAACTTAATCAAGGGTGGTAAAAAAATGAAAATTATATGAGTTACTCAATTATGATGTTGTAATATTTAATGCTATAGAACTTGTAAAAGTTTTCTTTCAAATGATGTTGGCTTGGGAAAAGAAAAAAAGAAAGTTTATATGTTGAAAGATGCATAATTAATCTATTGTCATATACAATATGTGAAATGCCAAGAGATTAACATGCCATTGTTTGCATTTGTAAATAGTAAAAATAAATGGCATTTATTATGTTGTAATTAATTGTATGTCTTTGATGCCACGTGACTTTGGCCATGTCCTACTCGCCGCCAAGTGAATTCTTTTGTATGAGTATGCGCATGAGACTATGGAGAGAGCTGGATGTTTTACCGTATGATACGATTCTGTACAAGATTGAGGTAACATGAAATTATATGATGACATGCATAGTATGACATGGCCTGTGTAGACATGGTGTGATGCTAAGAAATGGCCAACTTCAAGCAGATATTCGGTGGTGTATTTATCATCACTAATGTAGAGGACACCCCTTATAGATAAGCTAAGAGGTGAGACAAATGGATATGTTTGTTTCCGTCCTCCATGGGTTGGTGGTAACGATGTCTCGTTAGTTAAGATGCCTCGTAAATCGAGATGGTCCTGGCTAGTGATGAATATGAACTCATATGTGTAAATCAATGAGATGTCATATAATATTTATGATATATAATATGACATCCGCTTGCATATGAGTGATTTATTTTATGCAATGTTATTGTTGTTTCATCGACATGTTATGATTGGAATGATAGTACCTTTATTCATGTATTCATCATGTATGATTATTTTGTACTTCTTTGAACTCACAATTGTTGGTCATACCAGGTTGAGTGGTGAATGAATATTCCACCTTAGATTTAGAGATTTCATTTATTATACCTTGGCTCACTCCTTCATTTTCCAAATATGTAGGATGGCCCTTCCGCCGCACCACTTTTGTGACATTCTGAATTTCGGCCCATTTTTGGGATTTATAAAACGCGTAATTCGTCAGTGCTCTTATAATAAAATCTCGCCCGGAACTGATCACTCCTAGGTTATTTTCTTTAAATTAGAGATTTCGTTAGAATCGCACTCAATCGAATTTGGCCGTTATTTAGAGTCCAAACTTTAGTGTCGAATTTCTCGGAGTCTCGGGACGAATTTAATTGGATGGTGTCGATATTAATGTGGCCAGCCTCGAGATTACCCGAGTTTGTCGGAAAATGAAATTTAAACCGGGTGCGGATTTAAACCAGTACACCTCCCTCTTTATTTAAGTTTATGCATTTTAACCTTTCTTTATTTGGGTTGTGAGATTTAATGTGGACCCTTGGATGCTAGCTTGCCCAATAAGGTGAATTTGTGGCCCTTGAATCACACTTGAGTGTGTTAGGTCTCTCTCGCCTCTCTCTCTCTCTCTCTCCTCCTCTTTCCCCGCTGCCCCCACGTTGCTGCTGACTTCCCCCACCAACTCCTCTCTCTCTCTCTCTCTCTTTCTTCTTTTCTTCTTTTCCTTCTTGGCTTCGTGTCTTCTGCTTCTTTCTTCTTCACTTCTGTTTCTGGTTCTGCTTCTTCTTCGACTTCTCCATTTCATCCCGCCAGACCAGCCCCTTATTCAACCTTGTTCCGACCAGCAGCCGTCGTCTAGGTCACCGGAAATCGCCGCTCACCGCCGGAGACCGCCGCTGCTCACCGCACCATCATTTCTTTCATTTCTTGCTCGGTTTTCTTGGATTTTTCCAAGTAAGTGCTCCCGAAGCCTTGGTTAGGATAATGGGTTACTAATGGACATGTTTAGGGGTGGATTAAGGCTGTGGATAGTTGGTTTAGTGGCTAGTTGTGCTTGGTTTGCTTTGTGGTGCTTGTTGGTTGATTTCTGGTAAGGTTACTGCTGCGTCGCTGGATTTTGCTATTTTTACTGTGACTTGTCTGGGCCAAATTTGAGGAAGTGTTCCTCATGAAAGTTGCTCATGACATCTTCTAGTATGACATATATTAAATCTGGAATATTTGGAGGTTATTTAATGCCATTCGTAAGTCCATTTTTGGACCGAATTTAGTTTGCCGAATTTACTGTTCACCCGACTTTTTGTCCTTTCCGATTTTCTATAAATTTTTTCAAACCTCTTTTCAACAAACTTTCTTCACAAAAATTATTAAGAACATTTGTGTCTATGACATATAAAAATTTCAAGACTTTGCAAAGTGATTTAGGTACTAGATGAGATGCATTTTGATGGTCAGGAAGCCTGACCGGACGAGTTGAATTTTGTCTGATTTCAAGTGACAAAAAGAGGTGTTTAAAGTTGGAAATGGTTTCGAGTTCTTTACGGAAAATGTTTATCAAGATGTTTTATACAACATATCTAAATTTCATAATTCTTGGAGTTGAATTACTATTTATTTTAAAAGAGACTCCAGAACTGTGTGCTGGCCTATAATTGCTCCGAATCTGTGTATTCGGTTTTCCCTTGTTCTTTGTGGTTGAATGTGGCTGTTTATGGTTGAGTGTGGTGACTGATTTGTGGTGCAAACGTGGGCTAAATTGTGGCAGTTCAATGGCTGTTTTGTGTGATGATTTGTGGGACCGATTAGCGCTTGAAGTGGGGCTTAAATGTGTGATAGTTTATGTGTGAATTAATGTTCGATTAGTGGCAATTTGCATTGGTTGTTCGTTGTTGAAACGAGTGTGTTTGAGTGGCGGTTTGACTTGTGATTTTTCCCCATATGTGATTTTATGCTTAAATTGCGTTGGACGTGCTGTGTCGGGGGCCAGGTTCGATGGCCTATCGAGGCCTTTGTGCGCTCGATTTAGTACGGTGCATTTTGTGGAAATTGTGGTGGATTGGATGTAAGAACGAACTTGAGACATATTGATGGCAGTTCGTAGAATGAAAGTTAACAGACTTGAGATGTATTGACAGTGGTTCGTGAAAGGAAAGTTAGACTTGGGACATGTTGACGGTGGTCATTGGAAATTGATTGAATTGTTTGGCTTGTGAGAACGGACTTGAGACGTGTTGACGGTGGTTCGTGAAAGGAAAGTTAGACCTGGGACATGTTGACGGCGGTCATTGGAAATTGATTGAATTATGTGGCTTGTGTGCCTGTGAGAACGAACTTGAGACGTGTTGACGGTGGTCTGTGAAAGGAAAATTAGACCTGAGGCGTGTTTACGCGGGTCATGGGAAAGAAAGAAATGTCCTGAGGCGCGGTTACGCGGGACGGAGCCCGGATTAATCGAAGGGCTAACCTGAGGCGTGTTTACGCTGGTCGTGAGAAAGTTGGCTGGACACGCATGTGAATTGTGCTTGGTTGAATTGGGTGAATGTGCGTATATGTGGCGCTCGAGTGGTTGTGTTATGATCGTGAGCTATTATTGCATTATTGTGAATTAACTAACGTGTAGAGATGACGTGTGGATTGAGGCGAGGTAAGTGCGTAGATGTGAATTTTGTACGTTACTTGTTAGATTGCATGTAAAACTTGTCTGTGTACGCATTGGTCTAGGTAGGGTTTAGGGTAGAGGGTTGCTTATTGAGACTCGTTCTCATGGTTATTATATAACCATTTCAGACCCCCGACTCCGACCACGAATGGTCCGTCACAGCATTTTGGGATCTCGAAGAAAAGCCGATGGAGCAAGATCCCGAAGAGGAGCCATGGAGTTGGTGGACCCTTTTTGTATAGCTAGGCTAACCTACCCGACCACTTACCCTTTTTGATGATGGTAGTTTTAACCCTAGTGGCTTTTGTATGTAAGGTTGGATTTTGTAAGTACGTGCCGTTGAATGAAGTATGTAGTTCGTTTGTTTAAGTATTCTTCTACCCTTGGTCTTTAGTCTTGTCTGGATGCTTATAATTGTTTTCGCTTGCGCTTTATGTTTTGATGTTCACGTGGGTCGGCGACGAATCCTGGGACGTCGCATTCGAAATACAACCACGGAGGCATGTCGCGAGCTCGGTGGGGTCCGGGGCGTGACAACTTTTTAGAGTCCCAGCTCACTTTGAGTATAAGTATGAGGATGTTGTGTTGTGTTGCCCAAATATGGTTTTCATATATACTAATTGTACTACTCTGGTATAGGTGGATGTAGGACTTGCCGAGATGGTTCCCTATCGGTACGTAGCTTGGTATGTGATCTACGATAGTGTATGGATGAGACCACTTAGAGGCTTTGATGGTCCTCCTGGTTACGCTACTGATGAGTTGGCAGGGGAGGTTATTGATCATTAGATGTTGGATCGGTGTTGTGCAGGCAGGCTTTTGAGAGCGAGGGTGCAGTAGTAGAGATAGGAGTAATCGAACCCTTCTCAGGTGTTTTGATCTTTTAATGTAAGTAATGCATATGTACATTATTAAGTATGTGAAATAATTGTGAAATAATGTTATGACATGTTTAATTATTTTGATGTGCTTCCGCATACTCATAATAATTATAAGTAATAATTGGAAAAGACACGTGTCAGAAATGACGTTTGGCAATGTCATAAAAACTCTTCCCTAATTTTAAAAACTTCAAAATTTCTTCACTACTTCAAATCAACTACTTAAATGGCATCCAAAATTATGAATGTTATGTGAAAGAAGTACATCGGCAACTGCCAATGACATAGAACTGCAATTGTATTCTCTAGTGCACCAAGAGGTCCTAGACACATTGATGTGTTTAGAATGAGGGACATCAGTGTTTAGTGCATCAAGATGCAACCAAGGAATAAATTATGAAACTATTTCATGATATAGGTTTAGTGTTTCCCAATAAAATCAAAAAATTTTCAATCCATGCTCTAAAACAAGAGATGCCTATTTTAGAGCCTTATATTGTTGAGGAGGCTCAACAAAAGAGGGTTTAATCCTCGAGGAAAGGAATTGGAAAAGTTGAAGAAATTTTAGAAGTATAATTGACAAAACCTATTAGCGAAGGGAAGAAGGACGACGATGATGATAAGGCCTATGAAGGTTTTGACCCCAAGCTTGGGATTCACAAAGGTTAACTCTTTGAAATCAAAGTTCTTCATGTCGCAGGATCATTCTGATTTGCATGATTCACTATTTTCTATGGGAGTTATGCCTCTTAGGGTCATTGACTTTATGTACTTTAAATATCATGGTTTGTTTCTCTCAAAATATTTTGATGACTTGAATCTAACGAAACTTTGCACTGAAATAGATCTCGTTTAACCTGCGTTAGTTACCTATTTCTATTCCAATTTTTATTTCCATTTTCAGATAAATTTATATTTAGTATGAAGGACAAGTCTTATTCTCTCTTTATGAAAGAATTAGCCACAATTCGCTGTTTCTCAGCATTTTTTTGTAAAAATTCTTGCTTCATTCGAAGATGCTGACAAAATCCTTAATGGTAATCCTGAGTTTTTAAGGGAAAACAATGCTCGTGGTTCTCACGGCTTCCAATCCCTCAAATTTTGTATTTTATTGTCATGTGCAATTGGCCAAAGGCTACCTCCACTATTGATGTGTCTAGATACGAGGCTAGATTGCCCTGGGCAATAGTAAATGGCATCAATTTCTCTATCCCCTATATAATGCTTCGGTCAAAGGCCACCTCCATTGTCAAGAAGAGATTGGAAAAAGCTTAAATTTGATTGCATGGTTACAAGGATTTTCAAGAATAAGAACATCCAAATTCCTCATTAGTTCATGAAAAAAGAACACTCAAAACTGACAGTTGGAGATGACATAATGGTCGGCTGACGGTACATTAGAAATCTTAAAACTTATTACAAAAGTGTGATTAGCAAGGTACAATTAAGTCCTAAAACTTATCATAAAAGTGCAATTGGCCCTAAAACTTTTAAAAGTGCATCATGTCATAAAACTAGTCAAGTTAGTGTAATAGAGTCATAAACTTGTTAGCATTTTCCGTTTGTCAATTTGGACAAATTTAATGAAAGGATTTGATTGCACTTTTTAAAATTTTTAAGACTCAGTAGCACTTTCACGACAAGTTTAACAACTTCAATACACTTATCTCAATTTTTTATCCTAAATTATTTCAATAACGACCATTCATAATTTTTATCAAACCTTTTTATTTTAAAGTGAAATTGTATATTTCCAAAAATTGTTTCAAAAATTGCAAAATACAGTTTTCTCTCCTCTTTCGTCACTCTCTCCACATACGAATTAACACACTCCAAATCCTCTCAATCTCATTCCAATACTCTAAACTTTCTTCATGATTTCAAATCAACTACTCACATGACACCCAAAGTTGCGAATGTTGTGCAAAAGAAGTATACTAGGAACTGCCGATGATAGAGAACTAAAAGTATGTTCTTCAAGGCACCAAGAGGTCTTGGACACATTAATGTGTATGAAATGAGGGACAAGAGCGAAACTGAGAGTGAGGAAACACCTCTAATAAGGCAACCGAGGAAGACTCCATCTATAAGTATGAATCCTTCCTCTTCCTCTCTAAAAATCAATATTTTGTCGCTTGCTCAAACTAGTGAAATTATGCAACTCCAAGGATAGACAATTCTGCTCTCATACAGTCAATGCCGGTTGCTTGGAAAAATCAAGGTGCAATAAAAGAAGAAATTATAAAACTATTTCATATTATAAGTTTAGTGTCCTCTAGTGAAATCGAGAAATTTTCAACCCATGCTTCCGAACTAGAGATACATGTTTCAGAGCCTCAAATTTCTAAGGAGGCTTAATGAAAGAGGATTGAATCCTCGAGGAAAGGAAAGGAGAAAGTTGAAAAAACTTCAAGAGCACAGGTGTCAAAATCTGTTAATGAAACTTAATTCACAAATGTTAACTCTTTCAAAGCATTTCGATGACTTGAACTTGACAAAATTTATACCGAAATTAGTCCTATCTAACTTCAATCATTTGCCTAATATTATTCTAATTTGTCATTCTCATCTTCAGATAAGTTGATATTTAGCATGCGACGAGTCTTATTCTCTTACTCTCGATGAATTTACAAAATTCTCTATTTCTTAGTATTCTTTTGTAAAAATTCTTTTCTCATTTGAAAATGCTTACAAAACCCTTACCAATAATCTGTATTTTTTTTAAAACGAAAACAAGGCTCATGTTTCTCACAACTTCCTCCCCTCGTATTTTGCATGATTTAAAAATTAATTGTCATGTGCATTCTGCCAAAGATCACCTCCACTATTGATGGTCTAGATATGAAGCTAGACTGCTCTGGGCAATAGTGAATGGTATCAATTTCTCTGTGCCCGATATAATACTTTTGCACATGTATATAACTCAAGAAGAGATTTGGATAGCTGTTCTATTTTGCGCTGGTTATAAGGATTTTTCAAGCATAAAGATATCCAAATTCCTCGTGAATTTATGAATAAAGAACTCTCAAGACTAATGGTTGGAGAAGAAACAATGCTCAAAATGCATTTAAGGCCTACAGTGTACTAGAAGTCCTAAAATTTATCATGAATATGCAATTGAGTTTTAAAACTTTCAAAAAGTGCAAAATTTATCATAAAAATGCAATTAAGTCATAAAATTTGTCTAATTAGTGCAATAGATGTGACATGCAGAATTTTCAACTTTCAATAATAGTATTTAGGATGATTTTCCGTGACCGTTATTGCTTGGAGTCCAATGTGTTAGAATTAAATTGATATATATTAACATGTACATTGATGGTGTAGAATGGGAGTAATTGATTTACTACGATATTAGTTATAGTCCTCAAATTAAGTATTTGATATTCAAGGTTTGAATTTATTGAGATTTTTCTAGTATTCGATATCTTTCACTAATAATTATAGCGAGTTCAAAATATTTTTCAGATTTATCAATGTTTGGAACGGACACTAATTTCCTTATTTATATACTAGTTTATTAGATATATCGGTGACTCAAAAATATATACTTTGAAACCATATGATGATATCACTTGAAACTTTTATATTTGAACAGCTCTTTAGCTTATTAATGCTCTTTAAGCTTGCAAGCCAAGAGTCCTCACTCATTATGCCACATCTCCCTTATTTTCAATCATAAGTTTCACCTACAAAATTACTCATCCTTTTGCTTTAATGATTATAAATCAAATAATGATTCTTATTCATTTTCACTCATCCTTTTACTTAGGTGATCTTATGTTCTCTCCAATCATTATCTTCATTTAGCCACTCAAAGTATGCCACTTGTAATCTTTTAATTTACACATCTCTCTCATTTTCTACCAAGTGTTTTTAACCATAATGTAATCATGGCTTCTAACCTTAGTTAACTAATATATATTACTCATGAGAAGCCCAAGTCAAGGTCTTCTCTATCTCTATCATTAATGCTTAAATGATTACAACTCAAATAATATGTCATCATTCATGCATTTTATTTGGCCAATGATGCTATCTCTCTTTCCAATTAAATATCTTCATCTTTCTATCTAAAATCATGTCATTTGTCCCTCAAATAATAACTCACATGCTTTTAAATTGAGACATTAAACTTAGCTTAGTAATGAGATCATGCATTACCTTATTCATTACGTCATTCATGACAACTTTAGCCAATCAATATTCATGATAATTTACTCATTTTACTTGGCCAATAAACCCTCTCTTGAAATATCTTCTCTTAGCCACTCTAATTGGGCCACTTGAAGCTTTGGTATTAGAACACTTATCATTATCTTTACACATAAGGCTTTTAACCCAAAGTCATTATTACCTTCAAGTCTTGGTCTTCTAAGCTCATTCCCCTTATTCACATCATTGTGCCACTTGTGATTTTCTAGCTTGACTACCTCTCTTGCATTTCCACCTAGCATTTTCTTTAACTTCAAGTTATCATTACATTTAATCTTTGGTTATCTTATCATTTTGTATTTCATGAAAGCTTCTAAATACATCCCCTCTTAATCGTGTAAAGCCATTTCAATAATCCAAGTTCTAATTAGAGAGCTTTCACTCATTTCATGCAAAGAAAGAGAGTTTCATGCCACTTTTCTTTCTCTTTCTTTTCTAACCTTTTTGAAGTAAAGGTGAAGGTCCCACACTTGTGTTTCTAAAGCTTTCAAATCAAAATTTTCAAGTGTTTATGAGGTGAACTTTTGGGTTTCTTCATTCATTTTATCAAATATTGAGAGTTGTTAATGTTTGTTCTTATTTATTTTGCTTTGAAAATGATTAAGGTTTTGAGTTGTCCAAATCTTTGTTCAAGATAAGTGAAAAATTATAGGGGCTAAGTTGGGTTAATCTACTTAATATTCTTGACTTAACTGATTGATGTTTGCTAATTTAGTTTGAATTTGATGATAATTGAAAACTTTTTAAGCTAAATTAGATTGACCTACTTAGTACTCTTGACTTAGTTGATTGATGCTTGTTAATTTAGATGGTAAGTGAAAACTTTAGGGCCAAGTTAGATTGACTTACTTAGTACTCTTAACTTGGTTGGTTGGTTGGTTGGTGTTTGTTAACTTAGTTTTAATGTCAATGATGAGTATGATCAAGCTTTGATAATAGCATGTTGAATAATTGCGTTTATTTGAGTTGAATCTATAATATTATCATGCGTAGAAAGTGTTTGATAGACTTTGCAAAAAGCTTGATTGTATAATATATGGAAAGGCATAAAAACATGAAATTTGGACTTGACAATGATATTCACGTAATTTTGATTAAGTGTTGGATGACTAATCATCTTGCCGATTTACTAGTTAAGTATTGTTGGTGAATTACATGGTCAATTCTTTGCGTTATCAATGTTCATATTGTCAAATATTTGAGTTGTCGATGTTCACATTACTTATTCTTTAAGTTTATTATCATTGCTTATATAAGAAATGAAATGAGATAAGCATGTCATTATTATAGAATCATTGAAAGACAAGATGAGAAATGAAAAGAGTTAAGTATGTGAACATCATTACCCACGTATGTGATTAATAAAACAGCAAGGAAATAATATGCATGAAAAGATGTTATGTATTGGATGTTGATTGTTAAAATAAATGTTGATTTCGTTGTTGATATAAGGGTGATAATGTGATTATGATGTTATCATGTGCACAGTTACTATGTGATGAATTATGGAAAATTTTTTAATAAGTAAATTCCGTCATTCACATATTATTATCATTGCTTGCATAAGAAATGAAATGAGGTAAGCATGTCATTATTATAGAATCATTGAAAGACAAGATGAGAAATGAAAAGAGTTAAGTATGTGAACATCATTACCCACGTATGTGATTAATAAAACAGCAAAGAAATAATATGCATAAAAAGATGTTATGTATTGGATGTTGATTGTTGAAATGAGTGTTGATCTCGTTGTTGATGCAAGGGTGATAATGTGATTATAATGTTATCATGTGCACAGTTGCTATGTGATGAATTATGGAAAGTCTTTTAATAAGTAAATTCCGTCATTCACATATTAGTCGCAACGATGCCTCATGTGTCGGGATACTCTGTGTATTCGGATGCCTTGTGGAGTGTTTCAGGATGCCTAGAGTGGAGATACCTTGTCTCTTGAGATGCCTCAAAATTAAGATGTATCAAGAGTCAGAATGAAATGATATGCTAATAATGAACATGACGCATATCTATGTGTATGTATAAATGTGTACATTCACATGTTGTTTAACTGGTGATAGTCATGCATCTTAATATGTTATGTCATGTTATCATTAGTGTCATTGGCATATCATGATGAGAAAGAGTAAAACCATGAGGCCTTATATGGGACGAGCCAAAATAGATGCTACCTTAGATGAGTCAATTTGGGGATGCCAAAGCGGGATCCTCTTCGAAAAGTGTGTGATTTAGAGATGAACTAGGTGGAAGCTGGTAGGCTTATAATGATCCGGTCCGATGAGGGTGGGGAGTGATCACATGGGCAAGAGAGCCTGGGCAAGGAATGGCTCTTGGCAATCTTCTAGGATGGCGAAAGGGGCAAGAATGAACCAAATTGCACAACAAAAAAAGGAAGAGCGTGTTTGGTATACCCTAGGAGTATTCGTGAAAAAAACAAAATGTATAATACATGTCTAATAATGTACTAAGTGGTAGAAATCATACATCACACTATATTATTCCATCCACGTGCTTTTGAGTGAATGACCCTATGTAATATTAATTGTGATTTTTATGGGCATGACATGATAGGAAAGATAGTTACTTTTACATTGGTCATGCATGGTTCATTGTCTTGCCTTGAACTTATGTTGTTTGTTAATACCAGGTGAAGTGGCAAGCTGATCTCTTACCTTATATTTAGAGATTTCATTTACTGAGCCTAGATTCACCTCTTATTTTTCAATTTTGTAAGATGGTCCCCTTAGAGATTACGATGGAGGGGACGAGATAGTATCAGAGGCCATCAACCCTTGGGTTTGATAGTGGTTTAGTTAGTATAGGTATAATGGTGTTATGTGACCTAACCTTTTCTAGAACTATGTATTTTGTTGTGATAATAAATAATGGTGTTTATAAAAATTTGAAGATGTGTATATTATTAAACTCGTGCAATTTTCTTGAAAGGGATGTTGCAAAAATTTTATTATGCTTCCGCATGCGTAGTTATAACTATAAGCATAGATGGAAAGGACATGTATCGTGTGTGACGTTATGGGACATCACAATAGAGTCCTAAAACTTGTTAGCATTTTTTGTCTGTCAACTTGAACAGAGTTGACGGAAGGACAGTACTGCACCAACTGGATAAATTTTAGAACTTGATTGTATTTTTTGAAAGTTTTAGGACATAGCCTATGATAGAGAATTGCAACTATATTCTCTAGAGCACCAAGAGGTCCTCTACACATTGATCTGTCTGGAATGAGGGACAATAGCAAAGCTGAGAGTGAGGAAACACCTCTCATAAGAAGAATAAGGAAGACTCCATCTACAAGAATGAATCATTTCTCTTTCTCTTCAAAAATCTCTATTTCGTCGCCTGCTCAATCTAGTGAAATGCCCTTTAGAACTTTAATGATAGATAGTTATACTCTCATACAGTTAATGTTGGTTGCTTTAAAAAATCAATGTGCAACAATGAAAAAAATCATGAAACTATTTCATGATATAGGCTTAGTACCCCTAGTGAAATCGATGAATTTACGACCCCTACTCCAAAACCAGGAATACTAATTTCAGAGCCTCAAATTGCTAAGGAGGCTCAACAAAAGGGGTTGAATCATTAAGGAAAAGAAAGTAGAAAGTTGGAGAAATTTCAAGAGCACAGGCAACAAAATCTACTGGCGAAACTCGTCATGAAGGGAAGAAGGACCATGATGATGATAGTGTCTACGAAGGTTTTGACCCCATGCCTGGATTCACAAAGTTAGCTCTTTCAAATCAAGGTTCTTCATGTCATAGGATCATTCTAATTTGTATAATTCACGATTGTCCACGGGACTTTTGCCTCTTAAGGTCATTGATTTTCTATAATTTGAACATTGTGATTTGTTTCTCTCAAAATATTTTGATGACTTAACCTAACAAAACTTTGCACTAAAACTGTTCCTATCTAACCTACATTAGTTGCCTATTTTTATTCCAATTTGTCATTTGTATCTTCATATAAAGTTGTATTTAGTGTGGATAACAAGTCTTATTCTCTCACTATGAAGGAATTGGCCATAAATCTTTGTTTCTCAGCATTCTTTCGTGAAAATTTATGTTTCATTCGAAGATTCTTATATAACCCATACTAGTAACGTTGAGTTTTCAAGGGAAAACAAGGCTCTTGTTTGTCACAACTTCATGCTCCTCAAATTTTGCATGATTTACTTTTTATTGTCATGTGCATTTGGCTAAAGGCTGCCTCCACTATTAATGTGTCTAGACTTAAGGTTAGGCTACTCTAGGCAATAGTGAATAGCATCAATTTCTTTGTGCCCTATACAATACTTCTACACATGTATAGAACTATTAAAAAGAGATTTGGAAAGTTGTCATACGATTGCCTTGGTTATAAGAATTTCCAGGCATAAGGACATTCAAATTCCTTGTGAATTTATGAAGAAATAACTCTTAAGACTGATAGTTGGAGAGGATACAATACTCAAAATGTATTTAAAGCCTACAGTGCACTTGAAGTCTTAAAACTTGTCATGAATGTGCAATTAAGTCGTAAAACTGTCAAAAAATTTAATCAAGTCCTAAAACTTATCACAAAAGTGCAATTGAGTCCTAAAACTTGTCAAGTTAGTACAATCAATGCAAAAACTTATTAACATTTTATGTTTGTCAACTTGAACGAAATTGATGGAAGGACTTTATTGCACCAGCTTGACAAGTTCTATAACTTGATTGATTTTTTGAAATTTTTAGGACTCAATTGCACTTTCGTGACTAGTTTTAGGACTTTCAATACACTTATTCCAATTTTTTTGTCCTAAATCTTTTCCATAACTTCCATTTATAATTTTTATAAAACCTTCTTATTTTAAAGCAAAATTTTATATTTCCAAAAATTTCAAAATTGTTTCTAAAATGGCAAAATACAGTTTTATCTCCTATTTCTTCGCTCTCTCCAAACACGAATTTACGCATTCCCAAACCTTCTCAATCTTGTTCCAAAACTTTCCCTCATTTAAAAAGCTTCAAACCTTCTTCACTACTTCAAATCACTATTCAAATGACACCCAAAGTTGCGAATGTTGCACAAAAGAAGTACGCAGGGAACCACCAATGGTAAAGAGCTGCAACCATATTCTTTAGGGTACCAAGAGGTTCTCGACACATTGATATGTTTGGAATGAGGGATAGCAGGGAAATTAGAAGTGAGGAAACACCTCTCAAAAGGCAACTGAGGAAAACTCCATATATTCTCAAACTAGTGAAACACACTCCAAAACTCCAAGGATAGACAATTCTGCTATCATATAGTTAATACTAATTGTTTTGAAAAGTCAAGGTGCAACAAAGGGAGAAATCGTAAAACTATCTAATGATATAGGCTTAGTGCCCCCCAATGAAATCAAGAAATTTGTGATCCCTACTCCAAAACTAGAGATACCCATTTCAGGGCTTCAAATTGCTGAGGAGACTCAACAAAAAAGGGCTTAATTCTCGAGGAAAGGAAAGGAGAAAGTTTGAGAAATTTCAAGAGCACAGGTGGTAAAATCTGTTAGTGAAACTCGTCATGAAGGGAAAAAAGACGATGATGATGATAGGTCTATGAAAGTTTTAACCAAGGCCCGGACTCACACTGATTAGCTCTTTCAAATCAAGCTTCTTCATGTTGCAAGATCATTCTAAGTTATAGGATTCACTATTGTCCAAGGGAGTTATGCCTTTCAGGGTCATTGATTTTCCGCACTTTGAACATTCTCAAAGTATTTTAATGACCTGAACCTGACAAAACATTGCAATATAATTGATCATGTCTAACCTGCATTAGTTGCATGTTTCTATTCCAATTTGTCATTCACATCTTCAAATAAGTTGGTATTTAGTATAAAAATAGGTCTTATTTTCTCATCGTGAAGGAATTGGCCACAATTCTTTGTTTCTCAACATGCTTTTGTAAAATCCTGTCTTGTTTACAAAAACTTTACCGGTAATCCTGAGTTTTAAGGAAAAATAAGGATCCTATTTTTCACAACCTCCTGCATAAATTCATTGTTATGTGCATTTGGCCAAAAGCCACCTCCACTATTAATTTGTGTAGATATGAGGCTAGATTGCTCTTGGCAATAGTGAATAGCATCATTTTCTTTGTGCCCCATACAATATATCGGCACGTGTATAGAACTTTCAAGAAGAGATTTGGAAAGCCGCCATATAGTTGGTTATAAAGATTTTTAAGCATAAGGATATCCAAATTTCTCGTAAGTTTACGAAGAAAGAACTATCAAGACTAACGGTTGGAGAGGACATAATGCTCAAAATGCATTTAAGACCTACAGTACATTAGAAGTTCTAAAACTTGTTACGAACGTGCAATTGAGTCCTAAAACTTTTGAAAAGTGCAATTAAGTCCTAAAACTTGTCATAAAAGTACAATTAAGTCCTAAAACTTTCAAAAAGTGTAATCAAGTAATTGTAGCGCTCCTCGAGATGATGGGTCGGTGGCGACGAGGTTTGCAGCCCTCACCTCTCGCTTGGTGTCTCCCTGTTTTATAAATTGAATTTAAATAAAATAAAAATTATATTTGAACCAAAAGGACATCATTTTAGCCACACCATTACCATGTATGATAGAGAAAATAATTAAAAAAAAGCCCCGTCGGCATTTTCAGTTAGCCAAATTTAACAAAGTTAACTGAAGGATTCGATTGAACCATTTGACAAGTCTTAGAATTTGATTACGCTTTTCTAAGTTTTAAAACTTAATTGCATTCATGACAAGTTTTAGGACTTCAAATGTGCATATCCCTAAACATTTGACATTTTATTAATGTATTACATCCGACCAATTTTGGACAGAAATCGCTGACATAAAAGCCATGACCGATACGACTAGCGTTAACGTAAATAATTTTTAAAAGAAATTTCTCGATTTTTTTTTCTTTCCCTTTTCTATATGTTAGTGGCCGGTTGTCGGCCATTAGCCATAGGAGATGGCCGACAAGGGCCGCCCTCCCCCACCATAGGTGATGGTCGGCCTTGTTGGGCCTTGCCTTGGGGAGTGCAATCGGCCATAGGTGCAAAAAAAAGGGTAATAAGAAAAAAGAAGGGAAAAGAAAAAAACTTATTAAAAAAATGTCAACGTCAGCGTTGATCGTGCCATGTAGGACGGCCAGTGTCCGCTTAAATGGATTACATTGATAAATCATTTTAGTCTAAGACTAAAAATGTATAAGTATAATAAATTTAGGATTTTCTTGATAATCTCCCTTATTGTCCCGTACTCAGAAATTTGGGACCTTACCATGGGACCTTCGAGGCCTCAGTTGAACTTCTTCTTTTTTTATGCACTGGGCCGCATGGGTCCCACCAGGCACAGTGCCAGATCATGCCGGGCCCGTGAACAAAAAATGCAGCGCGTCCAATCGCTCCCCCCCCCCCTGCGGTGATCCTCCGCCGCGACGCTCCTTCAGCACAATCACCGCCGCCACCTCCGCTCTAATTAAGTAAAAGCTCCGGTCACCGTCAATCCCGCTACTTTCCCGGCACAACCGGAGCGCTGAAATCGCTCTTCTTCTTCCACTTTTTTTGGGTTTTTCCTTGGCCCGTCAGCAAAAGAAGGGAAAACCCAACACGTCCCCGCATGTTTTTTTCCGCATGCAAGCCCGAAAACTTCGCCGATCCCACGACTCGCCCGGCGATGCCTTCTCCGACCGCCCAGCCCGACCCCCAAGAACGCCACCATCACAAGCACCGCGGAGACGACGAGGAGAATCGTCTCTTGCCCTCCGAGCCCCTCCACTCACCTCCCTCTCCGTCGTCGCCGCCGTCGTCCGACGATGACCGCGAGTGCGAGTACGAACCCGAGTCCGCGTTCTCGACCCGGGACAAGGTCCGGGTCTTCGACGTCGGCGCCGCCGTCCCCGCCGGGTCCGACGTCGCGCCACCCTTCTCGTGGAAGAAGCTCTGGCTCTTCACCGGCCCGGGTTTCCTGATGAGCATCGCGTTCTTGGACCCGGGGAACCTGGAGGGAGATCTCCAGGCCGGCGCGATCGCCGGGTACTCGCTGCTCTGGCTGCTGATGTGGGCGACGATGATGGGGCTCTTGCTGCAGATGCTGTCGGCCCGGGTCGGCGTCGTGACGGGCCGGCACCTGGCGGAGCTGTGCAGGGAGGAGTATCCGAATTGGACGCGGCTGGTGCTGTGGGTCATGGCCGAGATCACCCTCGTCGCTGCGGATATTCAGGAGGTGATTGGGAGCGCTATCGGGATCCAGGTGCTCAGCCGTGGGGTGTTGCCTCTCTGGGCCGGTGTCATCATCACTGCGTCAGATTGGTAGGTGACGATTGATCGTGAGTTGTTTTCCCCCCAGGTTCAAATTCTAAGTATATTAAGATTGGTTTAGAAAGTGACAGTGATAAAGTCAACATTTAAACAATCGAGCCAAATGCAGAGTTCACTAAGTTCTGCCCCGAGAATTTACCCGTTATTCTCAGAAGAACAGTATTAGTTTATTTAGCATTAGTCTTACCTAATATTATATTATAGCTGACTTAATAGACCAACCAATCACAGTGCTTACTAGCCTTAGAAAATATTTACAAGTAATCCTCATCAGCATGCGCATCACAATTGTTATGAGTTGTCTCGAAGCAACATCAACATGTGTATCTCTGATATTGTTTGGACCCTGCAAGTGGAAGCATTAGTTTATTCCCAGAGATCACTGTTCTTGTATTTCTCTTGTGTGCAATTGGAACCTTGCAGCTTCGGGTTTACCATTGTGGTATTCGTCAACTTATGAAAAACTTTTGACGGTAGGAGGAAACTTGATCATTCCATAGTTTGTCCCTTGATGCTACTGGAGCTTGTTTGCTGCCCTTGCAGCAGCTTAGACAGGCAGTCTGAGATCTATGCTTCTTTTGATAGAATTGATCGGCATGTCTGAGGGTAACCACCTTACTGGTTTAGGGTAGTGACAAAAAAGAACTCTCTGAATTGCATCCCATGTTTTGCAACTCGGACGTTGAAATGGAGCTTAATTCACGGTGAATAAAAATGTTTGAATGTGTTATTATTAATAGCAGTATATGTTTCAGAGTTGATTAACTTTTTAAATGAAGAAAAGTTTGAAGAGTTTGTCACGATCATTAATTTCTCACTGTGACAGAGAAATGGTAGTGCGTGCTAGGTCGCATTGAGGTGAATGGGGTTTGGCTTACCATATGATGGGGAATACATTTTTCACATGCATTAAGAACCAAAATGGAAGGTGCCCTCACCACAACTTTTTTACACCTAGGACCCTGATACAGGGAAAAGGAGACGAGATCTTTACATGTGCTGACAGATAGATTTATTTTGTATATAGTCGTAGTTACGTTGGTATTAATATATGAATTCCACTTCATAGCTATATGTGCTGCAGCATGAACAGTTTCTCATGTCTTTACCTCGTTGTTGGCAATAAAATGTCTTAGAGATGCAGGTGAACTTTGAGACCTTGCCAACAGGTGGTTATTCTTCATTTGCAGTCTTTCTAAGCATTGGATGTACTGTACTCTCAATCTGGATTGTCATCATAACAATTACTTATTCATGCTTATGTCCTTTCCTTATGATAATTGCCAACTTTGCACACTTCTCTCTTACTGCATAAATTTATATTATCTGGTATGCACTGATAATTAACTGATTTCCCTTTATGACTAGTTTCATGTTTTTATTCCTTGAGAACTACGGAGTGAGGAAATTAGAAGCTGTTTTTGCAGTTCTCATATCAACAATGGCCTTAACCTTCGCCTGCATGTTTGTGGAGACAAAACCCAGTGGAACAGAGCTTTTAACTGGTAAGGGACTGTTCTTGTTGCTTTGCTTGTGCGTTCATTTTAGCATCCACAAGATGCTGTAGATGCAATTACTAGCTACCCGGGGCTCAGATCCTTTCTGCAGGTCTTCTCCTTCCAAGACTTAGCTCAAAGACAATTAGGCAAGCCGTGGGAGTGGTGGGTTGTGTTATAACCCCTCACAATGTGTTCTTGCACTCTGCCTTGGTGCAGTCGAGAAATATTGATCACCAGAACAAAGGCCGGGTCCAGGAGGCTCTGAATTACTACTCCATCGAGTCGTCGGCTGCCCTTTCAGTCATGTTTGTCATAAATTTGCTTGTGACATCTGTTTTTGCCAAGGGATTCTATGGTACGGAAAAAGCCAAGACCATTGGGCTTGTGAATGCTGGGCATTATCTTCAGGAGAAGTATGGGGGAGGGTTCTTTCCGATACTTTATATATGGGGTATCGGTTTGCTAGCAGCTGGACAGAGTAGTACGATAACTGGCACCTATGCTGGGCAGTTCATCATGGAAGGTTTTCTCAATCTGCGTCTTAAGAAATGGCTTCGAGCAACTATCTCGAGGAGCCTTGCCATCGTGCCCACAATAATTGTGGCTATTGTCTTCAACACGTCTGAAGCTTCCCTGGACATTTTAAATGAATGGCTTAATGTGCTTCAGTGTATACAAATTCCTTTTGCGCTGATACCTCTTCTCACTATGGTATCCCAGGAGCATCTAATGGGTTCCTTCAAAATTGGTCCACTGCTTGAGGTGATTTCCTTTTACTCATATTTGGTTACAATATATTCTCAATGTGCTCTTGCAGTTCTCTTGGATCCAATTACTTTTGGTAATTGTTCTGAAATCACCATACTTGCTTCTTTTTGGATGTTATCCTTTTGGTGAACAACTTGGATTGACATTGTGTTGTGCCGGTGCCCAAATTTTGAGTTCATGCTAGCTTTTCATATGAGATGATGGTTTGGAAAAAGCTAGAGATGGAGGGTTCAATAGTGAGAATTGTTCAAGCTGCAATAATCCCCTTAGCCACTTGGAATTGCAGTAAATTCGATAAGTTTAGAGGGTTCCAAAAAAAGGAAAGTTGCACGTCTGTTGAAGGAATTAATCAGTGAGCATTTGCAAAATTGGCAATAAATGAAGCAATTAAAGGTTAAATAGAAATAAGAGTGCTGAGACTTGGATGTTGATATGATCAAAATAGAAGTCAATTTTTCCTGTCTAATCATTCTCTGCCTGTAGTATACTTTCTTATTATGGCCAACTTCCTTTTTACGCATAAGGTAGAGGAAGGATGGTGAGTCTTAAGAGATGGTAGAGGAAGGCTCGTGAGTCTTGAGACGCAGGTCTAGTCCTAGTGAAGCGAAATAGTGTCTCTTATCAACTGGACCAATCATACTTTGCCTCATCTTTTATATCTTGCTCTACTTACCGGACAACTGTAATTTGCATCTGAAGCGCGAACTGCTCAAAGGAAAGTAGAGCAACCATGTTTGACTATCCAAACACTTCACTAATGTTTGTTGTTGAATTCTGTTGTTCTTTGCTTTTATCATCTTTTTTTTTTTGGCTTTGCACTTTTGTGCACATCTTACTCATCACCGCCTTATTTTGGGTCCAAATTTCGCCAAACTCTTTGCAGTATGTACTTAAGGATTGTTAGACTAGACATGATCTACTTGTTACAGCTGATGCTCACCTGATGATTGACTTGTTACTTGTTTATCGGTTTTCTAGAGGGTGGCCTGGACTGTGGCTGCAATTTTGATAATGATCAATGGCTATCTGTTGGCGGATTTTATAACTTCTGAAGTGAAGGGACTGTTCATTGGTTTCGTGGTTTGCATTGGCACGGCAGCCTATATGTCCTTCATCATATATCTCCTCTTGTTTGGTCGCATAATTTCTTCTGCTTGGCTCAGCACAAAGTTCTCTCGCATCGGACTTTGAATCTACAGAAGTTTCCACTCGCAAGAAACCCCATCAGAGAAAAATTGTGCCCATTGACCTTGATTGGAATGTCACTTGAATATGGTCAATGCGATTTGTTCCTATTAGGAGCGGCAATCTCTAACTTTTTGTGAGGAGCCAAGAGAGAAACGAACCAAAGTAACCTAAAGAACTGCGTACCCAGCTGTTGAGAAGCATAGTGAACTCGCTCCAATCATGGTTTGCGCACCTCATATGGTATATTGCTTTTATTCCTTTATTCCCACCTTTTCTCTTTAGAAAGCAATACGTGGCAAATGGGACAGAACATATATTTGGAAGTCTTCTGGCTGAGAGAAATTGAAGAAACACAATAAGATTGTCTATCAGAGTATATAGAAGAGTAGAGAGGATGATGAAAGAGCTCCACCCAACCAATGCGATTGGAATGCTGGGAATTTATTTTGTTAAACCCAGGGTTGCTAAGAATATGAAGTCATATTATCAAGTGATGCAGCAAATACTAGTTGATAAGTTGTATGTCAAATGCTGGACTAGAACGCATATCATGTTGTTTTCAAATTATATGGTAAACCCGTCTTTGCGCCCTTGGCACTATATGATTTCGAGATCATGTCAGTCATGCACATTTGATGAAAGTCGATAGATAAATTTAGGTTTTACTTCCGTCTTGTCATGAAAGTTACAAATGCGTTTTGCAGTTTGTAGGTACTGTTGAAGTTCCTTGAAAACTGGCAGATGAAGGGCATAATCTTAGGTAATTTTTTTTTTGATAACCA
Source organism: Syzygium jambos (assembly GCA_031216235.1). Lineage (NCBI taxonomy): Eukaryota > Viridiplantae > Streptophyta > Magnoliopsida > Myrtales > Myrtaceae > Syzygium > Syzygium jambos. The sequence continues at coordinate 24,367,395 of CM062225.1, forward strand.
ACATAATCTTAGGTCATTTCTTTTGATTATAATCTAAAGTTACGGAGAGTACTTCTTATCGAACTTTTCATTTCTTTTCATTTCTACATTCAGGGGGGAACTACGTTTGACTGCTTTCCATGTCAAAAATTGAACTATCTATGTCATATATGAGTATGAACAACAAACTTAGATCATCGAGTTTTCCCCCTATCGTTAAATCAAATGTAAAGCATAATCCACCACCATATTATACAGGAAGGACAAAGATGGATGTGGGTATGATTAATCAAGCGCTACAAAGGGCTCACCACTAATTTAGACATTGCAAAAAAATGGCCAAGCTTTTTATAACATAGATTTTGAAGTCCTAACTTACAGAGTGATTTTTATAGTGCGGATGAGAGCATGTCCAAGCAAATGCGATATAGGGAAGTCCAACACAAAAATCTAAGTTAATAGGTTAAGGGAAATCACCTGAACGTAAAGAATATATGAACCAAATCCCGTAAACAAATGATGTGAGATACTTTAATGGTAATCATTTATTTGAGAAGATAACCGTTGCTATACTATTTCTTGATTATTTATGACAATCTTAAAAAAAGAAATATCTCTTCTAAAAGTAACCGTATAGAAGATAACAATGTATTTTTACCAAGTGGGACAAAATTGTAATAAGAACTTCTCGAGATAATTGTCATGTAATATCACAATCTCTGCCATGCCTAATTCGAATTTGAATCTAGATCTTTCTCATCCTACAGTTATTTTTTAAAACTAGCATTAATGCGTGTGATATGAAGCAAAAAAAAAGAGGAAGAAACTATTTATAATACTGAAAATTATAGAACCCGATGATAAGTAATTTCATAAGAAAATGTTTATCACTGTACACAAATGATATGAAGAGAGAATTCTAATCATGTGAAGCCCTCCTTTGTAAAATCTCTTCATGCATAATATCTCTCATGTAAATTACATGTGTATGGTGCGCGTACATAACATGTTGAAAAATTGAAATTGAAATTGAAATTGAAATTGAAATAAGTAAATCTAGAGTGGCGCTATTTCCACATCCTTTGGGCTACCCCCATTTTTATGTTAATTGAATGAATTACCCTTTCACCACATGATTTGGTTCAATATTTCTCATTAACATCACCCCTCTTAATAATATTCAATAAAATTTGTTCCAAATTCCCAAAAATAAATTAATGAACTTATGTACAATGTCCTTTTGTTTCGGTAAAACTAAAAGATATCTTTATTCTAACTAAAACTATATTATAAAGTTAGAAGATATTTTTGCTTTTTGCCGTGATAAATTCATTAATTTGTTAAAGATATCATGTTGTTAATTTGACTTGCTAGATGATTGCTCATTCTTTCTTATGTCCTGGTTTTAGGTGATTTTGATGGAACTCCAAATCTAATTACATCTCCTTCGCATTCAAACTCATAAATCTTCATAGAAAAAGAATTTTGAGGACAAAAGTCGCGAGCAATATTGATAACTTTCTTCATGGTTGAAAGATAAAAGAAGTCTGGTCTTGATCTTTCTCTTTCCTTTTCTTTTTTCATTTTTTAATCTTTTTCCAGTCTTTATGTTTCAAGATCGGAAGAAACAAATTAATTAAAATCCTGAATTGAGTTTCTAGTTGAATACAGAGTCAATTTTTTTTCTTTTTTGCTATTTGGGAGGAAAAAATAAAGTGGTCTCTTCAAATTAGGTTCCAGAAAGAATAAAAAAGGAAAATTTTTAATAATATCGAGATAGGAAAGTAGCAATTTTTTTTGGTTGAAAGTAATTCATTGATCGTTAATCCCCTTTAGCCACTTGGAATTGCAGTAAATTCGACAAGTTTAGAGGGTTCCAAAAAAAGGAAAGTTGCGCGTCCGTTGAAGGAATTAATAAGCGAGCATTTGCAAAATTGGCAAGAAATGAAGCAAATAAAGGTTAAATAGAAATAAGGGGTGCTGAGACTTAAATGTTGATATGATCAAAATAGAAGTCAATTTTTCCTCTTTCTGATCATTCTTTGCCAGTAGTATACTTTCTTATTATGGCCAACTTCCTTTTTACGCATAAGGTAGAGGAAGGATGGTGAGTCTTGAGAGATGGTAGAGGAAGGCTCGTGAGTCTTGAGACTCAGGTCTAGTCCTAGCGAAGAGAAATAGCAGCTCTTATCAACTGGACCAATCGTACTTTGCCTCATTTTTTATATCTTGCTCTACTTACCGGACAACTGTAATTTGCATCTGAAGCACGAACTACTCAAAGGAAAGTAGAGCAACCATGTTTGACTATCTAAACACTTGACTACTGTTTGTTGTTGGATTCTGTTGTTCTTTGTTTTTTATTGTCACGCCCCGGACCCTAATGGGCTCGTAACACCCCTTGAGGGTCATGTCTAGTGGTGGCCACGGTTCGGAACCGACCTGTTCCGGTTCGGAACCGGCGGTTCCGGTTCATGGCCAAGTATGAACCGGAACCGGCCGGTTCCGGTCCAGTTCCGGTTCCGGTTCCGGTTCAGAATCGGTCGGTTCGGAACCGGTTCCGGGCCGGTTCCGAAATTTACTTATCTATTTTTTTTTTCTTTTTCCTTTTCTTTTTTGTTTCTTTTCTTCCTCCGCCGGCCCCGGCTAGGGCCGGCGGAGGTGGCCGGCGTCGGGCGAGGCCGGCCTCGCCGGCGTCGGGCGAGGGCCGCCCTCGCCTGGGCTGGGCGAGGCCGGCCTCGCCCGGCGCCAGGCGAGGCCGACCTCGCCTAGCCCAGGCGAGGGCGGCCTCGCCCGACGCCGGCCACCTCCGCCGGCCCTAGCCGGGGCCGGCGGAGGAAGAAAAGAAACAAAAAAGAAAAGGAAAAACAGAAAAGAAAATAATAAAAAAAATTAAGAAATTACTACTCCGGTGACGAAACATTATTCAATATAAATTGTAATTAAAATGTAAATTGTAATTAAATTTGGGGACAAAAAGACAAGAGAGAAAGAGAGGGCTTGAACTTAATAAATTATCATTAAGCACGTTACAATTCGTTACAACGATCTATAAAAAAAAGAGTACAATATATATGCCCTAAAATGATCCCAAAACATAAGTATTCCGTGCGCAGGGGATCAAAGGTCACATGTCGTCAGATTATACTTCGGTTTCCCTAAGCTCACGTGGGCGTACCCGGTATGAGAAACAAGGGTTTCCGAAATATTTGTCAACTCCAATAGTTCTTTTACCCTCAATCGTCACTACCCGTTCCAGTACCGGTAGCGGTAGTATCTCCGTCGTTAAAGAATTCGGATTCATTATTCCGATCTATCTCTTGTTGCCGGTATTGAGCCTTCGTCCAATCAACAACACAAGCTTGCATCTCCACTGATTCTGGAGCTAATCTTGAACGATGTTCGTCCAAAATATTACCTCCGACACTGAATGCTTGTTCGACCGCAACTGTGGAACAAGGGGTTGAAAAAATCTGTTTTGCAATAAGAGAAAGAATTGGGTATTGGCTTGCGTGCCTCTTCCACCAATCCAAAATTAAAAAATCCGTACCACCTTCAGATTCAGTAAACTCAAATGAAACGGTTAGATAAGTCTCTAATTCAGAAATATTTCCTATTGCTCCCTTTTGTTTTTTTTGTCTATGTAATAAAAGTTGGTACCCTCTACTAATTTTACCTGTACTGTCATTTTGTATCTCCGTAGATTGGGAAGATCCAATAATATCACCTAAATTATATTTAGTATAAAATTCATTATATAATTCTATTACTAGGTTTTTAACATCACGTACTATGGCTGTAACATTTATCTCGTCATAATGTAAACATTGATAATACGTACGCAAAAATTCATTTAAGCCATCTAATTTGCAACGCGAATAAAAAACACAAGTAACTAAATAAATAATGGGAATTTCTCTATAATAATGTAGCCACTTCATTTTCATTGCAACAATAGTATGTTGTAATTCAACATCATTTTCACATTCATCAAAAATTCCGACAATATTAGTACACTCTACTAAAAATAAATGTGTAGTAGGATAATAAACATCGGATAAAGTATAAGTTGCATCATTAAAAACCTTTAAAACATCTAAAATTTTTTGGCAAATATTCCACTCTTGTGGGTATAAATTAATCTGAGGTATATAATTAGAAACGAATGCACATAATAAATCTTTATATGCTAAAGATTCATTAAGCAAGTGGAAAGTAGAATTCCAACGAGTTGGAACATCTCTTGGAAATTTTTTTGGCTTTTTGCCATTTTCTCTACAAAATCTACCCCATTCTTTCATTTTTTGGGATGTTTCCATAAAAATTAAATCGATGTTTTTATTGGTTGAAGAAAAATATCAAGAGTTTTCAAACCATCTTGTACACATAAATTTAAAACATGACAAGCACATCTAACGTGAAAAAATTTTCCGCCAAAAGCGGGTTTACAAATATTTTCTAAATCGGAAATTGAAGCGGTATTTGCTGCGGCATTATCAAAACCAATTGAAAAAATTTTGTTAAGCAAATAATATTCTTCTAAAATTTGTCTAATTATTCTATAAATATTATTTGCCGTATGATTATCATCGAAAACTCTAAGTGCAATAACTCTTTTTTGAATACTCCACTCGTCATCTATCCAATGACATGTTTTTTTTTTTTGGTAAGCCTATCCAATGACATGTTATGCCCATGTAAGAATGATTTTGCCAATGATCACTCCAAATATCACTACCTATATGCACGTATCCATTAAATTGCATAAAAAAGTTTTGTAAATCTTTTTTTCCATTTTTGTAAAGATCTTTAATTACTCGTTTAGTTGAATTTCTAGGAACACGTTTTGCTTGTGGAGCACATGCTTTTTGTACAAATTCATTAAAAATAAATCTTTCTCCAAAATTAAGTGCTAAATGCTCAACGGTAATAAATTTACCTAATTCTTCCTTATAAGTTTTGTCATTAAAACGAAATAAAGAGGAAGTATTAGGATTGACGTACCCGGAAATTTGTTGTTGCCCGATATCGATTCCCGTTTCGGTTGGATGTTTGCTCCTAAGATGTCGTTTAAATGTTCCATATCCTTGTCCACCTGTATATTTATATATTTTCCCACAATATTTACAAATTATATCATACCTTTTTTGACCAATATCAAACCTTTCAATTTTCGTGAAGTGATTCCAAATATCAGATGTAAATTCCCGTTCCGCTTCCTTTGTTGTAGATATTTCGCCAGGAGGATGAAAACTTTCTTGAGTCGGGACGCGCTCCACATCAGGAAAAATGTTGATTTCATCATCGTGAAAATCTGCATATTCACGAGGATCAAAAGAATGATGGGATTCCGTCGCGATATTCTTACATTTGCCAGTTGGCACTCGACTTCCACTTGCCATTTTTCGAGTGGATTAAGAGAATTGAGCGGATTAATTGGGAGAATTAAGAAAGAATTGCGTGGATTGAGAAAATTGAGAGAATTCAAGAGAATTGGCAATTGGAGAAAATTTCGAGTATTGAGAAAATTTTGAGACTTGAGAGAAGAGAATTTGAGAGAATTGTGTGAGTATTGAGAGAATTTGGGAGAATTTATAAGAAAAAATTGAGAAAAAAATTTAGAATTAAAAAAAAAGAGAAGATAACCGTTGCAATTTTGCAACGGTTATCTTTTTTTTTTTTAAATTTTTTGCCCGTTGGGGGCTTCCGTTGCAATTTTGCCCGTTTGGCAACCAAACAAGCAAAATTGCAACGGGCCGCAAGCCCGCTGCGGCTCTGCCCGCAGCAAGGCCTGCACTGCAGACGTGCAGGCCCTGCTGCGGGGGCAATAAAATTTTTTTTTTTCCCGTTGAAGTTTGCACTTGTAGAGCAGAGCAGCAGTCAGCAGAGGTGCCCGGCCGCCGGTGTCGGGCGAGGCCGCCCTCGCCGGCGTCGGGCGAGGCCGCCCTCGCCGGCGTCGGGCGAGGGCCTCCCTCGCCTGGGCTGGGCGAGGCCTCGACCTTGCCCAACGCCGGCAAGGTCGAGCCTCGCCAGATCTGGCGAGGGCTCGACCTCGCCGGCGTCGGGCGAGGCCGGCCTCGACAGTTGCAGGCGAGGTCGGCCTGCTCGTCCGGCACGGATGTCGAATCTGCTCCGGCCAAAACCATGACACCACTATCACCGAATCACCATCCTTAATCCAGCACCAACAGCCACCAAAATGCCAACCTCGATGATCATTTCATTTTTCGACAACCAGATGTCCCCGGCAACAAGATGTACTACAACGCAGACAAACGGACATACACACATTCAAAATACAAATAGCAAGCCTATGGTAGAGGCCTCAAACAGTGGGCAACGCCCACGTGGGGAGTAGATCTTCGGCGAAGGTCCCATCCATGGCTGGCTCGAACGACAAGAGATATGTCATAAAACCGAAAGAAATCACAGAAAACACGCAGATTCAGACACCATTTGACAAGTGTGAACACTAATCGAACATTAAAATCGAGTTCCAAGCACTGATTCCACAAAAAGCAACTCGGACCCCCATTTAGACATTTTGTCAAACACGTAATGTGCAAGTTAATAAAGACGCTCTAGAGTGAGATTCAATGCGATTTGCGGCTCGGTTATGAAGTACAGAGACCTAAACGACTGTGTTATGGAGCAGATTCGTCTTGGTTTGTGATGGAACGCCAAAAAACGACACGACCAGAACCGGTGTTTTAAAACAACGCAATCTCACTGAAGGGTTTGATCGAATAGGTAGGGTGCAACCCACAAGCAGATTCGCAGATCTGGTTTTAACAAAGATTACTATCGATTTTCGACATAGAACGTTTAGACCATCTTTACTGGGTGTCAAACGAATGTTTGCCTCGATCGACCGGGCCAGGCAACCACCGAATACGCTCGGTGTGCCCGGCACCCGAGAGGCAGGGGAACGGGAAGGAAAAACAGGGGACCTGAGCTAGTACCCACCTGGTTCGCGGCCGACCAGAGCGAGGCGAGACGGCTGGGGGCGCTCGGCGACTGTTCAGGCGGTCCTCCGGCGAGTGGATGAAGCTCGGACCTCTCTGATTCGCTTCAATTTTCTCTCGGCCTCCCTTTTCTCTCCTGAAACTCTCTCCTTTTTTTCTCTTCGACTACTCCCTGTTCCCCCCATTAGATTACTCTCGGTTCAAGCCCCTTTTATCCCAGATTGCGACCTTCCTTTTGGGACCACTGGTCGCCTTATCTCTGGCCCCCTCGACGCCCCCTACTACTGCGCGAATTCCCTGCTACGCGCGTCTCCTTCTACTCCCGTACTAGCCTCCCCTCGTGGTCCCCTCTGCTGAGAACGATAAAAGGAAAAGAAGGTTGTGCTGGGCTGGGCCAAAGAGAATAGAAAACTGGGCCGGCTCGTGCAAGAGGGAAAAAAGGGGAAAAAGGACTGGGCCGGGCTGATCCGGCCCGCTCGAACCGAGTCAGATGGGCCCAGATCGTTTTTTTAATGAGAAAAATATGTCTAATAGACTCCATTAATACAAATGCACCTAACGTCTATATGTCATGTAATTTAACGAAAATATTTTTGTTTAGGGGTTAAAAATTAACCCCTAATTTTATATGTAATTAAACCCTAAATGGATAGTCAACATTTAGGTGTCAACACTCCTCGGGCTCGGACTCTATGAGCTCTGGCGCAAGCTCGGGCTCTTCTTCAGGTTCGGACTTCTCAAATTCCTCTTCGAGTTCGAGATCAGCAGGCCCTACAAGTTTTGGTACGGGTTCAGGACCAGGGTTCTCCGAGGATCTTCGGGATCCATAATCTCACCATCAGAAGCATACAAGTCCCCGGGCTCCCAATCCACAGAATCCTCTTTGCTGTGCTGCTGTCCCTCAAAACCCTCGAATTGGGCCAACTAACTCCAACCCGTCATGATAAAATCAGGCCAAGTAAGTGTGACGCTGCAAGTCATCTAGGCTTACGTCTACCCAGACCATAGTAAGGTGCCTAATATAAGTCTGATGTGGATCTACTGGAGTCTCCTCATGCACCGTATGCATAGGGACCCTAAAACGCCGAGGTGGCGGCATGATCAAGGTCGGGGTCGAGGATCTAAAATGGTTTGCACTATAACAATGAAAATAAATCTTAATAAACAGACAACCTAAACCTCACCCATGCCAATGTGTACCCAGACGAGTTCCAACATGCAATCTAGCAATCAACATAATAGAATTCTCATGCACACTTACCTAGCCTCAAATCACAAGTCAACTCCGTGCATTAGTCAAAATCACAATAATATCTCAAGAACATAACATAAACTCTCGAGTGCCACAACCATGTACATTTACCCAATTCAACCAAACACATTTCGCATGCTTGTCCAATCAACTAACCACGACCCGCGTCACCACGCCTCAGGTCCAGCCTTGTGATCAATCCAGGCTCAGTCCCGCCTATCCATGCCTTAGGACATTTCTCTTGACCTGCGTAACCACGCCTCGGGTCATTTCTCTTGACCCGCATAATCACGCCTCAGGTCATTTCTTGCCTTTCTAGCCACACTCGCATAACCACGCCTCAAGTTAGCAGCCCGCCGATCAGTCTGGGCTCAGTCCCGCGTAACCACGCCTCAGGTCATTTTTTGTCTTTCTAGCCACGCCCGCGTAGCCACGCCCGCGTAACCACGCCTCAAGTTGGCAACCCTCCGATCAATCCGGGCTTAGTCCCGCGTAACCACGCCTCAGGATATTCCTCATGCACATACGCCACACAATATTTGTCAATACCAATCTAACACATCATACTATTCAAATTCAAGATATGCTTACCACATTAGCCCACCAACCCGACCTTCAAGTCGGCCACATTCAAGAATCGATTTCCCCCACAAACACCACGACAACCCGGTCATTGAACCCATCTCAATCAATCACTAATTTAGCCACAAAAATCACCACCACATAATCCATAAACCAATCACATTCAATTAACTAATCCATACCTAACTTAGTCACTAAGCCAACACTCGTCAACCCCTAAACAAATCTAATAATACCTAAAGTACTAAGTAAGGATTAGAAGGTCACTTATCTAGGTTTTGGCCCAAGGAAAATCGGCAAGGGGGCCAAATGGCCGGTCAAGGCAATGGCAGGCTCGGCGTGGATGAGGGCGCAGCGACTGGCCAACGGGCAAGGCCTCGGCACGGCCCTCAGCCATGGGTGAGGTGCTCGGCACGACAAGGGCACCGGCTGGGACAGCTCGGCCACAACTCGGGCCAGCGCCCAGGCGGACGAGCGACGGCCTGGGCGAGCTGGGCGACATGGCCGGCGAGTTGGGCAAGCGGCCAACGGCGACAACAACGGTGAGCTGGCTGAGCATGTGGTCGACGAGCTGGTGCGGCAGAGGACTCAGCCAGAACAGGGGACAACAAGGAGGCAGCCGCGTTGTTGCCGAAGTTGCAAAGGCGACGGCAGCCTAGGAGGAAGCTAGGGTGGTGGCGGCGAGCAGGTGAGGGCAATAGTAGCCAGAACGATGGTGTGTGGTGGTCGCGAGCGAGGCGAACAGAGGAGTCGGGCGAACAGGGGAAGGGGGGAGAGGGGGTGTCGCGGCAGAGATAGAGCAGCCGGCGGTGGCGCAGCGGGACTGCAGACGCCTGGGCGAAGTTGGACTGGCCGGCGGACAACGGTCCTGGCGGCGACGGACAACTGGACAGCGACGCACAGCGGTCAGGCATACGGCCGGCGAGCGGTTGGGCAGAAGAGGAGCAGGAGCAGCAGGCCAAGGGGAAAGGAGGAAGAAGAAGAAGAAGGAAGGAAGAAGGAAAGAAACAAAGAGAAGAGAGAGAAGGAGAGTGGGTGGGTAGGTCTGCATGGGGTAGAGGGGAGGGAGGGGACGTGACTGGGGGAGGGGCGCGCGCAGAGGGGAGAGAGAGAGAGAGAGAGAGAGAGAGAGAGAGAGAGAGAGAGAGTGAGTCAACTCAATGAGTGCGATCCAATGGCCAACGTTCAAACTCGAAGTCGATCCAACGGTCCATGAAAAATCCTAATTTATAAATTAGGAGAAGGCCAAAAATATTAACTAAAATACACTAAGAAGGAGGTTTACTAGTCAAAAATCTGCACCCAATCCAAATTTCACTTTTCACCAATTCCAGGCAATATCGACGCTGGTTACAATAATATCGACACCATCTAATTAAATTAGTCGTGAAACTTCAAAAAATTCGACACCGAAATTTGAGCTCTAAAAACGACCAAATTCGATCGAGTGCGAGTCTAGCGAAATCTCTAATTTAAAAAAAAAAAATAATCCAAGTGTAATCAGTTTCGGGTGAGATTTTATCATAAGTACACTGACGAAATACACGCTTTATAAATCTAAAAAATGGATCGAAATTCGGAATGTCACATTTATCGTCTTTCATTTTGGCTTTGCACTTTTGTGCACATCTTACTCGTCACCGCCTTATTTCGGGTCCAAATTTCGCCAAACTCTTTGCAGTAAGTACTTGAGGAATGTTAGACTAGACATGATCTACTTTTTACAGCTTATGCTCACCTGATGATTGACTTGTTACTTGTTTATCGGTTTTCTAGAGGGTGGCCTGGACTGTGGCTGCAATTTTGATAATGTTCAACGGCTATCTGTTGGTGGATTTCATAATTTCTGAAGTGAAGGGGCTGTTTGTAGGTTTCTTGGTTTGCATCAGCACGGCAGCCTCTATATCCTTCATCATATATCTCCTCTTGTTTGGTCGCATAATTTCTTCTGCTTGGCTCAGCACAAAGTTCTCTTGCATTGGACATTGAATCTACTGAAGTTTCCACTCACAGGAAACCCCATCAGAGAAAAATTGTGCCCATAGACCTAGATTGGAATGTCACTTGAATATGGTTGATGCAATTTGTTCATATTCGGAGCGGCAATCTCTAACTTTTTTGTGAGGAGCCAAGAGGGAAACGAACCCAAGTAGCCTAAAGAACTGCGTACCCAGCTGTTAAGAAGCATAGTGAACCCGCGTCAATCAAGGTTCGATCACCTCGTATGGTATATTGCTTTTATTCCTTTATTCCCACCTTTCCTCTTTAGAAAGCGATACGTAGCAAATGGGACAGAACATATATTTGGAAGTCTTCTGGCTGAGAGAAATTGAAGAAACACAAATAGATTGTTGATCGGAGTGTATAGAAGTGTATGATGAATGTCATATTTATCAAGTGATTGGAATACTGAGCACTTACTTTGTTAATCCCGGTGTTGCTAAGAATACGAAGTCATATTTATCAAGCGATGCAGCAAATTCTAGTTGATAGCTCGTACGTCAAACGCTGGACTAGAACGCATATTACGTTGTTTTCAAATTATATGGTGCACCTGTCTTTGCGCCCTTGGCACTATTGACTTCGAGATCATGTGGGTCGTGCACATTTGGTGAACATCGATAGATTAATTTAGGTTGGGAAAATGACACAACAATCCCTAAACTTTAACTCAATGTGCAATTTGGTCCTCGAAATTTTAATTTGTTTAATATAGTTCATGAACTTTAACCCAATATTCAATGTAATCCTTGAACTTTCAATTTGTTCAATGTGATCCCTGAACTTTTGATACATGTTCAATATAGTCCATGAATTTTATAAAAATGTTCAATATAGTCCATGAACTTGAATTAATAGAAGGACTACATTGAACATTTTTATAAAGTTCAGAGACTATATTGAATATATACAAAAAATTTATGGATCACATTAAACAAATTAAAAGTTCGGGGATCGCATTGAACATTGGGTTAAATTTTAGGGATTGCATTTAACAAATTAGAAGTTACGGGACCAAATTGCGTATTAAACTAAAATTTAGAAATTATTTGTGTCGTTATCCCATTTAGGTTTTACTTCCGTCTTGTCATGAAAGTTACAAATGCGTTTTGCAGTTTGTAGGTACGGTTGAAGTTCCTTGAAAACTGGCTGATGAAGGGCATAATCTTAGGTCATTTCTTCTGATTATAAACTAAAGTTACGGAGAGTCCTTTTAATCGAACTTTTCATTTTTTTTTCGTTTCTACATTCTGGGATGAACTACGTTTCACTGCTATCCATGTCAAACATTGAGCTATCTATGTCATGCATGAGTATGAACAACGAACGTAGATCATCAAGTTTTCCCCCTATCGTTAAATCAAATGTAAAGCATAATCCACCACCAAATTATACAGGAAGGGATAAAGATGGATGTGGGTATGATTAATCAAGCGCTACAAAGGGTCGCCACTAATTTAGACATTGCAAAAAAATGGCCAAGCTTTTCATAACATAGATATTGAAGTCCTAAATTATAAAGTGATTTTTATAGTGTGGACAAGAGCATGTCGAAGCAAATGCGATATAGGGAAGTCCAACACAAAAATCTAAGTTAATAGGTGAAGGGAAATCACATAAATGTAAAGAGTATATGAGCCAAATCTCGTAAACAAATGTGCGAGATACTTTAATGGTAATCATCTATTTGAGAAGATAATCAGTGCTATACTACTTCTCGATTATTTACGACGATCTTAAAAAAAGAAATATCTCTTCTAAAAGTAACCGTATAGAGAGATCGACATGAGCTATGTTTCATATCTTGTCACTTCATATACGCACGAAGCCCGATTTAATGAAGAAAGTTAGAAGAGAGGACATCTCAATATTGTAAAGCAAATTTGGAGGGTTTCAACCTAAAACGCTCGCCCCAAAATTTCATGAAATCACATGCATATTGCACATTCTAAGAAGATAACAATGTATTTTTACCAAGTAGGACAAAATTGTAATTAGAACTTCTCGAGATAATTGTCATGTAATATCACAATCTCTGCCATGCCTAATTCGAATTTGAATCTAGATCTTTCTCATCCTACAGTTATTTTTTAAAACTAGCATTAATGCTTGTGATATGATGCAAAAAAAAAAGGAAGAAACTATTTATAATACTGAAAATTAGAGGACCCGATGATAAGTAATTTCATAGAAAAATATTTATCACTCCACACAAATGATATGAAGAGAGAATTCTAATCATGTGAGCCCCTCCTTTGTAAAATCTCTTCATGCATAAAATCTCTCATACAAATTACGTGCGTATGGTGCGCATACATAACATGTTGAAAAATTGAAATTGAAATTGAAATCGAAATAAGTAAATCTAGAGTGGCGCTATTTCCACATCCTTTGGGCTACCCCCATTTTTATCAGAATTGAATGAATTACCCTTTCACCACATGATTTGGTTCAATATTTCTCATTAATATCACCCCTCTTAATAATATTTACTGCCATATTTGTTCCAAATTCCCAAAAATAAATTAATTAACTTATGTACAATGTCCTTTTGTTTCGGTAAAACTAAAAGATATCTTTATTCTAACTAAAACTATATTATAAAGTTAGAAGATATTTTTGCTTTTTGTCGTGATAAATTCATTAATTTGTTAAAGATATCATGTTGTTAATTTGGCTTGCTAGATGATTGCTCATTCTTTCTTATGTCCTAGTTTTAGGTGATTTTGATAGAACTCCAAATCTAATTACATCTCCTTCGCATTCAAACTCATAAAACTTCATAGAAAAAGAATTTTGAGGACAAGATTCGCGAGCAATATTGATAACTTTCTTCATGGTTGAAAAATAAAAGAAGTCTAGTCTTGATTTTTCTCTTTCCTTTTCTTTTTTCATTTTTTAATCTTTTTCCGGTCTTTATGTTTCAAGATCGGAAGAAAAAAATTAATTAAAATCCTGAATTGAGTTTCTAGTTGAATACACAGTCAATTTTTGTTTCTTTTTTGCTATTTGGGAGGAAAAAAATTAATTTTTCTCTTCAAATTAGGTTCAAGAAAGAATAAAAAAAGGAAAATTTTGAATTATATCGAGATAGGAAAGTAGCAATTTTTTTTATTGAAAGTAATTCATTGATCTTTAATTTGCCTGCAAATATATCGGTAAATACTAGTACATGCTTCATGAAGTTGAGACTAATTTGGCCATTAAAAAAAAGAGTGAAAATTGCACATCTTTTCCATATTTAACACATATTTTCCCTGTTGCGCATATAATTTTAAGTGTGCATGGAAGGTTTTGGTTACATTTTTTTTTTGTTTTTTGTTTTGTTGAATTGGTTACATATTTTAAATTGGTGAATTTAGACTAATTTTTTTTTCATAATTGAAGAAGGAAGTTACAATTCCTAAAATGCAATGGTTTTTCGATTTTTTGTGATGTTATCAAATTTTTACTTCATGACATTTAATTTAAGTAAGATAATGTAATCAGTGTCCAAAGAGGCAAATTGGGTCGTTAAGATATTTAAAATAGGAGATATTATGAATTGGACTAAGGAGTTTTGACTATTCTGAAAATTCAGTCATGTAGAGAATAATATGGTTTACATTTGGATTCCGTAAGGAGTGAGAAATAGTAAACCAACAAATGTATAAAAAGAAAAACATATATTTGAAGATTTGTCTATGTTGGAAGAATATTTATCTTGAATTGATGTAAATTTTGAATTAGGAAAGTATTAGACATTCACAGAGTCATCTTATTGCCATCTTGATTACTTGTAAAATTACAAAAATTTCTCACGTTGTACGCATTCTTTTTACCAAGTGATATTGCACGAATATGGTTCAATACAATATGAGCTTTCGTGAATTTTATTGGTTTAGTTTGAGATTGAAACGAACATGAGTTTGCTCCAGATAATCAAAGTGGTAAAATAATAAAAATCGATATTTTCCACGCAAACTAGGGCAGATACAGCAGTATCATCTATCTTAATCAAGTACACATTTAATTTTTGGTAACTGCTTTACGTGCGTGCGTCGGGATTACTTTTTACGCGTTCCATGTAGATGACATCAAATCGAACCCCACGAATTTAATTTTAAATTGCTCGTAAATGGCAAACAAACAAAATCGACAAAAACGGACGCATGCAGAGTAACAAACCCCTATAAAGGGTTAGGAAGAAATAAGTTACTTAAAGGTTCCATTTATTTCGCGAAAAATCTTAAAAATAATTATTTTTAGTGTTTGAAATAATTAGTTAATAAAAAATATTTCATTATCGACGATAATTTATGTTTAAATACTTTCGTGAACGATGAAATTTTTTTCATTCGCTCATTTTCGTAAGCGATACGTGCGATCATTTTTAATAAAATGTTTTCCAGATCATTCATTCTTTGCGGAAAAAACCCACCAAAAAATGTAAAATCGAAAAAGAGAGATTGCGAAAAGGGAGGAAATCTGAGTGGGCCCAACGAGAGGAACAAAACCCATGAAATAGAAAGGATTAATACCACGAAAAAATTTCAAACTGGTATATTCGCTATAAATTTACCCTCTGTTAGTTTTTATTAAATTATATTAGGAAAAACACCACAAAAAATCCCAAACTATGCCACTTGTGACAAATTTACCCTAAACTTTTTTTTGTGACACGAAAACCCTGAACTATATAATTTGTGACATATTTACCCTACAATACTTTTGCCCAAGGGCATTTTCTTCTTTTTTACTTTTTCTGTTTTTTTCCCTTTTTTTTCTTTCTTCTCTTTTCCCACCACCAAAAAAAGAAAAAGACGAAAATGCCCTTAGGAAAAGTATTGTGGAGTAAATGCGTCACAAGTGGTATAGTTTGGGGTTTTTTGTGCCGCAAATAAAAGTTCAGCGTAAATTTATCATAAGTGGCATAGTTTGGGGTTTTTGGTGGTATTTTCCCATTAGATTAATATCACAAAAACTACAAATTGGTACATCTGTAACAAACGGAGGGTAAAACTCCAAACCGGTATACCCGTCAACTGTCACGTGTCATCCAACTCAACAATTTGACTGAAAAACTTAACTTAAATCGACGGATGATAAATTTACCACAGATTTACCGGTTTCAAATGTTTCTTGCGATAAAAAAAATTAGCTTGAAATAAACTTGCCGCGGATCGCACCGGTTTGAGATTTTTCGTCGCATCGACCCGAAGAAAAAAAAGTTGATAAAAGAAAAGCTTCCGAGAAAGGGAGCGATGGAGAGAGAGACTGCGAAAAGAGTGGGGGAGGAGAGGAAATCCAAGTGGGCCCCACCCCAGGAGGTGGGCCCGAGCAGGAGGAACAACCCAACCCCGACCCTCCACGCCGCGTGGCCCTTTTCGTACGAGGACGAAGCACCACCACCACCACCACCGCCGGCCCCTTGTCCCTTTCGCCTTCATGTAAACTTTCCATATATTGCATGCAGAGCAGCGAGGACTCCCTCTCCCTCTCTCCCTCTCTCTCTCTCACACACACACTCTCCCTTAGTCAACCGATTTCCCGTTTCGTTCCCTCCGGTCTCGATCTTCCTTCCCATGACCCAGATTCCCCCATCTCTCCTCCACGCCGATATCTTTCGCATTCTTGATCGAATCCCCTCCCAAAGATCTCGTCTTTGATCATCTTTTAAAACTTCCCCTTCCGTTCCGTCTCGCCTCCCCTTCTCTCCCTCTATATATTACACGCCCACGGCGCCCCGAGATTTCTTCTCGCCTATACGCCTAACCCTCCTCCTCCTTCTCCCTCGCCGCCTCCCGGAGTAGAAGAGACCACCACCGGCAGCAGCCGGAGGAGGCCGCGGCGGCGGCGGCGGCGACGGCGGCCTTTTTCTTTGGTTCTTTCTCCGTCGACCCATGTCGCTCCCCGTCGAGTCCCGCGTCACCCGCGTGTTCCCGCCCCGCCAAACCCCTGCCGGCGGCCCCTCGCGGTCGGACCTCGCTCGGGACCGACCCACGGCCGAACCCTTTTGGCCCCGGACCCTAGACGCCGCCCTGGCCCGCCTCAGCCTCCTGCCTCCTCCCCACGATCACGGGGCGCGCGCGTACCCGGGCCGCGCCGAGGTGGACGGCGGCGCGGGCGAGGTGTGCCCGGCTGCTTTGGAGGACGGTGGTGAGCTGAGCGGCTTGAGCGGGCGGAACTTCGGTGTCTGGTCCCCGGAGTTTCGCCACCCCGGGGAACAACGTCCGCGGCGCCTGCTGGGGTCTTGTCCTGACGGGCGAGGAATTTCTGGGGCCGAGGCCGAAGCGCTGCGCCCGGCGTTTAACACTTATGGCCAGGTTTGTCTGTATAGGGATGGGTCGTCGGACTGTTATACGGATAGGATTAGCCAAGTCTCGCAAAATACAAATCTTTCGCAGCAAAACGGGTTGTTAAGCGATTATGCCAGGCTTTGTTTGGGTGTGATTGACAATGGCTCCCGTGCGAGCGGGCTTGCTCCAGGAAGTAGTCTGAATGATAGGAGGGCGCAATTTGCGCAAGCTGCATTGAACTGTACATCTATAGAAGCTATGCGAGGCCGGATAGAGTCCATTGCCACAGATCCAGAAGGTTTCCGGGTTTTGCTCTCCGCGATGGAGAGGATGGACAGGGATGAGACGGAACTAGTTTTCTCGGAGACTATCGGGCGTGTTGGCCATTTGATGACCGACCCTTTTGCGAACCATGTGGTGCAGAGGCTCGTTGAAGTCTGCAGCGAGGAACAGAGGATGCAAATTTTGTATGCGGTGACCTGGAATTCTCATATCGTTAGCATATGCCTTAGCACATATGGGTATGCTGTGGCCTCAACACCTATCTCCTAAGTCTACGTCGGAGTTCATTTGGTATACTGATAGTCCAATTCTTTTGCAGGATTCGTTCAATACAGAAGTTGATGGACACACTTACCACTCGTTGGCAAAAGAATGTGGTTATACATGCCCTCGCACCTTTTATGTATCAATTGATCAAGAACGCCGTCGGTCACCATGTTATCCGGCACTGCCTAAAGGTCTTCTCAAATGAAGATAACGAGGTAGTGTGACATAGCATTGGTTGCTTACACTTTTTTTTTATGTTTTTAGAGGGTTCTCTCTCCTGCTAAGCTCCTATTTATTAGGAATTAAACTGGTAGCTTTTTTTAATTATTGACTCTTATGCTTACCTAGGGAAAGGAGACTATCAATATTTGTGGAATTTATTTACAATGCTCCAGACTTGCTCCTAGAGAGCAGCAAAATATGTTGTGTCAAGCACCATCCATTTGAACCTATTTCTTGGGGAGTATTTCCTCTTAATACTTTAACTACCCAGCAATGTACTAAGTTCTAGTGGGAGAGAATGAAGCTCAGTTCCTGTTTGATGTTCCTGTTTGAGAATTATCCATGAGAAATCAAATTTACATAGTTCAGACACAATTAGTCAGGTGTCTGGAAAATTCACCATGTCACCATCTGTTTTTCAGTTTGATTGAAGATTGATCTTTGTCATACTCTTTGGTCGCTTTAGCTTTAAAACATTGAATAATGCATTTTATTCTATTATTTAGACTTAAGATCAACTCACTAGCGTCCTAGTCCCAAAGTTACACTATTCTTGAGCTCGACAAGACGAAACGATATACATTTATTGTATGCTACACTCATGTTACCCTGTGCAATTTTTGTAAAGTGGAATCCTCTTTTTGTGAAAGAAACCGAAAAGAGAACACAGGTTGATCTAAAAGATTGAATTAGTGCAGCTTTTGATAATAAACACAGATTTATGTATGCCAATCAAGACATAGGAGTAACAGTTGCTACGTGAAAAGTATATTCAGTTTGGATCAACTCTAGTTAATACCTGGTTAATGTATAAGAATTCCTGGGACCAAAAAGAAACATAGAGAAGTCTGAACTTTGAAGACATCTATTTTAATGGATTAGAAGCCTTTTTGCTGGACTATAAGACAAATGCTGAGATGCAACAATGATAATAGATGGATATGACTCGAAAGAAAAGAAAATGAAGAAAAGCAATCATTGGGTCAGTAAAAGCAGGCAGTACCATTTTCCAAACCTTAGATTGTGCTGCCCATTGAATTGGGCATTCCTCTACTTGGTTCAAACTGTTCTTACTATTCTCGGTCTTGCTCTCTGAAGGATAAACTCTACTGGCTCCATTAACTATTTTGGTACTGCATTTGTTGTGCAGATCCTTTATGATCTGGTGGCTACTAAGTGTTATGAGATTGCAACTGATAAAAGTGGATGCTGCATTCTGCAACAATGTGTTGAACATGCTCAAGGAAAGCAAAGAGATCGCCTCGTGGCTGAAATTACAACCTATGCCCTTCTGCTAGCTGAAAACCGCTATGGGTTAGTTTCTTTATACCCCCCTCATCCTATTCTTATTATATTCGATACCAAACTCAACTCCCTTTAATTTCAATTGGTTTTTCTTCGTTTTTTCCATCCAGCAACTATGTGGTACAACATCTGCTCACTTTGGAGATCCCACAAGTTGCTGATGATCTTCACAGACAGTTCCTTGGCAACTATGCAGTTCTATCCTGCAATAAGTATGGCAGCAATGTGGTGGAGAAATGCTTGAAAGAGATGGGATACAACCAATTCAAACAAATTGTTGTGGAGTTGCTTGAAGAGTTCCTGACGGTCCTCTTGAACGAATTTGGAAACTATGTCATCCGAAGGGCAGTTGAGGTGTCCAAGGTCAGTTTTCACATGCATTCCACAGGCCATAACGTGTTCCGTATCTTTCTCATACATGATCAGCATTTGTGGACGATTAATCATCACCGAGCTCTATATTTCAAAAGATTTTCTTTTCTTTACTATATATATCCCTCTCCCCCAGGCCCAAAAGTCCCCGGGGAAAAAAGAGAAAAAAGTAAACTGCTAAAATCAATATTTAAACTCGCAATAACTACGATCGATATGTTATCCCAAGACAAAGCACTGTCAATCTAAACAAGGTTTTAAAGCCCTTATAGATTCTTCTCTGGACTTCGTTTTGACATTGGAGATTAGCTTCATGTCATTTTGCACAATCCATCCCTCTGATTGCGAGCCTGCCGAGGCATCTTTCCACATTTATGCAGGAGCAGCGGCAGACCCAGATCTACTACATTTTGTCAGCAGAGCTCAAGAGATATGATCCACTAATCAAGAGCAATCCTTATGGCAAGAAGGCAGTCTCTCGGCTCGAGAAGCAAAACATATTGCCCTGATGAGGATATGTTTTTGCTCAGAAATACAGTTGCATATTTTGATTTCTGCCAGTTGGTCTTTAAGCTAACCTTTCTGTTGGTGTTTGTTGTTGTTGTTGTTGGGTCTTAGGCTAATAAGTGTTCTGTGCCAGTGTTTGGTTCAGAGTTCATCTTGTCATCTGTGGCTTGTGAAATAGGGAGACATATTTGAGTTCATTGAAATGTTGTTTTTTATTTCTCTCACACAGACTTTAGGAGGTTGAAAGCAATTTGGGGAGTTGCCTTTTCAAGTGTAAATCAATGGATCTGCCCACTGTCGATTGACTTATACTCAATTGTTGCGAATATAGTTCTTGCTCCAAGTTCATCTCTCTGATTGTCTGTACCATGCTTGTCGATGAATCGCTGCGGTGTCTGCAAAATCTCGGTCTGTGGGCAATTTGCATGATGGTGTTATCGACCCCATCAGACAAGGAGATTGCGATATTAACGTTTCCCTATTCATTGTTTGGAAGGGGTTCGTTCTTTAGGTTGCCTTGTACTCGAGAAGGCTTGGCTTGACCACAGTGCCTAGTGTAACCGACTCAAGTCTACTGAGCAGTCTTAACAAGTCCATTGATCAAGTTTCTTGATTTTTTTTCTTGCAATTTTCCTTGGAATGAGAGGTAAATTTTGCTCATTGCTACCAAACATCTGTTATCAACACAGAATTTAACAACAGATATTTGGTCGATGAATATTGTAAAAGTACTGTTTTTGTTGATCCCCGTGTTCATAATGACCCTCGTTGATTGGAACCTCGTTGATTGGAACTTGAAAATCACAGCTGCATTTTCCGGTGTGAAGGCACGCTGCACGTACATGGTACATGAATTGCTAAGTAAAATCAAAATACGTGCATTGAATTAATTCCTATGGTGTGAAACTAAATTGAAACATGTGAAAATAAAGATAGAGGAAAAGAAAGGAGTGAAAAAATATGAATATGAGACGTCCTTCTATATGTTCGTCTGAAAATATCGAGGGATTGAATGGAATACTACTTTAACAAATTTTATATATTCACTTGCACAAATTTAATATATTCACTTGCATTTATTCAAACTATGTTTATAATAGTACCATATAATAGTATTAAGTTACACAAAAATTATTTTAAAATTTATTACAATATAATATTAATAAATAAAATCATTACCATGAATCTAGAATAAAATTAGATAATAAAGTGATTTTTCAAATCAACATGCATGGATAATTAATTATAACATCTATTTATAGAAAAATTATTATCATTCCTAATAAAAAATTACTTAAAAGCTACCTCAATTAATGTTTTTAGATTCATCATTCAATTATAATATATTGTTCGATATATATGTGTCGTCAATCTCATTATGTAAATTTGAATAGCATGATAATTACTATTTATTACTAGTAAATTAAAATTGAAACGATACTTAATGTTGTTAATTAAATTTTAGAGTCAAACCTTGTAATTACTACACACAACTTAAAATATAACTTATTCACTTTATTTATATTTTATACTTTATCAAATGTAAATCAAAATCTAACTCTAATTTTTATTAAAAATAGAGATAGAATCATTATTTGTTCTACTAAAACGACTGGACAAGAATCCACGCGATGCCCGGGAAGATATGAATGTATGAAATCTCGATTTTGGATTTCTGTATTAAAAATTTAAAATTATTGATTTGAAAAAAATGAAACCTTAGGAATAAAAGAAAGGAAGAAACACATCGCTTGTAAAAAAATTAGAAAGAAAGAGTAAATCGCTTTCAGTATGTATTGTACAATATAATTTATTTTACCATCACTTGTCTATCTTTCATTTTTTCTTGGCAAGCAATTCACTCAAAAAACCAAATCACCCATTTTCCTATTCAAACATATAGAATAAGCATTCCATTTTGAAATGCTCATTTCATTCCCAAGTCCTAACCAAACAAAAGGGTAAAGATATGGGCATTCCATGAACCAAACATGCAAGCCGTTTACATATTTGTCCATGCGTGTGATATTTTGTAATATATAATTGTGGATCATTTAGGAAGAAATAAATATGCAATTCCTTGAAATAAGATCCTTGTTTGTTTATACACTTGAACTCAGTAGAAGTTGTTCGACCAACAATCCAGTCCGAGCCTATTTTATTTTTCTTTGAGAAGTGAAATTTTCCGTATAAAATTGACTACTTATATGTTTACTTTTTACGTGGAATTACACGTCACTCCTCATTTGCTTACAACCCAAGACTGTTTAAAATGGGTATTTGGAAAAGGGAAAAAGAAAATATCTTCTTAAAAATAAAAGAAACTTTTGATAGCTTGTTATTACCTATTTATCCTCATTTTTGTAAAATGTAAAAAAATTGATAAGTATATCTGAGAAGAGGGAACAAGAAGTTTCCTGAAAGTAGGAATCCCTAACAACAACAACAACAACAACAAATAGGTATTATTATTAATATACTAATTAGAGAAAAAGAATCACTAATTGGCCTTATTCCTTCCGCCGAAGGCCGATGATTCCTATTTTCAAGTCATCACTAATTTTATGCTAAATTAGGAGCATTCCTTATATTTGCTTGAACCTGATGTACCTTTTTTTAAAATTTTAATTATAACTAATTACATTTTTATGAATAAATTAAAAACTATGACGAGGCCATCAAATGATTAATGGACCATGCAAATTGCGAAATAAGACATAAAAAAAACCCAAAAAATGAGATTTTTTGTACTTGATAGTGGAGGAATCCTACAAATGCCATATTATCAAGCCACAGAAACACAAACTTTTTATTTCAAAATAGATATTTGTTGAAAACTATTTTCCAAAATAGACCCTCTCCTTAAATTATTTATCAAAATATACTTTTCACCACCATGTTACTCTTGGTGTGTTATCATCACCTTCTTTATCCAAGCCACCTTTACTACTCTATTCTTAAATTATTGTAACTACTTCAAAATTGTGCACATTCTTTATATTTTCCAGAAATCAATCCATGCAGAATTTGCACACATTCAACCACTTGGCTTTAAAATCAAAGTCCAAATTGGATAGAAAGTTTAAAATACATATATATTTTATAACAGTATAGCTTATATTGAAAATAATTATGAAAGTAAAATTGAATAAATTGTTCATTTAATTCAAAACAAATTCAAAAATTGAAAACCTAATAACATGTTCTACTTATTAATGGAAAAAACTTACAATGAGGAGTAGAATTATGTTTTTAAGTGAAATTTCTCGTAAAAATAAATTTCACCTATTTTCTCTGAGAATTGAGTTTACTTATTGAAACATTAAACAAAACTAAACTATAAACCTAATAATTACGAGTATAAGAAAATTTTAGTTGTTGATAGGATACAGTGATCTCTGGTGAATTTTACATTTTCAAGAGAAACGTCACCTAGTGAAGTAATTCCACGGTACATAATATGAAAATACTTATTAATAAAGCACATTGTTTTTTTAAATTTTTTGAACTGGACAGGTGATTGAAATTAAATAAATTTCTTTGATGCGACTTCATGATTACATTCAGTACGATTTGTATTATTCTAAAAGGTTTTTCAAAATATTTTCTATCCCTAGTTTCAATTTGGACTTAATGACATTAAAAATTTTGTGGAATGACAAATCATTAGAGCATTTTGAAACGAACCGGAGGAGTGATTTGCCAATGACAAGTCCACTTTGATAAGTAGTCTTGGGAGAGATCCAATAAATTACTTTCAAAAGAACTCCATTATGAGAGAAGTCTAACGCACGATAGATCTCAAGCATTTCTTTTTTGCCTGGGTTTGTCATCAAGCGAAAACAACGTACATAAAAACTTTTGGGCCGGGTGGGCTTCTCGCGAGCTCAATTGGGTCGGGTCGGGTTTCGTAACTCGATGCCCCCACCCAAATCACCTGAGTTTCTCTTGTGCCCACTAGGCTAGAGCAGGTTTATGAGTCGACAGGTTTATGATCAAGTTTAGAACCAATTGAACCAGTAACGTTAGTCCGTTAATTCAGTTTATCACTTTTTATGCATTTTCAGGTTCCACTCGAATTGCTCCTTCCATAAAGAGTATAGAACACAATCACGTGTAGGGAATATCTTTTGGCACGTCTAATGTAATTAACAAGTTGTACCAATGCACCAACATCCAAATGTAGTATATATGCATGGCATGGCATGATTAAAATGGATAATGACCGGATACTGAATCTACATAACTAAATATGTCGTTTAGATAGATTTTTCTTTAGCCGAGATATTTCATAGATGTGATTGACTTCCCTTGTATGGCAAACAAATACTCGATTTTTATGTTTTGTGATAGTGTCTGTGTGTCGTCAAATATGTTCTGAATGGATATATCTAATCATATGCATGTAACAATAGAATTCTTATACGTGGACGTGTTTGTTTCGTTAAAAAATTCTATGATAAAAGAAAATTTTTTCTAACCCTTTTCAAGTTAGGAAATTCATTTTCCTAACTTTAAGCATGCGTGATGGATCATTTTCAGCAAATCAAGCGCGTGAAACGGAAAGCCAATTTACGAAAACTTCTAGGGCATGTTTATCCCAGGAAAAGTTTATGATAACGAAAAATACGGAAATCATTTTCAAAGAAAATGCGCAAAATTTTGATTCCAATGTTTTTGCGGAGCCATGCGACATGAGATGGGATGATTAGATTAGTCCCCCACTGAATGCACATATGAATTTGCAGCGGCCCTTCGTAGTACAAATATTTCCAAAGCCAAACAGTTTCCATCAGTCAAATCCTCTAATCACAATTATTTTATTTATTTCCCGATATAAATAAATAAATTTTATATATATATATATATATATATAGATATAATCCGCGGCAAATTATTAATTTCTTGCAAATATCAACGAAGACTTCGTAGCTTGTTTCCTTCTTCAATTCCCTTCGTTGACTGCCGAAGACAAACTTCGACTCTCTCTCTCTCTCTCCGGCGACCGTCCTCCCATGGCTCCGTCCGGGTCTCCGCTTGCCGCTCTCTTCCTCCTCCTCGCCTGGTTGTCTCTGGCCGAGCTCATCGTCTCCACGTGCGCCCTCTCTCCTCCGAGCAATCGCCACCGCCCGTTGATTCTGCCTCTCTCCCTAACGCCCCGTGATTCTTATTCTGCTTCTTCTTCTCCTCCTCCTTCTTCGCACGAGAGGGATCGTCACCGCCGGCGATTGCTCGACTCGGAGCTCCCTCGCTCGCCCAGTGCTCGCATGCGGCTCTACGACGATCTCCTCTCTAATGGGTCATCTTCGAGTCTCTTCATTTCTAAATGAGTTTTTGCTGAATCTTTCTTGGTTATTTGGTTTTTCGGCTGATACGTTTGATGGGTTTCTTGCTTTCTTTTGGGGGGGCGATTTTGCAGATACTACACGACGCGTCTTTCCATTGGGACGCCTCCTCAGGAGTTTGCGCTGATTGTGGACACGGGAAGTACCGTGACCTATGTTCCTTGTTCCAATTGTCAACAGTGTGGTAAACATCAGGTCTGGTTTCTCAGCTGTTTTTAAAGCTTTTTTCCTTCTTCTTTTTTTGGCTTCTTTGGATTATATTCAGCAATTATGGCTGAATTCATGAACTGGGCAGTTGTTATTAGTTTCGGGTTGAAAGTTCTTTTAGCAGTTTTAAGCGGAGTACACGTGGTTATGATGATTCCGTTTATAGCTTAGATTGCCTAGAGCTCTCAACAGCAGTTTTAGTGAGACTGCTGCTTAGGAGGTCTAACTTCTTATCTCAAAGGCCTAATTGGTTGCTGAAGTACTTGCGAACGAAGGTCTCTGCTCTGGTGTTTGATTTTTTGTGCTGCTGATGTATTGTCATTGTGGCTTGGAGAGTTACAAATGGAGTGTTGAAGATCTGTCGTGTTTGTTACAGCTGCAACAATAGATAGTAACGTTTCCTTCTCCTTTACCGAAAGAAAAGCATGTGCTTTTCCCTTACTTTCTTTCTCGATTTCGTTTTTTGTTCTGTTGTGCTGTTCAATGTTCAGTTATGGACAATTTTCATATTTTTTTGGATTTAGAACGATCAGATAAGTTATAAGATGTTCTTGACTGGTGTGGAGGACCAGGATATCTTCTTCATTCTTCTTTTGGTTTGTTTGAAGTGTCTCTTGCAATAATCCAGGATCCAAGATTTCAACCTCAATTATCTTCCACCTATCAGCCCGTCAAATGCAATGCCCATTGCTCATGCGACGCTGCAGAAAAGCAGTGCACTTATCAGAGACGGTACGCTGAGATGAGCTCCAGTACCGGCATCCTGGGAAATGATCTTGTATCGTTTGGGAATGAAAGTGAGCTCACACCCCAGAGGGCTGTTTTTGGGTGTGAAACTGTGGAAACTGGTGATCTGTACAGCCAACGAGCAGATGGCATAATGGGCTTGGGTCGTGGTCACCTCAGCATTGTGAATCAGCTCGTTGAGAAGCATGTCATTGATGACTCTTTCTCATTATGTTATGGTGGTATGAGCGTGGGTGGTGGTGCAATGATACTTGGAAGTATCGTTCCTCCCACAGGAATGGTATTCTCCCATTCGGATCCTCACCGCAGGTAAACAGCCCTTTGACATATTGAATTAGATTTCTGACATCCTTGAGGATGCAAATGCAATTAGTGCATCTCACACATTTATGATAGTATTGGGATGTTCACAGTCCGTATTACAATATCGAGCTGAAGGAAATACATGTCGCTGGGAATCCATTGAAGTTGAAGCCAAGTACTTTTGATGGAAGACATGGAACGGTCTTGGATAGTGGAACCACATATGCATACCTACCAGCAAAGGCATTTCTGGCATTCAGGGATGCTGTAAGGTTTCGTAGCCTGAGTTAAATAATTCAAATATTACAGTAGCAGTTTTCCTTGGATGCCTCTGTTCATTTTAAAAACATTTTGTTTGATTACTGAATTTTGAAAGCTTATCCAAACTTTCTTTCTATTAAGTAGCATTTGTATTTTCATAAAGCAGAATGTTTGAGGCTGGTGCATAGTTGGTGCTTAAGATACATTAAGTCCACTAACATGAGCAGCTTGCTTGAGGACCTCCTGGAACTTAAATACTTATTTGCTTGCATTAATATCCATGAACCCATTTGCCAATTATACTGGACTTATAATGCCATCAAAAAATGATAACTCTTTGGTGTTCTGGAATTTAGCTGAACTGGTAATTCCAATTCTTTGATTATGATTTAGCTCAAATGATGGCTCATAAGGACTCGTGTATTCATTTTGACGCTTATAAGGCTTTGGGAAAATGCTTCTCTGATCTTGAAAGTTGGAGTTACTATGGTGAATTGTCAGTTGACTCAATTTTTTCCCCTGTCTAAGGCTAGGACCTTGTAGACTTTAAGTTGGTTGACAATGACTAGAGAAAATTTTTGTGCTTCAGATTTAGAAACATCATCTAAAGTGAGCCAGTTGATTTTTCCATGGATGAGAATAGGCAACATCAAATAGCACTCTCTTGCTAAAATAACTTTAAAATGAGTTCAACTGCGTTTGAATGTTAATGGATCATTAGAAACCGAAATCTTCTTTAGAAGACTTGTTCATGAAGTACATTGCACGCCCTAATGTAAAAGCTATGCTATATATGATGCAATTCTTTATTTCCAAATGCAGATTATAGAGAATGTTCAATCCCTGAGAAAGATTCAAGGACCCGACCCAAAATTTCATGATGTTTGTTTTGCTGGAGCTGGATGGTAATGGCAGATAAACTTAATATGCATACCGGCCATTTTTTCTAACTGTGCTTAACTGGATTTTGTTCTTGACCTATGCTTAGGGACATCTCCAAGTTATCTGAAGTATTTCCAAAGGTTGATATGGTTTTTGGCGATAAGCAAAAGCTGTCGCTGTCTCCTGAAAACTACTTGTTCAAGGTTATCACCTTCAAGAATGCTTTATTTATGATTTTGCGCCCCCCCTCCCCCTATTTGAATACCGAAGCTCGAGTTGTTTATGACATAATTTTGACTTCTATTTTAAACTTCCTTGATTTTATTTAGTCTGATATATCTTCTTGATTTTCAATTGTTGCCCGAAAATGGTTTGTAGCATACAAAGGTTCCTGGGGCATACTGCTTAGGAATATTCCAGAATGAAAATGATGAAACCACTCTCCTAGGAGGTACTTTTTATTATTTTGAAACTCTCTCTCTCTCCCCGCATTTATTTATTTCGAACTGCTTTTGGAAACGTAGTTTGGTTGTTGCTGTTGTCCCTTTTCCTTTCTTTTCTTTTTGTTTTGAATGCTTAGCAATTTGCGAACCCTGATCCAGCCTACTCTATGTTGTTGGCAGGTATAATTGTCCGCAACACCCTTGTTACTTATGATAGGGAGAAAAATAAGCTTGGCTTTTGGAAAACTAATTGTTCTGAACTGTGGAAGCGGCTGCAAGATACTGGTAGTCCTCCACCTGCACCTTTAGTCCCTCAGAACCACAATAGTACTTCAGCTATTTCTCCTAGCATAGCTCCGAGTGGATTGCCTCCAACTTCTTTTCCGGGTAAGAAGAGTAACTTCTACAAGCAATTAAATGCCCTTATCTGTTTTTGTACATTAAAAGTATTCTACTGGAATCAGATGTAGTTAGCAGGTGTGCATCTTGATGGGTGCTGCACTCTCTGTCAATTCTGGCAGCTCCTCACCTAGTTGTTAAAATCCTTTTTAAAGGAAAGATAAAGAAGTTAAATGCATTAGCTACTGTGTAATTACTGTTAAATTTCGGTCTCCTTCCTTTTCTAGTTCTTGAGATATATCGACTGTAGAAGACTCGACAGTGCTAGGTCTTCCTTTTGACTGAAATACATATCCACAGATTTTCTTACTGCCTTTATCTTTTCAAAAGCATTCCAAGAATAAGATAGCTTGATTTTCCAGAGTGCTTTTTCTTACAAGATGTCATCTCTGTATCTTCATCATGTTGCTATTATGACGGAAAATCGTGAAGTTCCTGGGTGATTTGACTTGCTTGTCTATGGCTTACTTATCGTCTTGGAACTTCAGAAATCTTCTTCTAAAGATTTCATTACCATTTTTTTGTGCTCAGTTGAATTTCGAGTAGGACTCATAACGTTCAACATGTCATTCAGCATCAAAAGCTCCAGCAGGAAGCCTAACTTCACTGAATTTGAAGAACTTATTGCTCATGAGTTGGGAGTGAGTACTTCACAGGTAAGAGTCAGATCTTGCAGGCACTTTTACAGATAATCTATGGTTGAATAGTATGCTTAACCTTTTCTCCTGAGTTCACGAAACTCTCGTATTAATTTAACAAGCAACCTAATCTTCTATAACTAGCATTGCACTTTTAACATGTTCAATTTTTTTTCTTCAGTCAGGGTTTATACTATTGTCATATTTTTTTATCAAGTGTGAGATTTTGACCACTGTCTGGATTTTACCTCCATTTGAACTATGTGACTTCATCTAGTTTTGTGCTTAGCATAATCTTCCAAACTTACCTGCTTCTACCTAATACTCATACTCAGGTCCATTTGCTGTACTTCACTTCCAGTGGAAATCAATTCCTTGTTGAGTGGGCCATCTTTCCAGCTGACTCTGCTGATTACATCTCTAACACCACCGCTATGGTATTTCTTTCTTTCATAAAATTTAATCTACAAGTAGGCTCTTGTGGTTGCAGGTTCGCTCCTGACTCGTCTGTTTGTATGCAGAGCATAATCACGCGCTTAAGAGATCATCACGTGCAGCTTCCTGAAAGATTCGGTAGTTATCAGCTAGTTGAATGGAAAATTGAGCCTCAAAAGAAGCGGTGTGGTTTCATGTTCCTCTTCAATATCTACATGTTCAGTTGTGATTAACTTTGTTGGTGTTCCCTTTAGCTTGAATAAATCATCTTCATGAATTTGAGAAGCCGTATGAATACGGGGCACAATCGGCTATTGATGGTTGGAGTAGAAATAGGTGATTGCAGAAAGAAAAAAATATCGCGACTACACTTACAAACATCGTAATTGAGTCGCTGAGTTGTCACGGCATTGGAAATCTTGGACGTTCAGCACTTTTAAGATATGTTTGCCAATGTCTAGGAACTTTGTGCCAATATGACCTGACATTTTTTGCTGCTTATTATTTCTCTAACAGTATCTTCTTCTTAATTGGTGCAGAACATGGTGGCAGCATAATTATTTGGCAGTGGCTGCAGTAGCTTCCGCAGCACTGTTGCTTACTCTAACGAGCATCGGACTATGGTTCGTTTGGAAGAATATCCGGCAGCAATCTGGTGCATATAAGCCTGTAGGTGTCGCCATTCCTGAGCAAGAACTCCAGCCGCTTTGACCCAGGCACGTTCATCAGCTCATTCTGATTTTTTAGCGGGTGTAAGTTAGGGAAATATATCGATAGAGGAAGGATTTCTAACTGCATCGATCCCATCTTCGGAGGAAGGTCACGTTCGACGTAGTTTGTCTACGAAGCAGTTCGTACCAGGGGTATATAGTAGAACAAAGCAGTCCGTCATACGGTTCTACAGTAGAAAACATACCGGGTAGATGAAAAGATCAGAAGATTGCAGAGCGTAACATAGGCAACTGCGCCGCTTAATCTGTGGAGAGAGAAAACCGCCAAACAAAAAACCGTCCCTGCGGCTAACCAAGTGAACAGTGAATTACATGGATTGTGCTTGATCACATGGTTGAATCGGGAAAGCACCAACTTCTATTGATTTCGCAATAGATCAGTGCAGTAAAATACTCATGCGGCTACTTGTAACACTTAATCTGTTGGTGAATCTTCAGCTTTTACATCACTTGCATGCTCGTGACCCTTACCTTATATCTATTTGCTCGATATATTATATAATGTCATGCGACGATCTTTAGCAAAATCATTTGAATAATAGAAAAAAATAGAGAGAGGTTGCTATGAGATGATTACCTTCTCCCGGATTCACGAATGAACATGGTCAAAACTTTGAAAGACAAAAAGCTCAATCTTGGAACCACGAAATCAAGATTACGCACTCGAACTGCTTTAAACTACAGGCGGTATAATGCCCCATTTTCATGGCATATCCACATCCAAAACCATCTCAAGTGACCAATACAAGCTGATAACCAGCTGTCTAGTCTCAAACATGCATGTCTCGATAGCACTTCATGAGCACTATAACGTAAGATAGGTGTAATTATTTTGATAATCACAGTTAACGAATACTTAAGGCAGTAATGATATTCAAGGGCATTTAGGCTTGCCCTTGGAGTTCTTGAGGTCGCGGTAACAAGGGCACTCGTGCTTGTTGCCGTACGTGCCGGAGGGGACGCACTTGCACTTGTCGCAGCAAATCTGGCAGTACTTGATGCACCGATCCTTCAGCCCCGCCTTTGAGCACCTCGCCGAGCACTTGGACCCGCAGAAACCTCACGAAATTCAATCAAACCTTAAATTAGTCTAACTGAAAGTTCTGTTAAGCGTTTGAATATTGCTACGACAGTCACTCTTGGTTCGACACATCGGTTTTTCGAAGGTTAGTATCGCTCTAACAATGACGAGTCATGTGCTTACTTGATCCGGCCATGGTCGAGTTGAGCAGAGAGGAGCTGACGACGAGAAACGCGAGAAGGAAAACTGTTGCTCGACCCATCTTCATAGGGTAAGTGAATGAAGCAGAGATCTTTTGATTTTGTGTGTGTGATGTGTTTGAGTGAACAATGTGTGCGAGGAAGTTACGGGAATCGGAGGGGGTTATTTATAAATGAGAAGTGAGAAAGGCAGAGCGATGAACTGTGCAGGTGAAAAGTGAATTGTTATTTGTTCAGCAAACTCGTACTAGAGAGAGAGAGAGAGGGAAAGAGTTTGGGGATGGTGCTAGAAGCTCCCATAGTGAATGTTGGTGTTGGAGTACAGGGTGTCATGTGATGTAGGGTTCATCGCCCTCGAGGGCCCGTCTTTCGGGTCGACAGTTGTCGGATCGTACAAAC
This sequence comes from Syzygium jambos, assembly GCA_031216235.1. Taxonomy (NCBI): domain Eukaryota; kingdom Viridiplantae; phylum Streptophyta; class Magnoliopsida; order Myrtales; family Myrtaceae; genus Syzygium; species Syzygium jambos. The sequence continues at coordinate 24,399,418 of CM062225.1, forward strand.
ACAAATATCAACCGGTCATAGAGGAATTCTCAACTATTTTGTATGTGGAATAATATAATGTTACAACTGAATGTATGTCATTAAGACTGCTTTGTGATCCAGGAGGATTTTCAAAGTTCATAGTTTTGTGCTATAGGGTGAATGAAGGCATTGATGGGCACGACCACCTAATGCTCGGCCCACTTTAGCTAATGCCGAAATCTTCATTCCCTCGTCAAATTATTTCTGTAGAATATCACGACATGTATCAACAAATCTTCAAGTTATGTTGCGCAGCTTTTCGATTGATCACAAGATTATAAATTACATTAAAATGATGTCCTTAAAATACTCATTCAGCAGGCTCATAAGTTAAACATCTATGTTCTTTGGTTGATTAGGCATATAACCTGGTGCTGACTAACACTGTTGAGAGTCAAAGAGGAGTCTTCGCGTTGGGACTCTTTACTCCGACAGAAGGATGGGAGGCATGGGAAATGTCACCGACCCTCACGCGGTTTCCAAAAGCCGGTGGGACCTATTCCAGTGCAACATCATCTTTATCCTTAGGTAAGCCACCTAGTACACGTCCCCCACTTCAGGGGCCAATCAGCTACTAAAGGCCCTTCACTTAACTTCGCCAAAGCAAGCGGGAACAAAGAAAATTGCTGGTACCAAACTGGCGAGCAGGGCCGAACGATTTTAGGTTCGGTACAGATTTATTTGGAACTTAAAATCTACTCATGGGAATAGATTTTTTATGTTTTAGAACTTAAAATCTACTCTACATATCTTGAATAGAATCTACTCATGTTCCATCTGTATTATTAATTGAACAATTAAAGGTAATCATTGATTACTGCTAAGATCCACTGACTATAACGTATATTTAGATATAAAAAATATGAAACATTAACCAGTTATAAAATGAAAGCTTAGACTAGTGGTTCCAGATTATGCACTCATCAACAACGCCGTGAAACAGCACAGGATCACACGAAGATATAGATCAAGAAAAAAACACAAAAAAAATCTACCCGTCGAAATAAGTCTTCCAATTTTTAGAACCTGGAGCCTACCCTGTATACCTTAGAATCTGGAACCTACAGGTTCCCACTTGTTGTGACCTCTCACTCCCTTGGGGTGTGGTTTCGGCTAATGGATTATTAAGTCTAAGCCAAACTCGGGCCCTCCCAAGCGACTTAAGGTTCAAGTTTGTTTACCGCGCAAAGGATTTTTATTTTGGAGCTACCACTAATCTATTTACAGTGGGTCGATTAAAATCCAAATAAAGTATAGGGAGATATATTTTATTTCTACGAACCAGAGATAATGAGTAATGGAACTTGGTTACTCTATATTACTCTAACATCCTTTCCATTTTATTACTTCACAACATGTGGGGTGATCATGTGAGTGTGCAAACCATCAAATTAACAACCAATAATGATAGCAATAAATAAATTACTAGGTATGGAGAATGACGTACCTCGAAGGTAACGTAAGCATCTACATTGTTAGCTAGAAAATCATATCGACAGTCCTAATATGATTTCTAATTAACAAGTAATTTATTCAATGTATTTTTTTGGGCTTTCTCTTGATTAAATGAAAATTAACCTACATGCCATAACGTGCAAAGTATGACATACAATTAATTAACCCTAGCATGCGAACTATATATTAAATGACCTAACTCTAATGACGGGCAAATGAGGTATTTTTGGTGTTTTTCAATGAAATTCGGAATAGAGAAAAATGCCTAAATTAACATGCAATCTATTGTGGAAAAGATAATTTAACTTATTCTAAAGGGGCTTCTTTTTGGTATTTTTTTTTATAAAATTCCGAAATTAGAAATCACCTTAAATTAACCATCAAGATTAAGATAACATCTAACTTAAACTAGGAAATAAATTACTTTAAATCCTAATTTACATTGGAAAATTATCCTATCTTTATAGCAAATCTAGGTTATCCTATTCTATTCAAAGCAAGTTATATAGGTATATTCTAAACATGCATCCTTATCTTAAAAGAAAACCATTTCAAATCCTAACTAATTTTTCTGAATTTTATTTTTAAAGGAAACAAAATCAAACAAATGGATAACCACCACTGTCGAAATAAATCCATGCAATCTGTAAAATTTGTTTTATCATCTTTGAATTAGGGAAACGGTATAAACTAATGATCATATCAATGTGGTTATGAATATTGATGGAAGGCTATTTATTTAAATTTGGGAACAAAATAAAATCTATTATCGTATTCAAATGGTTATAGATAGGACAAAGGTTTTCTGTGCCACCGAGTATCGTATCTCGTGGTTGAGATAGGATAGTCATCCAAGCACATTATTAAGTTAGAAATTTCTTAACTTAGGTTATCTTTTGGAATATTGCGGGTATGCCATGCATCATTTAAAAATATCAACTAATCCACCGAAGATATCTAACTTAAACTAGGAAATAAATTACTTTAAATCCTATCTAAACCAATCAAATTAGGCTAAAAAATATTTGAAACAATATAAGATAATGTTCTTACCTAATTTGCAGATAACTTCCAAGTTTGAACTCGACTCAAATTGGGATTGTGGGTCACGGGATGGCCAATGGTGGTAGAGGTGGTGGCAACTGCGACGGGCACTGCGCCAAGGACGGCGGCACATTAATAGAGCTGGGCGGGCACAGTCACAGCAGTGGCCGGAACGACGCGGCATAGCAGTAAGGGCGCGGCCAGGCACGAGCATGGCAAGGCCTCGGTTAGGCGCAAATGCGGGCGCAGTACAGGCTAGGTTCAGCACTGGCGTGGGCATGGGTGCGGCACCACGGGCACGGGTGCAATCAAATGCGGACACAGGCGTGGCAAGGGCTCAGCCTGGTGCAAGCGTGGCACAGCAACGGGGACTCGGCCAGGCACAAGCACAGGTGTGAGCATGGGTGTAGGCACAAGCACGAGCACGGGCACGGGCACGGGCACAGGCACAGGCGCAAGCGCAGGCACGAGAACAGGCACGGGCATGGGCACGGGCACAGGCATGGGCATGGGTGCAATGATCGGCCATGGGGAGGCACAATCAACAAGTCTCCTTTGCTCTCTCTTTCTTGCTCTCACTCTTGTGCTCTCTGAAAATTATGATCCCTCCCTTCGATTAAGGGGTATAACAACATATTTATAACCTCAACCTAGGTTAATTGGCTGGGCTTTTATAATATAACGGGCTTTAACCCGGGCTTTCTTCAATTAAACTTTAATTGGTTGATTTAAGCTCAAATTAAAACAACCATGGCCCTTTTACCCTTGAAATTTTCGGCCCCTGTCTCCCTAGCTTGGCTGAATACTGCTCAACGTGTGAGCTAGATTCGCACAACTAACTTTAAGTTCATTCGCCATTGCCGGTCCAATGCAAAAATGTACTTAAACTAAATGATTCTAAACTATATGTTATGCGATCTAATCTTAATATTTTTGTTTAGGGGTTAGAGATTAATCCCTAATTTCCTATGCACTGATTATTAAATGATTAATCAAAATTTAGGTATTGATATCACCGGTCAGGTTCTCAGGTTCCAAGTTCTACCCTGAAACTATGCTTACTCCTACTGATAAGTGGGATGTGCACTTTATTTGGGATGAGGATCGAGTCTACTTCGATTCGGAAATCAGAGCGTATTGATCTGGATTAGCCAGTTCAAGACCAGTTTTAGTGAGGATGGGTTCGGTTCCGATTCATTTCCAAATCTAAATTGTTTCAACCAGTATGGTTCTTAGGTTGAATTGATTTTGAAGCTTTTTGTAGGAAGAAGATACTTCTGCAACCATCAATAGTTGAACAATGGATCTCGACACGAACAAACAAAATAATCACTTGATGAACGAATTTTTTTTTTAAGCAAAATGGTTCAATTTTTATATTCTATCATAATAATTTGCTATTTCATCCAAAACACAAAATGAGTCGATCCTCAAGTAAAACCGGCTTTTTAGAGTCGATCCATCTAGTTCTTAGTTCCAATCTATTGGAATCGAGGGGGGAGGGGGGTTCATAGTATACTTTAGCTTATTTCATGTTAGGACCCTGATTCTTACAGTGGAAGATTTTCACCTTAGGATCATTCACTTGGTCACTTGCATTCATGTCAATGTATGCTGTCGCAATTGTTCTTAAATCCAGCAAATCTCTTAAGAGTATGTGTGCAAGTTGATGTGAATGGAGTTTCACAACGATAGTACAAAGATGGACTTTCTTACCGAGAACTCTAATCCCACGTCGTGAATATACATAGAATTTGACAGTGACACTGTACATAATGGTAGTAGCAACCAATCTTATAGGATTTATGTTATATACAAACAGAAGTGGGTCCTACTCTTTGATGGGTGGGCTGGGCTGCTATTGGGCTTTACTTCTTTTATTGTTGCCATCTATTGACGAGGATTTGAGCTTAGTCACATTCGAGCAAAGCCCATTCATCAAGAAAGAGCTTTGACTTTGACATGGAATTTGGGCTACAAGCAAGGCCATTCTAGGAGCATGTCAGATGCTAATCATCATCATTCATGCATGATACGATGTATTTTCGTACGATTTGGCATCTTAATTAGACCAAGTCGCACTAATATGGCTTGCACGAAAAAGAGGAGTAAAATCGACCAACCTAAATTAACCTTCAAACGAAACGAAACCATACCCTATTAATTGGTGTGATACCGCAACGAAACATGTGGTATCATGCCGTCATAGAATTTAATCTACAAGTAGGCTCTTGTAGTTGCGGGTTCGCTCCTGACTCGTGCGTTTGTATGCAGAACAATAATCACACGCTTAAGAGATCATCATGTGCAGCTTCTTGAAAGATTCGGTAGTTATCAGCTCGTTGAATGGAAAATTGAGCCTCAAAAGAAGTGGTTAGTTTCCTCTTCAATGTCTACATGTTCAGTTGTGATCAACTTTGTTTGTGTTCTCTTTTGCTTGAATAAATCATCTTCATGAATTTGAGAAGCCGTATGAACACGGGGCACAATCGGCTATTGCTGGTTGGAGTAGAAATAGCTGATTGCAGAAAGATATCGCGACTACACTTACAAACATCGTAATGGAGTTGCTCAGTTGTCGCAGCATTGGAATTCTTGGACATTCAGCACTCTTTCAAGATATGTTTCGAGTTCAGAGAGGGACAGCCAATGTCAATGTCTAGGAACTTTGTGCCCATATGACCTGCCAATTTTTGCTGCTCATCATTTCTCTTACAGTATCTTCTTCTTGATCGGTGCAGCACATGGTTACGGCGTAATAATTTGGCAGTGGCGGCAGTAGCTTCTGCAGCACTGTTGCTTACCCTAACGAGCATCGCACTATGGTTCGTTTGGAAGAATAACTGGCAACAATCTGGTGCATACAAGCCTGTAGGTGTTGCCATTCCTGAGCAAGAACTTCAGCCGCTTTGATCCAGGCACGTTCATCTGCTCATTATGATTTTTTGGCGTGCGTAAGTTATCAAAATACTTTGATAGAGGAAGGATTTCTAACTGGACCGATCCCCTCTTCAGTTGGAGGAGGGTCACGTTCGACGTAGTTTGTCTACGAAGCAGTTCCTACCACGGGTATATAGCAGAAGCCTACAAAGCAGTCCCTCACACGGTTATACGGCAAAAAACATACCAGGCAGACGAAAAGATCAGAAGATTGCTTAGCGTAACATAGGCAGCCGCGCCACTTTTGAAGAAACAGAAAACCGCCGAACAAAAAACGGTCCCTGCGGCTAACTAAGTGAACGTTGAATTACATGCATCGTGCTTGATCACATGGTTGGATCAGGAAAGCACCGACTTCTATTGATTTCGCAATAGATCAGAGTAAAAATACTTATGTGGCTACTTGTAACACTTAATCTGCTGTTGAATCTTTAGCTTTTACATCACTTACGTGCTCGTAACCCTTTATCTTATGTCTATTTGCTCGATATATTATAATATCATGAGACGACATTTGGCAAGATCATTTGAATAAAAGAAAAAAATGAGAGAGAGGTTACTACGAGATGATTACGTTCTCCCAGATTCAAGAACGTACATGGTCAAAACTTCGAAAGACAAAAGCTCGCTCTTGGAATCGCGAAATCAAGATTACGCACTCGAACTGCTTTAAACTACAGGTGGTATCATGTTCCATTTTCATGGCATATCCACATCCAAAATGAACTCAAGTGACCAATATAAGCTGATAACCAGCTGTCTAGTCTCAAACATATATGTCTCGATAGCACTTCATAAGCCCTATAGCGTAAGATAGGCGTAATTATTTCGATAATCATAGTTAACGAATATTTAAGGCGTTAATGATGTTCAAGGGCATTTGGGCTTGCCCTTGGAGTTCTTGAGGTCGCGGTAACAAGGGCACTCGTGCTTGTTGCCGTACGTGCCGGAGGGGACACACTTGCACTTGTCACAGCAAATCTGGCAGTACTTGATGCACCGATCCTTCATCCCCGCCTTCGAGCACCTCGCCGAGCACTTGGACCCGCAGAAACCTCGCAAAATTCAATCAAACCTTAAATTAGTCCAAGTAAAGTTTGGTTGAGCGTTTGAAATATTGCCAAGACACCACTCTCGGTTTGACACATCATTTTTTCGTAGGTTAGTATGCTCTGACAATGAAGAATCATGTGCTTACTTGATTCGGCCATTGTCGAGTCGAGCATAGAGGAGCTGACGACGAGAAACGCTAGAAGGAAAACTGTTGCTCGAACCATCTTCACAGGGTAAGTGAATGAAGCAGAGATCTTTTGATTTTGTGTGTGTGATGTGTTTGAGCGAACAATGTGTGCGAGGAAGTTACGGGAATGGGAGGGGTTATTTATACATGAGAAGAGAGAAAGGCAAAGCGATGAAGTGTGCAAATGAAAGTGAATTGTTGTTCATGCAACAAATTCGTACCAGAGAGAGAGAGGGAAAGAGAGTATGGGGTGGTGCTAGAAGCTCCCATAATGAATGTTGGTGTTGGAGTACAGGCTGTCATGTGATGTAGGGTTCATTAAGGGCGCTTGTGCCGTGCTCTCGAGGGCCTGTCCTTCAGGTCGACACTCGTCGGATCGTAAAAATACAATATCAACAGATGGCAAAGGTCTTCCCAACTATTTTGTAAGTGGAATAATAATACGATGTTCTAGATCGAAATTACAGTAGAATGTACGTTGTCGAGACTGTTTTGCACTCTAGGAGGACTTCCGATGACTTTGTACTACTATAGGGTGAATGAAGGCATTGATGGGCTGGAGAGGGTTTTCATGACGATTTGCGAACAGCGTATACATTTGTTTCCAAACCGTGGCATCGCGACGGCTTAATGCTCGGCCCACTTTAACCAATGCAAAAAATCCTTCTTTCCCCATCAAATTATCTCTGAAAAATATCACGACATGTATCGGCAGATCTTCAACCTATGTCGTGCAGCTTCTTAACTAATCACGAGAGTATGAATCACAACCCACGATGTCCTTAAAATACTTTATTCAGCAGGCTCATCAATTATGTCTGTAAATTCTTTGGCTGTTTAGGCATACCCTGGCGCTGATTAGCACTGTTGAGAGTAAAAAAAGGAGTCTTCATCGCACTGGACCCTTTAGTCCGACAGAAGGAAGGAACCGCGGGGCAAATGTCGCCACTCGAAACGAATCGGTCCCCACGCGGTTTCAAGAAGCCGGTGGGACCTTATTACAGCGCAGCGACATCTTTACACCTAGGCAAAGCCACCTGTTGTGCTAAGTAGCAAGTACTAAGTACCCCCCCACTTTTGAGGCCCATCAGCACTCATGAGTCCTTCGCTTCACTTCGCCGGAGGGAAGCCGGAAGAAGGAAAGTTTTGTTTGGTACCAATCTCAGAGTGGGCCATCTCCGGCCTCTGCGAGGTGGTGCTTTTCACTCGCGAGTGGGATGGATGGCACCTTATGAGGGGTGAGCATCGGGTTCGATCTGAGAGCTGGAGCGGACCGGCCTAGACCTGACAGTTCAAGGCCGGTTCCAGAGGGAGCTAGTTCGATTCTCGGGTTTCGCGAACCTAGAATTGGCTTGGAATCGATTTGAGTTCTAGTTCCGGGGTTGGAGTTGCCAGTTTCCCAGGTTGGACCGGTCTTGAAAGCTCTTTTAGAAAAGCAAAATACTTTTGCACCCGTAAAAAAAATGTACAATGGTTTTCAACATGAACATATGACAAGATAACAACTTGACCAACGTTTTCTTCTTTGTAGTGAAATGGGGTAGCTTATGTCTATTTTATTATAAGAATTCGTTGCTTTACCCAAAACACATAAAGCAATTGGTCCTCGAGTTTCCAGAATCGATTGGTTTAGTTCTCGGTTTCATTCTTTTGGAATTGGGGGCCATAGAGTTGGTTTTCATTTTAAGCAGAGAAGTGACATATCCTAGACCAATCATCCCTATACCTTAGGGGTAGGGGTGTAAATAGTTCGGTTCGGTTCGGTTTTCTTGAAAAATCGAATTGAAACCGAACCGAACTGCTAAGGATGTACTTTTGAACCGAACCAAATCTCGCTCGAACCGAATATGAACCAAACCGAAAAATCGGTTTGGTTCGGTTCGGTTTTCGATTTTTTCTTCTTTTTTCCTTTTTTCTTTGCTTTTTTTCACAGATTGGTTTTCGGTTCTGGGGTCCCTCATCTTCCTCCTCCTCGTCTCATTCGTCCTCTTCTCCTTCTTCTTCGTCCATGGCCAATCTCTCTCACTCCTCCACCTTCTTCCTCATCCTCTTGCTCTTCATCTCTCATCTCTCTCAACCCCACGAGAGCAATCACCCCACACCCCCAGCAAACCATCATCATCCATGCCTCATCCTCCCACAAGCCCTCCCTCTTCTCCACCCACCACCACTGGTACTCCTCCCTCCTCCATTCCCTCCCACCCTTAGACCCTCTTTTCCAAATCCTCTACACTTACTGAGCCTCCGCCGGCAGCATCTCCGCCCGCCTCACAGCCCCCTAGGCTGAGAGGCCCTCCGCCGTGCCCCCGGGGTCCTCTTCGTCATCCCAGATCACATCCACCACCTCCACACCCCCCGGACCCCTCACTTCCTCAGCCTCACCGAGAGCACGGGCCTCTGGCCGAATTTCGATTATGCGGACAACATCATAATCGGGGTTCTCGATACCTGGATCTGGCCCAAGCGGCAAAGCTTCTCCAATTCGGGCCTCCGTCCGGTCCCCGATGCGTGGAGAGGCACGTGTGAGGTCGGGAAGAGAAAGAATAAAGCAGAAAGCAAGAGAGAGAGGGAAGAGGAGAGAGAAAACTGAGTGAGAGAAGAGTTGCGACGATAGAGGAAGAGAGAGAAAAGGGAGAGCAAGAGAGAGGACGGCTCCTGATAGCGAGACAGGAGAGAGTGAGGAGAGAGAGTGTACGCGAAAGTAAAAGAAATATAAAGAAACTGAGATCCGATCCGATCCAAACCGAACCAAAACGAACTATCAACTAACCAAATTTTTTTACTTATTATCCAAACCGAAACCGAAACCGAACTGAAAATGCAAGAATTTTCGGTTCGGTTCGATTCGGTTCGGTTCCGGTTTCGGTTCGGTTTTTGACACCCCTACCTCATACCTTAGCTCATGTATTGTAGGGGAAGATTCACACTTTGGGATTATACTTGGTCACTTGCATTTAGAGATGGCCACGGGCCGATTTTAGCCCGGAACCGAACCGGAACCGGCCCGGTCAAACCCGGGCCCGGCCCGTTGACCGGGCCCGCGGTTCAGAACCGGAACCGGCCAGTGCCCTACGGGCCCGGTTCCAGTTCCCAAAATTTTGGAACCGGCCCGAAACCGCCGATTCCGGGCCCGGTTCCACAAAAAAAAAAAAAAGAGCTGCAGCTGTGCAGCAGACCGACGAGGGCTCGACCTCGCCGGCAACTAGCGAGGCCGGCCTCGCCAGATCTGGCGAGGCTCGACCTCGTCTGCGTCGGGCGAGGCCGACCTCGCCTGCTGGGCCGACGTCGGGGAGGGCGGCCTCGCCTGAGGCCGGCGGCCGGCCACCTCTGCTGCTCTGCAAACTGCAACGGGAAAATAAAAAAATATATATATATTGCCCCCGCAGCGGGCTTGCGGCCCGTTGCCAAACGGGCAAAATTGCAACGGTTACAACGGAAGCCCCCCAACAGGCAAAAAGTAAAAAAAAAAGATAAAAATTGCAACGGTTATCTTCTCTTTTTTTTAATTCTAAATTTTCTTCTCAATTTTTTCTTATAAATTCTCTTAAATTCTCTCAATACTCACACAATTCTCTCAAATTCTCTTCTATCAAGTCTCAAATTTTCTCAATACTCGAAATTCTCTCCAATTGCCAATTCTCTTAAATTCTCTCAATTTTCTCAATCCACGCAATTCTTTCTTAATTCTCCCAATTAATCCGCTCAATTCTCTCAATCCACTCGAAAAATGGCAAGTGGAAGTCGAGTGCCAACTGGCAAAGGTAAGAATATCGCGACGGAATCCCATCATTCTTTTAATTCTCGTGAATATGCAGATTTTCAAGATGATGAAATCAACATTTTTCCCGATGTGGAGCGCGTCCCAACTCAAGAAAGTTTTCATTCTCCTGGCGAAATATCTACAACAAAGGAAGCGGAACGGGAATTTACATCTGACATTTGGAATCACTTCACGAAAATTGAAAGGTTTGATATTGGTCAAAAAAGGTATGATATAATTTGTAAATATTGTGGGAAAATATATAAATATACAGGTGGACAAAGATATGGAACATTTAAACGACATCTTAGGAGCAAACATCTAACCGAAACGGGAATCGATATCGGGCAACAACAAATTTCCGGGTACGTCAATCCTAACACTTCCCCTTTATTTCGTTTTAATGACAAAACTTATAAGGAATAATTAGGCAAATTTATTTCCGTTGAGCATTTAGCATTTAATTTTGGAGAAAGATTTGGTTTTAATGAATTTGTACAAAAAGCATGTGCTCCACAAGCAAAACGTGTTCCTAGAAATTTAATTAAACGAGTAATTAAAGATCTTTACAAAAATGGAAAAAAAGATTTACAAAACTTTTTTATGCAATTTAATGGATACGTGCATATAGGTAGTGATATTTGGAGTGATCATTGGCAAAATCATTCTTACATGAGCATAACATGTCATTGGATAGATGACGAGTGGAGTATTCAAAAAAGAGTTATTGCATTTAGAGTTTTCGATGATAATCATACGGCAAATAATATTTATAGAATAATTAGACAAATTTTAGAAGAATATTATTTGCTTAACAAAATTTTTTCAATTGGTTTTGATAATGCCGCAGCAAATACCGCTTCAATTACCGATTTAGAAAATATTTGTAAACCCGCTTTTGGCGGAAAATTTTTCACGTTAGATATGCTTGTCATGTTTTAAATTTATGTGTACAAGATGGTTTGAAAACTCTTGATATTTTTCTTCAACCAATAAAAACGGCGATTCAATTTTTATGGAAACATCCCCAAAAAATGAAAGAATGGGGTAGATTTTGTAGAGAAAATGGCAAAAAGCCAAAAAGATTTTCAAGAGATGTTCCAACTCGTTGAAATTCTACTTTCCACTTGCTTAATGAATCTTTAGCATATAAAGATTTATTATGTGCATTCGTTTCTAATTATATACCTCAGATTAATTTATACCCACAAGAGTGGGATATTTGCCAAAAAATTTTAGATGTTTTAAAGGTTTTTAATGATGCAACTTATACTTTGTCCGGTGTTTATTATCCTACTACACATTTATTTTTAGTAGAGTGTACTAATATTGTCGGAATTTTTGATGAATGTGAAAATGATGTTGAATTACAACATACTATAATTGCAATGAAAATGAAGTGGCTACATTATTATAGAGAAATTCTCATTATTTATTTAGTTGCTTGTGTTTTTTATCCGCGTTGCAAATTGGATGGCTTAAATGAATTTTTGCGTACGTATTATCAATATTTACATTATGATGGGATAAATGTTACAGCCATAGTACGTGATGTTAAAAACGCAGTGTACGTGATGTTAAAAACGCAGTAATAGAATTATATAATGAATTTTATACTAAATATAATTTAGGTGATATTATTGGATCTTCCCAATTTACGGAGATACAAAATGACAGTACAGGTAAAATTAGTAGAGGGTACCAACTTTTATTACATAGACAAAAAAAACAAAAGGGAGTAATAGGAAATATTTCTGAATTAGAGATTTATCTAACCGTTTCATTTGAGTTTACTGAATCCGAAGGCGGTACAGATTTTTTAATTTTGGATTGGTGGAAAAGGCACGCAAGCCAATACCCAATCCTTTCTCTTATTGCAAAACAGATTTTTTCAACATTTTGTTCCACAGTTGCGGTCGAACAAGCATTCAGTACCGGAGGTAATATTTTGGACGAACATCGTTCAAGATTAGCTCCAGAATCAGTGGAGATTCAAGCTTGTGTTGCTAATTGGACGAAGGCTTAATACCGGCAACAAGATATAGATCGGAATAATGAATCCAAATTCTTTAACGACGGAGATACTACCGCTACCGGTACTGGAACGGGTAGTGACGATTGAGGGTAAAAGAACTATTGGAGTTGGCAAATATTTCGGGAACCCTTATTTCTCATACCGGGTATGCCCACGTGAGCTTAGGGAAACCGAAGTATAATCCGACGACATGTGACCTTTGGTCCCCTGCGCACGGAATACTTAGGTTTTGGGATCATTTTAGGGCATATATATTGTACTTCTTTTTTTTTTATAGATCGTTGTAACGAATTGTAACGTGCTTAATGATAATTTATTAAGTTCAAGCCCTCTCTTTCTCTCTTGTCTTTTTGTCCCCAAATTTAATTACAATTTACATTTTAATTACAATTTATATTGAATAATGTTCCATCACCAGAATAGTAATTTTTTAATTTTTTTTATTATTTTTCTTTTCTGTTTTTCTTTTCTTTTTCCTTTTATTTCTTTTTCTTCATACTTCCTCCGCCGGCCTCAGGCGAGGCCGCCCTCGCCGGCGTCGGGCGAGGGCCGGCCTCGCCAGATCGGGCGAGGCCTCGACCTCGCCGGCGTCGGGCGAGGCCGACCTCGCCTGCAACTGGCGAGGCCGGCCTCGCCCGACGCCGGCGAGGCTCGACCTCGCCTGCAACTGGCGAGGCCGGCCTCGCCCGACGCCGGCGAGGCTGGACCTCGCCTGCAACTGGCAAGGCTGGCCTCGCCCGACGCCGGCGAGGGCGGCCTCACCCGAGGCCGACGGAGGAAGAAAAGAAAAAAAAACAGATAAGTAAAATTCGGAACCGGCCCGGAACCGGTCCGAAACCGGCCGGTTTCGGTTCATACTTGGCCACGAACCGGAACCGGTCGGTTCCGAACCATGACCACCTCTACTTGCATTCATGTCATTGAGACTAGAGGCGACAAGACCTAACTTGACTCATAAAACTCGACGCATCTCACTTAAAAGCCAATCCAATCTGACGTGAATAAGAATAGCCTATAGCCTATACTCATCTGGACTCGTCCACGAAATAATTAACCCAAACCTTCAAAATTTGAATCATCTCGCCATTCAAGTGCGATCCATTCCTACCTATTAGAAAATCGGTCCGACCTAGCCAGAGTTGACTAACAGCATTTTTGCTTCGCAATGACTAATAGTATTCAAATGCTACAGTACAATCGTTTAGAGGTCTCTGCTCACGATGCGAATCAAAACTCGTGGCCTCATAAGAGCCATGCAACCCCGTTGACCCGTCGGCCAGTCACCCTAGCGGCGACACCTAAATTTCTTACAGAAGAAAAAAAATGTAGGATTTTCATTATATACAAAATGGGTGGGCTGGGCTGCTGTATTGGGCTTTACCTCCTTCATTGCTGCCATCTATTGATGAGGATAGGCGCTTAGTCACATTCGGGCTACGAGCAAGGCCCATTCAATAAGAAAGAGCCTGGGCTTCGACATGGAATATGGGCTACAGGAAGGCCCATTATAGGAACACATCACATGCTAATTATCACGATTCATGCATGATATGATGCACTTGTGTACGATTTGGCATCTGAATTAAAAGCAAGTCGCACTGATATAGTTTGTACGAAAAAGAGAGAGGTAAAATCAACCAAGCTAAACTAAACTACCGTTTCAAATCAACCAAACCAAACCATACCCTATTAATTGGCATGATGCCAAGATGAATCGAATTATTTTTTCTTCTATAAATAAATGATAAAGGTAAGATTAGTAGTAGCTTCAACGTTTTTGTAAATCACAGAATTTGATTAGACAAGTTAAAACTTCACGGACTCTCAATTGGAAAAAAAAAGCACATAAGTTTAGAGAGAAAGGTGGAATCTTATCAATTTTGAATAGGATGTTAGGACATTTCGTGTGCAAATCCCAATTTGCAACAATCTCGCGAGTCGCAACTACCTCGTGCAAAACGATGATAGTTGATCAATTCACCAACCAACTTTATTTTTACTTGTTTTATAATTGAAGAGCACAATAACAAAGATCACTTATTTAGAGGCTCGTGGAACACTCTGCAGGTCTCATGAATTGATGATATTCGAACCTTTAGGCTTTGCAAGTAGCCCCGATTTGGCAATCAACAAGATCCCTAACCAAGGGCCCGCATTTCATTTAATCAATTTTCTTCTTCACGTGATTTTATTCATTGGCTAAAGTCTGTCTGCATAAATGCTTCATATTAACAGACATTTGCTTTCTTTTTTAGGATCATTCCTCATAAAAGCATTCTTGTAAGCTGTAACACATGAATATTTCATGTGAAGCAACCTTATGGGATGCTGTTACCAAAGGGGAACACAAGGTTTTTTTTTTTTTTTGTTGGTCGGATGGGGGAACACAAGTTAACCGGCCGAGGACTTATGTCTGGTGAGAAATAAAGCTAACCAAAGTCAGATTCCATTGCTACCGAATGTATGACCAACCTTTTCCTCACTGATCACATCAATGAGGCCTCAATTTTCAAAATTTAGGTGCCAAGTTTGGACTATAATGGCTGGCTACACATACCCTAACGGTCCCAACCCACCTAATTCATGTCACAAATTCAACTGAAATTAGCATTTTCCTCATTAGAATAAACTCAACTGTAAACCTCTAATTAGCTTTCTTAATAGTTAATCCAGTTAATAAAATGATAGGAATGGTCAAGTGTTCGACGATACTAGGTCTAACATCAAAATCACTTTCGAGAAAAAGCTCTATTGAGATCCGGGCTTTGCGGAGCGCTCGACTGATTTCGCAGATCGCCACAGTCTCCTATCTCACGAGAGTTCTGGTACGGGAAAAGAAAAAAGAGTCTATCCAAGGTGATCCCAAAGGAGCCGTCTGCAATGGAACTAAGAACATAATGACAAAAGCTTCCATTGGTCATTAGGATCCTAATACCTTGCTTGACCAGGAAGTCACTCATTCAATCTCAATTTTCCTTTGTGATTTCCAGCAAAAGAAAACTAAAGAAAAAAAGTGTTCAAAAGTGCTTCAAAGAAATCCCACGTGGCAAAAAGAAAAAAGGAAAAAAAACCTGTGCCATTCAAAAAAATGATTAATCCACATGGCAAGAGATTATACATACATCATAGCCCACAAATTCATGATTGGTGTTTGAATGTGTTCATAAGTAGAGCCAAGAGAATCCACAACAATGCTGCATTCTTTACCAAAATAAAATGTGATGGACAGTCTGAAATGTTAATGACTTTTATCGCACTTTTTCTTATGGGCATAAGCGCAATCTTTTGTTATGCGTGTTTGCGCGATAAGTTGCACGAAAATAACTGTGCAACCTAGGATTACGTGATTCCGCTTTAATTTGAATTTGTGATGGTTTTTTATTCGCAAATCTTCAATTTGTAGATAGCCTTGTCCTATAACAGGTTGAATGCCCTACACACCTCGATATGGTTTGTGAAACCTTCTCCTCATTTGGAGCATAGTGGATAACACGACATTACTAAGTTTGTCTTCCAATTCATCTATGCTCGATGTCAAACATTCGAAAAAATATTACCATATTTCGAACAAGCGGGTCGGTTTGGATCGTACCCAAGCATCAACTTTCCCTGATACCAAATCCGAATTCTTTTCCCGCTCAACCAATAGATCTGACATTAGACTCTAGGGTTTTTTCTTCCACGCACGTTCCCGCCAAGTTGCACTCTTTGTTGACCTTGTTGCCCAACTACATACCTCCATTTCCTAAAAGATATTAGCGACTAGAGATTACCCTTCAAGGCGTGCATGACATATACCCAATTTGCTTCGACATTGTATCGAATCTATAGTACTTTTCGACATGATTGATTATATTACTAAGGCGAGCGAATGTCTTTTTAATATTTGTCTCGTCTTTTTTTTGTTTAAATATCTGTAAGATCAAACAATTTTGTTTCTGGTAAGTTGGTAACAGTAGCATGTGATCTGATATAGGGGTGAGCGGTTTCCGGTCCGGTCCAGTTCCAAGGTGGAACCGAGAACCGGACCGAGAGAACTTGTTCCCAATTTTGGGAACCGTGGATCGGACCGTCGGGCCGGTCCGGTTTCAGTCCAATTCAATGGAACCGGTTACTTAGAGTTTGGAATTTTTTTTTGTCAAACACTTAAGGTTTGGTTCACATTTTATTAATTTTTTTCAATGAATTTATGTCAATGAAGTTCACTTAGGGTTTAATTTACATTTCACTAATTTTTATCAATGAATTTATGATAATGAAGTTTACTTATAATTTAGTTTACATTTATTAATTTTTTTAGAGAAAAAAATAACAAAAATATATATTGAATAGTCGGTCCGGTCTGGTTGGTCCGGTCCGGTCCGGTTCCCTCTTGGAATCAGGAACCGGACCGCTCGGGAACCGGTTCCGCTTTTAGGAACCGGGAATAGGACCGATAGTCTCAAGAACCGGACTAAACTCGTCGGTCCGGTCCGATCCGATCCTGATTTGGGCGGTCCAAGTTGCTCACCCCTAATCTAATAGACTGATACGAGGATGTCTTCACGTGCCATCTTAGGAAGTAATAAAGAGAGGGGTATTAAAAATTTGAACAGCACGAACCAAATCATGAAGAAGATTAAGGGCCGCAGTGGGCCCCACCCGAGGTACGATGATGGGCCCCAGGTGAGAGGTGGGTCCCGGCCCGAGCCCTAAAGCCCTTTGTTCTCGAGTCCCTTTTGACTTTTTATCGCGAACCAATCTCTGCATGATCTCCGATGGAAAAAAACCATGAAGAAAACAATAAAATAATAATAATTTCGAGATTTAATTTGGGGTTTTTCTTTTGAGATCTCGAGATTTATTTTTTAATATATTTTTTTCTTTTTACATGTGTGTTCTTTGAAAGCTTATTTGGTTTGGTTGGAATCTTTTGACTTGGGTCCGCTGGTTAGACTAGTGATATTCCAGGTCATTTGATGTTCCACGGGGACTAAATTGAGCGCGACTTGCGCTTCTTTGAAAAGGGGTTAACAAAACTATTTATCCTTTTAATTCTCCATGTATATAAGCAGTGGCGTTGTTCGTGCTTCTTGTAATTTTTTTGTGGACAAAAAAGCTCGAACTCGGAAACCCAACAAAAGAAAAAAAAAGCTAAAAAAAGCAAAAATTCGATGAAAGCTCCAATTCATTTTTCGTATTTTGAAAACGAAATAATGATGCCCACCAAAAAAAAAAAAACGAGACCAGTTTTTTCCCCCGATTTCTTTTATTTGGCGTCCGTCAAAATGACCTGAGAGAGAGTCGCTCGATTATCGGGTCTCTTAATTATGAATTTATATGCTCTTTCGATGCACGTAATCTTCTTCTACTGTTGGTTCGAATTTCTGGGCTCGACTTCCGAACAGAGTAACGAGGAATTTACTTTGGATCCTTGGTGATGGTTACCAATGCTCTTAACCAAAACAAGGGAAGCCGAAGCTTCCCGACCGAGGCTATCATGCCAAGTGTTTTTAACGTGTCGGTACCCGCACGCCTGTTCGCAAAACGAAGAGAAATTTTTCCTTCTCTCCCCACAGAATGCCTCCGAATTTAACGTTCCTTCTATTACATTTGATCTTTTATATTTCTGTTCCGGTTCATTTCGCGCTCGCTAGCCTCGCGGGGCACATTCGATTTCTGTATCGCTTTAGGGTGTTGTCTTTGTCAAAGGAAAGCTGGAGAAAAGAAACGGGGAGCCAAAGGGGCCGAAGCCGAACTCCTTACGCCTTTTTGCCGTGATTGGCGACGCGACGTGACGCGACGTGACAGGGAAGGAGGAGGAGGAGGAGGAGGAGGAGGAGAAGGTGGGAAGCCAATTCCGTGTCGTCTCTTTTCTCCGGGTCGAGTGACAAAAGGGCGGGGAGGGAGGCTGACCGGTTCTCCTTTTGTCCGGTTCGGCGACGGTGCGCGGGGATGGAGACAAAAGCGGGCGACGCTGGCCGCACCTGCTCCCATCACTCGCTTCACCAAACGCTACTGCTAATGCTACTCTCTCTCTCCCCCCAGCTTTGAATGCGGCCACGTGGCCCAATCAAGGGGAGAGTATCCAAGAGCGAGTGCCGGAGCGGCCAGTGTGGCCTGGACTCGTGAAGACAAGGCTCGAGCTATGGCTATGGCTATGGGGCAGTCTTGGGTCAATCTTCTGCGCCGAGTGGGGCCCCTCCCCCACGGTTCCACGGCATGGTGGCTCTCATTAATATAATAATAATAATCATAATAATAATAGTATAAGAACTTATTATTGTCAAAGGAGTTAATTGGATATTGCTCTCGGGGCCAAAAGTGAATGAGACCCGCCTGCTTTTTGGCGCGAAGAATTATGCCTTGGGTAGCTCACGAACACCGCCTCGACGTATTTAATGTTTTGTCCATCGCGCTCCGCAACGTTCTGCCCCCAAGACATTATCTAGAGCTATCCGGTCCGACCTAGAGCGGGATAAAAGAGCGGCTCCTGACAAATTTTTAGTACGACGAGGAACAAATTGAATTGTGCGCCGTATAGAGGAGAGAACGGGTTTGGAATATGTATATGCGAAAACTGAAATTAACTCACCGATGTGACTTTTGACGTAACAACAAGCTTTACTTTGGAACTTTGAAATTAAATTTGCTCGGGCTAGAGCACTATCATGGTGAGTGATTACTTGGAAAAGCAGGGATGTGGCAATAAGCGGTAGAACAATGGTGTCTAAGACATTAATCAAATGAAAGTGTATGACAATGAGGATGCTAGCTAAGGTTGTATTAATAAGGCAAGCAATGGTGGTCGTGCACGCTCGTGGGATGGAATTCCCCAATCCCCACCTCCTAGCTCGCCGCGTACCCACCAAAGTTTGGGAACGTTTCCATTGATCGCCTTTGTTTTCTCCTACATTAATGGCGTTGGTGCAGCGACACTTCACCCATCATTCCATGCACAATCCCCATTTGCCTCTACTAATCACCCCTTGGCCATCCGTCGGATATTAGTACTATTTACGATGAATTAATTTGACAAGTTCAGCGAATTCCGGATCACAACGTACTTTGAATGTTACTCTAATATACACGAACATCGTATTGATATATATATTTTTAGATTACACTTAGTGTTCGACCTGAAAACTTGCACATTCAAAACACATGAGTTTGTCATTTCGTTTTTTGTTTTATTATCTTAAGTCTCGATTTCTTGAAACTCAGTTAATCAAATGACAGGCGTGGTCCAAAAGATCTTGTTAATGAGAATTGTGGTGATTTTTAGACTCGAAAGCCTGTGTTAATCTAATGAGTTCTCTAATTCTCTATCAATATCAGGTGTTACGGTAGAATTTTTCTTTTAAGAAAAGAAATTGGTTTTTTCCCTTTGTTTATAGGAATAACTTTTGATATTCCAAAATTCACTTTAGTCATCACCCGCATCAGTTTGACCGCGACGCACCCGGAAACCCTAATCTTTGACCGTTACGAGCGGCGCCAAACCCCACATCGGCCTCCGTGTTCCACGAGGAAGAAGCACAAATGACCTGTCTCTGTCTCTCTCTCTCTGTTAGTTCCCCTCATGCCTCTGTTCCTCTCGCAGTCTTTTAAGCTTTAGCCCAACCGTTTCACTCTCTCTCTCTCTCTCTACCAAGAAGAAGCAGAAGAGGAAGAAGGAGGCGAAGAAGCGTCTAAATAAACTAAACCCGAAAGCATTCTTGGTAATGATGAGAGGAGAGGCGAGGCGCACGTAAAGAAGGAGACCAAGGAGAAGGGAAGGAGGAGGAGGAGGAGGAGGAGGAGGAGGGCCTGGTTGAGCATAATTAAAGTTGACATCCCTTTCCTGGAGAGAGAGAGAGAGAGAGGGAGGGAACCTACGACCCCATCATCAGATTCATCCACAGTGAGGTGAGGGAGAGAGAGAGGGTAGCGTGGCTTTTGTCTCGCCTCGCGGCTATGCGTTCCAAAAAGAGAACCGCCAAGACCCAATAAGAAGGAGAGCCCATCATTGCCATTCGCCGTTTGTTTTGCACCCACTTCTCCCCCGTTTCGCTCTCCAGCTCGAGCTCGACACCATCATTCTCTCTCTCTCTCTCTCTCTCTCTCTCTCTCTCTTTCTTTTGCTTTTCCTCGCTCTCTGAGCAGCTACTGCTTCTGGGTGAAGCTCCTCTGTTTCTCTCTGTCTCTGTCTCTGTCTCTGCGCGTTGTGTGTGTGGACGCTCGTTGGCGGGTTCTTGATATGGAGAAGAAGCAGGGGTTCTTCTCGGCACTCAAGGACGAGGTGGTGCGCGGCCTCTCCCCGTCGCGGTCGCGGTCGCGGCCCCGGTCGCGCTCCAGGGCCAAGAGCCCTGGCAGAAGCGCGTCGCCGATGGGCGGCCTCTTCAGGCGGAGGAAGGGGGGGCAGGTGGCGCCGCCCGAACTGCTGATCTCGAGATCCGGGAACCTGATGATGAGGCCCGTCGAGGCGCTCTCGCCGTTGATGGAAGGCCCCGATCCGGACGGCGCGGAGTGCGGGGATTCCAGGAGGGGCCACTGGATGCGGGCGCCGTCCGTCTCCTCTTCCTCCTCCGCTGCCGCCGCCGCCGCCAGCAAGCAGTCGGATCTGAGGCTTCTGCTCGGCGTGCTCGGGGCGCCGCTCGCTCCTGTGCATGTGGCCGCCTCCGATCCCCTACCTCACCTCAGTATCAAGAACATCCCCATTGTTAGTTCTCACTCTCTCTCTAGATCCCTGTCATGGGTTGGTATATTTCTGGGAAAGTTACTAGATAGCTTGCGCCAAATTACTAAAATGTTTGATAAATCACTGTGTTTCTGTTGACTAATCCGTAGTATTGTGAAGTTTTGAAACATTTATATCAACTTCGGGTTCATCTGTTCGGCTTTTGTTTCTCTTTGAGTGAGTCATGGTGGAGCTGATGAAACTATGCATGCTCTGCTTCTGGGCATTTTCTTACAATGGTCAAATGGTACCGCCAATGCATGTGCTTTCTCTGCGTTTCTTCCATGAAATGTGATGCGATAAACTGCCGCTGGTGAGAGTAGTATACAGTTTGATAAAAAAAAAATAATAATAAAGAGAGAGCAGTATACAGCATACGTCACCTGGTTAAGTAGATTTACGTTTCCATCCAAAAAAAAAAGTAGATTTATGTTGGAAAGAAACTTTGATTTGAAGAAACAAGTCAGAATTTTTCTTCTGATTTTGTTAAGGGCGATTTTGCAGGAATCCTCGTCCGCGCAGTACATACTGCAGCAGTACATGGCGGCGTCTGGAGGACAGAAGCTCCAGAACTCCATTAACAACGCATACGCCATGGGAAAGGTCCGGATGATAGCCTCCGAATTCGAGACGCCGAACAAAGTCATCAAGAACAAGAATTCCTCCAAGGCCACCGAGTCGGGCGGCTTTGTTCTCTGGCAGATGAATCCTGACATGTGGTATGTCGAGCTGGCGCTTGGGGGTAGCAAGGTTCATGCCGGCTGCAATGGGAAGATCGTATGGAGGCACACGCCGTGGCTCGGCGCGCATGCAGCGAAGGGACCTGTTAGGCCTCTCCGTCGTGCGCTCCAGGTGAATATTTCTCCTTTCTTTACACTGACTATTAACAAGAGGAATTGAAATGATTGAAATAATGAATTATCTTGCGTCCAATACTTAGCAGTTAGCCGGGCCCAATTAGCGGGATGATAAAATACCTTGTTGAAAAAGAGTACTGTTTGCATGTCTTATTTCAATTGTGTTATCCGGTCGTGTATCAGGGTCTTGATCCAAGAACCACAGCGAGCATGTTTACCAATGCACGGTGTATCGGGGAGAAGATGGTCAATGAAGAGGACTGTTTCATTCTTAAGCTTTGCGCAGACCCTGTTACCCTGAAGGCCAGGAGCGAAGGACCAGCTGAAATCATACGGCACGTTCTGTTTGGGTACTTCAGCCAGAAAACAGGGCTCCTCATTCACTTGGAAGACTCGCACTTGACCCGGATCCAGAACAACGGAGGCGATGCCGTGTATTGGGAGACCACAATCAACTCCTTCCTTGATGATTATAGGCCTGTCGAGGGAATTATGATCGCACATTCGGGGCGGTCAGTAGTGACCCTTTTCAGGTTCGGAGAAACTGCAATGAGCCATACCAAGACCAGGATGGAGGAAGCATGGACCATCGAGGAAGTGGCATTCAATGTCCCGGGACTGTCGTTGGATTGCTTCATCCCTCCTGCGGAAATCAGATTATCCTCAATCAGTGAAGCCTGTGAACTCCCTCATGGTCAGAGAGCAAAGAATGTGGCTGCTAATCTCATTAGTAATGTACATCGCGCCAGAGTTGCTTCACTAGACAGATCTCATGGTAGCCTGGCCCGCAATTACATTTAGGGAGACAGATGCTTGAAAAGGAAAAAGATGCGGCTGATCTTTTCCCTGTGTAATAGCGTGGAGAAGCTACCGACCACCATTAGAAGGTAATATGAATTTCAGCACTTGATCGAACATCCAAAATGTAAATAGAGCGCAACAGGTCGTGGGAGGTGCCAGACTGCCAGGAAGCGGGATTTTGATGGAATGTGCCGGTGGAATTTACTTTTTCCCTTTCCCTTCTAGAACAAGAACAGCTCTTTTGTTCAAATTTTAAATCAGGATATCCTGGAATCACATTCGAAGTGTGATCCTTGTGGAGGTTGCTCATTGAGCGCAAGCCAATTGATATACTCAAAGATGATCAGAAAGACATGTAAAAACCCGAGCAAGTTCAGCAATGTGCATAGTTGAAGTTTTCCTGAATTTCCCACCGAGTTCATCTTTTTTGTGGATGTAATGCTTAACACTCACAGCCAGATGAAAGACATCAACATGACCTTCAACGAGGACGCCGTGAGAAATAAGATGCTTTGTTCTTAAAGTTTCTTAGCTTGTACTGCTCTGTTTCTTTGCATTCGGTTCAGGCAACTAAATCATGCTAGCCCCACCATGGAAGACATAGAGTAAAATACTTTTTATATGTCCGACCAATCTAGTACCTTGGATGTGAAGCTTTTATATTCTTGTCCTATATCTCTTCAAATGTTTTAGGGGGAAAGTCCCACTCTACAAAGTGGGCATGTCCACTTTTTCATTTAACTGTAGATGGTTAGAATCTGTCTCAATAATGAATGCTTCAATGGCCCTGTAAACTGGTCATGGCCACAACCAGAGGACATCACAGGTTCCAAATTGCCCTACGGAACTACTTCCCCCAAATCATCCAGATTTGCGCAGAAAATGCCCTCCTGCTCTGTCCTTACAACTATGATCTGCCATGAGCAAGAAGGGCTCAGAAGAGAGCTATGCGAAAAATGTCGCGGGTTAGCAATAGTTGGCGTATCATTCGTCGCATTATTCACAGATCTCAACTTGGATTTCTATGCATCCATGTTTGTCGTGCTCTTGCCGAGTGCACACAAGGTGCTTCTGTCAAGTACTGCCTGCTGAGCATAGTTGCTATGCAGATGTTTTGGGATTTAAAACGTACTGAAAAAATAGGCTGTGAAGATTTTGGACAAATGGCTAGACAAATGAGCAAATATCTGTGGCTTGCAGGGTAAAGCATAAGCACAGCCATTTGGACTAAGCAACTATGCTCGAGGCAAAAATTCAAGGGAGAAAAGAGCTTACCACTATGCAAACATAGACATGCAGAGTTTCTCTCCTTCAAGTTTGATCTTGAACGGTTGGAAAACTCTTGACAAAATCTTTCGGAATGTAATGAAGGCTGACTGAACAGAAAATACCCACAGTTTGCTGATGTAAGAAATCATTAGCTGAAAACCCCGTTGATTGCTGGTGCTATCTTCCAACTGTCTTAATGACACTATTCTCGTTTAATTCCACCAAAACGCGCAATGCTTTAATGCGGTGAAGTTTCCTAGATACTTCGCTCAGTTGAAGTTTGTCATACTTACACCAGATACAGTCAAAATGCACGTTATCCTTGAAGAGCAACAGGTGTTTTGAGTGCATTACCGTTACACCAAAGTCTGTAAATGGTGGAGATGAACACATAATTCTGTCACTTTCTAGCTTGTCCTAAAGCTTGAGCTTGCATAACTTCAAGCATGATTTTCTGAGACATTAACCATCTTAGGTTGAGCTCATATGCCTCTTTGTTTCTACAACTGCACAGCCGGTCTGATCGTTTTCCATGTTGGTCTAATTACACTAGCAATACTGAATGTAAATGACATATGAGTGTTTTAAATTCCTGTTACTTAAGTCCTTACCTCACCATTTTGCCGCTTCGCTTTAAATCCACGTCTATAAGTCCAATTACTGAATTTGAACCCCTCCTTGGATTAACTACATAGCTTCTAAATTATTTTGCCAGCCTTGAAAGGGTTTTTTTCACACTGCACTTTAGATGAATGTTTTTCCTTTTCTGACTATATTCATTGTTAATGCAGAAAGAGCATAATTACCTGGTAACCATGCCCTCCTGCCCTGTCCTTACAACTATGATCCGCCATGAGCAAGAAGGGCTCAGAAGAGAGCTATGATAGAAAATGTTGTGGGTTAGCTATATTTGGCATATCATTCGTTGCATTATTCACAGATCTCAACTTGGATATCTATGCATCCATGTTTGTCGTGCTCTTGCCGAGTGCACATATGGTGCTTCTGTTAAGTAATGGCTGCTGAGCATAGTGGCTATGCAGTTGTTTTGGAATTAAATCGTACTGAAAAAAGAGGCGGTGAAGATTTTGGATTAATGGCTAGATAAATGAGCAAATATCTGTACCCACCCAACGGTGGCTGCGATGGTTTGCGCTCAGTTCCTTTCACGAGAGGTCTTGGGTTCAAAACTCGTAGGTGCCGGTGATTTAAGTGGAGGGTCTTGGCGGTAGGATGCTGCGCTAGCCCCGCTAAGGACTAGTCGGGCTTTACTGCTGGTTTGAGCGCAAGCTCGCCGGCCACGCGGACACCTCGGTCATAAAAAAAAAAATGGAGCAAATATCTGTGGCTTGCAGGGTCTTGCATAAGCACAGCCATTCGGACTAAGCAAATATGCTGGAGGCCAAAATTCTAGGGATAAAAGAACTTATCACTGTGCAAACAGAGACAGGTGCAGAGTTTCTCTCCCTCAAGTTTGATCTTGAACGGTTGGAAAACTCATGGCAAAATCTTATGGAATGTGATGAAGTCTGACTGAACAGAAAATTCCCACAATTTGCCGATATACCAAATCATTAGCTGAAAACCCCGTTAACT
Organism: Syzygium jambos; assembly: GCA_031216235.1. Lineage (NCBI taxonomy): Eukaryota > Viridiplantae > Streptophyta > Magnoliopsida > Myrtales > Myrtaceae > Syzygium > Syzygium jambos. The sequence continues at coordinate 24,425,134 of CM062225.1, forward strand.
GCTGGCGCTATCTTCCCTCTTAATGACACTTTTCTCATTTAATTTCACTAAAGCGCATAATGCTTTAATGTGGTTAAGTTTAGTAGAAACTTCGCTCTCAGTAGAAGTTTGACATACTTACATACCAGATGTAGTCAAAATGGACGTTATCCTTGATGAGAATAGGTGTTTGAGTGCATTACCTTTACACTAAACTCGGTAAATGATGGAGACAAACACCCAATTCTGTCACTTTCTAGCTTGTCCTAATGCTTGAGCTTGCACAACTTCATGCGTGATTTTCCGAGACATTAACCATCTTAGGTTGAGCTCATATATATGCCTCTTTGTTTCTACATCTGCACAGCCGGTCTGATCGTTTTCCATGTTGGTCTAATTTCATCAGCAAAACTGAATTTAGATGGCATATGACTGTTTTATAATCCTGTTACTTAAGTCCCTACCTCACCATTTTTCCACTTCGCTTTAACTCTACGCCTATTAATCCAATTACTGAATTTGAACCCCTCTTTGGATAACTAGGTGGACTCCTAATTTATTTGGCCAGCCTTGAAAAAGTTCTTTTCACACTGCAATTTAGATGCATGTTTTTCCTTTTCTGCTTATATTCATTGTCAATGCAGAAAGAGCATAATTACCTGGTAACCATGCAATCAGTCTATATAGCTTGCCTAGCTCCAATATGTCATTTTCCAGTGTCAGTCCTTGTTTCAATCACGTCAGTTGCAACCCGAGATCATGAGCAAAAGTAGTAAATTGCTTTGGAAACCATGATTTATCATTACCTGTACCTCTAGTTAGTTTATCTGCAATTTACAGTAGACAAAAGATCCATGGCTCTGAGTGATCATTAATTCGTCTATATGCAGTTTGGCATGCTGTATTTCTGTCATCTCTGCTGTTACGGGAAACAAATATCACGTTGCATGTTGACATTGACATGACGTCATTGATCAACCAAATATTTACATTTCCATCCAAGATTCAATTTGTGTTTAAAGATATGCAACAAATCAATGTGTGGGGATTGATTAATGATATCACATCAATATGTCACGTGGTACTAAACAATGTTACTCAATATGCTTTCTCCGGTTGCATAACTGCCTCTACTAGGAACTCACACCTATAAATTAACTACAATGGTATGTATATGCTCCAAGACCGAGTGTAGAAGCTTCATTTACTACCCGAGGTAGACTACATTAATTACAAAGGAACAAAATCTGAATCAAATTAGGACAGATTGCTCTTTCTGCATATTTGCATCTCTACCACAACAAACTGTGCTCTTTTATTTTCATGATCAGGGACTTTGAAAGCAGCAAACCTCTTTTCCCGCTTGTTGTTCGCGGAATGGACCAAAGCCAGATAAGGACATCCTAAAACGCCTAGAATTTCCTCCTACACATCCTAAAAGTCATGATTATATACTTTGATATGCGACCTGAGTCATCGACACGGGCCGCATATTTAATTACCGTCGTAAACCACATTCCTAGAAACTGATTCGGATTTCTTCTCGTTCTTCAGGCTCGTTATTCTAGTACACTGTGCTTTTATAGATAGTGACTGCATATTCTTGAGACCACCAACATTCCTACTAAAGTTCCAATAAGCGTATAAAGCTTCTGTACTTGGGAACTTGGAGTTGTGGGAGAAAATATTTGTCTGGAGGAACAACCTGGGAATAATGTCAAGGGACCACAAACACCGTGTCTGAAAAATGGAATTGCAATCCTGATTTTCAGCTGTGGTCCCTCCTAAGCTTTTTGTACACTCCCATTCTCTACAGAACTCATAAAGTAGATGAATCAGGAGGATTTTCTGCTAAAAGAATTCGTGCTCTCTCTCCCTCTCTGTGACTAGTCGCTGTACACCACAGCTTCAGAATTTTGTGTCATCATATTAATGGTTCCTTCCTCTAGCTCATTGCCAGAGATTGTGATATCTGTAATTTCTTCCCCACAAAAGTACTAAGTTGGATCAATTGCTGCATGCCAAAGGGAGAAAAAAACACGAAAAGATAATTAGGGTTTTGGTAGCAGGCTAGAGGGTTTGTAATTAGCTGTCTTCATTTTGTACTGGAAGCTGATGATCAAATCAGGTTTCCAAGAGACTATTGCTCATATGTTGTGTCTAATCAACTTATGTAACACAATTTGAATCCCGAAAGCTCACTAGAGCTTCAAAAATGGGGGGAATGGATTTCACGTGCCTCTAAATATTGTATCCTTCATATTCTTCTAGTCACCTATAGAATGAGTCTATATCTAAAAGTCGTTTTCGATTATCTAGATATAAATAATAAAGCAGCGATAATCTCTTTGATGTGAGAGAATCTACATCCAGACAACATCATGATGGAAGCGCACAAGAGAATATAATTAGTTTTCTTCGAAATAAATTAAGCTTGAGCTTCATTAGAGTTGGAAGATTTGTTCTCTTGCCCACAATCTTTATGCTGCATAAGACAAAAGAGCTTTTTGAAGCAAAAGGGAAAAAGATGCAACATGAAAATTGATGATTTTTTATGCCAAAACCAGACTTCAACTTAGAATTTGTTTAAACTCTATGCAGGGTAAGGACCACTGAAGTTGCTTTTCTGATGTTGGAAGCACTAAGCTACAAGGGTAGAGCAACTTTCTGCTTTTGAAGGGTATTATGGTGCAAAGTTGAGTCAAGAATATCAGATTACTTGAGCATGACTTCATAGTTCAAAATCACTATATTCTCTTCTCATCCGAACTTGTTCTTCACTATCAGACTCAATCAGACTATTGTCTCCAAGCAACGATCAAGTTCCAGTGTTTGGAATGAAATTATCTGTAAGAAAAGAACTACTGTTGAATAAGCAAACTACCAAAATCAGACAAATGACAGGAAGCAACAACTTCATCTGACTATTAATGCAATTGAAGGGAACTGAGGCTTTCAGTTACCATGCTCAAGTAAAGAGTATACCGGAAATGAGATGTAGGGTCGTTAAAAAATTTGGTGCCAAAATTGAGGTTAAAAGCAAAAGGGAGGTGGTTTACGATGTACTGATGACCTTTGACTACTCTATAAGAGATCACTTGAGAGTACTTCTTCGATTTGTTCAAAATGCATGTGTGGACGATAAGAAAAAATGGTTGCGCTGCTTAATATGATGATGACCGAAAAAATACTAGTTGCTATGCTTAGTTCATACTTGCAGTTATTTTGATTTCTGTCATAAATATAGAATAGAACTACTCTTGTTTCTATTGAGATTATATACCCAAAACAAAGTAATCACTAAAAACAGGCAAGAATTATGAACCCAGACAGACAACTTCAGCCAAAAAAATAAAAGCACTATAAAGACAAAACTTTTCTTTATTTAAGTACTCATATGAAGTCAACAATGGAAAATGCTCCAAAAGCACTAGAGTTTGCATTCTTTTCAGGCACACCCTGGCTAGTCACTCCATGGGTCACTAATTTACTTGGTTCAATCCACTTGCTTCCCCACAAGTCGTTCATTAATTGCCAAGTGACCTCAATAGAATAAGTCCCAATGAACACTTGAAACTTCCCAAACCCTAATCTCTCTCTCTCCAATCCAATGGAGTTTTTACAAAAGCACGAGAAGAGGAAGAAGAAGATAAACCCCACAACTACCACTACCAGCACAAGCTTATCATCAAGTTGTTTCTTTTGCATAATGGAAGAGCCAGACCCATCCCTCAGAAGAGCTGGTATTACAAGATGCTTCAAGGAGATGCTTCATAGGGACAACCAAGAGCTAGTTCTCATTCTGAGTGGATTATGGCACATTGCCATGACTCACACAGACGATCCCGAATACCCGTCCCTTGGAATCTTCGACCTCTTGAGCAACTTGATCATGAAGGGCATTAATGACAAAGATTGGCTTCTTAGGAATCAAAACATATATGTGCCTTACTATGCCGCCCACATTATTGGCTCCTACACCATGAACAAGGCCAAGTTTGCTGAAAAGGCGGTGGAGTCCGGTGTGATACCACCATTGATTGAACTCTTGAGAGGCAAGTTAAGTTGGGTCGAGCAAAGAGTTGCTGTCCGAGCACTAGGCCACCTCGCAAGCTACGAGAAAACTTTCAAAGCAGTTTTGGCCTTCGAGCAAGAAGTGGTTGGTTCAACCATGCAAATAGCAAGCAGCTGCCTCGAGGTCGTGTATGCCAAATTCATAGCACTAAATGGAATGGGGAGGACGAAGTATCAATGCGATTTGCTGACGCGTGGCATCGGAAGGACCGAGTTGGAAGACCGGAAGGCCGAGGAGTGGGCGAGCCAGCTCCAATGCTGGTCTCTCTATCTTCTCAATTGCTTTGCTTGCAAGGGAAGGAGTTTGGATTTGATTTGCAGGGAAGAGTTCTTGAAGGATTTGTGCGAGATGTGGGGTGGACTTGTCAACCACTCTAATCCTGGTGGTGTTGGGCTTATTAGAATCTTGTGTTACACGAAAATTGGAAGAGAGAGGATTGCCGATTGCAAAGAAGTCCTACGATATCTCTGTAATCTCTCAAGATCTTCAGATGATTGGCAGTATATGGGCATTGATTGTCTTCTCTTACTTCTCAGAGATCAAGATACTCGGTACAAAGTCATTGAGATTGCCATTTTTTGTCTCATAGATTTGATAGAACTCAATAAACTTGGAAAAACGAGGATCCACGTAGGAGAGGCCATTTCAAGAACCCTCCTTCAAGACCACAGCAAAATGATAAGATCAAGATTCAAGAACTACCCAAAAGTCCAAGAGGAATTAGATGAATTATGGATCCTAAAGGTTGAGAAAAGGAAAAAGGAGAGACTTTTGACCCGAGAAAAGGTTGAAGAAAAGAGGGTCTTAGTGGATCTCATAAAACAACAAGCAAAAAGCATGTTTCGGGCAGGTCACATAGAAGAGGCCATGTTGAAGTACAACGAGGCACTGGAGATTTGCCCATTGAGGCTGAGGAAGGACAGGATGGTGATTTACAGCAACCGAGGCCAGTGTCACTTGTTGCTTGGAGATGCAGATTCTGCCATCAGAGACACAACAAGAGCTCTGTGCTTGTCAAGTCCGGCGAACAGTCACTGCAAGAGCTTGTGGAGAAGGTCACAGGCTTATGATATAAAAGGGCTAAGCAGAGAGAGCTTGATGGATTGCTTGTTGTTCGTCGATGGGTGCATGAGGTCGGAGAAGAAGAGTGGCAAACGCGTGAAGATACCGTACTATGCGGCGCGTATGATCAGCAAGCAGATGGAGGCCGCGTGGCTGTTTGCCGGCTCAAGGTCAAAGGTGATGGCGAGTTGTGCGGAAGGCGGAAGATGTTGAGGATGAGAATTGTGATCTGAAAAGGAAGGACATGAGTTAATTAGGAGGATAATGAAGAAGTTTTTGCATGGTGAGTTCAAGTCTTCATAGTTCATGACTTCGTTTATCTGGAGTTTTCTCTCATCTTGGCATTGATGTGCCACTTCTTTCTCTGCTTGTATCCACCTTCCACTTTTTTGTATCATTTAAAGGCGCAATTTTCCTAATGCCAAGCTTTACTCCTTTGACACAGAGAGACATAATCATTCAAGATTAGCACTAAGGATTGTGTCTGGTGATATTACTTTGAAAATGGATTAAGACCGATCTATTCGGCCATGTGATCTAGTGACAACTGAGCATTTGTGCTGTGATATTTGCTGGCCCGCCATGTTTCATGCAGTGCCACACTCTAAATCCAACAAAGAAATGGAGAGAACAACAAAGGATTTTGGGAGTGCTGATGTAAAACTCATCTCCTATATGGGTAATGTTATTAAAAACAAAATGCAGTTTATTGCTCCAAATTTGATATTGCCTTAGTATTGTATTACTACGAGCGCACATGTGGGATCATTATCCAAAAAGTCTTAAACCTATTATATGACGGTCAATTCAGTCTCAAATATTTCAATTGTACTAATTTAATCCTAGACCTTTTGACAACTTGCCAATTTAGTATTAAACCTTTCAATAGTGTCAATTTAGTCCTAAATCTTTTGATAATTTGCTAATTTAGTCTTGAACCTTTTGACAACTTGCCAATTTAGTCATTATGGCCAATATTGATCGGAAATTGCTGACGTGGATGTCTGCCGGCTGCCAACCATCTTACGTGGCATGGCAGCGCTAACGTGGATAATTTTTGCATTTAATTTTTTTCCTTTTCTTTCACTTTCACCTGTGGCCAGTACTCAGCCTTTCGCCAACCATGGTTGAGTATCAAACATAGGCAAGGACCGCTCTCGCTAAATCTGGCGATGGCTTGACCCTCACAGCCTAGTGAGGGCCACCCTAAGTCATTTTATGCATGGATAAGTAACAATAAAATGGATTAATTTTGTAAAGGAAATTGACTTTTTATCAAAAAATTAATTCATTATTTTGTTTATATTCTTTTGTCAAACTAATTCTTTGTTTACTTTATTTTTTATAAATGAATTACTTTGATAAGAAAAAAATAATTCTATAAAGATAAAACTAACTCCTGAAAACATATAAGCCTCATCTTCGCAATTAAACAAGAAATATAAAAAAAGATCACACATAAAAATTCAATTTTAACGGTGCTCACAAATAAAAGATTGACATGTGGCACAATAAGTGGTGGCCCATTTTTCACACGTTCGTGAGATTAGTTAGGGTAAGACTATTGATATTAGTTATATCATTTGACAATAACTCTGAAGTACTCTTTTTTGTTAGTCTACATTTAATTTTCGAATGATTAATAGATTCAAGAAAGATGAAACAAAAATTTCATATTTTGAGTTAATTGCAAAATATTTTTAAAGGTCTATCAACAAAATAAAATATTAAAAGAAAAGAAAACGTAAACTCATGAAAAATACATGGGTCATTTGGTTTGGAAATATGCAACTAAAGTACAATCCTATACTCAAAAGATAGGTTGACAAACAAAGAAAAAGAAAGATAAATTTTTCTTTGAATAGATTAAATAAAATAAAATACAGAGGAAACCAAAACTAAGAAAAAGAAAGGAAATAGTGCATAATCTTATATTTGTTGAGAGAAAAGGAAAAGGAAAAGAATTAATTTGTAAAAAGAAAATGAAAAACGGATAAATGGGAAAAAGGGCTGGAGGCTAAAGTAAAAAATGGAAATTGAACATGGAGGCCGAAGGATTCAAACTGGCGGAGTCCATTTTATAAAAGTGGCCCATCTGTAGCTAGGCCACCTCTCTCTTTCTTTTATGTTTTAAAAAAAGACGCAAATAGTCTTTAAACTTTGATTTAATGTGTAAAGTGATCCCTACGTTTTTAATTTATTTAATATGATCACTGAACTGTAACCCAATGTGTAATGTGATTCCTGAACTTTTAATCTATTCAATATGGTCTCTGAACTTTTGGTATATATTCAATTTAGTCTATGAACTATATGAAAATGTCCAATATTGTCCCTCAACTCGAATTAATGAAAGAACAATATTGAAAATTTTCATATAGTTCAAGGTCTAAGTTGAACATATACCAAAGGTCTAAGAACTATATTAAAGAAATTGAAACTTCAAGGATCGCATTGAATAAATTAAAAATTCAGATACTACATTGTACATTGGGCCAAAGTTCAAGAATCATTTGTATTGTTATCAATTTATGTTTGCAAATTTAATATACTTATATATATATATATATATATATGTGTGTGTGTGTATAATCATTAATAATAATAAATATACTTAGTAAGGTTGGACGGACCAATCATAAAATGACATATGGCGAAAGTAGACCTTGAGCTCCGGGTAGGGCTGGTGGACACCCGGGCCTTTGTACAGTGGCACATCTTGTTAGTGTTTTTATAGAATTTCCATACTCTCAATGCTTTATCAAAAAAATTTCTGTCTTGTATATATTTTATCTCACTCATAGATGCAAATACATAAAGTAAAATATTCCACTTATTTTACAGGAAAATATTCTTCAAACTCCCGTTTGTAAACTTCATTCGAAGGGTGAAAATGCTGGAATACATCCTTTTGTTGCCCTACATATTATCTTTTAAATGATCACAATCTTTTAGTATCTCAATCAATTATATATGCGAAATAGAATATTCATCAGCTACATATATAGTTATTCTAGCTAGCTTAGGAGAATTGGCTAAAGTAACAGTGAAAAAGAATTTAATAGTTAAAGTTCGCACATGATGGAGTCAAGTGGCGCAATAATGTGCAAGAAGTATTCATTTACCGATATACAGATACGTTAGGATGCACAACTGAAATTTAATACTTTTATCTAGGGAAATCACCAATAAGGAGCCCAAATTCGAGTCTGCCAATAAATCTAACTAAACTTGCTTTCATTCAAAACTTTAAATCAATGAGTTTTTGACTTACAATGTTAAATTAACCGCTACACACTACATCATTCTCATTGCATTGCGAACACATCCACATGTTCATGTCTTAGTGCGAACTAGCAGCACAAATTTGTCTCAAAGAGAAGCCGCGAACTCCATGTGCTCACCACCAGTACTAGTCCGTTTTGTTGGAACATTCAAATATTAAATCATATTTTCATCTAACAGATTAAGCTTTTAGAACACACGAATATGAGACATTTCCCAAGTAAGGACACGTGTATTCCTCTGTTCAGTTCAAAACTTTTCGAGAAGTGGCTATTCTGCAAATAAGGCCTGTTGCAATACAAACTAACATTGAAACCAATCACATTGATCCCCGTTAGGAATATATGGTTCTACCTCTTTCTTATCTTGTTTCGTGAATTAAACGTACCATTAACGCAATCATGTATTCATATCATCTCTTCTTAGTTGCATTCCGTTTCCTCCATGCACACAGAGATCACTCAATTCGCACCTTTATTGTCATGCGAATTGCTTTCGCCACCAGACTCACCCGGCACGCGTTTAGCTCTCAGAAGGCAGACAGCCCCCCTGCACAATGCATGGCCCATCCACTCACTCCACTCTGTCCTACAGCTATTGCTTGTTTATATCTCCCCAAGCTACGAAAGAGGACCTCCCTCGTGTATATATATGTGCACGAGGACGACCAGTATCACCCCCGCATCCATTTTAAGCAAAGTCTTGCATGCACGAGCTACATGTTCGTGGTCCTTCAAACTCTCACACTCTGCTTTTTTCAGCGTGCCTTTTAAGAATGTCGATGCTCTATTAACTAGCACACCTTCGACCCAAAAAAAAAAAATATTAACTAGCACACCAAAGACGACAGAGAGAGGCGAGAGACTTGCGAATTTATAGGTGAGGACAGAAGTTTCGATATCTTTATGTCCACTAGTTGTTTCCTGCTGCTCTTTTTTTATTATTATTTATCCTGATAAAAAAATGCATATAAAGGGTTTGTTAAGGTTGGCTATAAATTTAATCTTTTGTGTTAATTTGGATTGTGAAGTTTGCATCATAAGCGAGAGAGTGTCATGGGAAAGCAGTATGGGGTTGCATGGAGTTTCATCCTCATTTGGTTCATCCTGGGGTTTCTAGTAGCGGAAGGTAGTAGAGGGAAGAGGTTTCTGAGCAAAGGCAACGATTATGATACGGCCAAAGAATTGCAAAGGAGGTATCAGGATCAGGAAGAAGCGGCCTACGGAGCAGTGACAACTGGTGGATTAGGAGGTGGAGATGGCGGCAGTTTTGGTGGTGGTGGGGGAATAGGCAAGGGAGGTGGAGGTTATGAGTCAGGTCATGGTACGGACGGTGGCTACGGTGATGGAAGTGGAACAGGGTGTTGGGGGGGTAGCATTGGTGGAGGTGGTGGCGGTGGCTTCGGAGGTGGCGGAGGATCTGGCTACAATAATGGCGGTCAAGGTGGTGGATATGGTTCCAGGGGCGGAAGTGGAGGTGGGTACGGAGGAGGATCATCTGGCGGGTATGGGTCTGGTGGCGGAGGCGGCGGTGGCTTAGGGGGAGGATCTAGTTATGGTGGCCCTGGTGGGGGAAGTGGGTATGGCTTGGGCTATGGCTCGGGATATGGAAGCGGCAGAGGCATCAGCGGAATTGGTGGACGAGGAGGTTCAGGTGGAGGTTTCGGGCACAATTGAGGATACGGAACGGGCAGTGAAGGTAACGGAGGAGGCTCATACGGAGGTCCAGGCAAAAACTACTGATTTCACTAAGATTTTTACCTTTAGCGGAGAAATAAGGACGATTGTTACTGTTGTCCAGCATCTATTTCATCTTCTCCCTATGGTAGTCTACTGCTATGTCCTTCATCGCAATTGGGGGCAGACACATCTATCATACAATGTAATCCTTACTAATCTTTAACAGTACTAGCATGCTATCTTGACAATACCATGAACATGTCGAACTGTAATAGATTGTCGTGACGATCTTATTAGAGAATGCTTTGCAGCCTGTAGCACCTTTGGAAATCATGGTGAGAGCTCACATTGGTAAATGTAAAAGACAAAGGAATACGTAGACATGCCTACATCATCTCAAAGTCATTGGACTCATGGAACATGCTGTGCAATTCATCTGCCTGTGACCTTAGAGTCTAATTCACCTAGTACTCAAATGTTTTGCATACAAAAAGATGCAAATGCAAATTGACCAGGAACATGAGAGTCCAACTGATGAAATTCTGAGGATGAAAAAAGCCAGTGATTTTATTTGACCACATTCCTTTAATGAGTAGATGTAGCCTCCAAAATATGCATATAGAAAACCTTCTCATTCACCTAAATTCCCAACAATTCAATCACAAGAAATGTTACTGCATATCGACAATGAGAAATCCTAATACCAGATATGTACTGTAGGAAACCCTACTACTGCAAAAAAAATATTGCAGCAGAGGGATTTCTGCAAAATACATGCAAAATCAAAAGAAGAAAAGCTATGATACAGATGATATACCAGGAAAATGCACTAGACATCCCTAAATTCAAAGAGGATGAACTAAGATTAGTGTCTACCGCAACAATAAAAGGATAATTGTTTTCCCCATCAAGAATGAGTATGGTGGTGAGACTCGATCAGGATCAACAGCTTTTTGCACTTCATTGAATAATTTGAAAGAGTAGCTGGATTAGGAATTTAAAAAGCTGAGACCAACATTGCCACTTCAATTATTCAGCACTAGTTTCAGAACGAACTTTATTGTAAAGGCAGTAGATGAGACTAGACTTCGCCATCTGAGGTTCCCTTTCCAGAACAGCAATCACATCCTTGACAGAAATTGTTCGAGCTACCTTCGGTTGTGATGCAATAGCTTGGTTCCTTCCTAATCTTCTAATGGTCCCTGTAAAGCACAAAAACTGGTTAAGAGGACTGATTGGGACGAGGCACCACATCAGATATTGGGAGATTACAATAACACCCAAACACATTGATTTTTTGCAAGGTTAGTTTGTTGAAACAAGTGCTTGCTCTTTGTCCAGCATTAGATTTTACAATGAAGAATCATTTTCAGCCACTGTTTATGCTATCAAAACCAGAACTCCAACACATCAAATTAGCAATGATTCTATGCCATACCAGATGCAGTCTGTCCCCTTCTTCCTGCTTCTTGATTGTCTTTATTACTTCTTCCAGAAATTGAAGATTTTCGGCTATCTTTACCGACCTGAGATGCTGCCTCCAATCCTCCCTCACGTTTTTGACGGGCTTGTTCAGCCATAAGCTGCCACTTGGATAACATGTCATCTCCTCCCACAGCAGCTCGGGCAGCAACATTTGCAGCAGTTGTCCTCATCTTGTCGTCTTCCTCTTTGTTTGCCTAAGTATAGACGAAAAAGAATGAAATATAATCAGGCCGGATCCATGAGAAGGCGTGATGTGAGTAAGCTTAGCTTAGTATAATCACTAGGTTGATGAACATTGGAATTCAATCCTCATTTCAACCACTATAGCTAGGAGATTTCAAGGGAAGGGAGGCCTCAGGTCGCCAAGCCGTTGCACCCAAAAAGAAATCCAATATACCTTCACGGATTTTCCACGACCTTCGTCCTTTTCTTTATCACCATCAACTCCTGGACTGCCCTCAGGCTGCAATAATGTGTACTAGTAAGCATTAGGCATAACCAGAAAGGGAGGTGAAGTAAAGAGGGAAAGAGATTGACTATTGCAAACGTATTTATCTACAAAGACATATTTGTTGAATCTGTAAACACCATACTCCAGCATAAGTCATAATTGTTGAATCTGTAAACACCACACTCCAGCATAGGTTTCTTAGTGGTAGAAGTCATGTCAGCTAGGTGAATAGCATAAATGGCAAAAACTTGCCTCGCTTTGTTTCCTTAGCTTTTCTGCTTCAGCCTGTTTCTTCTCCCATTCTTCCTTAGCTCTGCGGTTCAAAATCATAAGGTGCTGCCGGACATCTGAAGTTACAACGGTCTGATGTCTGGACCTCTCGACATCAATCCTCTATCCAAAATAACTTAATTAGGAAAGACTAATATATTTGAATCAAGTTAGTGGAAAGGTGAAAAAGACTCACCTGCTTTGAAACTCTAATTAAATTGCACAGTAGGCTGCGCAACCTCTCCTCCACAATCTGGAAAATGAGTTGGTTAAGACACTAAACAGGATTGGCTAAAAAAAAAAACACTAAACAGGGAACATTAAAGAGCAGAGAAGCTAGCATCTCACCATAGACAGACACCGCTCTACATCATTGCCTATATTCTTCACCCCACATTGGGCCACTGGCACAAGCATAGAGTCAAATATCTTTACCAAAGAGTACTGGGTCATAATAGAGAGAAACACAAAATTTCAGAGACGAAGACGGAAGAGAGGAATTAACTGATCTCCACCAATTTTTTCTGCAGGGGAGCTCGCTGCAATATCAGAGTTTCTTCTTCCTCTTGGACAACTCTTCGGGATGCTTCTGAGACTCGACTGTCATCCTTAGGCCCAGAAAACAGCTGTTCTTCCTCTTCCTGGTTCCAATCACATTTTCAAGGATAAAAAAGCCAAATTACTAGAAAGTTAATAATTAGTTGATAGGATAACCTATACAGAATTGTGATGTCAATTCATACCCTGAGATTGACCCCACTAACAGCAGTGACATCAATGAGTTGTTCAATGCTTTGATCTGCAAAGGTCCCAGATACCTTTTGCTTCTTACTGTACAGATTCAGTAGACAACATATTAAATTGACAAATGTTACTATCAAAAGTGAAATTTCATACTCAATTGCTCAAGAAGGGTATAGATTTGAAGCCAAATCACCTTGAGGGAGGAGGCGAAGAACCAAGTGTTTCGAGAGGCTTCTTCTGGCCAACGGAAGTTTTTTTAGGTGTCCTTGCATTATTCCCAGCTGGTGTGGATGCTGTTCGGGAGCCTAGCTGATATATTCAAGGCGAATAACATCTTTTAGAAAGGACATACTTGCTGTCAAATCTTTGTCTGATATCATCAAGGAATGAACTTTTATACTAATTATCCCAAAAAGAACCACCAGTTCTTGTTTCAAAACATAGAGCAAAACGAATGACAAAACAATGATTGAAAAGTAAATTTCTACAATATCACTACTCCAGTAAAGAGATAATGCAAATCATGCGAATTATTCCAATCAGTCTAAAAATTGTACTCAGGAAAAATGAGGGCAGAAGTTTGTGCACTAAGCATCTCCTCTATATTCGCAGTTGTAGATGCAACATCGTGTCCAACAAATAATACAATAGCTATCAACCCTAGTGACAATGTCACTAGAGAATTCCTTTCCTGAGTCAAAGGGTCATATTTAACTAGTAAATATGCTCTCGTAACGTGTCATCCTTCCAAAGTTTTTACCTCATTAACTTTTTATGCTTCATGATAGAAGCCCAGCCCAGTCTAAAGTCCGTTAGCTGTAGATTTGCTGCCTAGTGATAAAGAGTATTTTCATAACTCTTCAATCAAGCAAATGAAGAGGAATGGCTATCAAATAGTTTTACCACCTAAAGCATAGAGATAAACCTCCCAACAAACGTCTCCAAGCCATGGCATTTAAGAAACACAAAGATAAACCCCCAACAGTAAAACAAAACCCAAACGGACCCTAAGGACAGTTCATTTACATCTTTGCCTATGTGATTAATTGTTTAATCCAGAGGTTGCTATCGGGATTTTATATTCCCATATGCATACAAAGGAAATAAATGCGTTCAAGGAAATTAACTGGATCAAATTGCAAGATACAAGTATGGTTGAACTTAAAGGACCACCTGGATATTAGAATCCTGAGCTGGTGTTGTGGAAAGAGAACCCTGATGCAAAGTCCCAGTAGTATTAGTAGGAGCCAAGAAACTGGTTCCTGGGGACTGCTGCTCAAGTGAATTGTCCCTTGAGGTTTCTAATATGGGAACTCTTTGCTCAAGATGTCCAGCTGAAACAGAGGACGATCTGTGAAGGGAAGACAACTGTGGTTTTTGTTGATTGCTAGAATGATCAACAGGTTCATGTTTTACAAAGGCTGCTGATGAGACGGCACCCGAACTTTGGTCTTTAGCAGTAGACGATTTCCAAGGGACCAAATTTTGTTGGAGTGATACATTACTTGCAAATGGTGGGAGAGCAGAAGATTGCCCTCTCTTGTTATCATTGTTAGGATGCTGCCGATCAAATTTTGGTGCAGTCACCAGGCTAATTGTCTGAGCTGCCCCTCCTGGCTGAATTGAACCCAAACTTTGATGAATCGGAACCTGCTTCATTTGTAAATCATTAGGTTCTGTTTTGACAGATGAAGCAGCACTGTTTACATTCGTCCCGCTGAATGGATGATAACCACCAGGACTTCCATGCTTAGGAAATGTCTGCATGTTCTGAAAATGCTGCTGCGGCTGCTGCTGCACTAATCGAGACTCTAGTATCTGTTCCACCTCTCCAGACTTTGGACCATTTCTAATCATTGCAGAATGGACTTGGCCCGGCGGAGACAAATCACTGAACTTTGCAGCACTAGCAGGCTGCGTTCTAGGGTGTTGCTGTAAAGCTGAAGTCAAACCTTGAATATGCAACTGAGGGGGAGGCTGCAAGCAAGAGACTACAGAGCTCAGTAACAAAATGGCATTCATAATCCTGTGTACGACGTCAATCATGCTAAACATACCTGTGTTTGCATTTTCGTAAATGCCAACTTCAGCATCTGATCTCCAACAATTCCTCTCATGATCCGAACAAACCCTTCCTTGGGAATATCATTTTTCTATAGCAGTGAGACCAAGCAAGCAACTAACAAACCTCATTAAATTGCCCTTAAAAAGTAAAAATCAGAAAGAGCTTTACCAAAGACTCACCTTCAATTTGGCATAAAGGGTTTGCAGTTGCAGGGCTCTATCTTTATCAAGCTGGGGAAGAATCACAGGGAGCAACAATGCAAATGGCACTTGTTTAACACGGTTTGGCCTATTTGGTGGTTGCTCAGGGACCGTTGCCTGTTGATTGCTCATTTGCTGTAACTTTAAGTACTGAGATTCACTGTCAAGAGTATGTACTCTACCTGGCTCACTCATAGAGAGGGAATTCTTCTCTGACACTTGCATCCCAGAAGATTGCATGATCTGGATAGAATTTTGTTCTCCTTGCCCGAGCTGATGACCATCTTGCACTTGTTTCTGCTTCAACTGCAGGTGATTGACTTCCTCCAAGGTGTTATTTTGTTGGGGATCAGCAAGAGATTCATGTTGCTGCAGTTGCATCTGTGCCAAAATCTGTTCTTGATGGTCTGCATTTTTTTGCTCTTGGTGGGTTTGAGAGTTTGCATTTGCAGCCTGGTTAGTTGGTTGCCATCCCTGATATGATTGGCCGGGCATATTATTGTCTCCTTGGGAGACACCTGAAGCATTATAGTTTCCTTGACAGTAAGACCGTTTGAAGCAACAAATATAAGATCAGCAGCAAAAAAAAAAAGGAGTGAAAAGAAGGGAATGTCGAGGTGACCTAGTTATTAGGAAGCAAGTTTTTTTATACTGCTAAGCTACTCACCGCTATGAATATTGACCAAGATTCTACGTCTGTTTTGCATTCTTCCAAATGTAACATCTAAACAAGGAGCACATGCCAAGCCAATTAAGGTGTTCATCTCATACGCATATCAAGTAGTAAACCGGTATGGGAAACTTTTTTCAGCTGACACTGCCAAACACTGCAGTCGCACAGCACTGGCTAAAAGTATTATCCAAAACTACACCGCAAGCTTAAGAAGTACAAATAACTTTTTTCCTCTGCAACCACATTTTCCCTGTAACAAATTTGCTTCTCATCCATTCCAGGCATTTAACGGTTCCATCCTCTATTTGCAGTTTAGTCTCTGTTGCTTTACTTTTTCGAATGGTCTTGGAAGGGAGGAGGGGTGAAAAGCCTTATTTTGTTCTTTAGTCATCCTTCTTTTAGATCAAAAGGAATCTACAAAATGTTTTTAATACCCTTCTTGGGTCTTGGATTTCGATCAAAATCTAAATTCGGAAGGGGACAACTTTTACTTGCAGCATAATTTTTGGCTTTTATAAGTTGGCTTTTGATGCTGGACACAGATTAAATGAGAAGCAGAGAGGTAGGAACCCCCTTGAACAATTTCTAAGTCACAATAATCAAATAGCTACCTACTGATCCTCCTTGTCACAGAAAATTTCTCCCACAAAATATCATTCCCTGTTTATAAGAGGCTTGGCATGTTTATGGCTTCATCAACTTAATCCAAATTCGCAAATGAGACAAAGAAAACAAAGAACATTTCATCATGCTCATCCTCACATGCTAGTAAATAATTATATCACATCAGCTCCAGATTAAGTACACAGATACTTGAACTAACGCATCCCCAACAAAATAGAACTAAAGATTGATATAGGCCAAATTTAAATTGCAATTTTAAAGATTAAATCCTCTTTTTTAATTTCTTTATCAAGAAATATCATAGCTTGAGACAGACATAGTTGCATCCATCAGAATCTTCAACAGCCTAATTTCCCTTCAATCTCACGGTTGGTAATCCATAATCTATCATTTCTCCAGTGATGCGAGATTCAAAGTCACCGTTGATCTACCACTATTCTACAACACAAATGAAATTAACCAGAACTAGCCCATCAGACTGAAAATCACTTGCTTCTATCTTATCCACACACCCAACATCTGAGAGGCATGACTCTGGTTCCACATAAACTCAATAGTTGTGACTAAGGACCCAATTACTCGATCTACAGGTCAACAGTAGTTCTCAGGAATCAGCTTAGAGACTGCAGGTTCAATGATGTCGCTTGACTTAAGTTTCAAAATTTAATCTAAAGCCCCAGCTAAGTCAAACAAGGCATGCTAAGTCCAAACGTTTAGCTATAATGACATCAACGTTACTTAAAATAAGGTGACACAAAGCAGTGAACTTGAAAGCCATGGCACATCTTTCTTGCCATTCCGATCCGACAAATTGATAAATTTGACTTGTTAAATACAAGGCTAGATAAGATTGATGTGTTGTAACAGGATAAAAAGTATTATGTGTCATCCCTGCACTAACTTCATTACATACAACACATCAGCTAGTCATCATCACATAAACACGATGTAAAACAACGTCCTGATAACCTAACAGTCTGCATCAAAACTACCACGAAAAATTATTAATTCCTAGAAAGCAAAAAACTTAATGCCAACAACACCTTTATTCGATGATGATGCTTGAGAAGCCGAAGTATCGCCTCCAATATCCCGATTGAGGGCAGCCTGGAAAGCCTCCACGTCAGCCCCTGAGTGCATGCTTTCGTCCTGTAGACACAAAATTAACCCAAATGAGAAACCCCCACCCAAAATCCACGGCGAGAGCAGAAGTTTTCCCATACGAATACGGTAAAATGAACAAAACAACAAACACCTCGTCTTCTTCCATGAGCTTCATTATCGTAGGATGCATAGCGTCCAGCGCTCCTTCAGTGACTTTTATTTGCCCAATTTCAACGGCCACCGAACCAAAGTACCTACCTTTTGCAGAGAAAGCTACAGAATCGAACAAGTAGCGGGTCGCATAGGTCGAGGTCTACTATTAGACAGTCGCAAGCATCTCCCCTCGTTACGAGCTACAAGCTCAGCAGCCAGAGAGCAAACCAAGAAAGCCGTCGCCACAGATCAAGCGTAACGACGATGCGTGCGCCACGGAACGTTCCCGCGAACAAGCTATTCCAGCAAAACCCTAGCCCTTAAGCTTCCTAATGGAGACCGCGCAGTTCGATTCCTCGCGCGATCGTCCACAGCAGCTCCCAGCTCCGTCTATTCTTGATTTGAGGGCACGGCCATCGGAGCAAATGGCCCCGGCGCTTCGGAGAACCTTCGGAGCGAGACGGAGACGAGACGAGCTCGGCCATGAAACGAGAGCGTCGAAGCTTCTTGACGAGAGCCAGAGAGCGACCGAGACAGACAGCGTCTATTCTTGATACGAGGGCATTGCCACCGGAGCCAATGGAGAAAGACGGGGGAGGGAAGAAGAAAGGGGCTTAAATAGGCCGGGCGAATGCTTCGGATGGGCCCGGTTCAACCGGGTTCGAAAAGGGCTTTGACCCGAAACCGGTCCGCTTCGATTCCGGTCCTTCCGCTGAACCGCGCATGCTTCTATAAACACGAGCGTGCCTTACCACCCCTACCAACTACCAAAGAAAGTTACCCCCTCCAAACTTCGAGGAGGAAAGGGAAAATGGCGATGAGCTCCGTGCTGAAGCAACTCCGCCGGCGTTCGACGGCGCTCTCCGCCCCGCTCGCCGATCTCGCCGCCGTCTCCCTCGAATCCCCGTCGCTCGCCGCGAGGTCGCATCGGCGCAGGGCCTACGCCAGCTCGCGGAACGGGACCGGCAACTGCGGGGGCGCCAGAAGCTCGATCTCTTCCCCCTCGAGACCCCTCTCTCGCGCTCCGTCCCTCTTTCCCGGCAGGGGAAGAATGGGTTCCTCGCCTGGTACTTGGGCGCGCTCGAGGCTCGGCCCGTCGTCACCAAGTGCGTCACGTCCTCGCTCATTTACGCCGCCGCCGATTTGACTTCCCAGGTTAAGTTGCTGAAACAGTGTCGGTTGCGACTTTGGGCGTGTTTTCTGCACGGAAAGACCCTAGCTTTTATGGTCCGGAGGGTTTGAATGTTTTTGAGACCGTTGAAGTTGAACTCGCTTTCTAAATTTTAGCTAGCGTATGGTAAGAGGCTACTGTAAGGTGAATGATTTGTTTGGCATGACTTTGAATAACATCCGCTCATAATGCCGAGCATAGATTCGTCGATCTAGAGTATGGACATGTTAACTTTCTGTGTAACCCAACTTCTGTTTTCTGATTACTACTGCGAGCAGTACACATGTATGTACTGGTCTACGTAGATTCACTCGCTTGCCTCGTTGCATTTATCATTGGCTGTGAAGCTTCTCGTTTGATGATTCGATTAATATGATTTTGCTGACAGCTTTTTATCTAATTCTTTTAGATGATTACATTGCCGCCTTCCGGTTCTTTGGACCCGATAAGAACTCTGCGTATGGCCGCGTATGGATTGATTATCTTGGGTCCTAGCCAGCACACGTGGTTCAACTCTGTGTCGAGAGTCCTACCGAAGCGAGATGTGGTTACTACCCTGAAGAAAATATTAATGGGGCAGGCGTTATATGGACCTTGCATCACCACGGTCTTCTTCTCGTACAATGCGGCTCTACAAGGTGATGAGATGCTTTAGCGATCATTTTTCTTCTCACAAGCCCTTTGTCTTTCACATACCAAAACTATAATGGCAATTTGTGCTTTTTTCTGTACGTGATGAGTGATTGTTGTATTGCAAACTATTGACAAGTGGTATTCACTTCTAAGCCAAGAAATTTAACTAAATTTAACACAACAAAATACTTCTAGATATATTTGTGAAGGTAAGAGATGGTTCTTTGGTCTTCTCTTTTCTGAGGTATAGCCAACTGATTGGTTGGATTGTTGACTTGCCGCAAAGCCTGTTCCTCATTCCTTTCACATTTTATATGCCTCTTTTGGATGATTGAGGGACTTATTGCTGGTTCATTTTTCAAATTTTAGCTTTTCAAGTTGTCGATTGGATGCAGTATCCTATATTAATATTCCCCTGAGTCAGTTTCTCTGTTGTGGCGAAGTATTCTTCTATTCCTCATAGGGAAAGTTGGTTATACCACTCATGTACCATTGATTATAGTGTTGATGCTGGCTCTTTGACAAATGCGCAAGTCTTAATAGGCTGATGGGTCATGATGGTCTTGATGTACTTCAGACATTCTGCTCTATTTGACTGATGGGCACGATCAAGAATCATTAACTTCTGCCCTGCAGTTCTTTGCCACGATATCCTAAGACTACTAACGAATAGCTCTTTGAGAAGATCCCAATTGTGGTTGGTTTGATGATCACCACTTATCACTAAAAATGCTAGAATCCATTAAAGAAAAGGATTTATGGGACTGATTTGCATATGAGTGTTTTTGGGAGTGTGTTACCTTAGATATATTTCTTGATTTGAGGGGGATGTGATGTGGTGCCAGTTGTGCAGCTCAGAGACTATGACTTATATTATCTTTGGTTTCTTCCTTTTTCACAATATCAATAGAAAGTTTGAGCGACTAAAATGAGCAACAGGATACCTTTCCTTTGCAGCCATTGGGTAATTAGCATTAGTTTGAACCTCTCTTTCTGTGTGCCTGCACGCGTGTCCTTCTGCATTGGTTACAAGATTTCTCCCTGATGATTGAGCCCATAGTTCTCAGTTGTGCCAAATGGCTACTAATTGGCATATATATCTTCAAAGGATGTATCAAGTGACGTTAAATTTCCTGTGAGATAATGTACCTAAGCAGGAAATGCTTCTTTATTAATGAACTTAGTTTCTGAATGATGCAGGTGAAACTTTTGGTGATATTGTTGGCAGATTGAAGCGAGATCTACTGCCGACCTTTAGAAATGGCGTTTTCTTTTGGCCTATTTGTGATTTGTTCACATATAAGTTCGTCCCTGTGCATTTACAGGTATGTTTGGTTGCTTTAAGCATGCTGGAAGTTTACATTGCTGACATCCAAGGAAAATAAACTACTTCAACTAATGTCATTTGCAGGGTACTCATTATAATTTTCGTAGGACCTGATCTGATTGTTAGGAAAAGTTACTTTTTGTTTGGGAATAATCAGTCTATTTTCTTTGTCCCACCTAAAATAACATGTGATTTGTATCACTCTTGTGTTCTGATCATGGCAATGGCTGAGGGGAGAGCGAACTATTAACACTTCTTTTCATATTGTTGGCAGCCATTGGTGAACAGTTCTTGTTCATATGTGTGGACCATTTATTTAACATACATGGCAAGCTTGAAAAAAGCGAGTTCTGACTGAAGATGGGATTGGCAAACTCCAACTGTATACATTGTTTTTCTCCAACTTGGGAAATTGAAGAAAGGAAAGGATTAGTTTGTCCCAAGTTCAATCCTTGTTGACAGCGCAATCAATCTCCATGAATGGTTGGGGTGTAAGATTCATTTAGTCATGATACGTCATTTCTATTCAAATGTAACTATGTACTTTTATCAATTTAGAAAGAAAATTTTGTTAAGTTCAGCATCCAACCTTGTCAAATTTCAAGAGCTGTTGCATTGTTGTTATCATCAAGAATCAAGCATATGCTGGTCCTGTGGTCTTTGACAACCTTGGTCTCAGATGATATGAGTAACATGGAGCTTGGTTCCCTCTGGACTGATCGAGAAGGACGATGAACCCATGTCCAAAAGTAGCACCGAACAGTTGCAGCAACTAGAGGTTGCTTACTTTTTATTATTTAATTTCTGAGGCAGTGTGGTTGTTTTGGTATTTGCATGCTTAATTGCATGAAACTCAATAACTCTAAACCTTCCTGAATAATTCTGATTTAATTCTGATGGATAATTGTAATCAGATCGAGTTTAATGAAATTCTATCGATGTTTTTTGGATTGCAGTTTAGTTGGAGAGGTGATGGGAATTATGTTCGAGTTACAAAAATGTGTTCTTATGGAAAAGATGCATGTATTTTTCATGTTTTCGAAATGAAGCATGCCCTTTTCTCATCTTGCTAATAAATGCATCATAGCTGGCTAACTACGTGATGAAATACATGCCCACTAAGACGGATTAACGTATTATGCCGGAGCAATCACAGCTTGTCGGCTTATATGACATATATAAGGCATGGTTTAGTTCAGATAGAGAGCTTTTCTCTTTGCCTTGGAGAAGCAATTAGGACAATTGTCTGGTACTAGGAAAGCCAAAGATTCTTCGAGCTGTTGGTCGGCCATCAGAAACAACGGCGATTTCTATGTTCAAATACAGCACCAGCTAAAGAAAGCAACACCTCAGCTATGTTGTACCAGATTTGTTGTCCACTCTTCCCATCTCGTACCAGATTTGTTGTCCCCATCATCAGCCATTCCTAACTGCAGCTATTTCTCCTCTATGGAATGAGCAAAGGAATAGAAGCGGCCGGAGGTGATCACTGAAGTTGACGTAGCTGCTGTTCGTAAGGATATCACTGGTTCACCTCAACGTCGTGATTGGAAACATTCAAAAGTCCTAGATGATGCGGTTGCTGTTCAGAAGGAATTTCAAGATTCACAGTTTAGTTCTGTTCCTCTAGAAGCAAACGTTCGGATAAGTGTACTTAAAGTCTTAAAATTTGTCACGAAAATGCAATTGAGTACTAAAAGTCACAAATCGAATCTTAAGACTTAATAGGTGCAATCAAGTCCTTTCGTTAACTCTATCCAATTTGGCTAAAGGAAAGTGTGAAATTGACTTGAAGCGATGTTATAGCTAAAACGACGTAGTTTTGGCCAAATTTTGATTTTAATATTCAATTAAAATATAAGGTAAATTATACAATAAAAAAAGGACAAGGTGAGAAATTGAGTTATTCCGTTAACTCCAAATAAAAAATAAGGTAAATGCAATCGAGTCATTCTATTAAGGGTTAATACCACCAAAAACCTTAAATTGGTACATGTGTGACAATTTTGCCCTGAACTTTTTTTTTTACCACCAAAAACCCCAAAACTGGTACATCTGTGACAATTTTACTCTAAACTTTTTTTTTACCACAAAAAACCCCAAACTAGTACACATGTGACAATTTTACTTCAAACTGGTAAACCTGTGATAAATTTACCCTAAACTATTTTTTTGACCACGAAAAACCTCAAATTGGTACACTTGTGACAATTTTACCTTTAACTAAAAATTTTTTAATATTATTTTTTTATTTTTTGAATTTTTATTTTTTTTTCCTTCATCTTCAACCTTTGGCCAGTCGCCGGACCGACACTGGCTAGAGGCTGAAGCCGGCGAGGTCGGGCCCGTCGGCTGCTGGCGAGGGCCACCCTCGTCGTCGTCGGGCGAGGGCGACCCTTGCCTGAGTCGGGCGAGGGCTGCCCTCGCCGAATCTGGCAAGGTCGGCCCTCGCCGACATTGGGTGAGGGCTGTCCTCGTCGAATCTGGCGAGGACAACCCTCGCCCGACGCCGGTAAGGGTCGACCTCGCCAGATTCGACGAGGGCCGACCTCGCCCGACGCCGGTCGACCTTGCCCGACGCCGGTCGA
The DNA here is from genome assembly GCA_031216235.1 of Syzygium jambos. Taxonomy (NCBI): domain Eukaryota; kingdom Viridiplantae; phylum Streptophyta; class Magnoliopsida; order Myrtales; family Myrtaceae; genus Syzygium; species Syzygium jambos. The sequence continues at coordinate 24,448,702 of CM062225.1, forward strand.
CCTTGCCCAACGCCGGCGAGGGCCGCCCTCGCCAACAGCTGCCCGAGGCTGACCTGGCCGACTTCAGCCTCTGGCAAGTCGCCGGTCCGGCGATCGCCCAAAGGTTGAAGATGAAGAACAAAAAAAAACAAAAAAACAAAAAAATTAATAAAAATTCAAAAAAATAATATTAAAATTCCTAAAATTTTTAGTTCAGGGTAAAATTATCACATGTGTACCAGTTTGAGATTTTTTGTGATATATTCAGGGTAAAATTGTCACAAGTGTACCAGTTTGGGATTTTTTGGGGTATGTTTGGGGTAAAATTGTCACATATATACAAGTTTTGGGTTTTTGATGGTCAAAAAAGTTCGGGGTAAAATTGTTACATATATACCAGTTTAGGGTTTTTGGTGGTATTAACCCTTCTATTAACTCCATCCAATTTGGTTGAAAGAAAATGCGGATGTGGCTTGTGGCAATGATATGACTAAAACAATGTCGTTTTTGATTCAAATATGATTTTTAATAAAAAATTTATTTAAATTCAATTAAAAATAAGGTAAATAATAAAGTAAAAAGAAAGGACATGGTGAGAAATCAACCCCTCGCTATTGCCGCCCTGCCATCGCTGGAAAGGGTCTGCAAGGGTAGGGATGGTTGGTGGGGTTACGCGAGCCTTGACCAGTGGTCCACGATTGTCGCCGACCGCAAGCAAGAGCAGCCATCCGCCACCCCTCGCCAGCACTTCTTGGCTATCGTGGGGAGGTGGTGAGGAGGACTTGCGGCCTTTGCTGCCTAGTTTCTCACCCCCGTCTTATTTTCTTTTTTTTTTGAAATAAAAATTGGCTTATTTTTAATTTAATTAAAATAAATTTTATATCAAAAATCAAATTTGGATTAAAAAAAGACATTGTTTTAGCCATATCATCGCCTAAGAGATAAAATATTAAATTAAGCAACGTCAGTATTATTCATTAATCAAGTTGGACGAAGTTAACGGAATGACTCAATTGCATCAATTTAACAAGTTTGAGGATTCAATTATATATATTTTTATAAGTTTTAGAACTTAATTGTACTTCCGTGACAACTGTAATTACACCAGAAAAAAGTCTGTGCTGGTTGGGTTAGCTTACATACTAGGATGAAGATGTGTCGTTTGATTTGGGACTTTGATCTCCTTCCACCCCCGCACACCACCACCCCCCCCCCCCCCTGCCCGTCTTCACCAGCTTGCAAATGATAATGCTCTGAGATCAGTTCTCGGCCCAAATGGACATCGCTCCTCTATGCAGTAGGCCCGATTTTCAAGCTTAATGGGCCGCAGATAATATTTCGTGGGCTCGTAAAGCGGGCTTGAGAAACTGTTGGGGGTTGAGTACCCCGCCGCCTTCTGGCGGAAGCCCCCGTGCGCATCCAAAACGCGGCGTTTTCGGGGGACGTGGGAGCGCATAAAAGCAGCTTTTTAGGGTTTTCCTCAGCTTCCCTGACGAAGAGCGGAAGCGATCGTAACTTTGCGCCGAGCTCAGAGGAAGGAGGAGGAGGAGGAGGAGAAGGAGGAGATGGGTCACTCCAACGTGTGGAACTCTCATCCCAAGACCTACGGCCCTGGCTCTCGCACTTGGTACGCACTTCGATCCATCCTTCCTTGGTTCTTTCGCCGTTCCTCTGCGCCATCCGCGTCTCGAGCTTCGGTCAGATCGATCGTGAAGCTTCGAACTCGGGTGACAGTTCGGTCGGTTGTCGCTATTTCGATCGCTGTTCATGCGCGATCTCGGCTTCTTTATCGTTTTGCTCGATTTGGGTGGTTGGCTAATTGGCTACAACGCTGGTGTAATGGTTGGTTGATGTGATGGGTCCTGTTGTTGTTGTGCCTTTTAAGGATATTTCTAGGAGATACTTGGGATTGTTTAGACACTGCTAAGATTCGGTCGGTAGGGAATACCTAGGGGCGAGTGACGGCACTCTCTCGAATGAACTCGGCGAAACGGGCCCCGTGACTTCGTGATATGGGGCTGCCTCCTCAGAGAAAATATCTCCAAGCAAACGGAAGAGGATGAGGTGGAGCGTTTTAGTGCGAAAGGATCAGGCTAAGGGCGGTGTAGAATGAACAGATTCGTGCATTGACTGTGTCTTGGAGGCTTTTGTAGCTTGATGTTAGTGCATACTGTCTATGAAGTTTTACAATGAGACTCTGCTTTATGATTTGTTTTGTCATTTCATATTTCTATTGACCGAAGACCTATGCCGCCCACAATCTTGGTCAGCGGATTTAATCGCTGATGTTTCTTCAGTTTCTTTATTTATCAAGTCCATTGTTCATTTTCTGGGAAGAAAAGAAAAGGCAAGACTGCTGGCTTTCCTTTCTTCTTTCAATGTAGGCGTTTATTCTCAACTTTTGGTTTTGTTTTGTTGGCAGCCGGGTATGTGGAAACCCTCATGGTTTGATCCGGAAGTATGGACTGATGTGCTGTAGGCAGTGCTTCCGTAGCAACGCTAAGGAAATTGGCTTCATTAAGGTGAACTTTTGTTAAACTCCCCTGATTGATGTTAGTTCACCAGGTGCCAAACTTTGATCCTTTCACCTCATTTTGTCTGACGTTCGTCCCTCTACTTTGTTGGCCAAAAAGAAAAATATCCATCTGCTTAATCGGTTATGAATGTTATGCTTTTTGTTTTTGGGCAAAAGCTACTAAAAACGCTAAACTATGTTTGCTGTTACACATTTATCCTAAACTTTTTTCAATGATACCAAAAATCCAAACTTGTACCTGTGTGACCTATTTATCCTCCGTCAAAATTCTCTCAATGAGAACCGTTAAAAATTTGTCCTACATGAACGCTAGAAAGCAAACAGTGTTGATATGATACCCACATGACTCAAGTAAAATGAAAATGACGCTTTGGTTGAAAAATCATCTAGCGGAAATTTGACGGAAGGTAAATGTGTCACATAAGTACAAATTTGGGGTTTTTTATGTCACAAGAAAAAAATTAAAGTAAATGTGTCGTAGTGGGCATAGTTTGGGATTTTTAATGTCACAAGAAAAAGTTCGCCCTAAAATGTGTCACTTAGGGCATAGTTTGGGGTTTTTTTGTGGCTTTTTGCCTTTTTTTTTTGTCTCACAGGTTTTTTGTTGTCATTGTTATAAAAGGGTAACTTATGATTAGAAGGCAAATATGGTTTGATAGATAATTACAGTATTTATCAAAGCCCCTTTTTTATCCGAATGGTTTATGTGGCCAAAATTTATGTAAGAAAATCTACTTTCTCTAACATTTTTGTCTTAGAAAAATTTTTGAGTTTCAATCTTTGCTGCATCTTTTTGCTGCGGAGAGAAGTTTTATTGTCATGATCTGTTTCTTGCAGTACCGCTGATTGAGTGGGAGTCAACAACAATTGGAGGAGGTCATGCTTAAAGTTTTGTTTGGATGTGTAATTGCAAACTTCTCTTTCATTTTCATGCTCCGAGTTAGGTGTTACTGAGAATTTTTTTGGATATGTTCTGTTGGCTATTGCCCTTTGGACGCTGTTCTGCCCTGTTCTACATCAGGGGTATGTCGAAATGGTTTATTTGACCTCTTGAAGGAAAAACAAAATCAGCATGAGTACCTCTTGAGAATGTTAATGTTATTGACTCGGCTATGCCAGTAATTTATCTGCAACTGATAGTACAACCTGTGTGGTTTTCTTCTGCCTCCACCCCCACTCTTCACATGCGTCCAGTATGGTCAGGGTCAGACACAGATGTTATTTTCTTCTGAACCACGATACTTGTCTGGAGTAAATTGGTAGATCGATAAATATTCTTAGAAACATGTGTCTGCATTTTTATTTTGGAATTCAGCCTGTGATGATAAGGGGCCGTGGATTCTAATTCCGTCTTGGTGGTAGTTGCTAACGTTATCATAGAGAATCATGTCATGCCGGTTCGGACATTGGTGCTGTTTTGTGATTCGGCGAATTGTCTGCATGCACAAACTGAGTACGTTGTGTTGACTAAGATCTCATGCTTGGTGGAGATGTTGGATCCGAGATTCGCCGTCCATTGAAATGCTAAAGTCTATGTGGATGGCTTTTTTATCAAAGGAAGAGCTGTTAATGGGGATGTGTCTTCAAATTGGACTTCTATTTTGTCTTTCCTCTGCTGTGCTGTCTTCTCGCCTCTCTATTGTGGTATTGCTACTAGGGATTGTGACGATGTGGCTTGGTCCGTGTGGATCAAGCCATCATTTTAGTTGCTCGCCTCATTAGGACTTTTTGGTGTCAGAAATGAGGAGACAACGCCTGATGGTGGGGGAGAGAAGCTCAGGGGAGACCCAACATTGTATCGATAACCATGTTTCAGACAACACCAAATTAACTCAAACCATAAGTGGAGAATCCGCGCTCTATGGAAGTTAAAAGGGGCAGATGGTGTAAAAGCGTCTCTCTTCATTAGCTTTGGTATGTGCTGAAAAGAAGGGACAAAGCCTTTGCGGGTGATCCAAAACCTTGGACAAAGCATTTGCGGGTGATCCAAAACCTAGTGCGGAGCCCGCTCTTGATTTTGAGTCACAACAACAATGTTCCAACCGAAAGTCAATCGTCTTACAACCTAGCTAGAGCAGTGGAAGGATGTCGGGTCGTCCGATTATGTTCGTCATGTCATGGCACGTGCTGAGCGACAATGTATATCGTCATGTCATGGCACGTGTTGAGCGACAATGTACATGTATTCTCTTTACCATCGTAGGTGTTATCATTCTAATTTTATCGGAATTTTATCAGATGTTTTCTGATGAGGCCTATGAGCTGCAAGTGAAACTTGCAGAACTCCGTCACAAGATAACCGAGTCATTACTACGATCCCTCCACGATTCGTACGGACTCATGCCGGAAATATTGATTTGAATGGTCGAGTGGGAAATTATAGTTATGGGCATGGAGGAGTGTCCAACTAGGCATCGCCTGTTAGTCTGACGGACAGTGCCCAGGCACAGGCCCTATTGATGGGCCCATCCAAGGCTATATGGGCCTAATCATTCAAACTTTTTGGGGCTAGGGTCTTTGAGCACAAAAAATAGGGAAAATTGCCAAAATAATCTTAAACATATTGCAATCGTGTCAATTCAATCATGAATTTTTTTTTGTGTTAATTCAGTCCTAAATTTTTTGTAATTGTGTCAATTCAGTCCATGTAGCTAATTTTGGCCGGTCGGAGCTGACATGGATGCCAACCAGATGGCTAATGTTGACGTGGCAATTTTTTAAAGAATTTTTTTGAAAATTTTTATTAATTTTTATTTTATTTTTTTTCTTTTTCCCTTTAATTTTTTTTTCTCTTTCCCTTCATCTTAACTAGCGATCGGCTAGAGGCGAGAGTCAGCCAGATCGGCTCTACCGGTCGCTGGCGAGGCCCGACCTCACAAGCGACGAGCTAGGTGAGGCTCAACTCACCAGATGCATGACGAGGCTCACCCTCGCGAGCGATAACGAGGCTCAAACTCGCCGGCGCCAGTAGCTGGGCACGAGGCTCGTCCTCATTGTCCCTCGCGAGGTCGAGCCTTGCTAGGGGCGGGTGAGGCTCGCTAGCGGTCAAAGAGGTGGGCGTTGCTGGCCCCTACCTCTGGCCGGTTGCCCATTCGGCGACCAGCTAGAGGTTGAAGATGAAGGGAAAGAGGGAAAAAAAAAGAAAGGGAAAAAAAGAAAAGGAAAAAGGAAAAAAAATAAATATAAATAACAAAAATTAAATTTTGTCATGTCAGCATTGGCCTACCGGTCGGTGTCTACATCAGCTTTCATGTCAGCGTTAGCTGGCCAAAATTGGCTAAACAGACTGAAATGGTACAAATGCAAAATGTTTATGATTGAATTGGCACAAAAAAAAAGGTTTAGGATTGAATTGATACAATTGTGTTGACACTTGAATTTTGACGACTCAATCAATCGTTCGTTGCATAAAAAATTAGGGATCAATTTCAATCTTTAGACAAAAAAAATTAGTTAAATTGTATATAGATTATGAGCATTTGAATTAGTATTTAAGCTCATACAGTTGCATTTACGTTGGAGCGGCAGTGGATGGACTCAAGTGCAGAGGTTTTGAACTCAATGGAATTAATTGGATTAAGCCTGTGCAAATTAAAGATTCGGCTAACTCGTTATTCTCTGAAGTGGTGGAGATTGACATGTGCATTGTACCCGGGATACATCAAATTAGGGGATATTGAGACAATATCACTGCATACAGTCACTCGCACAAATGGAGAAGACGTCCGCGAAGACTGCTTCGCTCAACGCCGCAGCAAACTTCCAAGCGATTTCATTAAGTTTTGACAGGTTTTCCAGCGATTTTAGTCATGCTCGCGGTGACCAGACCAGCCAACGAGCGCCTAGCAATTCCAGACAAGTTCCTTCAATTCCAAAGAACGTTGAAGCCTGCTCGCTGCACTTCTAGTTCACAGCCGTGCTTGCAAATCTGTTGTTACGCTGAATCTCTTTTTGCAGGTCACTCAGCATATTCCGAACAACACCGTGAAGAAAGTTGATGTGTTATTGTCCCTAGTGCAGTGATCAATAAGTTTTTTTTGTTTTTGGTGCTTGCATGCTATCATCGAGCGTCCTTGTTTCATCATGCCGAATCCTTAGCATCGCTCCCACGAGCATCCTTGCCGTGAGCACACCACTGGTCACTGAGCTCGAGCCATCCGTCGTTCAAATCTGGAAATGTCATCCGTGCAATATTTCGAATTAGGTAATATGTTATCCGATTCAATTTCGATATGTTAAGTTGCCTAATTTTAGCTTATTGTAATCTCAATTATGTCGTGTCAATATTCTCATATCCAAAATTATTTTCGAAACCCGTGATTTGAGATATTTTCCTAATTTCACAACGTGCATATGATCACCAGTCTGATTTCATGTTCGAAATACGACTTGCGATCGCACGGAAAATTGTTAATCTGATCTCTCGCCCAATATAAGATTCGTGATTGCACAGAAAATTGGTCGCTAGTCCAATCTCATGCCCGAGATACGATTCGCGATTGCAACGAAATTTGGCCAATCTGATCCTCATGCCAGGGATACGATTTGTCAATTTATTTTCTAAATTTGGATAGATATGGATGATATCTTAGGTGACTGGATGCTATCTTTGATTTTAGTGTCATCTTTGTTTTGATTTGATTTGATTCTCTGTTAAAAAATTGCAAAAAGATTAGATAGGATCAATGTAAATTTTTCTAGATAGATTGCATACTAGGATGGGGTTTATCTAGTTAGGATAATATTCTAATTTAAATTAGGATTTGGCCTAATTTAATTCCTAAAATGAATTGGATAATATCTTGCATTAGATAATAAATTTTCATTATTTTCTAATTACGAATCCCATGAAAAGAAACCCAAAAATAAACATGTGCTTGTCATGCTAGAGTAGTTGCATATTAATTAATTCTCGTCATTAGAAATCTCACGTCTAGGTTCATATGCGTGCCATGTTAAAGATAGTGCATTTAATTGTTGTTAGAATTAGAACATTCAAATAAATCGTATGTCGCATGTCATATTAGACATTGAATACATTGCATAAAGTTTAGTTTTTGTTAAATCAGAGAAAATCCTAAAAAAGATTTGAGTGAAATTACATGTTAATGAGAAATCATATTATAATTGTTAACGTGATTTTCTAACTAACATTGCAAATGTTTTTGCTGCTTTGAGGTAAGTCTCTATCTTGCAATTTATTTATTACTTTGCATTATTGAGTGTTATATTATTGATTGCACACCCGCATGATCACCTCGCATGTTAGTGAATAGGTTTAAAATCAATCGAAGTTACCTGCAAATATTTTTTTGAAATAAAAGAGAAAAGGTACCGAAAGGGCATTAGAGTAATCTAATGTAATCAAGTACCCAAATCCTTAATCTCTGGTTCGTAAGAGTAAAGTAATTCTCTCGATACTTTACTTGGTTTCTCAACGATTCACCAAAAATAGATTGGTGACGACTCCTAATTGAAATGATTTTGCATGTTAAATAATTTGAACCTCAGTCACGAATTGATATGGGTTTGGGAGAGCCCGGACTAAGTTTAGGCTTAGTAATCCATTAGCCGAACCCCTAGGTGGTGCACCGCGGGAGGTGAGGTCACAACAAATTGTAATAAATTTAAGACTGTTTTGATAATTTTCCCCAAAAAATCATCCCCCTGTGAATTGGCCCCCCTTCCCTCTCATTTTCATCATTTTTCAATCCTCAATTAAATACCACTTCCTAACCCTATTTCTTTTTAAAATCGTTGGTTAATAACATCTGTTTCTTTTCCCATTACAAAGATTTAGAAGTCACTTGTACCGCATGATTTTTGAAATATGTCCGCCGAAATAATGAGAGTTGTCAATGAGTTTGGCATTTTCAATAAATTTTGCAACATCATCTTAAATAATGCATGCTTTAACTCATCCCTTTCGATCAAAAAAAAAAAAAACTCCTCCCTAATCATAGGTTGATCCAATAGCTAAAGCCTATTTGCAATGGAAATTTTTTTCCATATATGGTGCGTGCGCCACTACATTTATATATGCGTGCAAGATGATCTTTGTTAGTTTTATGATTCAGTAATTGTTCTACGTGGGTCAACATATTAGATCCACCCATTCAAGCGTCAAGAGTTGGAGGTCCTCTTCATGACACGAGGAGGGCAAGTTGAGAATTTCCCTTTGGATGTAAAAACAAGGTGGAATTCCACGTATAAGATGTTAAAGAAGGCATGCAAGGAAATTGACATGCTAATATTGTAATCCACCACTCATAGCACAGCTCCTGGCGTTAACATGACAAGATTGGAAGGTTGCTGAAGTATTTAGGGAGTTCTTGTTGATTTTTAGTGGTGCAACGGATGCCTTGTTGTCCAGGGATTATCTGTCAAGCGACCATGCCGTTCCATTTCTATACATAATGTCGGTGAAATTAGTGAACAAGGAGTATTAACCAAATATAGGACTATCGGTTTTGAAAGTTTTGGAACCCTATATTTGGAAGTTGGAAAGTTTTCTATCTTATGTATTTCTTTTCTTACAAGTAAATCTTCTATAATGTACTCTTGAGTATATAAATACCCACTTAAGATTAATGGAAATATATGACAATTTCTGTCTCAACGGGGTATAAAAGCCATATAGGGCTCACGCCACTTTCAACCTTAACTTTCTTCTTCCGTTTTGTTTCTTTTCAACAAGGGTGGTTGGCATAGCCTTGGAGTATACCGTCACCAACACCACCATCGTAGACACCATTACAAACCCTTCTTCTACACTTCCATTCAAATCTGCTCACCACTTTCTTTTTCTGCGTTGCTATGGAAAACACGTGTTATCTCATTTCTTAAAGGACGAAAACTCTATGGTCATGTCGATGGGACCAAATCATATCCCTTTGATGCAACCCAAGCAGCTCTCTGGCAACAACAGCTTCCATCATAAGTCTTCTAATTGGGTCCTTCTCAGAATTGATTTTACCTCTCATTCTTGATAAACCAATCAGCAAAGCCATATGGGTTACTCTCAAAACCTCTCTTGGCTCAACTTCTACTATACGTATAGTCTCTCTCCATCTCAATCTTCAACGTCTGCAATAGAAACGGGACGAATCGGTTAATGGTTTCCTCTAGCGTGCCAAGTCCATTGTCGATAAGATGGGTGCTGCAAGTAAGCCTCTTGATTCGGAGGATTTCAATGTCTACATCTTTTGTAGTCTCTGATATAATCTCCAAGACATTGTTTCTATATTACCCGGCCTTTCTAAACCAATCTCGTTTACAGATCTTCAAGGTCTTCTCCTTAGTCACGAGAGTATTAAAGCCTTTCAAAAGTTGTAGATCTCAGAATCTTCCCCTCAGGCTAATTCTACTACAGCCAAGTCTACTCAATGAGATTCCTCTACCTTTGCATACTCCCCTCCTAGTTCCTCTTTCTCTGGTCGTGGTTAGTCCAAAGGTCGTGGGGGTCGCGGTAGTCGCTTTGGCCATGATCGTGGTGCCCATGGTACTCAACAAGGTTGGCTAACCTATCAACATTACTTGTCAATGTACAAATCAGACTACTGCCACATGCTACTATCGCCCTCTTGGTATGCCTTTTTACCCGCCCCCTACAGATACCCCTTCATATTCTTCATCTTATCAACTATTTTACTCTCCTAATGCTAACTTGAGCCATGCCCTTCCCCTTTTTTTACCTTCACCTACCCACACACTACCTTGGTACCCTGACACGGGTGTCTCCCACCATGTCACGCTTGATATACAATCCCTCTTCCTATGAAGCTTATAATGAATCGGATCAACTACACGTAAGAAATAGTAAAAGTTTCAAAATCACTAATATTGGTACTTCCACTATTCCCTTCTCTATTTCAAGTTTTTCTTTATGTTTAAGTGATGTTCTTTATGTTCTTGATATTTCTAAGTGTTTACTTTTGGTTCAAAAACTTGCTAGTGACAATAATGTCTTCTTTGAACTCTATCCTACCCAATTTCTTGTTAAGGATCCAGTGATCAAGGCGGTTCTTCTTTTCGGCCTAACTATTGGTGGTCTTTACACCATACCGCAACAACCTTCAATGCCTATTGCCAATATTGCGGAATGGACTTCCATGCATGACTGGCATAAACGTCTTAGCCATTTCCATGAGCATCTTTTACGGTTTATGATCGAAGTGAATAATTTTCCGTTTTAGTCCACATAGTTGAGTTAGTTGTGTACTTATTGTCAATTGGGTAAGGCCAGTCCTCAGTCATTAAGATTGTCTCCAACTTGCAGTTTGTTTTGGTTGAATTTAATTTATAGCGATGTTTGGGTCCTTCTCATTTTGTTTAAGCTGATGGTCATAGCTATTTCGTTATTTTTGTTGATAATTGCACAAAATTTATTAGTTTCCTCTTAAAACAAAGTCAAATGTTTACTGTATTCTTCTTACTTTCCAAGCTCCTGTAGAACGTCACTTTTCAAAAAAAATAAAAGCCATTCAAACATACTAGGGTGGGTAATTTCATACCCTCCTCTCCTTTTTCTCAAAATTTGGTATTGCTCATCGCCTCTCCGCCCTTCATACCCATCAGCAGTAAGGGGTGATTGAGCGTCGTCATAGGCATATGGATGAAATCGGTTTAATATTATTAGCTCCCGGCTCTGTCCCCCACCAAAAACAATATGTAATTTCTTAGTTATCCCAAAATATTATCATATTTTCATTTCTTGCAATTTTTGTTGAATATCGCCCTTTGTAAATTCAATTTATTATTATTATTATTTATTTGATTTCTTCTTCGGAAAATATAAATTCATATAATTCAATTTACAAAAAGTTGCTCCGCTCCGACTGTGCCCTAGCCCATCCCATGGGCAAGCATTATAATGTGCAAACGATGTTTACAAACTTTTGCGTACAGCCACAACAATAAGAAGAGACATTTGTGATAGCACAAAGAGCGCAGTTGCCATTAAGAAGGGCATGTGCGTAGGCTTGCACCGACCGACGAAGTATAGTTATGGAATATCAAAATTTAATATATTAGCAGTATATTAATATTATGCAATTTCTTAGTTATCCCAAGATATTATCATATTCCCATTTCGTGCAACTTTTATTGAATATCGCCCTCTGTAAATTCAATATTTTTATTATTTATATGATTTCTTCTTCGGAAAAATGTAAATTCCTAAATTTCAATTTGCAAAAATTGATTCGCTCCAACTGTGCCCTTGGCCCATCATCCTATGGGCAAGCATTGTAACATGCCACAGCTGTCGAGCAATATATGGAAAGAAAAATAAAGCATCCTCATTTAAAAAAAGTTGCCTAGTTAAAAAACATGCCAAAGGTGGAGGTGCGGGGAATCGAACCCCGTGCCTCTCGCATGCGAAGCGAGCGCTCTACCATATGAGCTACACCCCCGGGCTGTTGATGATTCTAATTCAATTTAAAAAGTTAACAATTTTTATTGTGATTCGTCGTTCTGTTTTTCTTTTTCCTTTTTTTCGGTCGACCCAAAAGGCGGTGAAGGCGCTCCCGGTTTTTCATTTCCCCAGTATGTCCTGCAACTCCAGAGAGACGTGCCCGACATCCCGCATTCCCACCATCATTAATTCCCCTCCTCCGCCACCTCTCCTGCAAACAAATTCAATGCTCTCTCTGTGGAAGACATTGAAGCACTCTTCTTCTTTCAGTTTTCACTCGCCACGCATTCTCGAGAAAAGTTTTCAGCCGTTCACGGGGAGAGACACGAGCACACCAACAGAACGGTGCTTATTTTATGTGAGGTTGGATATGGGCATTCATTGCTCGCCCTACTTGTTTTCGGTGCTCGCGTCCCCTTGTCTGCCCTGGTTTTCTGACGCAAGGACGCGCGGTTGCATTGCTTGCTATTCCTGGTCCACTTTCGCTCCAGCAAGAAATTTCCACGACAAAAAAGGAAAAAGGAATTCAGTTCCATGAGCTGGGATCCTCATTCTTGAGTTCGCTTTATAGGAGGGTGCCATTTTGAGGAGAAAAGCAGCATTGTTCTGAGAAAATTCTCATCTGGGGTTTCTTGACATTGAGCGATTTTGCTGTGTTTGCATGCACTGGAACCATGAAGATTTTGGCACTGCTTGTTGTGCTCTGCATGGTTGGAGCAACTTCTGTGTTTTTCTTCAGCTTCTCGGACGCCATGACTGGCTCCTCAGCTTCTGGCAAGTGCTCTCATATCGTATGAGTTTGTTTCCCGTGGTAATGTTTCAATGATATGAATTGTGTCGGACTCGGTTTGTTTAATCTTCTTGTCTTGCCTTTTCTATTGTTCGTGTTGTATGCCCTGCCTCAATGTCAATAATCCATTCTTTTGGGGTTAGAGAAGTTCCTGGTTTGGTTGAAGTGTAGTAGTTCAGAGTCAGACTACTATTACATGGTGTCGGTCTAAGGTAAACCTAGAAGGTAGAAATTCAATCGAATTCACATAGTTCTGTATGTCTTGGATTGGTTCTGCTTAGACCGGTGGACTACGCTATGGTGAGTCTTTTATAACCAAGACTTTCAGAAACACGAAGAGAAAATTTAATAAATGAAAAGAAAACATATGTTTGATTCATACCACATCAAAAGAAGAAATATCATTGGCTTATCATTTCAGGAAAATTGGGAGCAAAACTAAACTAAAATTTTTTTGTTGGCCTGTATATCATTCTGGTTCGTTTTGATTTGGTTGTTGAACACTCCTGATTGATGTGGAATCAGTTGATGTGATTACATTACGTTGTGGGGAAGCCAAATTTCCGGGGCTAAGAAAGTTGAGACCTCAATATACTGCCTCATTATGTCTACTCGTGAAAGTGCTCTGCGGGCAACTCTGGAGTAAGTTGCTGCTCTGTGTCTGGCATGCATTATCTTAGAGAGTGACATTTCTTGAAGAAATTATACATGAAAAATATGAGTTGGGTTGGGCATAGATTATCTTGTGACTTCGGCCAACTTCATGTGGTGGTTCGAATCAAGTCATGTTGAAGGGGTAGTTCAACGAAGCTAGAGAACGTCATAATGCCTGGGTGTCCATAGTATTGCAGCAATAGCTTGTACTTGTCTCTTCTGATATTGAAGTGATGTACTTTGGGTTTGAGTTCTTTCTATTTTAGTCGATCTTTTGCTTAGGATGCAAGTGCAGCCAATGCTATGTTTGCATTCTCTTCCATGTCATGATTTTGATATTGGATCCTAGAGTGACTCATAATTCTTCTCAGTAGTCAGTATAGCAACATTTTCCCATTCCCTATTGTTTAAATCTTGGTCAGTCATGCTGACAGAATAAATTATTTACGTCTTCAATGTGTTAGCCACTAGGATACGAATTGAAAATCAAAATCGCTTAAGCTGTTTAATTTATAATCCTTAAGCACGGGACCTACTTTTAGAGCCACTTATGTTGCTGAAATGGACAAGTCGTCAAATACACTCTTAAGACAAAATCATCCATAATTAGATTTAACATGAGCAAAATCTTCCCATGCTGATTACCTCTTCCGGCCCAATGGTAACTTCAGATGTTGCATCCACCCACCAAGTTGATACGATGGTCAACACAGTTGCAGGCAGGGAGCTCAAGGTTCGTGCCTCCACATCTAAGACGATCACAAGTTTTTTTAGAGTCATTGTATCATATTAATTTGGACACTAGAAGTTTCTTCAATGGCGTAGCAAGTTTTCAAGTCAATCTCTTTCTAAAAACCAGCATCTCAGGCCTTTTATCATTCATTGATTAATCTTCCCATGAAATTACAGGGCAATGGAAATAGTCTCAACTCTGAGTTGAAATTTAGTGAAGAAGGAAGCGTGAGTCTGGAGGATTACCGTCGTGTCGACCCGGCTCCAAGCTCAAAGGCCTCCATAAAGCCGGGACCAATCGTGCATGGAACTCCTCTTGGGCCACACATACCGAAGCCTTCACCTCCAGGTCCGCCTGAGCACGGAGGCTAATCCGTAGCCCCATCCTTAGTTCTTGTTGATGCATTTTTATGGAGATGTGCCCAACCTTGCAACTTGGTTTTTTTATCTAAGAATGCTCTGCAGCTACTTGTTAATACTGTCCTAGTATATTTGTGCTATTACCGTACTTATCGGTCCTAATCTCCTGTAACTCGCACAAGAAATGAGACTAACGTCCGTTTGGATGATATGGCGTGAATCTTGTCACTCTGTGGTTTATATTTGCAATGTCTTAAAAATTTCGCAGTTGAACGGTCAAATTGATAGATGGGAAAAGCAAATGAAAAGTTCAAGTGCAAATTCTTTTCCCTCTGAACTGAGTCCAATGTTGCTCATCTTGAATAGTACATTTCTCTTACGTTTTTCAATCATTAAACCTCTGGTAAAATGGCCGAGGAGAGAAAATTGGATAGAGATAGGCAGGAGGAAGTCGCTGAATTTTTCCGGGTTTCCGGCACGCTTCGCATTGTCGGGCTTGTAGCTCTGCATCTTTCATGATCTTTGGCCAGTACAACCCCTGCCTTATCACCCTGTGCAAGATGATGATCCACATAAACTAAAGACCTCGAACGCAACTTCTTCTGTACGGGACGAGCCAATTTCTCATTGTATCGGCTTCCAGCAACTGCAAAACATCATCAGAATTCAGTGTTTGAAGAGAACCAGGGGTAACGCATGGAAGAAAGGACTTTACTCATGATCCACAGTGGCACATAGTCGCAGATTGACAGCTTTTGGGCGACTGATAACTGATTAGAGAGTTTCGACCGATTCTTGAGCTCTGCAAATGTGTGCTACTACATTGCATGTGTCGGTAATATAGGAAAGTTACTGAAATTCTAAGCATGTTAGGAATGGAGAAACCGGACAAAAACAGGAAGATTTCAAGTATTTGAAGGACTTACTCAGGATAATTTCTGAATTGTGGTATCATGAGAAGTTTGTGCATTGCACGAGAACAATATGAGAAGAGGACAGAATCATGTTTCATATTCAATATGCCTCAAATTATATGAAATTTAATTGTGGTACTTAAAAGTTAAAAGTCACAGATGATGTCGTTTCGCATTGGTGATATTACTAGTTTTTTACTCCATCTTCGATCCCTTGAAAAACTAAATATGATAACCTTTTGACCAAGACTAGTTTACTTCTTGAAATAATGAAATTAGAGGTGCTTAATCGATTGAATTATGTTTGAAACACGAAGATCCAATTGCTTGTGGCAGATTGTATGTCGTGAATTCACGTGGTCAACTTGTTAAAGATATATCTCCCATATCACATTAAGTTTGACTTAGCAATGTCCATAGAAATTCTGCCCAAAAAAAATATCGATAGAATTTACAGACGAACTTCGTTTTATGTAAATCCATTCATTATGGGCACTAACTAGATTAGAACTGAGATAGATGTGGAAATTTGGAGGAAAAGAAAGTATAAAACTTTTTATTAGGTATACTGATGATCACCACACTCATCATATCATATGTTAACTAGTTATTTCTTTTCTTTGTTGCGAATACATCGATTGTTTTGAAGGATTATATTACGTTATTCCCAAATACTGTTTTTCACGTGACATACAAATATCAATTAAAAAAATTATACTATGACATTATACCAGTAGATTGTCTTGCATTTTGAAAATATTGGACTTCAAGAAAATTTCACGAATCCAAGTATCGGATTGCCAACGTTGCTGGTGGTACAAAATTTTCCATTCAAGGCATATCGGATAATAAAATCTCTCCAAAATCATTGAGAAGACGGATCACTTATTGTGGTACAGACAATGACGATTTAATTTCTTTTAGAACATTTAATTGAGCGACTAAAGGCGAACAAAATCGAACTTTTTAACAATGAAGGTTAAAAATAAAGTGACGGATCGACACGAGTTTTAGGACTCTTAGTGTCACTATCCGTTTTCTTGTTTGAGAGACTTGGGATTTGATTAGGCTAAGGATAACTCTTTTAACACTAGAATAATTTCTACAATAACATCTATCCTTTGAAAAAGAACTTACCTGAGTTAACTAAATTAGGTGAGTATCGTTTCATGTCGATGAGGGTTGGATGGTGGCATTGTGGTCGCCCTCCCATCGCCCTTCATATTCCCTATCTTCGTACCTGTTGGAGAGGAGTACTTTATCTAGTTTTGGTGTTCTCAATGCACCCTTGCAGAACATATTCACCTTGGGGCACTGTGCCACCACAACACACTCCAATGACAAGAACATGAAGGCGCAATTTGTGGGGGGAGAAGCTCTCAAGGCGTGATAAATTACTAAGGGTGCGCAAAGCAACTATTCTGTACCTGGAAATTAATACTGCTAAAAAGTGATTCTTTTTTATTTTATGCTCAGGAACAATTTCTAAGCATTTGAAGACGTTTGATAACTGCTCAAAATTTCTATTCTTATAATAAAAAAAAGAATAGAAATGCGTTTGGTAACTATACAAAATTTCTTTTTATTAATAATATTTTGAATTTTTTAATATTTTTTTCTTCTTTTTTCCTTTTTTCTTTTTTCCTTCCCTTCCTTGGCCATGGCCGGTTGTTGGCGCTAGCGATCGGCCACAGGCCAAGGCTGGCAAGGGCGTCGCTGCCCTCACCGCCGGCCTTGCTAGTTGCGACAGCGAGGTCGGCCTCGCCAGATCATGGTGAGGTTGAGCCTCGCCCGGCCAAGGCAAGGCCGACCTCCCCGTCGCCACCCCCGGCGATGGCGAGGTAGGCCTTGCCAGATCTGGGCGAGGTTGAGCCTCGCCATGGCTAGGCGAGGCCTTGTCGTCGCGGTTGCGAGCCAGCCTCATTGGCCCTCACCGATGGCCAGTCGCCAGTGGCCGGCGACAGACCAGGAAGAAGAAGAAGAACAAACCAAAAAGAAAGAAGAAAACTAAGAAGAATAAAAAATGGGAAAATTGTTCAAGAAGCTACTTTTTTTGACTTCTTGATTCTATTCCAAAACTGATTTTGGGAACAATTTTTTGCAAATTGTGCCCGGGCACAAATATTTTAACAAACGGATTTCTGTTCGCAAACTAATTTTGGGAATAAAAGAATAAAAATTTTCACTATTTAGCAACTTGCCAAATGTCTCCTAAGTGTTAGCTCTTCGAGCTTGGGGAAAGTGATTAGCTCCACTCCATTTCCATCATTTGTTACCACGTCTTCCATTGCACCACAATTTATCAGCGCTAGCCAAACAAGTTGCACCAGACTTGTCACTACTGAGCAAGTCCCCATATGAACCAAACCATCACAATCCCATACCCGTAGTTGTGTCAAGCTCCGAAACGAAGCTGGAGATGGACATACAATTGACAAACCGGGGCACTCCCAAATGCGGAGAAAATCAATATGTTCAAGGATTTCAACCATTAAGGAGCCACCTTTCCAGACTCGCCTCAGGTTAGACAGCTTAACTAGCCAAAGAGTCTTCAAATTTCCAAATGCCTTGAGAGGTTTTTCCATGTCATTTAGTCCTCCAAACGCATCTTCTGCAAATATCTCCTCGAAGGAACTGCCATTTTCGATTGGAGAATCTCCAGAGAAGGAAGTTGGAGGGAAAAGCCACATTTTCGTCATGGTAGCGTGACAAAGTCACTTGTCTAAGGTTGCCAAAGATGTCATGCGGCATCATCACGACATCCTCCGTCGGCAATTGGATGTATTCCAAGTGTGGAATGACCTGTCGGAATCCGTTAATTAGGCCACCAAAAGTCCATATCCTAGCTATTGGCCCAGCTGCGGCTTAATGACGAACATGTCCTTCCATTGACGGAAAAATGAAAAAAGAACCGGTAGGAGTTTAGCTCGTTTTATCTTCAAAAGGGGAAATTCCTGGAGCCAGGCGAGCAATGTTTCGTGAATTGGATAAAGAAAGCCATCAGTAAAAAAGAAAAGAGAAAAAGAAATGATGCTACAGCTATTTCAATTGACAACTAATTAAATCCAAACGGCAAAATAAAATCAGGATTTTCAACAATTTTCGTAGAAATAACTTAAAACAAAACGTATTTGTTCTACCAAGTCATGTTACTTGGATCGTAAGTGGATGCATTTCAATAATAAGACATTGTATTAATGTGTTGCACTTTGTTCCAATTCTTATGTCTAATTTACGTAGATCATCAGTAGAGTGAACTGATGATTGGCGAAAACAACAAAAAAGAAAATCAAACCGCTGGGACATGGGCAAAAAAGCAATAAAACAAGATAGAGATTATATTTAAAAAAAATTTACAGAAAAAGAGTAAATAATCAAGTCAAATTGTTAAATTCTTGCGATAGCAAAATAAAATGTCAAGCCCCAAATAAACGGAATTTCTAGCATTCCATGGGCTTAAAAATGGAACCTAGATGCGTGTAGGTATATTGCTGACAGACCAATACGAAATTTCTAATAAAAGTACATAACCTCATACTAAGGTTGGTAATTACGAAAAAAAGTTAGTAACTTTAAATGTGTTGGTAATCACAACAATAAATATTGTTAGATTACTAAAAAAGTTGGTAATTTTTTAAGCATAAGTAATGTTGGTCTTTTCAAAATATATCAAGATAAAAGGTTGGTAAGGGACTGAAATTAGTTGTATATTTATGAGACGAATTTAGGTACATCAATCATATTAGACCTGTCAAAATGGGTCATAAACCCATTTCTTAACCCATGTATTAGTAAATGGGTCATAAATGGGTTAGTTATATTTAGTAAATGGGTCATAAATGGGTAGAAGTCTTATATTAGTGTTAAATGGGTCATAAATGGGTCGTAAATAGGTCATAAATGAGTTTACAACTGATTTAAACTCAATGCATTTCTCTCACCCTCATTCAATCTTGCACTCACTCATTCCGCACTCTCATTTCAGCTTGAGTATGAATTTTCCTATATTTAATTAAATATGAAAGTATTTTAGCAATATGGGTCTAATCGGGTATGGATTGGGTATGGGTCGGATCGGGTATGGGTCAACAAAATTGAATTGCGCATAAATGGGTCATAAATGGGTTAATAGGTTAATTTGGGTCGGACCATTTATGACCCGACCCAAACTCAACCCGACCCACCCATTTGACATGTCTAAATCAAATTAAGGTCAGCAATATCAAATAAAAGTTAGTAATTTGGAAGAGTTGGTAAGGCACGAGAATAAGAGTCATTAGATTCTTAAAGTACCTGGTAGTTTTGTAAGTATAATAAAAAGTTAGGACTTTTCAAAACCTAACAAGATAAAAAGTTGATAAGTGATGAAAGTTTGTATGTTAATATGACGAATGTTGGTATGCCGGTCTAATTAAGATTAGTAATTTCAAATAAAAGTTATCCCTCAAAAGTTGGTAATCACAGTAAATTTAGGTAGATTAAAAAAGGGTTAATACCTCGAAAGACTCAAAATTAGTACACTCGTGATAATTTTATCCCGAACTAATTTTTTGACTATCAAAAATCCTAAACTGGTATACCTGTGATAAATTTACCCTGAACTAATTTTTTTACTACAAAAAAACCCCACACCGATACTCTAGTTTATTCCACAAATTATCTAAAATAATGAGAATTCTTTTATTAGGATCACTCTTTAACCTCTGGCACAAAAGATTAGCTCTCCCGTAAGCAATTTTCTCATTCATTATTTTCAGACCAATGCGTAAATGATGTCTCCCCGGATTCTTTTTAGATCTGGAATGCGTGATACATTTGCGGTGGCAACCACATCAAAAAGCTTCTCTTCCTTAACTCGCCTTTCAACATCCTCCAAAAGCTTGGACTTGCCAACCCCTAATGCTTCATTAATTGTTTTTCCTCCTTTTGTTACTCATTCTTTTAGCCAACTCCATCCATATCAAATTGGGAAAGGTGGTCAAACACAGGGCAATTACATTTTATGATGTGCACAACTCATTTACTATATAGTGGCAGCATCTAAGAACTAGTAATTTTGCATTAGCTCAACGCGATAATGATCCTAACTAAACCCATCTTCCTTTTTTCTGCGTCAACAACGTGATTTATCCTCTCGTTCTCTATTGTTACCTGTTCATTTCCTATCCTTAGGGGTTTCTTTGTCATTTCATTTGATGATGGACGACATTAACTTAGTTCGTGGCTAGCTGATCAACCAATGTCTGCACTATGCACAGATGTAAATGAAATAGGAACATTTATTTTACATTAATAAGAAGTTACCCCGTGAATGGTAATCCCTGAATAAGCGTTATTACCACATTGCTGGGTTTCTCAAGCCATGATCGAATCTTAAAGCTATTGGTTCCATGCATTCATTAAACACAGAACACAACAGTTTGTAAATGTGTATTGAATAATGGAAAGTCATAGGTGAGATTGAACTACTACCTCAGGTTGAAATCGAGATTCGTTTCTAAGCATGCACTAGGCCTAAACACGATTAATGAGTAAACAACTTGTTGAATTAGCAGAGCCAGAAGCGTAAATTAATTTTTGCAAGTGACAATATCAGGTAACTGAATCCGGGCAAAGCACGGGTCAAGCACTAGTGCTGGTGTGTCTACCCACATTTAACGGAATCTTCACACTATAAATGAACTATTCTTGTTTTGCATCAATAAGATCCATGACTATTAATTATTAAATATCCAAATCATTGGCATTTTCGAATATGATAGACATGTAACAATCGACTCGTCTGAAAAGAATGATGTATGTATCCAATGCCAAAAAGTGCAGGAATCTGAGGGGACCACATGTAAAATACTACAATATCCTTCGCGTAATCACAAGAACGGATTTCCTAAATTTTCTCACGTATAATATGGACCCACAGATCTATTAGTACCGATACTATTGTCTTGGTCGCAATCTCTACCATGTGTCCCGCCCTCCTTGAAGCTACATTGCTTGCACTTGTTGACACCTGGATTTTAATCGACAATTCCAGTACTCATTAATATAAAGTACAAAAATGAAAGAGAAAGAAAAAAAACGAGTGGAGAAAATAAAGAATAATAAAAGGTGATTTAATTCGGCCTTAGCCAAATTTGCAAGATCCATAAGAAGAACCCGGTCCAATTTGCTTATAGCTCATAAGAGAAGCCTTTGTTTAATTTCGGGTACCAAATTAAATAAATTGGAAGTTCAAGTATCACGTTACATATTGAGATAAAATTTAGAGATCACAGTGAATAAATTAAAAGTTCATGAAACACGTTGCGCGTTGGGTCAAAATTCAAGGACTATTTGTGTCATTATCCAAGGAAGATTGGCGGAATCGGTTTTGGAGGATTTTTCTCTAGGTGACCATTAGAAATTCCAATTCCGCCGTCGGTGGCAGTCCGGATCTTCATCCGTCACCCCGCTTCTCTTTCTCTTCTCCATCGACGTTGTTCTTAGAAACACGTTCACCGTACAGAGAGAGAGAGAGAGAGAGAGTTGAGATTCCGAGAGGAAACACTCGTTGAAAACCGATCGTCGAGGCTTGTTAGTTGTCTCGGAGGTAACCGGCCGTTCTTCGTCATCGTCGCCAGCGTTGGTGCCGGAAGAATCGCGCGGGATTTGCTCTACCCTACCCTGCTCCGCGATCGGAGATCTCGCGGTGAAGGGAAATCGCATTCGACACCCGTTCGTTGGCTACGATTCCCCGATCGTTGACTATAATTGAAGCCCTTGTCGCTGATCTCATCACCGATCGCAGCTCCGTCTCCATCCATTGACCAGGTAATTGCAATTCTCTGCTCTCCTCGGTTGTGGAAATCATGTAAGAACGAGTTGTACTCACGTTGCTCGAGTGCAAAGCGTTGAGAGTTCGAGTCAATCTGATCTGAGTCGTATCTTAATGATTTATGACGACATCGTTGTTCTGGTGCTGATTTAACCACGTAGATTTCGCGACTAGATTTAGTTATATCAGTGCGCGCAAGTTGTTTGTTGAAATGCTACGATGAACCCGACGGCCTGAGCGTCAATTCATTCCGTTGCTTTGTCCATCGCATATCTTTTCGTCTGTTTATTTTGGGCCTAATTCCAAAAAAAACACTAACTTTAGGTTAAGGGACAATTCTGGTCCGAACTTTTTTTGTCCCATAAAAAAACATCAACTTGACAATTCTGGCCCAAATTTATTTTTGTCCCATAAAAAAGCACAAACTTTAGGTTGATGGACAATTGTGGCCCGAACTTTTTTTTGTCATGTAAAAAAGCAACAACTTTAGGTTGAGTGATAATTCTGGCCTCGATTTTTTTTTTTTGGTAACCCAGGGAACTCCCGCACGGCCGACAGCCGGGGAGTAAACCCTGGGAGCGACACGTGCTAGCCACCACACACGTGCCACCGGTTAAGTCACCTTGCGGCGCCCGGGATTCGAACACTCAACCTTTTGCGAGAGGAAGAGTGCGCGCTCCAGCAGCGCCACCCAGGCGGGTGGTTGGCCTCGATTTTTTTTGTCTCATTAAAAATCACAAACTTTCATCATGATCCCAAATCTAACCCCCTGTTGACTTTCACCATTGTTTGAGAAAAAGATTATGGTGGTAAGCTTGGCGAACCTCGGTTAGTTTCAGATTGCGTTTGGCCAGAGAGATTCAATCTGGAGATATTTTTGACTTGTTAGTGAAGTGAAGAAGATGAACAGTTTTATCGTTATTTTTCAAATTGTGGCTTAGAGAATAAGACAATGATTATTGCTTTAAATTCAGTCGGCAAGCCACGTGGATTTATTGCTAATGTGGAATAGTCAAGTTAGATAATCAATGGTTCTAAGTTAATGGGGGCCAGGTTTGATATTTAAGTTAAAGTTAGTGCTTTTTTACGAGACAAAAAAAAATTAGGGCCATAATTGTCTCTCAATTTAAAGTTGGTGCTTTTTTATGGGATAAAAAAAGTTCGGATCAAAATTGTCCTTTGATCTGAAGTTGGTGCTTTTGTACTGGACAAAAATGTTTGGGCCAGAGTTGTCCCTAGATCTAAAGTTGGTGCTTTTTTATGGGACAAAAAAAGTTCAGATTAGAATTGTCCCTAGACCTAAAATTGGTTTTTTTTTTTAATTAACCCGTTTATTTTGGTACGACTTTATTTTAGTGACTGGAGATTGAGACAACGGCTGACGGTGGTGATCCAATTACCGAAGACAGACCACAGCAGTGATCTGGTGCTGAGTGTAATAGATGATCGACCGTGAAGTAACCTGTTCTTGTTCTGATGTTTTGATGCATAGAGTTTTGATTGAATGAGTTCTCTCTCACTAAGAAGACAATGGGAGCAAGAGAAACAAAACAAAAAAAAAGAAAAAACGAAAAAGAAATAGTAATAAAAAAGAAGATATATATATATATATATATATATATATATATATAATGGGTTAAACGTGGATTGAGAATGGTTAAATTGGAATATAGGCTTGATTTATTTATATTCAGAAAGGGGCCTGTGAGTTTTACTTAAAAGCGGCTTGATTGATAAGCCCATTTGGGGTCTGTCCTTGTATAACTCAGAATAATAAAAATAAAAACTAATAATAACAAAAAAATAATATAAAAAATCAAAAAATTTATAAAAAATTAAATGGTTAAAAAAGAGGCTTTGATCAGGTGGTTAAATTTTATCGTTAGATTTAGCTTAGTTTCATTTTAGTTAATATACATATAGTTTAGGGATTTTAATAAGTACTTTTGATATTGGTTTAAAGTTTAGGCAGAATAATCATTGACAAAAGAAATTGGATTTGATTTTAGGTCATGGGATTGCTGTCATGGGGCTTAGTACCAAAGCCATGTGTTGCGATCCTCCCGAAGCAGTTCAGGTAAGACAGGTTTAGAGAGGTATTGTCGAGTTAGGGACCAACGGTCCTCAATCGACTTACAAACCCTTACCATGTGCGACACATTTTAATTCAATTTATCCTATGAGGATTCTACGTGATAAGGAGTTGCCACTAGCCTATTGGGACCAGCTAGGAGCCAAGTGAGATACGGGAGGATATTTCATTTCCAACGCAATCAGAGATCTAAGATAGGGAATTTGATTACACTAATTGCCTAACTAATGCCCTTTTGGCACGCTAAGTTGATTAATTTGTTTTCCTAAGATATTCATGTGATCTTTAGCCATTTTATTACCCTATGCCACTAAACGATGTCGAGGCTTTGGGGTTGCTGGTGCCCGCTAGGGCGAGGCGAGCCGTCGTGTCTTGACTTTGAGGTCCATTTTCAGCATGACGTCCTCGGAAAGTCGAAGATAAAAGACAAGTGATTCCTACCTTGAGCGAGATTGTGACAAGATGGCAAAGGAATCGAGATGGGCTCTTGGTCTCAGCGAGAGAGAGATGAGAAAGATAGAGCAGCATCGACATGAGAGTGTATCCCTCAAAGGTCTCTCACTTTCGATCTCTCACTTGGCCACGGTTTGCTTTCACTTTACTCTCTAACTTTCATCTTCAAGATCTAGAGTTTTTATGGGGAAAAGAAATGGCCAAGAAGAGACCCCAAAAATCATGCCCAGAGACTCCCTCATCACTGCTCAGCTGCTGCCATTTTCTGCTTCATTTTCCAACCATCATTGTCTTTCAATCACTCATCCTTAACCTTTGCCACACTCAATCACTCAACCTCAATCTTTTCCACACTTCAATTAAGCTTAGGGACAAAATACGCCCTTTAACACTAAATCACATGATTTTGGCATTTAGTGCCCCCAGTCTATTTCGCAACCAAGTACTTCTTACACAGAAGGAAGAAACACGTCGCTTATTAATATAGAATTGGACCGAGATTAGGAATGAAGTACATCCGTTTCGTGTTTCATCGTGGTTTGATTGGATGGATGGTCTCAACATTTGGAGCGCTATCATATCCACCTGGCAAACCTTTAATCCGTCTCCATTACCCGTATACATGGGAAAAGACATCATTTCCATGGTGAATCAAGGTCAGGAACAAAATACACCCTTTTCAAAAGTCTAGTGATTGTTCACTGTTTCCATTTTGTTGAGGTGGTGCGCCGTTTCATTCGTTTGGGAGTCGACTGCCTGTTTTTTAATCCTTCTTTAGTCATGTTTCATGTCCTTCCATTCCGGTTCAAGTTAAGAAACGGAGTGATCGCAGACTCGCAATCCCATATCGTCAAGCTCCAGGCCATGGTGATTGGTCTCATTGGCATGGTGACTCAAACTCCTACCAAATTGTCCTTGGCTCTTATCAAGAAGACAGTGTTTAACTTGGAATCTTATGAGCTTGGTCCAAGGGATGAAGCTAGCTCTTCTAACTCTTAGATGGCAAATCTAGATACTATTTTTGATAGCATTGCCATATGTATAAGGGAGGAGATGCCTGTTCAGATGCCAGCTGCCGAACCCCCCAAAACCAATGGAGGCCGGAACCACCACAGCCATACATGGTGGCGCCAGCACCTTTATCGGTGCTCTTATCAATTCTTTTGGAGCAAAATCTGATCATCAAAGAACCACCATGCCGGAACCCAAAGCAGCATAAAAAGTACAACTCCGCCATGTCTTGCGAATTCCATTTAGGGGAGATCGGCCATTGAACCAATGACTACACTGCCATGAGGTGCAAGGTTCGAGCCTTGGAGTTTGCTGGTGTCCTTAGGTTCCAAAACCCTTAACTGTCTAACTAGGAAAAAGGAAATCCCGTGTCTAAAACATCGTAGTAAGGCTATAGTAGGGTATCTTTTATTTTTATATTTCTTTGCATAAGAATCACATGTATTTTATCCTTATGTTTGTTTTTTCGAACAAACTATGCATTCCGTCTTGGTTTTGGCTGCAAAAGGGAGCAGTATATTTTGTGACGAAGGCAGCTCATCTTTTGTTTAACGAAGTCTATGTTCATGAAAACCGTTTTGCTTTGAGCGCACGCTGGAGTATTCCAAATTAACTTTTTCATAACCAATGAAGGTTGAGTTTCCACATGTCACATCTAAAATGTTTTTTTGAAAATAAATTTCGAAGAAAAACATGCATGCATTCTCTCTCTCTTTCCCTTGATCGCTTTTGCAGGATAAATCATGGAGCAATAGTTCGAAATGGTAAGAGTGTAATCATTCCAATAAGAGCATCTCTTATTAGAATGGACTAGTTTGTCCAATTCTCCTATAAATAGGTAAAAATGGTCACTTTTAAAGAAGTGAAGCTCATTTTCTTAAGATGGAGGCGAACGAAGTAAATCTCCTCCAAATGTTGTTTCCCAAGTCTACAAAGACGAGAGTAGCCATCGATGATCAAGGACAATAGACACGTCATAATGATCAAGCCCCATCTCCGATGGTAAAAGGAAGTATTTGTTCCTAATCCTTACATTTCTTAATTGTACATGTAAGGCCATCCTCTCTTTCCGTGCTTACAGCAAAGCGGGGCAAGACGTCAACAAAGTGATCACACGATCAGAGTCCATCTTTTGAAACCTTGAGCGATGAAGAGACAATGTTAATATGAAAATGAAAAAGGGCGATCTCTCAATGAGGTCATATATAATGAAAGCAAGATAATACCATCTTGCCCTGGTATCCCCATTTATGAGGATCAATTGTTTTGCTGCGATTTCGTCATAAAGGGAGACATAATTGAGAGGCTGATGTGCACTCATCAATCGGCCTATCCAATTAGGTTCAAAGCTTTGCTCACAAAATGTGATCTTAATCTTTGAAAAGTTGGAAATGATTTCCAAATTGTGTGAATGGAAATCTCATTTCGTGTAAAAAATTTTCTCACAATTTGAAAAACATTTCAAACTTTTCAAAGATTAAGATCACATTTTGCATGCAAAGCTCTGAACTTGGACGGGCCAATTGATGACCGCATGTCGGTCTCTCAATTATGTCTCCCTTCTTGACAAAATACTAGCATAACACTTTATCCTTATAAATGGGGACCGAATCAAGATGGCATTGTCTCACTTTCATCATAGGAAGAGGGATTGCTTCACTGAGAGATTGCCCTTCTTCGTTTCCATACTAACACTGTCTCTTTGTAGCTCAAGGTTGCAAAAGATGGACCCCAAAGAAGTGAATAGATTGATCATAGACCTGCAATGCCAAATGGTTGAGCTCCAGGCCATGGTGATTGGCCTCATTGGCATGGTGACTCGAACTCCTACCAATTTGTTCTTGGTCTCCATCAAGAAGACAGTGTTCAACTGGGAACTCTTTGAGCTGGGTCCAAGGGATGAAGCTAGCTCTTCCAACTCTCAAATGGCAAATCTAGACCCTATTTTAGATACGATTGCTACACATATAAGGGAGGGATGCAAGTTCAAATGCCAGCTGCTAAACCCCCAAAATCAACAAAGGCAGGAACCACCACAACCATATATGGTGGTAACAGCACCTTTATCGGTGTTCCTACCAATTCTTCTAAAGTAAAATTTGATCGTAGAGAACCATCACGCCAGATTCCGTAGCAACGTTAAAAGTATAACCCCACCAAGTCTTTTGAATTCCATTCAGGGGAGATTGGCTACTCGACCAATGACTGCACCATCATGAGACACAAGGTTCAAGCCTTGGAGATCATTAGTACCCTTAGGTTCCAAACCCCTTACCTATCTGATTAGGAAAATCCCTGTCTGAAATGCCGTGGTAGGGCTAAAGCGGGGGATCTTTTAGTTTTATATTTCTCTGCGTAGGAATCGCATGTATTTCATCCGTGTGTGTTTTTTTTTTTGGACGAACTAAGCATTCCGTCATTTTGGCCGCAAACGGGAGTGGTGCTTTTGTAATCAGGGTCGTTCACCTTTTGCTTAATGAAGTCTAGGTTCATGAAAACTGTTATGCTTTGAGGGCACGTCGGAATATTTCAAACTAGCCCTTGATAATCACTAATGGCCGGGGCTTCCACATGTCACATTTGAAATGTTTTTTGAAAATAAATTTCGGAAAAAGACGTGCATTTTCTCTCTCTCGCGATCGATGCTTGCTTCTCACCAATGGCAGCATTTGGGAAATCAAATTGAAATAACCCTTAGCAGGTTGTATGAGGTGCACCCAGAAAGCCCCAAAATTGGAATTGGATCGTCCTCTTTGTGAGTTAGACGTGCAACATGAAACTTTATCCAACGAAGTTGCCACAGGTGTTATATTTCCAACAATGGAACCTATTGAGAAAAAAAAATTGGAGATAAAACTAGACATGTTCTTAAACCTTTGAATGCGGTGATAATCTTTAGAAATTTCAGCCATCCACATTTTTAGACCAAACTCCCTAAGGTGAGAAAAAATCCAAATTTGAAGGAGTCATACGGGTGCTCTAAGAATAGTTTTTCCACTCCTTTTAAAACGAGTGAATGCCAGGAAGGTTTCCGCCAAAATTGTTGAATAAAGGTCGGAGGAAATTGAATCGAAATGTAATCGGACTTTGAGGCGTGTAATCACTCTCTTTTAGGATTAATTTACCCCACAAAATTATTATAGGTTACTTGTAAATTCCCTTCAGGATACAACAAAGTCACGGTGAGAATACTGGATAGTAATTCAAGTAAATCTCCTAAAACTCTCTGCGAAACAATTGAAAAAAATGGTTGTATCCGTTTTCCTTTTAAGGAAGACGAAAACAAATGAAGGAGGTTAAGTTTATTAAAAAATTGAATAGAATTGTCCAATATATAATACAAATAGAACGCGCCTCTATGCGTCTAAACTGTTAATATGGACACACCCACTTATGTCCAAAAAATTGCAATTCAGACATAACCTTTCGTGTGTGAAAACGACAATTTGGACACAACCCTTCATGTTTGAAAAATTGCAATTCAAACACAACTCTTCAAGCATGAAAACTGTCAATTTTGGACAGTTTTGTCCGAACAGTCATAAGTCACAAAAAAAATGGTTGATTGAGGTTTAGTTTGGTTTACGGCGCGCATGCGTGCCAAGTGCTAAGTGCGCCAAAATCGCTCACCCGCACGTGGATATTATGGGGTCTAGCCCACTCACCCATTTTCTCCACTTAAAATAGTAAATAACACTTTAACTTATAAAGAGATGAAAACTTTCCTTTCTTTCCTATGTGAGACAAGGAAAATGACTTATTTATTTGTTTTACAAGCAAACACCAACAAAAATCATATTTGAAAAACATTTGAATTGTCCCACTTGTTGCACCATGCTAACAATAGATGGATCCATGGACTTAAGGTTCGCATCTTAAGAAGATAATTGGGGTCGCCTATTGTCGTATAATCCACAAATGGGGTGTTGTCCTTTCTCTTATTAAGATGAGCGGGGTTGTGGATGAATTGCTCAATTGTCACGAGGTCATCTATCCTCGACACTATCCTAGTGAGTTTCCTAAGTGTGCAACTCAGGGTTTTTAGCTACAGGTTGCGTACGCAAAAGTGTAGTGCTAAGGGCAATAAAGACATGCGCAACAATTTATATCAAAATAGCGCTTCTATATTCACCACATGAACATACATTCCTGCACCTCCCTACCAAACAAACGGGTCAACAAAGTACTCCATCCTTATAACTCCCAATCTGCTTCAACATTCAACGCATCATCAATGGACTAACCTCAATTTCCATACAACTTTGACATACGTTTGGATGAAAACCACATTAGTTAACAAACAATCGAGTTATTTCTATGCCTAAGTTCTTTAAGGTCTATAACCAAGTATCCAATGAAGTCCTCAAGCTATTGCAACCCTCTTGAAGCGATCTTGGAAAAAAAGGTTTAGAGGTATTATTAAGTTGGGGATCAAGGGATCTCAATCGACATGGGTTCTTTCAAACCTTTACCTTGCGTGACATTAAGATTTTCATTTTAATTCGAATTATCTTATGAGGATTTTAAGAGCGCAAATGATAACCATTTAGTTCCCAAAAACAATTTCTACCTATTTTTCTATGTCTATTCCCTAGATAAGTTTCTAAGCAAAAAGTAGCAGTTGATAATGACACAAAATTTTTATTTCTGAAATAGAAATTTATTGGCGATGGCTGCGGGCAACGAGGGTGAGCTCTTAGAAGAATTGTTATTTAACAAAAATAGAAAAGTAGAAAATTTCTACTTCTCATTTGTGTTCCTAACTTATATATGGGCTAAAAATTTGTCTTGGAAATAGAAAAATGAAATTGCATTGTCATACGTATTTTTGTTCTAAACCTATTCTCGAAAACTCAAAAATAGAAAAATAGATAAACATAATGGTTATCTTTCGCGCCCTAAGTGATAAGGAATTGCCACTAACCTATTCCGATCGACTAGGAGCAAGTGAAATTCATGAGGATATCTCACTTCCTACTCAACCAAAGATCTAAGATCGGGACTTGAAAATTAGCTAATTAGTGCCTTTTCGGTACCCTAACTTGATTACTTTATTTACCTAACATTCATGCAATCTTTAACCATTTTAGTACCCATGCCACTAAATGATATCCATGCATGAGTGCGTAATCAAGGGTAAGTAAACAATCACGGTCAATACTATAAAAGTAAAGTATAAGGAAGTAAGCCTGATGAAGTGTCAAGCAAAGAATACACATGACTTTGTTATCATGCCCCGAGACAGGTCCCCCGTGAGCGGTACCCTAAACTAACCGTGCCTACACCTCAAACTAGATAACACAAAACGACCATGAACTAGACAAAACAGAGCGACTGGCTAAGTAATAGCAATGAAATTCTAATCAGCAAATTAATGCTATCCCTAGATGCCATTCCAAACTAAACGCCACACTAACTACTCTTTTGATCTTTTTTTTAACCGACTGTTTTCTTTTTAATTACGCAAAATGACATGATCTAACATCTATACTACACTAAAAATGCTAGCTCCATCATGCATTAGATTAGAATAATGCGATATTAATCAAAAACCCAAAACATTGCTTAAAATAATAACTCAACACCAAGGTACCACCATATTTTCCAGAATGCTAATTTTTTTTTGTAATTTTTTCATTTACTTGCCTTTTGTGCCACTTTTTCACATACACTAATGGCACCGTGGTTAATCACTAGGATCACAATAAATAGAACGATCAACCACAAATAGACCATGATTATACTAATCAAAATATAATAACACCTAAACATGCAACTCCACCACCGATACTTACACCCACGTAAACGAGGCCCGATGTACCTAGATCGGCCCAAATGAGCCCGGAATCGCTCTGGGTGACCTAGACAAGTTAAAGGGACGTCCCGAGACCGTCCAGGGTCGTTAAATGGGCCATAGCGGGATCCGGAGTCTGCTGTACAGTGAGTTAAAGGCACTGGACAGCGGGCTCTCGGTACTCGTTTTTGGCAACGGAAATACCCTGAATGACTCCTATGGTTCGATATTGGACGACTAGCATGCACCAACATACCCACCCGTGAAAAGCCAAAATAAATCGAGGACAAGATGAGATAGTCCATAATCGACCCATTAACATGCTAGACATGCTAGACACATACGGACCCCGTAATCGAAACACAAAATGACGGGGTGTAGAAATGCCATAACCGGCTTGGTGAACCTAGAGATCGAGGCATCGCTCGCAGCCCGCTAGGGCAAGGCTGGCAGTTATGCCTCGACTTTGAACTTCGGTTCTATCACGGCGTCCTTTGCAAGTTGAAGATAAAAGACAAGTGGTTCCTACCTTGAACGAGATTGTAAAGGGATGGCAAAGGAATCGAGATGGGCTCCTAGGGCCCGTTCGGCAAGTTGTCAAACAGCGAAAATTTTTATTTTTTTGTTCACAGAATCAGTTTGTAAACAGAAATCCGTTTGTTTAATTTTTTGTTCCCGGGCACAAATTTGCAAAAAATTATTCCTAG
Organism: Syzygium jambos; assembly: GCA_031216235.1. Taxonomy (NCBI): domain Eukaryota; kingdom Viridiplantae; phylum Streptophyta; class Magnoliopsida; order Myrtales; family Myrtaceae; genus Syzygium; species Syzygium jambos. The sequence goes on from CM062225.1 coordinate 24,480,953, forward strand.
AATCAGTTTTGAAGTAAAATCAAGAAGCAGAAAAAAGTAATTTCTTGATTATGAAAACAATTTTTCCATTTCTGATTCTTCTTCGTTTGTTCTTCTTCTTCTTCGTTTGTTCTTCTTCTTCTTCTCGGCCTGCCAGCCACCAACCACAGGCCAGGATTGGCGAGGGTGTCGCAGCCCTCGCCGCCTGGGTGAGGGCGGCTCGCTGCTGCGACGGCACGGCCTCGCCCAGCCATGATGAGGTCGAACTCGCCGTCGCGAGATATGGGTGAAGTCGAGCCTCGCCCAACCAAGGCGAGGCCGACCTTGCCATCGCGAACCAGGCGAGGGAGATGGGTCACGACGGCTAGGCCGGCAGCGAGGGCCATGACGCCCTTGCTAGCCCTAGCCTATGGCCGGTTGTCGACGCCTGAGGTAAGAGTGCTTGAGGTTGCACTACCTCAAGCACCCTTGCCTAGGTCATACGGGCCCTCACCGGGGGTCAGGGGTCACGCAACCTTGGTAAGGGCCCGTATGACCCAGGCAAAGATGCCTAAGGTAGTGCAACCCCGGGCAACCCTAACCGAGGTCGAGCAACCTCTGTGAGGGATCCCAAGGGTCACAAGACCCTCATCGAGGGTTGTCCGACCCCAAGTGGCCCTCGCCGGTGGTCGCCGGGGGCCACCTGAGGTCTTGTGACCTCAGACGATGGCCACCGACACCAGATCTGGGTTATCGGTAGTCGCCTGCCCTTCACCGAAACCGGCAAAGGGTTTGAGTTTTTTATTTGTTTTTTTGATGAAAATAAGAAAAGTCATTTATAAGAATAATTTTTCCAAACACCATTTTACCCAAAGATGCTTTACAAAGGACTTTAAAGTTATAATTTAACAAACATAATTTGCATTTTGGAAAACTGCTCTAACTTAAAATCCTTTGCATTTTCCCAAATACTTTCTCCAAAAGTCCAACTAAATGCAGCCTAAATTGGCTCTAGGTCAAAAGGTTTAGGACTAGATTGGCATAATTGCAATCGGTTTAAGACTTTTTTGACACTTTACCTCGACAACAATTTATGCCTAAGCATTTTTGTGGAGATGAAAATATTTTCCGTTCGTTTATTTTTGTAAACGATGCAAGCGATATTTTTTGGAAAATATTTTCTAAATAATTTATTTTTATGAAACAGACGCAACCTTAATAAATGTATTGACGTGCGACTTTTGGCCATGCCCTAGACAACATGTACATAGGAAATGAATGGTTTTTAATGATGAAAAGAGGGGCACCATGCAGAGAACACGCACGTTCAATTCGAATCTTGCATGATCTTCTCAACATGGGGCTAGCCCGCTTTGAGTTATTCGCATGTTGTTTTTGCTTCAGCAACTTATTGCTTTTCCGTCAAATATTAGGAAAATATTAGATATGAATTTACAAGTCAAAATTTGTGTTTTTGAAAATATCTCAGGTGTTAAGAGTTAAGAAAAAGTCAAAATGTATCCGTAGCACGATCTATATTATGTACATGGTAAAAAGTAAAAAGCTATCCAAACACGTTATCGCTCGCTTTAATTACTGACTCCCGCACTTCAGTTGCAACAAGAACTAACTAAACTCAGGATTAATTTAATGATCAAAAAACTAATTTCTGTTTACAGGTTGAGCGCATGACATAATTACATAGTATTTTTTATAGTTTAAGCATGCACGTAACGTTTGCCTTGTTTCTGATCTGGTCTCCCAGACAAGCAAGATATTTAGGGCGCGTTTGGTAACGCTTCTGTTTCTCTATTTTTCTGTTTTTTTGTTCCCTGGAACAAAAAAAGAACAGAAATCCGTTTGGTAACGCATTTTATTTTTCTATTTCCTGGAATAGAAAAGTGGCCAAGAAATAGATTTGGAGCAGAAATAAGAAGTAGAAAAAATCTACTTCTTTGTTCCTAGAAATAGAAATAGAAATAGAAAGGTCCGGTCCTCAAGCCGCAACCTTAGCTCCTCCTCCATCCTCCGTCATCTGCAAACCGTCTCAAAGCACCGGTCCGATCCATTCTCGGCAGAAATAATAAAAAAAATTTAAAAATTAATTAAATTATAAAAAAATTCCAAAAATTCCAAAAATTCCAAAAATTCATAAAAATCAGAAAAATTCTCAGAAAATCCATAAAAATCAGAAAAACTTAGAAAACCCATAAAAATTTGTAAAATTCCGAAATTGAAAAAATTTAAAAAAATTCATAAAAAGCTTTCTCGAAAATAAAAGGAGACAAATTTCGGGAAAGTAAAAAGTTTTAATAAAATTTTCCCCAAAAAAATAAAAAATAAAAAATTCACATAATGGCTTAGAATAAATTAAAAAATTCCGAAAATTCATAAAAATTAGAAAAATTTCAGAAAAATCCCATAAAAAATTAGAAAATTAAAAAATTCCCAAAATTCATATAAATCAAAAAAATTCTCAGAAGATCCATAAAAATCAGAAAAACTCAGAAAACCCTTAAATATTTGCAAAATTCCGAAATTGAAAAAATTAAAAAAATTTCATAAAAAATTTTCCGAAAAATAAAAAGAATCAGATTTAGGGAAAGTAAAAAATTTTAATAAATTTTACCACAAAAAAATATAAAAAAATTTACATAATGGCTTAGAATACCTGTGGCCACCCACTTTGAATGAAATTTAAATTTTTGAGGTGCCCAAGTAGTATTTTTGAAGATTCCTTAGTTTAGGGATTAAAAGGGGTTTTAAACCCCTAAAAAGGATTAGACAAACCAATAAATCATGCTTATTGGTTTTTTTTCACTTATAACTTGCACTTATAATTAAATAAAAGATATAGATTTGAATGCAAAAAATTGGGAATAGAAATTTTATGCAGTTACCAAACGCATTTCTGTTCTAGAAATAGAAATTTTGTGCAGTTACCAAACGCATTATTTTGCTCAGAAACTCTTCCAGGAAATAGAAATAGAAAAAACTATTTCTGAAAAGAAATTGTTCCCAGAAATAGAAACGTTACCAAACGCGCCCTTAACACGCCGAGGTTTGTTCACCTAAAGTGGATTTTTTTTTTATTTTGTTTCGCATCATAAAATATTTATACTTCTTTCCATTAATACATTTTGTTATTAACCCTAGTACAGCAATTCTATAATCTAAGTTGGCAGTAAAATGTACTTACATGGAGGACAGGGGTGGGTCGTTTCTCCACGTAAAAGTGGTAAGCGTAAGCCCTTGTTCATTGATGTCCTTTCATTCGGTGGGTTGTCTATTATCATTGCTATTTTGTTTGGGGAGAGAGGGACATCGAGTACCATCATCATAGTAATGATATAGCTACTTAATCGGAATGATTTGTTGTATAATCAATGCAGCATGCTTGATCTTTTTCTATATGGTTGGTGCTAATGGAAAGAAAGTTCGTGTCCATTGAATTTGCCCTTTGGCCATTGAAATATATTTTAGCAAAATCACCTTGGACACATGGGAATCAGATTCTAAGATTTTCTTTTGACATCGAAAGCCTGGTCATCAATGGAACGTCTCTCCCAGCTTCTTGCTTCACATTACAAGGAACCTTTAATTTGCACCACACCGTATTTGCGACATTTTGTGAATTACTTGTGCCAGTAATTTCTTTGGTTTGATAGCAAGTAGTCCATCGCGTATTATTTTGTCGAGTCGGAGTGCACGCGAAGTGCGCATCAATCCTCCATGCACTTTTACTCGAGATCGATAGTACCATCCCAATGTTAATTTTTTATGACGAGGAAGTCGAGCTTAAGTATGTAAACCCCAAGCCCATGAAATCCCTTACACTAATCTCATGCATTAGCTAAGATGTGAGTTAGAGTCCAGATAAATGACCCACAAATTCGATAAAATTAGAATGATAACATCCCGATTAAACACTTAAGTGATATAAAAAAATTTAAACTTTTTGCACTAAAGTGATGGTTGTACGAAACTTTTGACACTCCTAGTATCTTTATACCGATAATTAAGAAAATTATGGCTTGGTGGTTCAGGGTGGAGCTTAAAAGGGAATGCCTGATCCAATATCCCTTTAACATTTTTCAAGCGGGCTCAATGTCAACCATTATAATTTAGCTTGCTCCTCTAGCACCATCTCTCTACTTCATCTTATAGCGGCCTGTACTTCCTAAGTACAACACTAGCCTTCTGCATTACCAGCAACCAATTATATACACAAAACACTGCCCTACACAAAATCTAAATGCTCAAAGCTCGCGCGTGCTTAAACACTCGCATTAATTAAATAATTTTCAGAGTGCAGAATAAACTATAGTGCTATTAGGTACCTGTAGCTCATGTTGGCTAGACTTTGTGAGCCACTGAGATCGCTTAACGACCCTTCAACTAACAAAACCATAATGGGACTGATCACCAACTTGGTGGTGAAGATTCACTTCTCATGGCATACGTAACGAAAGTGATTTGTCATGTGCAGCTCAGCTCACGGTATAATCCAACTCTTTTGGCATTACACCTCATCACAGAACGAACTGATCCTTGAGCAAGCATCCGACTTTTTTCTCCATTGCTTTGCTCGACACGGTCTCAACTCAATGCATCTTTGGACACTTCCCCGAACCGTGCCCACCCAACTTTGGAAAATGGACCCGAATGTGCATAAAGTCACCACGAGAAAGAAGGAACTGTAAAATTAACCGGTCCCCCTCCTTACTAGGTCTCTCAACCCTCCTTTATCTTGTGGGGGCCAGCCCAACTCACCAGAGCACACAACGAGACAGCATGGGACGGAGCATCCCAGAAAGAGATGCCCTTTTCCTTCAATTCTTTAGTTCATTTTCCACTTATTTTAATGGCTTAGCTTAAATAAAGATCGGCGGCCTGTGATGTGTTGTCTCTCTTTCTGGTCAGGAGTGGAGCTGGATGGATGGCTAACCCCTTCCACTTTGGCAATAAAACAGCGGCGATCAAATCTCAGGGGGCTTGGAGGAAACTTTGAGCGACTTTCTCGATCAACTTGGCAGGTAATGATGATCACTCAATTGCAGCTTTAATCAGAAGGGTTGTCTTGGAAGTGAAATGACTGTAATGATCCGGTTTGGTTATGTAGTGGGTATGCAGGATTAGTTTACGGTTGAACTAATCAAAGCTCCAAAGTTCAGTAAGCTGTTGAGTGATCGTGTGTTGTCTTTGTGCTTTGATTCCTTCTGCAGCAGGCAAGGAGTTAACTTGTCCTGATCAAGAAGGAGTTTTAAAGCATGGTTTTGCTTTTCTTCTTCGCTTGTTTTAAGAAAAACATGGGGTTTTCTTTTGTTCTCCTCTCGCCTTGAGTGTCCAAGAAGGAAAGAACATGTTTTTCTTCTATTCCATTTATGGTCTTCAACATGTCTTGCATCTGAGTGTGGAGTTTGATCTTGACATGTAGACTTTTAACCAGATAATTGATGTTATGCCATGTCCACCCACTCTAGTCTCAACCAGCCTTTTAGGGCGCGTTTGGTAACGTTTCTATTTCTGGGAACAATTTCTTTTCAGAAATAGTTTTTTCTATTTCTATTTCCTGGAAGAGTTTCTGAGCAAAATAATGCGTTTGGTAACTGCACAAAATTTCTATTTCTAGAACAGAAATGCGTTTGGTAACTGCATAAAATTTCTATTCCCAATTTTTTGCATTCAAATCTATATCTTTTATTTAATTATAAGTGCAAGTTATAAGTGAAAAAAAACCAATAAGCATGATTTATTGGTTTGTCTAATCCTTTTTAGGGGTTTAAAACCCCTTTTAATCCCTAAACTAAGGAATCTTCAAAAATACTACTTGGGCACCTCAAAAATTTAAATTTCATTCAAAGTGGGTGGCCACAGGTATTCTAAGCCATTATGTAAATTTTTTTATATTTTTTTGTGGTAAAATTTATTAAAATTTTTTACTTTCCCTAAATCTGATTCTTTTTATTTTTCGGAAAATTTTTTATGAAATTTTTTTAATTTTTTCAATTTCGGAATTTTGCAAATATTTAAGGGTTTTCTGAGTTTTTCTGATTTTTATGGATCTTCTGAGAATTTTTTTGATTTATATGAATTTTGGGAATTTTTTAATTTTCTAATTTTTTATGGGATTTTTCTGAAATTTTTCTAATTTTTATGAATTTTCGGAATTTTTTAATTTATTCTAAGCCATTATGTGAATTTTTTATTTTTTATTTTTTTGGGGAAAATTTTATTAAAACTTTTTACTTTCCCGAAATTTGTCTCCTTTTATTTTCGAGAAAGCTTTTTATGAATTTTTTTAAATTTTTTCAATTTCGGAATTTTACAAATTTTTATGGGTTTTCTAAGTTTTTCTGATTTTTATGGATTTTCTGAGAATTTTTCTGATTTTTATGAATTTTTGGAATTTTTGGAATTTTTGGAATTTTTTTATAATTTAATTAATTTTTAAATTTTTTTTATTATTTCTGCCGAGAATGGATCGGACCGGTGCTTTGAGACGGTTTGCAGATGACGGAGGATGGAGGAGGAGCTAAGGTTGCGGCTTGAGGACCGGACCTTTCTATTTCTATTTCTATTTCTAGGAACAAAGAAGTAGATTTTTTCTACTTCTTATTTCTGCTCCAAATCTATTTCTTGGCCACTTTTCTATTCCAGGAAATAGAAAAATAAAATGCGTTACCAAACGGATTTCTGTTCTTTTTTTGTTCCAGGGAACAAAAAAACAGAAAAATAGAGAAACAGAAGCGTTACCAAACGCGCCCTTAGCTATCGAGGAAAAAGTAGTGCAACCTGTCAATCATGGAAATTGTGGAAGGCCAACCTCAAAAAGATTAGAGTAATACTAACTACACTAATTTCGATTCATTAGATTGACATATTAAACGGCACAACAATTTCTTTGATCGAATGTCAAATATGACTCGCTTATCGACATATCAATTTGCCTCACGCTGCTTAGTATACCATTTTAGTTTATCGATCTTAGCCTTAAACAAAGAGCGCTTCTCTTACCATTTACCATTAGATAAATAAAACAACCTACGAAAGAAGGTAGTTAGTAGTTGAATGACTTGGGTTGGTGAAAAGGCATCATTACTTACTAAACCACACTTTCGGTTTTTCTAATTAATCTCCCACAACTGCTGTCCGGTCAATGATGGATATCTAATCAAGTGAAAGCGTGAGGAATGAAATAACTTTGCAACTAAATCATGATTAATCACCAAAGTTCCTTTGAACACACAAAAGCAATCGGTGTGACTTGGGGTTTTATTAAAGGAGGTAGAGTTCATCATTGGCAAAGGAGGGAGCTTCCCTTTATCTCTTTCCCAAGATCCATAAGTCTTTCAGCCTTTGCTTAATGGTGATGCTAGTAGTGACCCTCAATTCTTAGAATTTGAATGTACTTTCCGACTACATCACTCGGGATTGCAAAGATTCGAACGTGAAATCTTCAATTCCGACACCCACTTAAAGTTCTGTGCGCAATGATTTTATCCATGAATTTGAGATATTAATCTACGACGTGGAATTTATCTTTATATCTTTTGCAATGTTGTGCTTGTGGATCTTTGTTAAAAAGAAAAGGAACTGTAGATGATTGAGCAATTAGCTAGTTAATCATAGTCAATGAGCTACTCATTTGCATAAGCATAATAATAATTTTTTTTTGTCACGTTACCTAGGTTTCCTTTTCTCTTTACTAAGCCTAGAAGTTTGTTAGCCTTTGCTCAATAACGGTGCTAGAAACTTTTTCCAATTTTAAAATTTAATTTGGGGCTTTGTCATTTACAATTCCTAGTTTTTGTTTCTATTACTCTTTGGCCAAGCAATTCAATGATCCATAGCAATAGCCTCATCTTGAGAAGATAAGCAATTCAAGATTCCGTATTTTGATCTTGCTAGAAACCCTGTATTTTGATCGTGACTCCCACTGCATCTTAACTATTTTTTCGGCTTACCTTCGATCGAGTCGGTAGCGAAAAAATTCGGAATCTTTAAGCTATAATGGCTTCAAAGAGTTTCTTGATTATGCATTTACATCAAACACTTTATTGGGTGGCGCTTGTGTCGCGTCTCATTATATTCGTGTTGATAATTTTGCATCACCATTAGAAAATGCCACAATCTTCAATCAATTGCAATTGGGAAATTAAGCTGCTTCTTCTTCTTTTCTGGAAAATAAAAAGGATTTTTGAAATGCTGAAGAACCGAAATTACATTCGAAAATTGCTTAATTGGGATCCACTAATGACGCCCCCGTATAGCGACAAGCTAATGAGGATGAAATGCACCCCCGTCGGTTTCGCTAGTGTCCAATCTGACGCAAAAAGTCAGTCCTTGGTCTCGTTTCGCACGGAAATTTCTAGAGTCTCTCTTTTCTTAGCTTTTCACAAAATATTTTTTGTTTTCAACAAAAAAAAACAAATAATTTTTGTTTTTACTTCTTTAAAAAGTTCATATTCTATTACGGAATATAAATTTATATATCATAAAATTAAATTAATTGGATAAAGAAAATAATTTCGAGATATATCTTTTTATCAGGGCGGACTCATCGAGTGGGAGAATGACAGTATTATTTTCATGCACGAGATATGGTTATTTATTAATTGAATTTCAGTATGAAATTTCTTTATTTGGCCCTGATGTTTTTTTTTTGGTAAGGTAAAGTGCTGCATCCCCCACCTTTTTTTTTTATAAAAGAAAAAAACTTGGAAAAAAAAAGAAGGAGAAACCACGAGCATGCGGCAACAAGGAAATTGATAAAAATCGATTTTCTCTTCTTCATTTTTTTTATAGGGTAAAAATAATTAATGCTTTTTTTCAAAAACACGGTTTGTCGGTTTTGCTCGGTGGCGTAACGTCTCTCCGAAGCTTTCACGCGACTCGACGACCATCCCATCCCCATTCCCCCCGGGCGAGCGCGCGGGCCCCCCCAGGCGGTCTCCGCCACGTGGACCCCCTCCCCCCGGCGCGGCTCTTTCCCAACTTCCCGAAACTGCCCTCACCTACACGCCTTGCCGCTCTCGGACGCCACCCCCGGAATTCCCCATCTTGCCCCCGCCCCCACCGTGCTGACGCGCGCACGGCATAATTTCTCTCTTTAACTCGACAGTTATGCTCTCGAATACTCGCCTAAAACCACTCAGCTATCCCAAGCGCACGCTCTCGCTCTCTCTCTCTCCGGCCAGTCGTAACGGTCATCTCCGATCGGCGCTGCTTCTCTCTCTCTCTCTCTCTCTCGAACGCGATTTCGCCTCGACTCTCGCGAGCAATTCTCTCCCCCTCTCTCTCTTCCGCAGCGACGCCGACATTCTCGTCGAATTCCTTCGCGTTAATGGCGGTTTAATTGCAGGAAGCTGCTTGGTCTTCCTCGCCGGATGCGATTCCTCCGAGGCGCACGCGATGGTAGCTGCGGTGTCGACGCCGGTGAACCCTAATAAGGCGGCGGCGGGGGCGGCGGCGACGGGTCGAGGTGGTGGTGGTGGTGCTCGCGCGAAGCCTTCGAGGCCTCCTCTGTTGCCTTCCGAGCCGGACAATGCGCTCGCCCCTCCTCGCCGAGCTAAGGGCCGGGAGGTCACTTCTCGCTACTTGTCGTCGTCCTCCGCTTCTTCCACTACGACCACGTCCTCCTCGTCTGCTTCGTCCGCGTCCTCTTCCGCGTCCTCTTGTTCCTCCTCCAAGAGGTGCCCGTCGCCTCTGATTTCGAGGGCGGCGGCGGCGGCGGCGGCGACGCCTGGCTCCGCGGCGGCTAAGCGGTCGCAGTCGGCGGAGAGGCGGCGGCCGGCGACGGCCCGGCCGAGCTCGGCTGATTCGAGGGGCGGTGGGGGCGCGAAGTCCGGTGAAATGACTGCGGCGCAGAAGTTGCTTGTCACTTCAGCGCGGAGCTTGTCCGTGTCGTTCCAGGGAGAGTCGTACTCGCTTCCAGTAAGCAAAGCGAAGCCTTCGCCGGCCCCTAGCAGCACGAGGAAAGGGACGCCGGAGAGGCGGAAACCTGTGACTGCGGCCACTCCGCGGAGGGATCAGTTGGAGAATTCTAAGCCGGTAGAGAAGCAGAGGTGGCCAGGAAGGTCGAGACAGGAGAATTTCTTGAGCAGGAGTGTGGATTTCGGTGAGGATAGGAGGAGGACGGGCGGGTCAAGGGGGAATGTAGTTAGGTCATTGCAGAGACCAATGATGATCGATGTTAGGGCTTCACTTGATGGACGATTACTTGTCTCTGATTCAAGTGATCATGGGCTGGGAAAAGCTGACGAGGTTCACGTTCACAGAAGTTCAGGTTTTGAATCCAACGGACGCACGGATTGTAGCTCTTCTGATAGTGAGAGTGTGTCTTCTGGTAGCACTAAAGGAGTTCAGGAATGTGGTGGTGGACAAGAACAGAATGGGACTAGGGGAGTTGTGGTACCAGCGAGGTTTTGGCAAGAGACAATTAACCGGATGCGACGCCAACCGGAGGCTGGCACACCGTTGTTGACTAGCCCTTTCCTAAAAATGAGCTCCGCACCAAAACTTGTCGTGCCTAAGAAGCCTGGTTTCGATAGCCCAGTCTCTTCTCCAAAAGGGCCTTTGAGTTGCCGGGGACAGGCATCTCCCATTCGTGGGGCAGCTCGACCAGCATCGCCAAGTAAACTTGCTCATTTGGCAGTATCATCCCCTAGAGGACTAAGCCCCTCTTGGGCGAGGAACGCTGTGGCAGGAACTCCTCTTGATGTTAGTGCGAGTAATATACCTTCCTTCTTGAGTTTTGCTGCTGAGGCTAGGAGAGGGAAGATGGGGGAAAACCGTATGGTTGACGCACATGGTTTGAGACTGCTGCACAACCGTCTGTTGCAATGGCGTTTTGTGAATGCCAGAGCAGATGAAGCACTGTCTGCCCAGACATTACACACAGAGGTATGACTACTGAAGCCAAATTTTGTCCTAAAAGGGTGAAAATTTTAATCTGGATCTACACATTGAAATGCCACATTTCATCGTCACTAAGTGGTTTTGGTAGGTTCAATCAGAAGTGCACGAAGTACTTAGAAAAGCTTTTGGTTTGTGGTTTTTTCCGAATTTTGTTTACTGGATTGGTCATTTCAGATTATTTATCAGCACTTTCGGAAGTGAAATTAATTGATTATCATGCATAAGAAGTATAGGGTCCATAGACATGCATCAAATGAATTTGGGTGGGGCTGAATTTTGTTTCTGGAGCTTCATTTTTATTACATGGAAGCAATGTACAGAGAGAGCTCGAAGAAAATGAATTGAAGAAACAGGGGACATGGCATTTGATGTGCTTGATGATGCTAGATGGCTTTTGTATGGATTTCTTTGGCCCCTAGAACCTCCTTTTGTTTGAAGTTGAGATCAACATGGAAGGGGAAGACAATAGCCAAACCCAAGACTTAAATCTTGGTGAGGCTGGATCTCCATGAAGCCAAACCAGTGTTCTTTTGAGTGTGTGCATAATTCTCCACAATGAAATGCCCATTGTGGCACTTGGATATAGGGTGGAACTATCATAAGGGTTGCATTGAACTTGTGAAAATGTGAGGCAAACTGGTTGCTGATTAGTATTTGAGCTTGAATGGAGTGGTTGGTCCACGAAATTGCTCCATGGATTTAGTGCACGGTGCTTATAATAGAAGTTTAAATGGTTGTAATGCTAAAATCTTGCTGAGAGACTCGGGGGAATCTATCTATATATAAAGTTTAGATAGTATAGGCACACACGCATTCAGGCAAATAAGTTGACTACAAATCTTGTTTTTCTTCTAAATCTAACAGGTCAGTTGATGAGAGGGTACTGGTTGGTTTGGCAGTGAAGTATCTCTCTTAATTGACAGGAGGAGCTGGTCAAAATGTGCGCAAAGTATGTTGGAGATTTGTTATTTTAGAGTTGAGTCTGTGACGGTTACTTATATGCTTCTAATGAACTTGGTACCACAGAAAAGATGTGGGTATAATTCTGATAAAATTTGGTGGTAATTGAAGTGATGATCAATAGCTAAAAGAATGTCCTAAATATTACTAAACCTATCTGATCAGAGAATGATATAAGAAGAAACAATTATCTAGATTCTTGAATAGTTAGACATGACTTTTAAGGGGAATAAGAAGCTTTCCAAAAGGATTCTTGGTGATGTGCAATTTTATGGATCCGAAGATGGACACTGGAGCTACAGACTATTGATGTTGGAATTAACAGCTTAAGTCAAATTGTTTTGATACTTCAGTTATTAATGGAGAAAGAATTGAATACTGCGGACATAATCATCAAGTTACTGAGAGTTGGAACATTACTGTCAGTGGAACTGGAAAACTTGGGGCATCAGTGGGAAAAGAAAACTGAAAGCTTCGCGTGAAGATGCTACTACCTCTTGCAATTTTTAGGGTGATATGATGGTTGTGGTCTCATTAATAAAACAAAGGTCTATTGAGCATTTTACGGGCATGAGATTTGAATGAGGAACTCATTTGAAGGTGTACGTGCTAGACTTTTACTTCACATGGATGCTTAAACTGAAGCTATGTTCTGTTATTAATTTGTGTAACGGCATGAGACTGAGTAATTTAAAGAAATTCATGTGTTGCGCATCTGTTGGTTCTCCTGAGCACACCCTGGAATAGGGAGACAGGGAGCTATGCCATTCTTCCAGCCTTTTGTGTACTTGAGACGTGATCTAGCATTAACGACTTCATCCGTTTAGCCTAACTGTACAATACCTTGCTTCTATATTCTTAACTTCATTATGAGTAGTGTTAGATCTATTAGAGTTTTCTCGACAGTTCAATGACTAAGGAGGAACTTATGTCCCTTTCATACTCTATTTTGCCAGAGAAGCATCTACAATGCCTGGTTGAGCATCTTCAAGCTGCGAGAATCTGTTAAAACCAAAAGAATCGAGTTACAGTTGCAGAGGCAAAATCTGAAATTAACCTCTGTTGTCCATGGACAAGTAAGATCTGCTTGTAGAATAACTGTTGTGGTTCAGATGTGGCTACATTTTTTCCTTTTTTTTTTCGATGTTGCTACATTAAAACATGCCTATATCGATCCATTATCAAGCTTGAAAGTGGAGGGACTAGCTTGGAGAAGTTGTATTAGTGCAGATTTCAAAATGTCTTTGGTGAATCGAGTATTGTGAACTTTAAAATGTGTTTGAATTTGCTTATTTGTTTAAACTTTTAGCTCGTACTTTTGCTTTTTCTGTTAAGGTCTTTTTGGATACTGAATAAATCTTTTAAATATAAATGAATTCTAGTATGAAATAGTCATTTGTCGTATACTTGAGTGGACAGATCTGTCTACTGTTATTTTTCTCCGTCTCCTATAAGTTTTAATTTGATGTTTACGCTCCTGGAGAACAGATTAGTTATTTGGAAGAGTGGGCTTCAATGGATCAGGACTACTCGAATTCTTTGTCAGGAGCCAATGAAGCCTTGAAGGCTAGCACTCTTCGCCTTCCTGTCATTGGTGGGGCAAGGGTATGTGCTAAAATTTTTTACTAACTCCTGACAGAATCATTGCTTAAAATGGGCATCGATATGGGTTAATGGCATTCTTTGATATTCAGGTTGACATCCAGAGAGTAAAGAATGCTATTTCTTCAGCAGTTGAGGTAATGCAGACCATGGCGTCCTCCATCTGCTTGTTTTCTTCAGAGGTGATCTTTCGTTCCTTATAAAAATGAATTATATTAATTTCCAATTTGATATATAAGTCTCTGTTTGGTGATGCTTGTGTTAGAAGGGAATCTTGAGGATTTGGGGGGAATGAGGATTTTTTGTAGGGGTTTGTGTGCTTCACCTATCTTAGGGAGAGCATTCATGTGCTGACGGATCTGTCTTATTCATGTTTTTATAGTACTCCTATATGAAGTGGCATGATATGGTTCTCCTTATTTTTTTAGCTAGTTGCTAACTTCTTGTGATAAGAGTTTGTTGCTCTGAATATTCTGCTATTTCATGCAGGGTCTTGTTAAAGTATACTTTATGGGAAATAATTTAACTTTCCAAGATACTGATTGTGCATAACATAAAGGCAATTAATCCATTGGAAACTGTAAGTTTCTATAATCGGTTGATAACAAGTGTCCCTAGGACACTCGTTAACAATCAATCCTTCGTAAAATATCAGAATAGAACATAACTTCAATCTAAGTAGCTTGCAGTGAGTTGACATTTTAGAAATTTATGACTTTGCTGTGACCATGGTTTAACAAAATTGTAGTTTTTTGTGTTATATTATCTTACTTTGGGCAATGTTCCCCCTTTTAGTTGGTGGGATTAGCTCAATTTTGTATGCAATAGAGTTAGGATTCTGCTTACGTGTAGGCATAAATTCACCATAGAGTTTTTTTTGGTACCTGAAAAGAAAATCTGTTAATTCTCTTTGTTCTTTGTGTTCAATACTGCAGCAATTAGTAGTGCTTTCTCTGTCCTTATAACTTTGTCAAACTTTAAAAACGTCCCTCTTTTTTTTTGTTGGTTCAAAATGGTCCCTTACTTTTCTAAAAATGTCACCGTTAGTGCTCAATCAAACTCGGCAGCCAGGCTTCTGAGTTGGCAATCTGAGAACACTTATTGCGCTTTTTTTGGTACATTTGTTGCTGATGCGACCACAAAAATGAAAGATTCAAAAGGTTAGATTAAAGTGGACAGGCGCAGTACTGCCAACCCAACAGTGACCACCACCATCTTGGTTGCCAATCCACGGTGACCAGTATGCTGGTGGTCATCGCGTCTATTGCAGTTGTCAACCCCCGAGACAGTAGCAGAGCAGATTTTGATCCTACATCTAGATGTCGGTTGCGAGGTGGTCATCCGACGATGGTCACCTGTCAAGGCTGACCAACGTCGTGGTGTGTCGCCTGTCAACAGCAACCACAGTTATGCTGGTCTCAAATCACACAGAAACAGGGGGGCACAACGTCGCGGTGTGTCGCCTGAGTTGTGCGACCACTATGACACAGTCACTCAGCGATGCCAATGGTGGGGCTGCCTAGGGTATGCAGCTCTACAATTCTTTTTATTTTTTGGCTTTCGCAAAAATGAAAAAGAAAAGAAGTACCACCCGCCTGGGTGGCGCTGCTGGAGCGCGCACTCTTCCTCTCGCAAAAGGTTGAGTGTTCGAATCCCGGGCGTCGCAGGGTGACTTAACCGGTAGCACGTGTGTGGTGGCTAGAACGTGTCGCCCCCAGGGTTTACTCCCCGGCTGTCGGCCGTGCGGGGTTCCCTGGGTTATCAAAAAAAAAAAAAAAAAAAGTCCATAAATCCAAGTCAAATCCAAGTGAGATTTTTCATTTTTTTTTGAAAAAAGCGTGTGTTAGTAATTTGTGACAGCGTCAAATCCATATCAGCAAAATCCGTTGCAGGAATAACACAAGGAAGAACAATGGCACTCTTTAAATAGTACTAGGACCATTTTGAACAAAAAGAACTAGAATGTCGGTTTGAATATCGGGTAAAAGTAGAGGGGCCACCAATACCATTTCACCTATATAATCTATTTTGGCTCATTTAGTTGAGCACTTATTTATCAATCTCTTCTTAGTAACTATATATATTTTCTCCGATAGTTAGGGATGCCTACTCAACTCTATATGTTGGCAGAGCCGATTGAATGCCTCTTTTAAGAAACTCAGTGAGCTTTTCTCAAGTATATGCCTGGGAAATGCTCCAATGAGTTTTGCCCCACTCACTGTCATTAGCTGGTTTTCTACTATTTCTATTTCTCAGACATCATCTGCACGGGCCTTCATCTTAGATAAAATCCATGTGAAAACAACCATTCAGTAACTCATAAAATAACTATGGACATTATCTTTGTTTTCATGCTCATTTATTCTATTATGAAATTGTGTTAATAGGTTGGGGATGTTTACAATCTTATGGCTGAACTTGCGAGGGTTTCATCACAAGAGCATGCTGTGTTGGATCAATGCAGAGATCTCTTGTCAATGATTGCTGCCATGCAGGTAATGTTATTCAATATTATTTTATTTCCTAAATATGGAATCTGGAGTTGAAACTGCATTGATGATGATGCTGGAGTCGAATTAGTGTTGTGTCCCAAGCCCCTTGGGGAACTTATAGTAGCGGTCGTAATGACAATAATAATGGAGAAGAGAGAGAGAGAGAGAGAGAGAGAGAGAGAGAGAGAGACCAACCATGAGTTAGTCCTGTGGTTTCCTTGCCCCCGTCCTGGTTTTTTGAAACTAGCTGGTACTGACTTGTTTTGTCAATTGCCAGGTAAACGAAAGCAGCCTGAGAACCTTCCTTTTACAAGTACAATGCACACCCTCAGCCTCAAGCTTTACGGTGGAAACATGATGCTGATACTGTTTAAAGCTAACAACATCTAACAACGGTACTATACTTCGATTCGGCAATTCGGGGGGTAAAAACAGCATGGGACATAACTTTGGTCTTTCTTTGGGATGATGATCCATGGGAAGGAGAAGGCATGCGGCGATGGGCATTATGAGCGTGCCAAAGCAAGGACCGTGGTTTCAACATCTAGTCTAGGTTCTACACGGATTTTCTATAGGTTTCAAGGAAGTGTGTATAAGTGATGTTTCCTTTCGTTTTCTTAGAGCTAGCCTGGGAACAGAATAAGAATGGAGAAGAAATGCAGACTTGGGGTCCGTTTGCTTCTTTTTCTGCTCTCTAGTGTACTTGCCGCATTGATCTCCGGCATGTTTTGTAAAGCATATATAGTAGTCCATTGGGAAGTTTCAGTCCTAAAAGCTTGTGTCTATATTATTTGGAGGCAATCTCCAATCGTGTTAGCTGTTCTAATCAGTTCATAGGGTCGCCTTGACTGAGGCCGTAGAATCACATTTACCTTAATCTTTCTGATTGCCTTTTGGAATGTTATAGAATCATCTACATGTACAAGATCTTTCATACTACATCTTCGTCAGTCGATAGCCTTCACATGCATAAATGTGGTCATCAATCAAATTTTGGCTACCGGTTTGGGTCGTTCTTATGTGATGTGTGCTTTCAAGCGTTCCCATATATCGACATTTCATGAGGTCGACCGTGTAAAGCCAACTAAAGAAAGGTATTCTCTGGACTGATAGTCAGATACAAACCGCCTGTAAGGCTTAATGGCCTTGGTTTGCAGAGGCCGAAAACACTTAAGTTTGGATTATGAGAATATAAAGATAAATCAATTTATGAAGTTGTTTTGATCAAGTCTCGTTTGGAATTTGTTGCATCAATTTACATAGTGATAATCATCTGATAATCCTGGTGTTATTTTCTTGTCCTACTACTGTACAGTGCAGATGACAAACCAAACAGTTTTCTTCTACTTAATTAATGTAGCTTCTTGCCAAAACTTTAAAAAAAAATATTATCTAAAGTGAAAACAAAATCATAATATATATAATCTTGGCCCACATGTAGCTCGCAAAGGTAGATATTTCAGATTATTAAGAAATTTTTTTTTGTGGATGTGTGTATTTTTTGACGTGGAAAACGTGCGTTCAGCTTCAGCCCACCAAACCAGAAGAGTGCAGTTTCTGAGCGTCGGTCAGTCTTGACGTACGGTCAAAGTGTGCAGAGAACTTGGTCCCAATCTGATCTTATTAAGAAGGTTCCTAGCGAGAGGTGGCAACGGGCCGGTTTTGGCCCGGAACCGGCCCCGTCAAACCCGGGCCCGGCTCGTTGACCGGGCCCGCGGTTCCGGTTTCACAATTTTGGAACCGGAACCGCGGTTCCGATTCCGGTTCCAAAATATTTAAAAAATATAATAATAATAATGAAATTTAAAAAAAAAATCATTTAATTTTTTTATAAAAAAAATTGAACTCTAATTGCCATGCATTGTAAGTGCATTGATCTCCAAATGCAATGCTTGGCTTGAGTGTATTGAACTTTAATTACAAGGCTTGGCTTGGGTTTTATAAACAACTCCTTTGATGGTCTCTTCATTCCCATTCGATGTGGGACTTTCGGTTTGCCTTGAACGCCTTCAATATGAGACTTTTGGCTTGTCTTCATGCAAATGCCAAGAGTCCCACATCGAAAAGGAATGAAGAGACCATCAAAGGGATTGTTTATAAAATCCAAGCCAAGCTAAGCCAAGCCAAGCCAAGCCATGAGCATGTGAAGTTGTATGCCTTTTGTGACTACGATCCTTTGCTAGTTAAGAGCAAATGGTTCCATTGGACCGCCTAGAATCGAACCGCAACCGGACCAATGGTATTGGTCCGGTTCCCGGTTCTATGGTTTGCCGGTCCGGTTACTACTTCTAAAATTAAAAGATCGGTCTTACCGGTTCGGTTCCCGGCTCCGACCGAGAACTGATCACCTCTACAATTTTCATTTTGATTATAATTTATATTGAATAATTTATTATTTCATATTTTTATAATTATTTATTTTTTTATTTCATAATTTATTTTAAAAAATTTTAAATTACGAATTGGAACCGGCCGGACCGGAACCGAAACCGCTAGGGGCGGTTCCGGTTCCAGTTCACATGTGGCCACGAACCGAAACCGCCGGTTCTGAATCGGAACCGGCCGGTTCCGAATCGTGGCCACCACAGGCTGTGGTGGGAACCTCTCTTGCCGTTTTAGATAAGGAGTTGCACCTTCCTACGGTATAAACAAAGATGTTGTCAAAAGAAGAAGAAGAATAGTAGGCCTAATCATCTGAAGAAAGAAAGAAAGAAAAGAAAGGAGATCTTTTTACAGATTTTCTTAATCCTCTCCCCCCCCCTTGCTTTTCTAAAAATTTCAAGTTTACCCTGATTCAGAAAATGTTATTTCAATTGCTTTCATGGCTACTAAACCGGTGTAGGCTCCGACCCAAAAAAAAAAATGGTATAGTCACATATGTGAAACTTCAAAACGATAACACTCATGAACAGTGAAGGAGTCGCAATTTTTGAGTGAGAGGAGGACAAAATTTTGACTCTGATGTAGCTAATATGTTAATTAATGTTCGGTATTAACAGATATCTCAAATGAAATTGACTCAACAAATTAATAAAATATAAATAAAAAGTTGGATTTGATGTATTAACCTCTAAACTTTGACAGTCCGCATTTTTTAAAGAGAATTTGATGGTGTTCTTTTTTTGTATGATCACTTGAACAACAAGTTTCTTGATCTTAAAAAAATTCCTCTAAGATGACAAATTTCTAATATAAAGCTGGCAAAAAGAGTACACAAATTGCTCAAAATAAATAAAGGAGCTATCTAGAGTTAGTATCTGATACTATTCACTTGTCATCTCAAATTTTTTCTTTGAAAGAAGATGAGATCCTTACAACAAATAAATAAACAAAAAAAACAAAAAAAGGTACAGATTGATAAGAAACTCCTTTTTACACAAAAGGAGATTGGACCTTTTTCATTTATAAGGCTTACATTGCTAACCTGTATTGATAGGTCACAAGACTCTCCTAACCACAACTTTTGAGCGAAGGCGGTCGCCCCTGCTTGGCCCCCCATCTACATGCCTGCCCATAAAATAATAGCTATCACATCAAATGAATAAAGAGCAAAAATAAAGATAACTAGATTTCTACCAATGTGAGAAAGAAAAGTAATGGCTTTCAATGTAACCAAACGAAGATAAAATTGGTCATCAAATCCCATTCTACTCGTCTACTATGTAAATCCGAGCTTCCAGATACGACCGACCGCTAAAATTCAAGATAGAATCAGCGGTTTAAAGTTCAGAACACGGTACGTGGTCTAAGTACAAGAAGACGAAAAGAATTTGGTCACATTAACATCTTCTCACTTTTCATTTGCCGTCCTGTGGCCTACCAAAGCCAACCCAAATTGCCGACTTCTACTAGAAAAGTAGCAGGTTTGTTTCTCTTTTCTTGGCCGACAAAGTGATATTTATAATACAATGATGCCACTGTGGTTTCTTCTGTTGTCCAAATTGCGCCACTGAGATGTTGAATGCAGCATTTTGACTTGTGCTAGCATCCTCTCCTTGGCTCACCAAGCCACATTTGTTCAAGTCTTGGCCATTGAAAAAGTGGGGTCGATTTGTTCATTTGAGCTGGACAGGGGAGACCTTATTAGAAAAGGAGAAAATTGAACTTTCCGTGATTAGGTGTTCATTGAACCACTTTGTAGTGTCATTTTATGGTCAAGAATCAAAGTGGGTATGAGTATGAATGACCAGCAATAGGTGCACAAGTGAGCAATTTGTTTGGTCCTCCCATGTGTAATGTACGCAGATTAGGAGCCCACCTGAATCATGCATTTGCTCGTGGCTCTCACCATCTTCTACTGTGTCTGGTTAGGCCACTTTCTATTTTGGTGCAGGAGTATCGTCGTGCGGATGAAATGCAATCAGGGCGGCCAGATAAGTTTCAGTTGCAACAGTACGAGCTTCTTCTCATGATTTTCGAATCGTGGAGGAGAAAATGTCGGTATGAAAAATAGCTTCCCCTCTCATGAGCAGACGAAAAGTAATAGGAAATGTGCTTGTCTAGATTAGATATGTACTCAAGTTGAATCGAGCTCATACAACTGAGCTCGACTCGGCTTGCAAACTCGATGCTCGAAACTTGACTCGAACTAGAACAAGTTATAACATTTATGCTCAAGTTCGTCTCAATTATCAATTAGCTTGACCTTGATCTTACAAAAGTTCGAATAGTGTGGGTATATTTTACATTTTTGAAAAAACAAACAGAAACTCGATCAGGCTCGCAAGCCTATCGGGCTAAGCATCAACATACTGGGACACGAGTAGATAACATACTCGAGTAGCTCGGGCTCGACTTGATTCGAAAACAAATAAGTTGATTAATCTTAAGCAACCATTAACCGGAGGTTGAGTTACTCACGAGTAGCTTGACTTAATTTCACCCTTTTTTTTTAAGTCTTAGATGAGCATCCTTGGAAAAGTACTCAATCAAAGAGAATAAGTAGTTGGTTGAGTTTCCAATAAGAGTTCCCTCTCCACAAGTTTTTCAAGGCCGGTTGCGATTTAAACTCCTTGATTCTTTTTGTCTTATAATTATCTCTTCATTATACGAAAGATTTTAATACTTTCTCCACAATAATAGCCGCCACCTAGACATCAAATCACCTCTGCAAATATTGATTATTTGCATAATCGTTTATTGAATATCAACATTGATTTTGTTTCTACTATTAAATTCGAAATTTAAATTGGTCAATCAAAATTTGATAGGCATTAAAAACATTTCTTTGCCTTTTATGTGATGATAATTCCCTATTTAATTTCCATAAATATTTCAAACAATATATGAATTTTCGATAGTTTACTTTCTTAGTTTGATTTAATTTTTCAAAATGTTAAAGATGTTCACTTTGATTGCTACTTTTCTTTCTAATTTTTTCAAGTGTTCGTTTTCAAGTCTTTTTCAACCATCTTTAAGGAGCAATGGAGACTGTTAGCATGGAAGTTATTATTGACACGTGCATTTTATCTCTATATATAACTTTTTAAATATAAAGTTTCCCCATTTGATGCAAGGACTATAGTTTGTTTAAGAGAATAAAGAATAAAAATCGCTGTCCTTTTTATACTATAACTTATATAACTCGTCACAAATTTTGAGCGTAATATTAACAAAAATTATTCAAATCAAATAATGTTTAATTAACAAGCTGAAAGAGGCCAAAATAACATAAATAAGTAGAAAAATGCTTAAAAAATTTTAAAAAATTAGAGTTGAAAAATAAAAATATATATGTGGCGAGTTGCTATCGGGATGGAGGTCCCCATTGGAGTAGCGATGAGGGTAGAGCGCAACCCTAACCACATATTTGGCAAGGGTTACATGACCCTGGCGGTAGCCAGAAAGGGTGTTGCGACCCTTCCCGTGGGCGGTGAGCAGGTCTCGTGGCCCTTGTATGGTTTGTGGCATGGATAGCGTATGACCTCGCCCGCAGCTGGAGAAGGCCACGCCGCCCCCCTCAAGTGTCCCTCTCCGCTACTCCGACGGGGTCCTCAATCCACACATGAGCCATCGATGGTGGCAGGGTGGTTTTGCCACTGCTCATTAACCTCTCCCCCTTCTTTATTCATTAAAGATGATCCAACGCAAGTAAGAAATATAAATATTTGATAAGGCGATTACTCGAGTAACATTAATCTGAACGCAAAAGTTTACCAAGAATAAATAAGGTTTATTACGAATGCATAAAGTTTACTACTGATTGATCATTGTTAGTCAAATCTATTTGCTAAAACTGAGATGATTTACCATGAACAAGTAAAGTCTACTTTGGGTAAGTAATTTGTTTTCATTTTTCCATAGGATGGATACAGTGGTAAGGGAATTGGATGAGATGGGGTAAGGACGATTAGTTTTAGGCATAGGGTTCGACTCACACTTTCTGGAAAGAGACAGAATAACAAGTTTGAAAAAGAGAAATAGGAGAAAATACCGAGTTATTTCAAACTAGATTGGAAAAATCATATGGTGAATAGGTCGCTCAAAATTCCAAAAATTGTGTCCATGACCATTAACATATCATTGGAAAGCAAGAGGTCGTTGAGATGCCTAATTATCACCAAGATTTCCATGATCAGATCCTCTAATCAACCTGACGTGTCACAATGTGAGGGAGTAAATTAAAGTCCACACGTGCATGTTTAAGTTGGGAGGATTCAAACTTGCAAAATCCCACCTTTCTTCGATGACCCCATATCTCAAGCTCGAGAATGGATTCTCACCAAAAATCACTCCTCCGTTCCGATTGTTTTGCAAAACATGAATAATTTAAAAAAATATTTTCTTAAAAATGATCGTTTATAATGCTTAAAATAATTAGCTAATGACAAATGCTTTCAGTATCGATAACAATTTATTGCGATCATTCGTTCAGTAAGAGATATGAATCATTATTTTTTATGAAAATGCTTTTCGAATCACTTATTTTCCGCGGAGCTCTAATTGACAAAAACGGAAAAGCAAAACCCATCTTCACTTCGGTGGGTCATGGCCGACCCAAAATGAGATGCTTCGAATGCAACCCGTTTTCGGGTCTTATCAGACGACGGTTGGGTCGTCGTCGTCGTAGGCACCACGAGCTGCGTCTCGAACAGTCCCTTGCAATGCCCATGTGGGTGCAGCGTTCACATTCACACGCTGCCGTTTTGCTTGAACCGTTTGAGGCAACGACTTTGTCCCAACAGCCGATTGCTCAACCGATTGTGTACTGGAAATCAACCAGCTCGCGCGCGTAAACTACAGCGATATCTTTTAATACCGAAAAATCAAGAAACGCGCGAGCCAAGTCGGCCAAGATCATCGAAACGGAACGGATCGAGTTCGACCGATCAAATCAACGAATTCGGGTGCGTAACGCTTCGTTCGTTTTGCTTGAGCCGTCAAGAGGAACGACCTGCTTCAGCCCAACCGATCAAACTAACTGGACCCCAACCCCCACTTGGTAAGTTTCGCACTTTCTTCCCCGTTTGCATCGAAACTGGAATCACAGTATTCTAATGCGCAAAATCAAAACGTGGGAAGGGCAAAGTGGTGGGTGGTGGTGGTGGCGGTGGGGGTGGGGGGTGGGGCGACTATTGAAATCGAATGAATCGAATCGAATCGAATTGAATTGAATTCCACCGATCGAACGAATGAAATTTGGGCCCTTGCGTGACCGACCGAAACAGCTAAAGCAAGAACTCCTCTAGTTGAATCCGTATGTACACTCCACCAGCCCCACACCCAAAGGAACTAGTCCACCGTCATCAACCCACCCTAACAAACAAAGAGAACGGGACGAACAAAACAATCGTTTCCTGTAAAAGTATTCCTCTAATTCTATACTATGGTGTCTGGAGCTCGATCGGGATTCCGTCTCGCCGATCGTGCCGGTCTTTTCTTCGGTTTTCGTGTGCTCCCGATCCGACCCATTTCTCAGGCCGCCGCCGCTTCCGCCTTCACCGGCGCCAAGAACCGGGGCTTCTTGGAGGGGTGCGGGCTCTCCACCTCGTCGTCGGCGGCGGCGCCGGAGACCGCGAACCTGGGGGAGAACTCCGGGAGGGCAGGGATGTTGAGGTCGAACTCGCGGTGACCCTGGCTCTGCGTGTGCGTGGACCCCACGCCTTCCGACACGCTCACCCCGCTGGCGGCCGGCGCCGGGGCGGGGGCGTGGGCGGAGGGGGCGGAGGGGGCCTCGTAGTGGCACCGCTTGTGACCGCCGAGAGCCTGGCCGGTGGGGAAGCTCTTGTGGCAGATGGAGCACTCGTGCGCCTTCCCGGACACGCCGGAGGAGGTCGTCGCCGCGGAGGTCGACGTGGCCGGCTGCTGGTCATCCCCAGCGGCGCCGTTGTTCCCCGCCGCGGACGCGAGCTTGCGGTGGCTGGCCTTGTGGCCGCCCAGGGCCTGGTAAGAGGAGAAGGCCTTGTCGCAGACGGGGCACCTGTAGGTCGCCGCCGCCGCCGGGGGAGGAGGAGGCGGGGGCGGCGACGGGAGGCTCCTCCGGCCGGCGCCGCCGCGGGCGAGCATGATGAGGCAGAGGGCGAGGTACTCGTCCTCGGTGGGGGGGTTGTGGGGGCGCTTGGAGCGCTTGCGCTTGGCCCAGGGCTCGGCGAAGCCGACGTCGTAGGCTGCGGAGGACGAGGAGGACGCGGCGGCGGCGGCGGCGGCGGCGGAGGCGGAGCCTGGGTCCTTCATGAAGTGGAAGGGAGGGGAGGGGGTCGTCGGAGAGCTGAGGGCTTCCAAGGCCATGGCGGAGGAGACGAGAGAGAGAGAGAGAGAAAGAGGGTGGGGCTTTCTTCTTGGGATGGCAGTGAAGGAGTGAAGTGAGGTCTCGTGGGCCTTTTATATTAGGCGGAGGGGAAGAGAGAGAGAGAGAGAGGGAGAAGGAGGAAGTTGCGTGACAAGTGGAGGGAAGTGAAGCGGGGGAAAGCTTGTGTGCGACTGCGCGTGTGTTTTGTGTGCGCGTGTTTTGCGTTTTCTTAGTTATTTGGGTTTTTCTTCGCGAGCGAGTTGGGATTTTGCCATTGAGTGTGGACACTGGACACCCCCTCCTCCTCCTCTAGCCCCTGTTTTGGGATTGGGCCAACAAGAGCAAAAGTTGAAGAAAAAAATTACAGCCATAAAGAGAAAGAAGGCAAGAGAATATACTTAAAAAAATAATAATAATAATAATAATAGGGGGATGGTGGGTGTTTTTGGGTTGGTGAAATTTAGGCGGTGAGAGCTTAGAGTTTGGTGGATGGCCAAAGAATCGGCTAAAGTCTACGGAGGGAGGGGGGGAAAGCTTCTCCTCCTCCGGGCAGATAAACGTGTACCTTGATAAACGTGGCCAAAGAAATGCCACGTGCACTCGTGTGATCACCGATATCGCTATTCGGAAGATCGATTCGTCGACCCACGTGTAACAAGAAAAACCAGAGCCAGCACCACGCCTCCCCCCCCCCCCCGATGTAAATAAATATTTACATCTGTAGCCTTGTCATTCGTCGATTCAAGGGGCCGATCTCAAATCGACGGTGAGCAACCCCGATCGTGTGCTGCAATTACCCGCGTAACAAGCGGGGTTTCGTACGCGCGTTCGAGAATGAAAGGGATGTGCCCGATAACAGTGGCCTCCGTAAGAATCCACGCCCCGATAGTGGCCCGGCGAAATTTCGCGAGCCGCAACTGGCATTTAGTTTTGTACCCTCTTTTTTCCTTTATGTGATACGGAGGTGGCTATCGTAGTTTAATTGAGATCGGAGGTGGGGGAGGAGGAGGAGGACCTTGCCATATGTTTTCTCTATTCCATAGAGCGAGTGGGTCAAACTCCTAGAGAGATAGAGAAAGAGAGAGGGGTTCCAAGTCAACAAGGGCATACCGATTCTCCCCAACCGCCACGCCACCCCCCACCCCCACCCAACGCGGTTCGGAAGATTCCCCACCAGCTGCCGCCGTGCCAGTGCCGGCGCCACCGCCCCACGCCCCGTTACGAGCTGGCTCGATCTCCGCCCTTCAAAACTGCGGCGGGGCCGCCCACGTGGATCCCTGCTAATCACGTGTAATTAGAGCGGTGCTAACCGTGATTAGCGCGTGTTAATCAGCGGAGCTTGGTGGGGCGGGTAAAACCCGGTCGCCCGGTCTTACTTTTCCCTTCGCTCCCCGGCGACGGTTCAAAGTCAAAGGTCAAGCGGTTGACTCAGCTCTCGCTCCCGTGGGTGCGCGCAAGAAACTAGAAGCAAAGTGGACCGGTTCTCTTCTGTGCACTACCCGGCGAAAAATGACGTCGTTTTATATCTTTGCTTCGAGAATTTATTTTATTCTATTCCATTTTGTTTATTTGCGAAAAAGCCGCGAAACGCTTACCCAAACCATGCCCATCGTTGACACATCCATCCATTAAAGTTCCGTCAGGCTGCACTTGATCGACCGGATAAAAATCAGGATAAGATATGTTTTACCCTATCCTGTGTTTGGTAGTGGTCCAGGATATGATAAGGCTGGATATAGCCCGGATAAACAAATCCGGGTGGTGGGATAGATCCGGAAAGGATTTTTAATACTTATTTTTCCAGAAACCCTACGCTCCACTCGCCGTCATCTTCATCCCCCACACCCTGTGCGCTTTTACCAAAAAAATTTCTCGGCTTTTTTTCCTTCACTGACTCCTTCGAACCCGTGAACAGCAAGAAAATAAAATAAAAATTATCCTATACGACTTTAAATCCGTAATCCACCAAACAGTAGACAGGATATGAAGAAATCCCGGGATTTCTTATCGTATCCTATCCAGTCCTATCATTTTTAGAAATCCGGACGACCAAACGCAGCCTTAGATGATTTTTCAGCCGAAACGGCGTCGTTTCTACGCCGTGTCAACACTATTTGCTTCCTAATGTCCATGTAGATAGAATTCGAACGGTTCTCGTCGACAGAATTCCGACAGAGGGCAGACGTGCCGCGCAAGTACAAGTTTGGGATTTCGGATAATGCGTCGCGGTAGACACGGTTCGGGACTTTCGACATCTTTTCGCCGTATTTATTCGCGCGTCGGTTTCGCCGAAAATCGTTGTTCCATGGGAGCGAAATTAGGGGCGCGGGTGCTCCGAGCTGCGTTTCGGTTTCGCCTCTCGCGTCGGTCGCGAAGTTCGGTTCCAACTTCAGCTGAAATTTCAGCATGTTCTCTCCAGAAAGCACGTCGCGCACCGCAGATTCTCGGCCACTGTGTATCTGGAAAAATGGGAAACGCAGGTCGCCGTCCTCGGTCGTTGGTCCACTTCTCGAAAGGTCAAAGAACACGACACGTACGCACGTATATAAAAGAATCCATAACTAATTTATGACCAGACAACGCGCTGCCCCCGTCACGGCGGAAGGAGCATTCATCGCTCGGTTTCGATTGGCGATTTAACGATTGACGAGAAAAGATCCGTCCGTTCTGACGAGAAAAGAGGAAAAAACGGGAAATGAACGGGCCCAAATTAAAAGAGTTTAGGAGTCTGGAAACTTAGTTTCTTTCGCCCTAAATTGGAAATTAATGTTCCCAATAGATAATTCGAGCGAATTCGTCACCCTACGTGGACGGGAAAATTAGCGGCTTTTTTTTTCCGCGAAGAAATGGTCGTGCGGTATTTTAAATCGTCGAAAATTAGGAGGTAAAAGCCATAAAAAAAAAACTCGAAACTATGCCCGCCCCGACACATTTATTTTAAAAAAAGATTTCGAGGCACAAAAAAATTCCAAACTTGTACCCGCGTGACGCATTTAACCTCCGTCAATGAGCACCGTTAAAAGCCTGCCCACTTGGCCACCAAGAAACAAACGGTGTTGGCATGTGAGTGAAATAAAAACGATATTGTTTTTGCTGAAAATAATCTGACGGAACCTTGCTCGATGGTAAATACGTCATATAGGTATATATTTATGATTTTATATGTCACAAGAAAAATTTTAGGATAATGTATCACGGCGGACAAAATTCGGGATTTTTGATATCACAAAAGAAATTCGGAATAAATAATGGTGGGTATAATTTGAAGTTTTTGATATCCCAAACCGAATTTAATAAAGCGGGTATATCGTGAAAACCGTGTTGACCATCTTGATGAAATATTCGTTGATGAATTCGTCGTCGATTTTGATCGTGTCATCGGAATTGATCGACTTAATATGGGTGACTAAGGACAGCATAGGGTATTCATTCCCGCACATATCGCGTTATATATGAACCGTGCATCGATATCATGTTCGATGTACGCTAGTATTAGTTCTTTCGAATTTGTTTATACGCTTGATTCCTCCGAGGTATGATATGAGAAGGCATTGGACTTTACTCTCAAAAAATAGGTTGTCGTTACATATAATATATGTCTATTTTTCGCGGGCTGCGTGGTATATTTTCTTCAATGAATGGTGTCCTTGCTATTAAGAAGTATTCTTACCGGATAACATAAAAGAGGGAAAACACAAACAAATAACATTACTAAAAGTGCACACACACTCATTTAATAGAATTACAAATATGCGTCTCCACGACTTGCTCGTGGTAGAAAGTTAATGGACAAAAAGGATCAATTTTGCATCCTTCAATTATATATTTCCTTTCGGGTTGTTGCTAAAGTATCGTTTCCAATGAAAATAGTTTTTAGGCGAAGAGAAAATAACTGGAGTTATTACATGAACTTCTTTCGCGTCGTGACCGAGGAACGCGCAATTGACGGAGTACAAATGATAATCGAAAGACAAATCAAGAGGCTAGGTACCGACGATTTGACCGGCTCACTTAAAAAAAGAGAGTGCAAATGCAAAAGCTACGCGTTCTCATAGCATTTACCATGCATTCGTGATAAATACTATAAGCGATGCGATCAATTCTGTCGAAAGTCTGATACAATCCACTTATTTTAATACTTATAACTCCCACGTCATTTTGCACATCGATTTTGCATAATCAAGTTTGATATACCTAGCATCGATCTCGTCAAATATAACGACTCCCAATTTACTCGTCCAGCTGATAAAAAATTCAACGGATAGGACAAAAAAACCGAATTAGGTAGGTTCCAAAAACTTCAGTTTGCTTGACTAATCTAGCTATTGATTAGTCAAGGCATTGAAATGGCCATCTACTGGCAGGATCAATAGCATGCCAATTGCCAAATGAGTGGGTGCGAATCAGCACCGCCACTAACACGTCGCATCAGATCCCGGGTGGCCGAGTCATCCATCCATCCATTGTACAAGGCGCAAGCGAAAAAAGGGCATGTGTTCATGAGCGTGGGCTCAAAGTTTCGGATCCAACTATAAATGAGCTATTGCACTGCGATCAATTTAGTTATAAAATTTTCAATTTAGCCAATTTGGTCATCAACCTTTTGATGATCTGCTAATGTAATCCTCCCGACTAGTTTTAGCCAGAAACTGCTGGCATGGCGATCCAGTCAGCACCGGCCATCTTACGCGATACAGCCAGCACCGACGTAGACTATTATTGCAAATTTTTTCTAAAATTTCCTGAATTTTTTTTCTCTATTTCCTTTTGCCGGTCGCCGGTCTCTAACGAGGGCAGCCCTCGTGCTATTGTTGCTTCGTCCCACCTGTCTTGCTGGATTGAAGGGTGGCCAGTTTTTGCTTTTGGTGAATATCCATATCGATTTGCCTAGGCAAGTGAGACGCCAAAAATGGGTGACATAAGGCCCGAGATCCACCGTGCAGCAGCTGAAACCACAGTCTATCGACCACCCACGTTTTATCGTTGATGCATTGGGGCTTTGGTGAGATACGACAGGTAAGGGAGTTACAAGCTATAGCTCCATCTGTAATAATTTAGTTTGCAAAATGGAGAGGTAATCGATCATCGATGAATACCGTTCGTGTGTATCAACAAGTTCTGACGATTTGTGTTCGCATGCGATATTCAAATTAGGATTTCATATCAAGCTGTGTCATTTCAGAACTGTAATTTGTATTGACATTTTAATTGAGTGCGTGTCAATTAGGGTTGTTTTCAGGATTTCCGATTTGATGCTTCCATAGTGGTGTCGGATCGTTTCAATTTGTATAAAAATCTGATGCCTTTTGATAGAAGATGTTACTATGAAATCCTATATCAAATGCTTCCAATTTGGTGTTGGACTTTTGACAACAAAGGGCAACTCGGTCAGCCCCTCAACAACTATGGCAAACACCAAATTTCACAAAATGTCAAGGGCCAAATCACAAGAACTCCACAAATTTTCACTTGAGAGAAAGAAATACCCTGATCCAAAAAGCTCACGAATTTTTGTCCAAGACAAAAAGATTTCCCGCGCTAAGTTTTCCGTACGTCCAAGTTGATGTGACACGACTAAAAGATGCTGCGGACAAATTGGCAAAAGGCAAAGGGAAAATTTCAAATAACGATCCGAAGTGCCTTCATTTTCTTAAATAAGAACCTAAAGTGGACTTTGTGTTAAATAATGACCTGAAGTGGCATGACAGTCTCAAATAAGGAACCGAAGTAGACATGGCAATTTCAAATAAGGGTCTGACCTCTCCGGTAACTGGCCGGCGAAATATTCCGGCCACCCAAGGGTATTTTTATCTAAAAATAATTTTAAATTTAAATTATTCTTCCTTTTTCTTCTTCTTTCATTTTTCCTTCTTTTTCCTTTCTTTTTTTTTTTTCCTTTTTCTAGTTTTGCTTTTGTTCTTTGCCGATGGCCGGTCGTCGGTGGCCCAAGAAGGGCAAGGCAAGGGTGGCCCCTGCCCGATCTGGTGAGGGCCACCCTCACCCTAGGTGAGGCCGCCCTCACCAGCCATGGGCGAGGTCGGCCCTCGCCAGTTGTCGGCAAGGCGACCCTTGCCCTGGGTGAGACCGCCCTCAAAAGCCACAGGCGAGGGTTGGCCTCGTTTGAGCGAAGTGTCTCACCGGCCACCATTCGCCCAGGCGAGGCCAACCCTCGCCTGTGACTTTCGAGGGTGGCCCTCGCATAGAGGTGGCCACGGTTCGGAACCGACCGGTTCCGGTTCGTGGCCAAGTATGAACCGAAACCGGCCGGTTCAGAATTTTCTTTTTTTTTTTTTTTTCTTCCTCCGCCGGCCATAGCAGGGGCCGGCGGAGGTCGCCGGCCTAAGGCGAGGCCGCCCTCGCCGGCGTCGGGCGAGGGCCACCCTCGCCTAGGCTGGGCGAGGCCGAGATCGGGCGAGGGCTCGACCTCACCGGCGTCGGGCGAGGCCGACCTCGCCTGCAACTGGCGAGGCCGGCGAGGCTCGACCTCGCCTGCAACTGGCGAGGCCGGCCTCGCCCGACGCCGGCGAGGTC
This sequence comes from Syzygium jambos, assembly GCA_031216235.1. Taxonomy (NCBI): domain Eukaryota; kingdom Viridiplantae; phylum Streptophyta; class Magnoliopsida; order Myrtales; family Myrtaceae; genus Syzygium; species Syzygium jambos. The sequence goes on from CM062225.1 coordinate 24,512,144, forward strand.
GAACCCTCGCCGGCGTTGGGCGAGGCCGGCCTCGCCAGTTGCCGGCGAGGTCGAGCCCTCGCCGGTCTGCTGCACAGCCGCCTGCAGCTTTTTTTTTTTTTTGGAACCGGGCCCGGAACCGCCGGTTCCGGGCCGGTTCAAAAATTTCGGGAACCGGAACCGGGCCCGTAGGGCACGGGCCGGTTCCGATTCCGAACCTCGGGCCCGGTCAACGGGCCGGGCCCGGGTTTGACCTGGCTGGTTCCGGTCCTGTTCCGGGCCAAATCCGGCCCGTGGCCATCTCTACGCCTCGCAGAATCAAGCCGGGGCGACCCTCGCCCAGCCCTTCTCAGGCTTCGTCGGTGGTTGGTCGGCGATCGAAATCGACCACCGGTGAAGAACAAAGAGAAAATCAGAAAAAGAAAAAAAGGAAAAAGGAAAGAAATTCAAAAAAAGGTTAAAAATACGAAATGCCCTTATCACCTGGAAAGTCATGCCTTTTTTTGAAATAAACATAGTCACTTCATGTCCTTATTTGAAACACAATCCATTTCAGACTCTTATTTGAGAAAATAAGGTCACTGTAGGCCCTTATTTGATGTAGAGTTCACTTTAGGCTCTTATTTGAGAAAATGAGAGCATTTCGGATCTTTATTTGGAATTTTCCCAAAGGCAAATGAGGCCATTTGTTTAAAACGCAATCGTTTCCTATTTCTCTTAATTGGGACCAATCTACTTCACATACGTGTCAAAGGTTACTGCAGTGCTTTTCTCAATTTCTATGAAGTGTCACTGTTAGTGTTGTATAATCTCGCTTCGACGGAAAAGTTAACGACGGGCATTTTTGGTCTCTCGAGTATTAGTCGGTCATTTTTGGTAATTTGAAAACCCGGGCTCCTTTTCTGGAATCAGCCAAGATTTGCGATGCTTCCGATACACGATGTCATCGTCCACTTAAACCAAATATCAGGTGAGAAATCTCATCAACTAAGAAGCCAAAAAAGAAGTATGCTATACTTTGCCGGTAGGACTTCACCAAAGTGAACGGACGATGCTTTGTGTGATTAGGGAAACCTAGACATTTTTCAAAGCTTTAATTAGTCTTCGCACTTCAACATTGCTATTCCTTCTGTTCATTCTACGGGTTATCAAGTTTCAACTAACTAGGCTACACGGAAACGAAATACTTCAAGGCCACGAAAACACAGCGAAAGTAAAGGGAAACTTGGTGGGCTCGGCCCGAAGTGAAAGACATGGGCCCTAGTCTATATAGCCCATCTGGGATGTATCTCTCCTCGCCGTCCCCATAGTAGACGAATGGAGCATTTTTCCAGATAACCCCAATTGTGGACAAGTTTGTTGCGAGCAGACATGTTAGGATGGGTCACAGACACATATTTGATAGACTGTGTTGTTATATTGATTAGTTATATTTAATAAATGGATTTAGAATGATAAAATCCAAAATTATATTGATGTTAAATGGGTTCCGAACTTACTTAGATCTAACCCACCTCCATGACTCTCTCTTCACTCTTTCCTGTCATCGCTTGATCTCGCACTTGCTCACACCGTACTCTCACCTCAGATTGCGTGTGGGTTTTTCTAGATTAAGTTAAATATGGAAGTATTCAAGCAATATAGGTCGAATCGGGTATGAGTTGGGTTGGGTATGGGTCAATAAATTTAGGATGTTAGGATGGGTCATAGACACATATTTGATAGACTGTGTTGTTATATTGATTAGTTATATTCAGTAAATGGGTTTAGAATGATAAAACCCAAAATTATATTGATGTTAAATGGGTTCAGAACTTACTTAGATCTAACCCACCTCCATGACTCTCTCTTCACTCTCTCCTGTCATCCCTTGATCTCGTGCTTGCTCACACCATACTCTCACCTAAGATTGCGTGTGAGTTTTTCTAGATTGAGTTAAATATGAAAGTATTCAAGCAATATAGGTCGAATCAAGTATGAATTGGGTTGGGTATGGGTTAATAAATTTTTATTGAGTGGAAATGAATCAAAATGGATAAAAATGGGTCAATTTGGTGTCAAATCATATTTAACCTGACTCACCCGTTTGACGGGTCTAGTTGTGAGTGTCCATCGGCTTGTTGGCGGCCAAAATGTCGAACAAATGGTGAACACACACAAGTCGCGGGTGCATTTCGCATGCATTCTAAAGGCTTTCTAATGCAAAAGAATCCCAATGCATTTGAATTGCGTGCAGTTGGGTTCCCCAAAAGAATAAATCAGAAGAGGGAAGGACATTGTAGAAGATATTTAGAAATCTTCTAAAAATATTTAGGATATTTCATTTAATTTTTTATATCTCTCTTGATTATGCATATCAGAGTTGATTTCATTTGATTTTCTCTATCTAAGCCTATAAATAAGCTTTCTATGTACTCTTTTCAATATATCGAAATATATACAATTTCTCACATTTCTCTCTTTCGTAATTCTTATATTTAACTTGATATCAGATCCTATTTTCCCGAGGCAACTTAGTGCACCGGATGCACTTTGCACCCGATGCACCTCACGCACCTCGAAAATTTCTCAGCGCAAAATAAATCCATTCCCATTATTGCTGTTCAACAGTGTTCACTTGGTGCTCACAAGTCTCATATGAGGAAGCACTTAATCGAGTCCGCATAGTGTTTCGATGCTAATCGCACTGATCGTGTCACTTGTCAAGCCTTTTTCATGGAGGTAGCTTTCTTTCGATGCCAGCCGCACAGGCCGCATCCCAGTAACTCTTTCCAAGCCAGCTATATGGGCTGCTTAATGTTACAACACCAGCCGTCTAGGCCGCATCACTTAGTTACTATTTCACAAGCCAACCGTATCGGCCACTTGCTATTTCCCCTTTGATTCTCAACCTTTCACGCATCGTTTCGAGAAGCCAAACCACCACCAAACTCACTCAACTTTAGATAAGCCAGATGCTGCCTCACTCACCGCCCCATCCCAGATCCACCAAGCCCGATGACATGCAGCGTCGTTAGAAAAACAAGTTTTCGTGGCATTGTTCGACAATGATTCAAACTCATAGTGACTAAGTAACTATGAGTTTGAAGGGGGATGTTAAAGATATTTATAAATCTTCTAGGAATATTTAGGATATTTTCTTTGATTTTCCATATCTCTTTTGATTATGCATATCTGATTTGATTTCATTTAATTTCTCTATCTAAACCCATAAATAGGCTTTTTATGTACTCTTTTCAATATATCAAAAAATATATAATTTCTTACATTTATCTCTTTCATAATTCTTATATTTAACTGATGTCATGGATTGATGCGAACGAGGCGAGGTGCTTTCTCACGTGGATTTGTCAACAAGAGCACTTTCTTTTAGATTGAGGACACTTGTTAAACACCCAATTGCGAAAAGTTTGTCAGTTCCATCGTGACGTATGTGTTCAATGCATTGAAAATGGATACATTTCGTTAACAAGGCCATTCTCATAATCAAACATATCCTAATCAAATCTCGTATTTCTTGAACTAAAAACCCATCAAAATGTGCTCGAAACACACGCCTGAATTGCACATATCCGCCGTCTGGCCGACACATCTTACCCGCCAGGGGTGAGCGGTTTCAGGTTCCTTATAAGTTCCACGTAAAATCTGGAACCTACCTTCGAACAAAGATTTCTCATTTTTTGAAATTTAAAACCTACCTGTCAGAACTTAGAACATGTGGTAAGTTCCAGAATCTAATAGGTTCTTTTTTATTTTATTGCATTTTTAGTTAAACAAAACAAAAATGAATGCAATAATATTGAACAAGTTTGTCATGCATCAAAGAGAATACAAAAAACTATTTTTTCTGGCATTACGGTTTAAATAAATGTAACTAAAATGAGAAGTCATTGCGTGAATCAATATTAGGGTGAGTAGTTCCATGTTTCATATAGGTTCCACCTATGATAATAAGTTCTTCATTTTTTGGAACTTGGAACCTACCCTATCATAGGTTCAAGGGTCAGTTCCAGAGTCTACTCAGATTCCATGTGTATTATTAACTGAACAATTGCAATAAATCATCACCTTTAATAACTACCACTTATTGCTATGACCCACTAACCACAACTTATATTTAGACACACGAAAAATATGAAACATTAACGAGTTATAAAATGAAAACTCAGACTAGTGATTTCAGATCATACACTAATACCATGAAGTACCGTAGGATCACGAGAAGACAGGTTTAGGTTCCAAGTTCCACCTACCTAAAACTTGAAACCTACCTATTAAAACATGTTCCCCAATTTTTGGAACATATAACTTATTATACATATCTTAAAATCTGGAACCTATATGTTTCTATTGATCAGGTTCTCAAGTTCCAAGGTAGAACTTGAAACTATGCTCACCCCCATAATACTCGCTGATCAATCAAGGGTCGCTTGGATTAAAGCTGTCCATCGGAGGGTTATTGAAAACAAATATCAAGTCTTGGGGCACTTTGAAATTTTAACCTTAATTTGGGGGCCACTTTTGAGATTTTTTCCAAGTCAATAAACGATCATTATTCGAAAGAACAATCTTATTATTCTGGAAATTTGCTGTTAAGCCCTTTTAGTGGAATTCGAAAAAAAAGAAGAAGCTATGATTAGTTTATCATTTTCGAAGTTCTCGATCGGTTCTCTCGCTTTGTTCCCGATTCCGATTCGCCTTGTCTCCGATCACTTTCCCAGAAAAAGGAAAATGCTGCCCCTTCAAAAGCTCGCGAGCCTCTCCGCTCCTCCTCCGCCGAGAACCGAAGCCCGCAGCGGGACCCGAGCCTTCCCTCCGCCGCCGCCGCCGCCGCCGCGGCGCTGCTGCTTCGGCACTCCGGGAGCGATCTCCGCCGCCGCCGATCGCAGCCGGAGCTTGTCCGCGAAGGCGAATCGGGAGCTGAGCCTGAGCTCCGGGATGGCGACGAGGTTCGAGCACAGCAATGGGGTGAGGAAAGGGGCCGAGGCAGGTGAGTTTTAGTGGTGGCTTTTGGTTTCGGGTGTTGGGTGGCGAGTCAACGAGTCGCGAGTCAGCCGCCGTGTTGGCACGGCGGCGGCGGCGGCGGCGGCGATGGGGTTAGGCGGCGGGAATTTCCTCCGCCCCGGACCCGGATCCGCTTGGGTCGGGTGATTAACGAATCGGGTCCGGATAAGTAAATACCCGGTTTCGGACATTCAAATATTTTTTCTTTCCATTGCTTTTTATTGATTTTATCCTTCTTCTTTTTTGGTCGGAGTTATTGATTTTGTCCTTTTGGAAAATTGATTTTGCAGTCTGCACTTCGTGAAAAATTGGCTATTGTAATTTTTTTTTAAAAAACAAAAGGAATTCATCCCCCTTTCCAAATAACTAGAATTGGACCCGATTCAAAGGATGTTAACTTATAAATGGAATATTTTGTTTTTATGAAATGTCGTTTTTTTTGGAAGTATTCGTCCCTAGAGTCCTAAATTCTCAAGTCTACGCAAAACACTCGAAGCAAACCAAGCCATGTCCTAAGAAAAATGTTTAGGGTTAATACCACAAAAAACTTTAAATTGGTGCATATGTAATAATTTTATTCCAAACTAATTTTTTGACCACCGAAAATCCCAAACTGGTACACCTGTAATAATTTTACTTTACGTTAGTTTCCGTTAAATTTTTTTGTTAAATTTTTTTGTTGAATAACACCCGGTAATTGACGGATATGCCAGTTTTGGGTTTTACCCTTCATTTATCACAAGCGTACTAGTTTGTGATTTTTTTTTGTATTAATTCAATTTAATTGAAATTAACGAAGGGTAAATTTGTCGCAAATGTACCAGTTTGGAGTTTTTTTTGTTGTCAAAAAATTAGTTTGAGACAAAATTGTCACGGGTGTAATAGTTTGAGGTTTTTCGTGGTCAAAAAATTAGTTTGGAGTAAATTTTTCGCAGGTATAGGTGTACTAATTTGGAGTTTTTTGTTGTATTAATCTAATATTTTAAATGAGATTGCATGAAAAGGCAATTTGATCTTTTACTGATCTTTGAAATTTTCCATGTATAAATATTGACTAAAGGACAAACAAAAACGAAAGCTATCTCTCAAAAACGAACGAACGATATTTTTCGTCTCTGAAAATGTTCATATATAAATTACTGTCGATAATAAAAATATTTTTTATCAATTAATTATTTTGAGCGATACAAGTAATTAGTTTTAATTCGATAAAAAAGAAGTAATTAGTTTTTTAAAAATTATTTTTTCCAAATTATCTTCTTGTTTTTTTCACGAAATGAATGAACTGGGGGGCAATTTTATGTCTCGTCGTTGTGACTTTTTGGACGGCATGAAAGTTAGGCATGTCGGCCATCGATGTTCTTCGGGGTGATGAAATTTCTGGCGTACCTTTTCTTAGTTTTTAGTCTTTGTCGAGCAACATAGTCCCGTCATTCGACGACAGACCGAGCAACACCCTCTCTCTCTCTCTCTCTCTCTCTCTGCGTGGCGCTGACAACCTAATTTCTCTGCCGGCTGCTTCTCGGTGTCCGCTTTCGAACCAGTGCGAGCTCAACGCATGGATTCCGAAGGCTCTCAGGACCCTCGTCTCGCCAAGATCGCCTCTTCCATCCGCGTCATCCCAGATTTCCCCAAGCCAGGTTACACTCTTAATGTGCAAAAGACTTTTTAGATTCCGTGACGGGCCGCGTTTTGTTGCAAATGGGTGGTCTTTGATCTCCCCCTTTATTGGGTTCTTGGTTTGGTTTGACGTTGGCCCTTTTCCTTTCTTTTTTTTTTTTTTGGGTTCATGCTGTTGTGGTTGATGTCTCGAGAAGGCCACTTGCCTTTTCGCCTGGAAAAAATGGTGAATTTGAGCGAATGCATTTGAGGGTGTCTGAGCATATACATAGTTGTGATAATCGGGTTCCTTTCTGGCAGGGATTATGTTTCAGGACATAACGACTTTGCTTCTTAATACTGAGGCGTTTAAGGACACTGTTGATCTGTGTGTTGAGAGGTACAGGGAGAAGAACATCTCCGTTGTTGCAGGTAATTCTGGTTATGTTTGTACTCTTTTGCCATTGGTCTCTTTCTAGCCAAGACTCAAATGTATGCAACTGCTAAGCAGCTAAAGAGAGGGCGACGAATCTATGTTGGTTTCACATGTTAAGTATGTAAAGGATGGCCTCGGGGTTCATCTTCTGCTACAGATACACATCGTATTGCCTGCGACGCTGTGACATTTCACTTCTCCTTCTAGTAAAACATTTTCAATAATATCCAGAGGATGTTGTATACTGGTCTAGGGGCTTTTGGACAGTCAGAATTGCCATCTATGAGAAAATTTATTCTCAGTTGCCTCATCCTAATATATAACTAAAGATCGGTTCAGTTGCTGTGCAAAGTCAATAGTAGCCTCAGTCATAAAAATCTGTTAGTGTATTGTCCAGTGAGCACATCCAATAGCAACATTGAATGGAAATTCTTTAAGGGATCTACTGATTTACCATTTTGCATCTCAAATTTATATGTACTTATGTGCTCAAACTTTCGACTAGCTTTTGCCAATTCACACATTGGCATCTAGATGGACTGTAGAAATATTAAAGTAGAACCCAGAAACAGATTTATGATAATTTTGAGTTATTTGTACTATTGTGAGATGATCGCAGCATTGCCTGATGAGGCGATAATATGAATGAGATTCTTGTCTTTTTCTTGTGTTACCAATTCTTCAATAGCTGCTATCACTTCTTGATTGAAAGTAGAAGAAGGGCATGTACTCATTGGCGGAATTGCTAGTTAATAGAAAGATGCATGAGAAAGTTGTCAATTTAACTCTTTGCCTCTACCGAAGCTGGAGTGCATCAAAAGAAGGCTTCTCCGTTGGCCAATAAAATGGGCTATGTCCATTATTGCTAGTACCTTCGAGTTTCTTTATGTTCCATAAAAGCTAGAATTAAAGGAAAAGGAGGATGCAGCATTCTACATTTGTTGGCTAATCATGGAGATTAGGTGATGTTTATCCAAAAAAAAAAGATACGGAGATTCGTTAGTTGCATAAGCATAGATCGGATGCATGCGTCTCTATATTTGTGTGAAGTAAGAAATTAATGGAAGGTGGACCAGCTGAATAAATCTGGTATTTTTCTGATAGCTTAAAACTTTTGGAGTGGTTGGCTATGCGCTCTTTAACATTTTTCCAGAAGCAGATCAGCTTGAATATTCACTTCCTTGCGCTCCTGGAGTATAATTTCCTTGTTTCAATGTCATGGATTTAACTGTTCTCTCACTTGTGCCAAGGATGGTTTACATGTCTTGAGCTTTCTCAAATTCCATCAGTCATGTTAAGTTGTATTAAGATTTAACACAAATTGAGTTGTTTTATAATAGTTTAGGATTTAGAGTAATTAACTACTATGTGCTGGTTAATGATGTCTACAGATAATATGCTCGTTTTTTTATTATAAAATGAATGACATGCTGCAGGTATTGAAGCAAGAGGATTTATTTTTGGCCCTCCCATTGCATTGGCTATTGGTGCAAAATTTGTCCCAATGAGAAAACCCAACAAATTACCTGGTACATTTCGTCAACTGAACTGCTTTCACAAATGAATGGCATATGCTGCCAGTAGTTGGTAGTTGGCAATTGTTCTTTATTTGATGGAGGAACATGGCTCACGATTGGCCAACTTGCAGCATAGTCATCTTCCATGGAACGTTTTCAGTTTATCAAGAATATTGTGAGATTATTTATTCTCTCATTATGGATTCAGTAATTAGAGAACTGTTAAATGCAAATATGAATTTCGTTGCTATGAGAACTGCATGTATCAGTGAATCGTTTGACCTGATGACTGGTGAGTGGTAAGGATATTTTCTACATTAATATTCTCTAGTTGTTGCCAGTTTTTCTATTGAAAACATAATATCAGTTTCATGTAGGGCAGTGTACAACGACTGTTATAGAAGCTGCTTCTTCTGGTGAAGAAGGGAAACCAATCATATAGTTACACGTAGATGGCTAAATGCTGTATATGAGGCTTTTCTCCTTATGATAGTAAAATCCTCATTGCCCTTGTAAGTTTCAAGTGTCATTGTGATGCACCTTAAACTGTCCCTTGAAGCTACTTGATGCATATGCCTCAACAATGCTGGCATCATAGTTCGTCTGCTGCCTTGTTGCCTTCTGCTAGGATAATGTTTAGTCATACTGCAACATAAAGATGTACCTATCTGGGACCATTACATTGTGTAATACTGCATACTGTCTTTTATGTCTAACATTGATCCCATTGTTTGTTCCTTTTGGAATTTATCATCAAATGGGGGATTCCCTTATGGTACCTTGCTTTTGATAACTTACAGGGGAAGTCATCTCAGAGGAGTATTCGTTGGAATATGGAACAGACACAATGGAGATGCATGTAGGAGCTGTGCAACCAGGGGACCGTGCCTTGATAGTAGATGACCTTGTAGCCACGGGTGGAACATTGTGTGCAGCAATCAAGCTTCTTGGTATTATACTTTGGTTTTATTCTTCTTTAATCTACATGGAGATGATATTTGCTGGAACTTTGTTATCTTTGTCCTATTTAGTCAAATAGAAAGTGGGTCTTTACTCCAATTATTGTATCACTTGCATGAGCAGTGGTACATTTTTTATTGGCCAGCCAATCAGTATTAAGTCTGATGTGTGCCCTGCAAAGGAGTTTGAAGGAATGTAAGAGGGCCTTACTAATAGCATTCACTTAAAAGAATGAACTGATCTCTGCACCAGTATATGTTCATTGTTTTTTCTGTTGATCTTGGTTCTTGGGTGACTATCTAGCGCACGCTCTCGCATGCACATGAACACTTGCACATTACATTTTCTTGTATCTTTACGTATCCTTCTGCACATTTGCAACTGTTTCCTCTCTTCAGAGAGTCTGTGCACTCATCCTGGGAGGTTTTCTTGCAGAGCGTGTTGGGGCGACCGTGGTTGAATGTGCATGCATCATTGAATTACCAGAGCTAAAGGTATGCACAATCCCTGGCAGAATGTCTTAAAAAAATGTCAATCATTCTTAGCTTAGTGCAATGGAGCTCATTGCTGCAACTGAATGAAGAGAGATTGTGGATTAGAAGTTTAGGTCCTGAGAAGAAAGGTATCTCAGAGAGAGTCGAACAATCTTTCATCTCTATGTTTTGGAGTTTGGCGAACTATATTAGATTTGTCGTAACAGGGTGCAGTTTCGTTTGTACACATAATAGAAGGATACAGTTAGTAGGTTGTTGGGTAAAAAAAAAAATAGAAAGATACTGTTGATCAATATCTAATAATTGATGATATCAAGAAGTTTGCAAGAACATTTAGGCCTTTGAAATAGGAAAGAAGTACTGCAACCAACAAAGACATTGTGGTTTGAGAACTTATCAATCTATGGAGGAGGTTTTTCGTGTCCTTTCGAACATTCTGTATCTTCAGGGAAAAGAAGCCGCTTAGAAATATATTCCTTAAGCTTGATGTATTGATAGGTCATATATCTAAGTAAATTACCCAAACAAAATGTTCCTCTTTGGCTGTATGCTTTTCTAATTATGGAAAAAACAACCAAGGAAATAATGTCAGGGGCAAAGATGAAGGACCAAAAGAGTATCCGTGAGTCACAAGTAAGTGAACACTAAGGAATTGCTGGAAAGTCGCATGTGTGCTTCATGGCAAAGAAGAGAGTAATAGTGAATAAATGTACTCATCTCATAGGAATTGTTTTCTGTCCAAATGTGGATAGAACCAATTTCTCGGAAGATAACATTAATTCCTTGTGACTTCTACATATTTTGCCTGTTCTCCATACACTAAGCATTGGTGTCAGAATACTTTCTGATTTATCATATAGCCCAATCTTTGTCAAATGAAGAACTAGTTTTCCAATAAAAAAAACACTTGCAATCTAATTTTGAACCTCACTTTAAATGATTACTAACACACGACTAGGGTCAAAGTTTCTTGTTCCTATTGTTTTTCATTTTATTTTTCTTCTTTTTTTGCTTCAGGGTCGAGATCGGTTGGGTGACAAACCACTATTTGTTCTGGTAAAGTCGGATATTTAGAGCGTGATGGCAGTGAAACACCAACTTATATTCAGATCAGCAAACCATTCCCTTGAGCTGGAGATTATTAAAGATCGCTAGATCCAGTGGATGTTTCGCCGGTAATAAAACTTTTATTCTAGCTTTCAGCAAGGAGGTATGATTTGGCTAGTTTTCTTTTCTTTTCTTTTCTTGCGATTGTTGTTTCCCGCTTGCTTTCTCCCATGAGAGCTTGTGGGGAGCTCAAGGTTGGAGGAACCTGGGACATGCACACGAGTCCCAAGGAAGATGACCAAATTCATGTCTGATTATGTCATGTAAACTCGCCTTTCGATTTAAACAGCTCTGCTCTGCTTGTGATTGAATTATCATGTGGACATGAAGATGCGAGCTTCTTCCTTTTATATGACTGTTTAAATGATATTTAATTTGATCATGATCTCATCTTTCTGCTAAGATGAGAACAATTCATCATATTTTGCATGTTGTGTTACACAGCTAGAAAATCGGTGAACCAGCCGAATGTCGTGAGATTGCAATTTGTCTGCGTCCTCTCAAAATGCCCGATTCACTGGGTATCTTAAACTTTATGTAGAGTGGCAGTTTATTGTACTAAAAACTTTTAGAATTTCTCATCGAGCTGCCGGCTTGAATGCTTAGATGTAGCGGAAAACAGAAACGATTCACTGTTTTCATCTTTTCATGACTGTGCTGCCAATGCGCGACGAAAGTTGATAAAGAGAAAATAGTGTGAGCAATTTGAATGATTGATTAATGCTATAATTTGATAGTTCAAGATGACAAACCCTCGGTGCAGTTCTCAAATGTTGCCATGAAACGTAGTCTCCCTATTCTCTTAAAGAATTAGAGATCATCTAAACCGTCTTCTGTGTTTGATTATTCCATTTGATGTTGCTAGGAAAGGAACTTCCAATTTTTGGATGCATTAGAAGTAAACCTGTCATTCGGGTGGATTGGGTTGGGATTGGATTAGATCCAATCCAAATTGATCCATTTTCCCTATATTGGTCCGTATTTATACTATGCAATTTTAGCGATCCGTACCCAACCAAATTTTAATATAACCTATGTTCATTTGACGATGAACCTTGCAAAGTCCCAATGGACTCAACTTTTGGTCCAAACCTTCTGAACTACTAATGGCCAAAATTTTTGGTCAAAACCTTTCGAATTCCCAATAGACAACTTGTGATCTGAATCTTGCAAAGTACTAATGGACATAATGATCCAAACTTTTGGTAACCCCCCCCCCCCTCCTATTAGATTAGTCTCATTGCTTATTTTTTTCGAGTCCCCAAACTTATATTTTATTTTTCGATTTCCCTTTCAATTAACATGAATTACATATGAGTATAACCTAGACCCATTAAAACCCATATCTGATTAGGTTTTGATAATCTAACTTCAGAACAACCCATTCTTTAATTTCTTAACTAATTCATTTGCGATATGATTCACTAAATAAAAGTTAAACAGTGGGTTTTTGATCCATTTCGACACCTTCAATTTAAACGTCAATTTCATATATATGACCTACAAAATAAAAGGTCATTTTTCACCCGAAACTTATGATAAAAGTGGGCGGCTATGGTATGGAGACAAAGTCTCTACCTCGACACGATCAAGAATATCGTGGGACATGAGTCATGAGTTTTTTAAAGCGTTATTATATGATGCCTTTATCGCTAATCGATGACTATGTTGGTCTGACATTTACTTAGCCGTAGGGTCTTTGTCAATTAATTATTCTAGACTTAGTCAAATTCCCATTCCCAATACCAACTCAAGATTCAAAAATTATAATTTTACTTCGCAGCCAATGGGGAAAGACAAACAGTAGGGTGTGGTTAACATGATTTTGCCTCAATAATATATGCATCATTGACATCTATAGAATATAAGGCAAAGGGTTTTTTAAATTTTAAATTTGACATTAATTCTCTCTTATTTTTAATTTGCAATCATGTATTCTTTAAGAAATTTATATTAGGAAGTTCATGAGGCATTTCTAACTTCATTTATGTGTTGTGTCTCAATCGCTCATTTGAAGTCACATAACTTTGGATGGATGTTACAATTTCGGCACTGATTTTCTGGAATATAAATTCGGTTATGTCTGGTGTGATCTAACATAAAGATGGACTCGATTTATCAATCTTGATGATAAAATATTCTCGATGATTATATAAGCTCCAAGGTATTTTTTCATTTAGATTGGTCATCAAGACGAACTTAAAATGATGTAGTATCGTTTGCCCCGAAGAGAATAAAACCATGTTTCCAAACATATATTTCCGATTTAAAAGTCGAGAAATCTCAAGGTGTTTCCGAAGCATGACGAATGCATCTACCGGCATGTTCGTGATGATGGGCATTGCCAGGTGCTATAGGCATCTTTACTTTCTTAAAGAAATTTGTAAGTTGATTTGAATGTAGAGCTTGGTGTGAATGGGAAATAACCGAAGTTGCAATATATGTCTTTCCTTTCATCTTATTTTATTTTATTATGTTTGACGCCCAAAGTTGCTATATAATACGGATATATGTTTTTATTTATTTCTTTCTTTTTGGGAGATCAAATACATGCTCTATTTAATAATAATTGAGGGCCAACTTGCAGAATCACATCCCCATATATATATTGTTATGTAATACATGAATGAATATTCATTATATTCAATGTACCTATTATGGTACATTTGTAACATATATTCTACGTACAATCTCCAATAAATATTCATCTCCCTATTCAATGTATGTATTCAATACATTGACATTAATGATATGTATATTCTTGTTTTCTTATAAATAGGAGTTTAGTTTTGGTCATTGTGTAAGAAATCAGAACATATGAAAAGAGAAAATACATATCTTTGGTGTTTATCATGTTTCTCTACTTAATCTCTATTCTCTCTATTATATACTTGCAAAGCAATATTTCCCAACATGTTATCAGCACGAAGATCTACCAACTGAGTAAATAATTTTTGCAAGATAAGTGTTCTCTTTGTTTTCATTAATCAACTTATACTTCATCTTCTCCTATCAATTCTTCATTTTTCTTTTTCTTGGCTTGAAGCCAATTTCCAATCTAAAAGTATCCTTCTGCTCCTGAAGTGGCGGTGGATATTTGGAAATCCTTCTAATTAATTTAAGGATTCATATATTTTGCAAGAATTATTGCAAATATTGAAAAGCCCAAATTCCACGTCTTGGAAGTGAGTGGAAATAATTATCTATCCTGGTGCCTTGACGTGGAAATGCACCTCCAAGGGCAAGGTCTCGCTAATGCAATTATAGAAAACAAAACCTCAAATGCAAAAGATAAAGCAAATGCACTGATTTTTATTCGTCGTCATTTGCATGAAAGCCTGCAGACTCAATATTTATCCGTTCAAGACCCTCAGATCCTGTGGAAGAGGTTGAAGGATAGGTATGATCATACCAAGACTGTTATCCTCCCTCAAGCACAATATGACTAGCAAAACCTCATACTGCAAGATTTTAAATCAGTGTTTGACTATAACTCTGCTTTATTCGATATTGTTTCTCGGCTTGAGTTATGTGATATCAAGCTTACTGATGCGGAACTATTAGAGAAAACTTTCTCTACCTTCCATGCTTCGGATATTGTATTGCAACAGCAATACCGGCAACGTCAATTTGCCACATACTCTGAATTAATTTCTGTGCTCATCACTGCTGAGCAAACTAATGAATTACTGCTCAAAAATCATGATCTTAGACCTGCTGGGTCAAAAGTATTGCCTAAAGCACATGCTAACTCTAAGAAAAATACTAGCCAATTTAAGGGCTATAAGCGCAGGCAAGAACATAATCCTCAAAGGGGTGGCAAGAAATTTAACTGCCCTAGGAAATCTAACTTTGGCCCTAATCATGACAAAGAAAAGAAGCAAAAGAAGGTGACTAATGAAAGTATTTGCCATCGCTATGGCAGAACTAGGCACTGGTCACGTACTTGTCGTACACCAAAGCACTTTATTAATCTATACCAAGCATCTTTAAAAAATAGGGGCAAGGGTAGTGAATCTCACGCCATTGAAATTAATCCTATTGCCATAACCACTGTTGAGGCCAACTGTCACATCCCTATTTTTAGACCTGGAAAACCGCAGGTAAATGGTAATATCCTCAATTTCAGTCCCTGGGAAGTGGCTATGGTTTAAGTTTGATGGTTTTCCAATCGGAACAAAAATTTCTACTCTTGTTTTGGAAAACCTAGTTTCGGATCATTTGTACCCCTTCGTTTTGTTATTTTTGGGGATACTTTTATGTTCCGAATTTCTAAATGCTTTCTTCTTGAAAGTTGTTTCAAGACATCTTGAAGTTTTACATGATTTAATTTCAGAATTTTTGGAGTTGATATGAGTGGTACGATGGTCTCATTTTAGGACCGTGTGAAACTGCCTAGAATGGGTTTTTCGGTGATGTTTACACCGTCTTGATTTTCTACAAGCTTTTCTGGACAGATTTTGGAAAAGTTTCCTTCATGAAAGTTGTTGAGAACGTCCTTTTCTATAATGTGTACAAATTTGGGAATTTTATGAGATGATTTGGATGCTGGACAGAACTTATTTTGAGAAACAAATATGCTGTTCCAGTGAACTGTTTTTGGTCTGTCTTTGAGTGATTGAAAATGGTATTTACAGAGAGAATTAGGTTTTGTGTTCTCATGAAAAATGTTTGTTAAGGTCTTGTTTATGACATATCCGAATTTGAGAATTTTTGGAGTTCATTTACTATGATTTCAAGTCCGATTTCGTGAACAGTGCAAAACTGTTCGGTTTTGCCAGATTTCAAAGATTTAGCAATTTCTATATGAAAACGTTGGAATTTGGACTTAGTGTCTTCTGGTGATTTAAAGTACACGTTCCAAGCTTTCAAATGAGATATTTTATGCTTTGATCGGAGGTCGGACCAGGGGAAGACGAATTAGAGAAGTAAGCTTGAAAATGAATGGCCAAGAATGAAGCTTGTTCAAGAAGCCTAATTAAATGATCTTGACTTTGGAGTCCCTATCATGATGACATGCATTAATTGGCCATTAATGTTCTTGACTTTGAAGACCACCCTCATAATGACTTGTATTAATTGTTTAGACTTTGGTGGCCCTTCATAATGGCTTGCGAGGTAAGCGATGACCTCATCGCCCCGATGACACGTGCGCTTACCTCATCCAATCTTTAGCCCCAAGTTTTGTATCCCTATAAATAGAAACAAGGCCATTCGGCCAAGGAGAGAGAGAAATAGAGAGAGAAAGAGAAAGAAAGAGAGAAAGAAAGAAACAGCTTATCGGCAAGGCCGTCTCTCTTTTGTTGTTTAATCGAGTGAGGAAGCCACGTCCAAGGCCGAGTGTTCGTATTCAAGCCCGAATTTTCCCGAGTTCACCCGTCTCGAACCCCGTTCTCTAGTTCTTGTTTAATTGTTGTGTAAGTGAATTCCTTAATATCGGGAAAGGATGTTGAGATGCGTTGTGACGTGGTTTGCTTGGACCGTGTCTCGGTCGTTTGGTTGGTCGTGGTTGGTTCATTCTCTTGACTTGATCATGTTTCCTGTTTGATGTTGATTTGAGATAGAACCGAGCCTTGGTTCGTAAAGTGTGTATGACGTGGCCATGCGTGATGTTCTCTTGTTTGAACTTTGCTATTGATCTGCCACCGATGCGAGTGCCGTAAGGGCCGACTTATGTTAACGGCGATCCCCTCGTCCTCGCTTGATATTAGTAGGTTTACTTGCTGAGTCTCCCCGACTCATCCCCTGTTTTTCCCACCCTCAGGTCCATAGGATGGTCGAACGGACGGCGGCGTCAGGAAGAGTTCGAGCCATGTTAGAGTTCGGGGAAAGCGAGGAGCGACAAGCAGTAGTGGGCTTAGGACACCCAAGCCATAATATTTGTAAATGCCTAAAGTCGACTAAGTTGGCTTGTAAAACATGTTTGCATGCTTTGTATACATAAGGTTTGCTCATGATATTTGTCTTAATCCCGCTATTTGTTTTGAATGTGATTGTCCCGAGAAATGCTTCCGCGTGTGTATAACGAAAGATAATAATGAACGGGACGTCACTTGAATGACCCCGAGGTTGGGGGCGTCACACCAACAATATCTCTGTTGGTGGGACTCCTCTTGCTCCTGAAGTAGCAAATGTATCCTTGGATGTCTCTGATTTCTTTGAGGACCTCTGATTACTTTGATGAAGCATCAGACTGGTGAATAACAACTTAGACTTCGAATTTTATGATTCTAATAATTTCTTTTCTAGTTGCTTTTCTTTAAATGTATTACCTTTTATTGTTCTTTAATATGGTTATGCAATGAAATACTTATGAACCTGATATAATATTTATTATTTTGAAATTTCATTTGACCCTATAACTAATATGAAAAATTTACGATACTTGACACCTGAAGTTGTCAACATAAATGTAAATGGAAAATACCAAAAAAAGGAAGATGTTTGTTTGCTTGATAGTGCATCAACACATACCATATTTCGTAGTAGATACTTTTTCTCGAGTATGACATTGCGTAAGATACATGTCCATACAATATCAGGTCTTATTTCGATTATTGATGGTTTCGGGAATGCTACAATTGTTTTGCCAAAGGCACCATCCTGCATATTGAGGATGCATTTTGTAGCAGTAGATTAAAAAGGAATCTGCTTAGCTTCAAAGACGTATGTCATAATGAGTACCATATTGAGACTATTTATGAGCAAAATAAAGAATATATTGGCATTACCTCTTATAAAATGGGCCTGAAGATCATCCATGAGAATCTAGAAGCTTCTTCTATGGGTTTGTATTGTGTCATGATTAAGGCCGTTGAAACCTACTCCACCGTATCCTGGAGATTGGTAAACTCTAATCAGTTTGGATTATGGCATGATTGCCTTGGTCATCCTGGTGCTTCAATGATGCGTAGAACAATTCAGAATACAAAATGGTACCCTTTAAAGAATACAAAGGTATTGTTGTCCAAAGATTATAATTGTAAAGCGTGTTCACAAGGAAAACTCATTACCAAACCTTCTATAACAAAGGTTAATCTTGATTCCCCTTTATTCCTGCAAAGAATTCAAGGTGATATTTGTGGACCAATACAACCACCAAGTGGACCGTTTCGATATTTTATGGTACTAGTGGACGCATTCTGTAGATGGTCCCATGTTTGTCTATTTCTACGCGCAATGTCACATTTGCACGTTTACTTGCGCATATTATAAAGCTTTGGGCACAATTCCCTAATTATCCAATTAAAAGCATAAGATGGATAATCCTGGTGAATTTACATCAAAGAGTTTTGATACGTATTATGCTTCACTCGGAATCGAGGTTGAGCACCCGGTCGCATATATTCATACTCAAAATGGATTAGCAGAATCATTAATTAAATATATCCAAATCATTGCCCGTACTCTATTATTGAGAACGAATCTCAATGATACATCATGAGGTCATGCAGTTTTACATGTGGCAGCCCTAATAAAATTGCGCCCCACTGCTAGTATCTTACAATCTCCCTTTCAAATGGTTCTTGGTTATGAATATGATATTTCACATTTATGCACTTTTGGTTGTGCAATATAGGTGCCTGTAGCACCGCTAAAAAGAACGAAAATGGGTCCCCAACACCGTTTGGGCATTTATGTTGGGTTTAATTCACCGTCCATCATTAAGTTCTTGGAACCAACTACTGGTGATCTTTTTATTGCAAGATTTGCAGATTGTCATTTCAATGAGACTATGTTTCCATCAATTGGGACACCTAAAACTGACATGGCTGCGAAGCAAAAACCAGTTAAGGTTTTCTCTTGAAATGAGAAAAATTTATCTTAATTAGACTGAAGAACTCCTAAGTGTGAAAACGAGGTGCATCACATAATCCATTTATAGGTTATGGCCAATAGACTTCCTGACGCATTTAATGATGCTACTAAGGTAACAAAGTCTCATATTCCAGCTGTAAATGCTCCAGCTAGAATAGCTATTCCTAAAGGACAAGCTAAAATGGATTAAAATTGTTGACACCTAAATTTCGACGCATCATTTAGTGGTTAATTGTATAGAAAATTAAGGATTAAATGTTAACCCCTAAACAAAAATATTAAAATTGCATTTCGCATCGAATCGAGCCGAGCATCGCACACCGCCGGTCGTACCATCCCGATCCGCAATCCTAGTAATTCAAATTTGGAAATATCCGCAAATTAGGTAAGATCATTATCCGAATATTTTTCGAAATATTTAATTTCCTAAGTTTTCAGTGTTTGAATATTTCGTGGATATTCTTTGGTGGATTGCTAGATATCTTAGGATAATATTTGCGATATCCGCAATATTTGAAAATACCCAAAATTAGGAATTTTACCTAATTTAGCAACGTATCTGGACGACTATCCGACCTTATCCCTAAGGTACGATACGCGGCGATACGGAAAATCGTTATCTTGTCCATAATCACTTGGATATGATAATAGATTTTATTCGCTTTCCAAATTCGAACAATCAACTTTCCGTCGATATCTATAACCCTATAGATATGACTGTTAGTTTGATTTCTTTGCCTTATCTGAGTTTAAAAATCTTGCGGATTGTGTGGATTGTTTGAATGTGATTGTTTTCTTTATTTGATTGCTTTCCTTTTAAATAAATAAAATCCAAAAATTTGTTAGTTAGATTTAAATTAGAAATTTTGCATGCTTAGGGAATCTTAAATATATCCAAAAGAATAAGATAATTATTTGATTTAAATTGGGATTTAGGGTAACATATTTCCTAGTTTAAATTAGAGATTGTTTTAATCTTAGTGGATTATTTAGGATATTTAATAATTTCTAATTTTAATAAAAATCCCAAAAAAGAATCACTTTATGATAGATCAATCATCTTTTCTAGAATAGATTGCATGTTAATTTAGGCATTTTTTTTATTCCGAATTTCATTGGAAAATACCAAAAACAAATCATTTTGCCCTTCATTAGAATTAGGTCACGTCGTCGCATGACATATAGTTTGCATGTTAGGTTGCATTAATCGCATGTTAATTTTTGCACGTCATTACATATAGCTTAGCTTTCATTTAAATAAGTGAAAATCCTAAAAAATATTGAGTGAACTGCTTGTTAATTAGAAATCATATTAGGATTGTTGATGTGATTTTCTAGCTAACAATGCAGATGCTTACGTTGCTTCGAGGTAAGTAATTCTCCCATTCATGCAATTTATTTAATGTTTTGATTATTGGGTGTTACTTTGGTGGTTTGCGCACTCGCATGAACACCTCACATGTTAGTAATTAGGCTATAAAATGGATCCAGACTGCATGCAAAACATTTTTTTTTGAAAAGAAAAGGTACCGAAAGGGCGTTAGACCAAATCTAGCGTAATGAAGTCCCCGGGCTTAGAATCTCTGGTTCGTAGGAATAAAACATATCTCCCTATGTTTTATTTAGGTTTCTAATCGACCTACCACAAATAGATTAGTGGCGACTCCAAGCATGAAAACATTTGCACGTTAAGAACTTAAATCCTAAGTTGCGAATTGGTAGGGTTTGGGAGGGCCCGAGTTAAGCTTAGTCTTAATAATCCATTAGCCTGAGAAAATTTTAGGTCGCGACAGCTTGGCGACTCCGCTGGGGAATTGAGTTAAAACTCTTAGTGGATTTATGCCAATTTTTCTTTTCAAAAAATATTTTTTTGCTTGGCAGCGAGGATCCCAGGTACGTCCTTAACATTTTAGGTGTTAAATGTTTTTGTAAAATGGGAGGTATAAGGGGAGGCGTGATTGTTAACCCTTGTTTTGCAGGGAGGTGTTTGGATGTATGGTTTATTTTATGCACGAAGCGCTGTATGATATAACTTGCTGTGCATGCCTTACATTTACACTACACCGCACACACTACCCGCTGCCGGACCTGGGCAGCACAGGTTTAGGATGGTACTGAGAAAGCGGACACCCCGACCACACCCGCGTGGTATGGGTCGCCCTCCTTGGTCCCGAAAGTTTTTTTCACAGTGTCATTGAGTTTCCACCACGGTTGCACCCTTTGCAACCCGGGTCGGCTCCTTGACTAAGCCGGAGACAGGGGAACCTCGGCCTAACCATAACCATGACTGGTTTAGCCCGGTAATCCTCGCGTCTCCATTTTGCAAGCCAGAGTCTAGATAGAAATCGAACCTCACATTTCATGCGCATGTCTTTGTGATTGCCATGGTTCTATTGGGTGAAGTAAGTTTCCTGAACCTTTATCGCAATTTATTTATGTTTCGTATTTTCTTTGGTCGGTCCATGATGGGTCTAGATCGATTTTCAACTTGAAAGTGATAATCATTGAGTCCTTTGAAAATAAAAAAATAAAAATGAAAGAAGGCTTTTTGGAGAATTTATTTTCAATCCATCTTCATCTTCCTGGATGTGTCATAGGTCATTATTTTACAAGAGGTTGTCATCGTTTTTATAATAAAAAATGCTTTAGCGAATTTGTTTTCAATTCATAGTTTTCAGGAAGTCTTAATTTTTGGTTTTCCTAGTTTTATGATTAGGGGTTTCGATGCATCTATTTTTTAGGTTATGTCTAGAATGTTATTTATATTTCTTTGCTTAGAGCACTTTTCCATAAAAGTCTCGTTCATATACGAGTATTTTTATGAATAAATGAAGAATTAAAAAAAAACTAGAAAGCGTGTCATGGACCAACCTCGTCTTAACCATGCGCTTATTTAGTTCATTTCTCTTGAATTAGGTAACTACGGATCATCTACAGTTATCGATCCATCGCTCGAGCCTTGCCAAGGGGCAAGCTCGCCGAGTTCCTTTGTTGTTGCTCCTCCGCCACCGTGAGCTCACCGCCCAACATAAACCGCAACTCCATCCACCACTTGCGGTTCTCGCGGCGACTGCGGCTTCTCTGCATAAACGCCGTCCTTGTCTTTGTTTCTCAGAGCCGCATACGTCGGCCAGCCGCCAAGCCGAAACGCCCCTAGCTGTGAGCCACCATCGCGAGGAAGTTGATACTCAAGCTAAGTGATTATGGATCGTCGACCACCGGCCATTCCCGCCTGGCCATGAGAGAAAGTGCTCAGAGTGAAGTGCCGAACCGCCTCGCTAATATCGAGAAGGACCTGAAGCAAGCCTCTGTCATACTCTAACAACTCTCGAGGCAAACGGTACATCTGTCGGACTGCTTGAAACAACTCACTATAACCCTTCCCTTTCCTCAAGGGCCAAGGGTGATGATTCAAACGAAGCCTTTCAGCACCGACTCGAATGAAAAGGCAGTTGTACCTGGCAATACTATTGAGTCCCCTGACCCTAGGGAGTTGAGCACCTTGCGTCCAAAGTTTGTAAAGCACGAACAAGGTGATCGGGATCCACTTGTTCCAACATCGCGGCCTCAGCAAAGCAAAGCACGACTACTCCCTGGATGTCAAGACAGCCCACCAAGACACCCGTTCTCTAATCGACGACAAGGCGCTAGAAGACAATTCACTCCTCTCCCTAGGTCTCTATCCCAAGTATTGACGATCCTTTGGAAAAAGGGGTTACTTTCCACTGAGCCGAAGCGGCCTAATCCTGAGCGATTCTCCAACTACGACCCATCCAAAAAGTGTGACTATCACATGGGAGAAGTCGGTCACTCCAATGATGACTGCTATGTTCTAAAGCACAAGGTTCAGGACCTTTTAGATACTGGGGCATTCACATTCCGTGCTTTGTGGCTCTGCCAAGGCCGAGACGATCTTTTCATAGTCCCAAACATCCGGACTACACCCCCGAGTCCTGCAAGAATGATACATGAAGAGAAGGAGGTGATCGACACCCTGGGGCAACCGAGCAACAAGTTCGACTACTACGTGAAATATTCGGCTCCCCCGAGCTTCTATATTGATCCGCATGATATCGTCCCCGATGGATGGGGAGGTATGGATGATCTAACACCTCCAGTGATAGAAGATCCTGATGATGCGATGGAGGGAATCACTGCTCTGTTCAATAACATGCTCATTGGAGCTATCGAGGAAGGACCGTTGGATGAAATGGGCACTGGCCCGCGAGAGTAACACCTTTACATTTTTCGCACACTCCCCTGCGTGGGAATTTCTATTGCTTTCTAGGACTTGCCCCGTCTCGGGAGCTGCTTTTTAGGATTTTTCATTTCTATGACTTTATTGTCCCAGTTTCCATTCCAATAAATGTAATTCATTCGGTGATAATCAATGAAATTACAAATTTTTTGAGGGCATGTTGAGGTACATCAAACCAGCCCGGTGATGATATCCAACCGATAAAAGAAAAATATAGTCCAAGGAGAATTCTGAGGCCTGGGCTTCTTCATGTTCTCTCGTATTAAAACCTTTTTGAAAAGAATTTCAAAAAAAAAATTCCAAAAATTTTGAAAAATCAAAAAAGAGAAAAATTTTAAAAAAAATGCAATGTTTAGCCCTGTTTGTCCTTCTGAACCCCCTACTTTATGTTTCAGGGGCAATCTTGTGACACGTGAGGATATGGGAATGGTCCATTCTGATGAATTATGTGCCACCGAGTCTGATCTCGATGATACCGACGAACTCGAAGATTCCTCGGAAATGCTGCGTGGCCTAGAACGACATGAAAGGTCCAAAGTTCTTACTTCAGACTGAACCATCACTATTAACCTGAGTGATACGAAGGAACCCAAGGAAGTAAAGATAAGAGCAAATCCCCCTGAGAGTGAGACGAAATGCCCGATCCAGTTGCCGCATGAGTAAGGTAAGTCTTTCAACCAAAACGTGCGTCAACGACACTTCAAGGTAAATGATCTAGCCCTGAGAAATATACTCCTGGACTTTCCTGTTCCCGGAGGAAAATTCGCCCCAAATTATGGCGGCCCGTACATTGCGAAGAAAGTCCTTCCAGGAGATGCTTTGATTTTGGCCGAGATGGATGGTCGTGTTTTTTTTTCAGTCCAGTTAATTCTGATTCTGTGAAGAAGTATTACACTTGATTTGTACTCATTCTGACTTTGTTTCTATCAAGTATCAAGTTGAATTTTATGAATCAATTGATGTTACTAAGCTTTGTTTGAGGAAGGCTTTTGATTTGACAATCTGTTTCTGTCCTAATGAAGCGATCATATTGCATGAGAGACTTCAAGATGACGAAAGGCAAGACATTTCCATACATGTCCTGAGTAATAATCCCTAGTGCGAGTTGAGTGAAAATTCCGTGCTGACAAGGTAAAGGATTATCTCACGAAAAGTATGACGACCAAAATGATGAGAGGCATTCATTTCCTCTATCTAAACACTACAGGTTATCATTTGCTTAACCCCTTTGAACGGAGTTTCATTTCTTACCCCTGTCAGGAACAACCCCATACCGGGGCAATTTCTTAGAAAGTTCAAAATGGTGAGAATTTTCTTGCTTTCACTTGCATCAATCTTCAAGTATATTTATTGCATGCAAGTTCTGTGTTAGCTCGAGTGCCTTAGATATGACGAAGAGCATTTCTTTCTATATCCCTACACATTATACCCTTTGCATACCCAATTTGAGCGGTGGATTCATTTCAACCCGATTGGTGATCATTCTGGTGATAAACAAATGAAATCATCTCAAAGCAAGGGAGCTCGAAAGAAAATTCATCAAAAAAGACGCAAAAGGACTCCATTAAATCGAAGTTCTCTCTCTCGAAAAAAATATCGAAAAGAAAATCTCTCTCTCTCTCAAAAAAAAAAAAAAGAGAGAGGGAAGAGGAAAATGAGAGAGAAAGAAAAGCTTCAGCAAGAACTGAATCAATATGCAAGATCAGTCTTCAAGAAAAAGACCGTTTGAAGGTTCATTTATGGAGCAATTGCTAGAGAAAGATCAATGGTACCAGTAGCATAATTGGATGATCACCAATCTCCATATTCATAATACCCCATTTGATGAAAATAGACCATTCATTTCAAGCCTACCCGAACCTACGTTACAACCTTTACCGAAGTCTCTTCAGAATAGGGCACTTGAGTTAACGTAGAGTTTCAAATGCTTATAAATGTTGCTCGAAGAAGTGCGAGCAAGATTTTTCTATCTCATTTTTGCAGCATTCCTGACTTGTAAACCCGGAGCAGCTGGTGATATCAATTCTTTCAATAGCCTCGACTCGAAGAGTCTCTTTTGCTAAGCCATTGACCAAACCCACGTTTTAGTCCTTATAAAGACCTCTCAGATTGGCGAAGCCATACTGATTTTGAGAATATCCGAACCCTTGTCAAGCACGATGAGGAGAGTTTGAGTGATTCTTATACCCGCATCAAAGGTCGGGTCAAAAGCCTTTCATTGAGAGTGAGTAGAAAGTCCTTTCTGATTAAAAGTCTCTCATTTAATGTGATCAAATTGTCAAAAGGACGAAATGTTTGTTCTTATTGATAAATTCCCCAGTGAAGCTTGGTAATGCAAGCAGATTCATGAATTATGTTTTCTCTGCCCCTGCGCATGTGTTGTTTTAACCTTTTCCCAAGTAAAAACAGGTGCAATTGGTGTTGGCCATTTTTATAACACAGGAATAAATCAGATACGTCTGCTAATTATTCTTCATTGTTTCTCTTTCCGTAAAATCTGAGACATGATCCCTCTCATATGTTCACCAAGTGGAACAGGTGACATATCTCTTGGTGTTGTCCAGTGGAATAGACAACACACCCCATTAAATGTTTGCCCAGTGGAACAAGCAACATAAATTTTCAATCTGTGTTTACCCAGTGGAATATGTGACACAACCAACCTCATGCTCACCCGATGGAAGAGGTGACGTGATCCTTTTCGTGATTGCCCAGTGGAATAGGCAACACACCCCATTTTTATGTTTGCCCAGTAGAACAGGCAACATAATTTTTCATTATGTGTTCACCCAGTGGAATAGGTGGTACAACCAACCTCATGCTCACCCAATGGAAGAGGTGACATGATTCTTTTCGTGATTGCCCAGTGGTATAGGCAACACGTCCTCATTCTTTCTTCATATCATGCGCTATTTCGCATCTGTAGGAAACTACAGGTAACAGATAGGTAATCCAGTACCTCGAGAACCTTACTTCCAGTGGACCAGAAGTTTGGAAATCGAGGGAATTCACAGCATTATAAAGCTTTCCATCACTTGGACGCTTTTTGTGTGATCCGTATGTAAGACTCTTTCACCGCTCCACATGAAGTGAGAAGCCTTAACATACGTTCCTTATTGTTTGCATATCATGCATCATTGCATTTATAAAAAAAAAAATCATTCATCATTTTGCATAGTTTAAATTTAGGTCTCAGTCTTTGAGCGAAACCTCTGCGAGCCTCCACTCAAAGAGGGGCAGCTGTTGACACCTAAATTTCGACGCATCATTTAGTGGTTAATTGTATAGAAAATTAAGGATTAAATTTTAACCCCTAAACAAAAATATTAAAATTGCATTCCGCATCGAATCGAGCCGAGCATCGCACACCGCCGGTCGTACCATCCCGATCCGCAATCCTAGTGATTCAAATTTGGAAATATCCGCAAATTAGGTAAGATCATTATCCGAATATTTTTCGAAATATTTAATTTCCTAAGTTTTCAGTGTTTGAATATTTCGTGGATATTCTTTGGTGGATTGCTAGATATCTTAGGATAATATTTGCGATATCCGTAATATTTGAAAATACCCAAAATTAGGAATTTTACCTAATTTAGCAACGTATCTGGACGACTATCCGACCTTATCCCTAAGGTACGATACGCGGCGATACGGAAAATCGTTATCTTGTCCATAATCACTTGGATATGATAATAGATTTTATTCGCTTTCCAAATTCGAACAATCAACTTTCCGTCGATATCTATAACCCTATAGATATGACTGTTAGTTTGATTTCTTTGCCTTATCTGAGTTTAAAAATCTTGCGGATTGTGTGGATTGTTTGAATGTGATTGTTTTCTTTATTTGATTGCTTTCCTTTTAAATAAATAAAATCCAAAAATTTGTTAGTTAGATTTAAATTAGAAATTTTGCATGCTTAGGGAATCTTAAATAAATCCAAAAGAATAAGATAATTATTTGATTTAAATTGGGATTTAGGGTAACATATTTCCTAGTTTAAATTAGAGATTGTTTTAATCTTAGTGGATTATTTAGGATATTTAATAATTTCGAATTTTAATAAAAATCCCAAAAAAGAATCACTTTATGATAGATCAATCATCTTTTCTAGAATAGATTGCATGTTAATTTAGGCATTTTTTTTATTCCGAATTTCATTGGAAAATACCAAAAACAAATCATTTTGCCCGTCATTAGAATTAGGTCACGTCGTCGCATGACATATAGTTTGCATGTTAGGTTGCATTAATCGCATGTTAATTTTTGCACGTCATTACATATAGCTTAGCTTTCATTTAAATAAGTGAAAATCCTAAAAAATATTGAGTGAACTGCTTGTTAATTAGAAATCATATTAGGATTGTTGATGTGATTTTTTAGCTAACAATGCAGATACTTACGTTGCTTCGAGGTAAGTAATTCTCCCATTCATGCAATTTATTTAATGTTTTGATTATTGGGTGTTACTTTGGTGGTTTGCGCACTCGCATGAACACCTCACATGTTAGTAATTAGGCTATAAAATGGATCCAGACTGCATGCAAAACATTTTTTTTTGAAAAGAAAAGGTACCGAAAGGGCGTTAGACCAAATCTAGCGTAATGAAGTCCCCGGGCTTAGAATCTCTGGTTCGTAGGAATAAAACATATCTCCCTATGTTTTATTTAGGTTTCTAATCGACCTACCACAAATAGATTAGTGGCGACTCCAAGCATGAAAACATTTGCACGTTAAGAACTTAAATCCTAAGTTGCGAATTGGTAGGGTTTGGGAGGGCCCGAGTTAAGCTTAGTCTTAATAATCCATTAGCCTGAGAAAATTTTAGGTCGCGACAAAAATCCCCCACACTTGAAACGCGGTAGATCGATAGGATCAAAAGACACTGTTCCTCGAAAACTAAGGGGAAAAAATCAGGAATCTACTCCAGAAGAGCTTGGTGTTGTGCTTGCTCCCAAAGAGCTTATTGCCCCTGAAAAGGCACAAATCCATGAAAAGATCACCAATCCCGGGAATACTGAGAATTCCATTACATATTATAATGAGATTTGGAATCGGAATGAAATCATCATTGATGATGCTTTTGCATTCTCGATTGCTCATAAAATTATGGATGATGATTGTGAGTCGCAATCTATTATTGAATACCGTCAAAGGCAAGATTGGTCTAGATGGGAGTAAGCAATTAAGGTTGAATTAGCTTCCCTAGCCAAACGAGAGGTTTTTGGACCCATAACTCGTATCCCCAATAATATAAAGCCCATTGGATATAAATGAGTATTTGCCCGGAAACGAAATGAGAAAAACGAGGTTGTCAGGTATAAAGCCCGACTTGTTGCCCAAGGATTCTCCTAGAGACCGAGGATTGATTATGATGAGACATATTTACCTGTGATGGATATGATTATATTTCGTTTTCTCATTAGCTTGGTACTATCTGAAAGATTGGAAATGAGT
Organism: Syzygium jambos; assembly: GCA_031216235.1. Taxonomy (NCBI): domain Eukaryota; kingdom Viridiplantae; phylum Streptophyta; class Magnoliopsida; order Myrtales; family Myrtaceae; genus Syzygium; species Syzygium jambos. The sequence continues at coordinate 24,540,776 of CM062225.1, forward strand.
CTTATGGACATTGTGACGACATATCTATATGGCTCATTAGACTTGGATATTTATATGAAAATTCCCAAGGGATTCAAAATGCCTGATGCATGCACTCCCCGTAACTTATTCTTAATAAAATTGCAAGGATCTTTGCACGGGTTAAAGCAATCCAGTCGCATGTGATATCAACGTCTAAGTGAGTACCTAATTAAGGAAAGGTACAAGAATGATCCTATCTGCCCATGCGTGTTTATTAAGAAATCAGAAACCGGATTTGCTATTGTAGCAGTTTATGTCGACGATATAAATTTAATTGGAACTCCAGAAGAGTTAGCTAAAACTGCTAAGTATTTGAAAATGGAATTTAAAGTTAAAGATTTGGGTAAAACCAAATTTTGTCTTGGTCTAGAGCTTAAGCATAAAGCAAATAGAATAATCGTCCATCAATCAGCATATATTGAAAGATTACTTGAATGCTTCAACATGGACAAGGCTCATCCATTGAGCACCCTTATGGTTGTAAGGTCTCTAAATCTCCAAAAGGATCAGTTTTGTCCTAGAGAATCTGATGAAGAGATACGTTGTCCTGAAGTACCATATCTCAATGCAATTGGGACTTTGATGTACTTGGCACAATGTACAAGACTAGATATCGCTTTTGTGGTAAATATATTGGCACGTTTTAGTTGTGAGCCAACTTGGAGACACTGGAATAAAAATTAAACATATTTTTTGTTATCTCTGAGGAACCATAGATTTGGGATTATATTATTCCAAGGATTCCACTATCTCTAGTTTAGTTGGACATACTGATGTTATATATAGATCTGATCCACATAAAAGCTCACTTTTAAACCGATTATTTATTTTGTTATAATGGCACCGTCATTTCTTGGCGTTCTACAAAGCAATCGCTAGTATCTACATCTTCCAACCACTATGAGATTATTGCTTTATATGAAGCTAGGAGAGAGCGTGTTTGGTTAAGATCCGTTATAACACATATTCACAATTCTTGTTGTTTAATATCGGTTACAAATTCTCCCACTATAATTTATGAAGATAATGCTGCTTGTGTTGCACAAGTTAGGGGAGGATATATCAAAGGTGATAGGACCAAGTATATCTCGCCGAAATTTTTCTATACTCACGAACTCCAAGAAAGTCGACAAATTGATGTTAAGTAGATTCAATCCATAAATAATCTTGCAAATCTTTTTACCAAATCATTGTCAACGTCAACTTTTGAAAAATTAGTATATGGCATTGGTATGCGGCGAGTCCATAAGATGAAAGATTGACTAGCCCTAGCAGTGGCTATATTGTCACGCCTCGAACTCTATCAAGCTCGCGACATCTCTCTTTGGTCGAATTAATGCGACGACCCAGGAAATGTCGTGGACCCCAAATGATCACATGAGAGTTTGCACACGACGAAAACAAGAACATAAACCCTGACAATAAAATCATGGGGTAATAGAGAGAGATAATTCACTAAACCACCAAACATAACATTACACCTCGAGATATATACAATATCCATTCTCATCCAATACACAACCATTAGTCACCTCGAGCACTCGCCAAAATTTCATCAACCTATAATACACATAAAAACTGGCTTCCACGGATCACGTCAACAACTCCAAAAAGGTTAGTAGTCTGGGTATATTCTATTTCCAAAAATGGGACACTTCAAAAGACTTGGCAACCCCTAGTCTAGCCCCTATGCCCTGTAGATGGCGTCCATTCCGATTCGGTCTCCCCAGAATCCGAATCTGAATCCTCCTCAGGCACGTGCTCCTCTGAAGACTCGGAGTTTGCCTTGATCTTGATCGGGTTATCCTCATCCCCCGACTCTAATGGCACCTCAATCCGTTCCTCAGATTAAGACTCTTCCTGTAAATTTTCCTTATACTCCTCCCCTGGTTCTTCTTTTGGCTCTACCCCTAAATCTACCCAAACTACGCTCGTATATTTGATCCAAGCCAAATTGTTGTCTATCGGATACTCTACAGCTGAATGCTCGGTGCGCATTGGTATACCAAAATGCTGCGGCGATGGCGGCGGTAAATTCATGACTCAAGGCAGGGTTCTGAAATAATTTGGTTAAACAACCATGAGACAACTCTCAATAAGTTGACAGCCTAAACCCCACTTAAGCTACCACGTATTTCCATATAGGTCCAAACACATAATCACTTAATACATACATATCACGCACACAAATGTACTTACCTGGGCACAACTTACACATTAGTCTCAAATACACGAATTTCAAACCACATGCACATTTCAAGCCATTTTCATGTCCAAAAGCACATGTCGTACACACAACAATTCCAAACCCCACATTTCACACTCATTCATGCACTAACACACCATTTTCATTTTCCATCTCTTTCCTCTACCTGCGTAAACACAACTCAGGTACCACATTCCTATCGTGACCCGCGTAAACACGCCTCAGGCCCGATCTCACTTTCCACTTGCCACATCACACAATCCTATCGCGACCCGCGTAAACATACCTCAGGCCCGATCACACTTTCCACTTGCCACATCACACGTTCCTATCGCGACCCGTGTAAACACGTCTCAGACCCAATCACATTCTCACTTGCCATATCACACATTTCACTTTCAATCTCTTTTCACGGCCCGCGTAAACACGCTTCAGGCCCCACATTCGTATCACAACCCACGTAAACACGCCTTAGGCCGGTTCAATTCCCCGCGTAAACACGCCTTAGGGATTTAGTGATCACACGAACATACCAACACGCCGTATTTTATCTGTACACTGCGTAAACACGCCTCAGGGCTTTTTAGTGATCACACGCACATCGCACGCCTCAAATCTCACCCTTACACATACTCGGCATCAATCAAACGCACTCAAATGCATCCAATTCAATCATTTCAATTCAACCCCTAGAACATACAAACACACATTCAAGCATCAATTTCAATCACGAGGGTAGAAACTATTCAAACTCGACACCCCCACCATTCCGCTCATAAAAATGAACATCCATAGAATCAGGGTAAATCTGGGCAATTTACACAGTGACCGAAATCCCATCAAAATAAATAGTAAACGAACTCCAACAATTCTAGATTTTGTATATATCATAAAAAAACATATTGATAAACATTTCTTACGAAGAACACGAAATCCAGTTTAATCTGCAACCATGCTTTTTTGTCCCTCGAAACCAAACCAGAATCAGTTCGATCTAACAGACTATTTTGTCCACAAAATATATTTCTTTCAACACCAAAATCACCTTGAAAAGCTTTGAAATTTTTATATGTCATAGAAAAGAAAGTAGGCAACAACTTTTGTGAAGGAAGTTTATTGAAAATAGATTTGGAAAATTTTATAAAAATTCGACAAGACAAGAAGGTCGGGATGAACAGTGTTCCGGGCAGTTTTAAGACGGTCTAAAACTGGGTTTCGGGCGACCCAAATGGCCTCCAAAAAGTCCAAATTTAAAATATGTTATATTTCAAGGTGTTGGGAGAAACTTTCATGAAAAAAACTTCCTCAAATTCGGCCTACACAATTCTCCACAAAAATAGCAATCCATACGGGTACAGTAATCGCGAATCCGAGAATCACACCAAACCTCACGGATTCAAACCCTAATTGATTTCTACTGAATTTCAACCCGCCAAAACTCATTCCGCAAGATTCAAACTACCATGCCACAACCATAAATAGCATGCCATTTTTCATCACAAAAACCATGGCACAACAATCACGGCGCTACACGGCAATTTCACGCAATTAATTGCCGAATCAAAACATCCAATCTACGCGCCAAACAGAAAATCACAGCATCCAATCCGGTCAATCACAGCCCTTATTTGGCCTCTAATTTACCACCAAAATACCACAATTTCATCCCTATGGCTCCTCATCCAAATCAGCCTCTAAAACCGACTAAACCGTGTCTAAACTAGTCCGTTAATACCCGATATCTTAAATAGGGTTTAGATTGCAACTTACTTGGAATCCTAAGCGCACCCAAGTAAGAGAGAGAGGGTGATGAGCCGGCGGCCACGTGGTGGCAACGGCGGTCCGGCTGAACGGCGGCGATTGGCGACGACGGACGGTGGCCGGCACGGCGGCGGTACAACCAAGGGCAGAGGAGGCGGTCGATCGGTGGGGGAGGAGAGAGAGAGAGAGAGAGTGAGCGAGAGAGAGAGAGAGAGAGAGAGAGAGAGAGAGAGAGAGAGAGAGAGAGAGAGAAAATGGCTTAATATACTCCAATAATTGTCCCCCTTTTGGCCAAATGACCATCTTGCCCCTATCTCTACTTTTCCAATCGACGGCCACGATTCGTTCTTATCTTGAGATCAATGATCGAGATCGAATCTTTTCCAAAATATGCAATGGTAAAATGGGGATTTCACAAAAATTCCAAGGGCAAAATTGTCCAAAAATTGTCATTTCTAAAGTGAGGGTGAAATGACCAAAATGCCCTTCCCCATTTACATTTAGCCTTAACAAATTTCCAGGGATAAAACGGTCATTTTCTATTCTCGTCGAAATTCAATTTTTCTGAAGGATTCGGACAATTCTAAGGCTAACTAAGCTAATAACAACGTCGTCCAAATGATCTGTTGTGACTTTCTAAATTTTTAATGCCCAACTTGGTCTCTAATTAATGACTAAATTTTAGATAACGTAACTTGAAAATATCTCAGACTAACGGGTGGCTTTTGGGAAAATTCACACTTTTGACCTGTGGCCCATACTGAATCAAGCCACGTTCAAGTTCACTCGGGTCGTGATGACCTCAGTTGTTATTTAATCGCGAGAATCGATCACTAGTTCCGACGGGCGTGATCTTTTGGTATAGATTTAGGGTCATTCGTCAGTTCATCTCGTGGTCAAGCGGAATCACCCGCGATCCACTAATATGACAGCGGCGAATTGATCCATAACTATCCTTGGATTGGCCTACATTGACTCAAAATGTCACCTCGACAATTCTCTGGTCGAAAGTCAATTCACGATCGAGTTTCTTTGGTCTTGCGAATTTAAATCCCCAATTAACCTTTCCTTAACGGTTAGTATCCCAAGAATGATCAGCTTCGGGCGAGATCTAACTACAAGTACGTTCATAAAATCATCTATTTCATAAATTTCAAGTGGGTCAGATTTCAAAATGTCACATATATAGCTCAAATTGAGGGGGAGATATTATGAACTATGCATGGGACTCTTTTTCTTTTTGTCCGGTTTTTTCCCACAGGGTTTTTCCGGCTTAAAGTTTTAACAAGGCAATTAATGCATCTATAAAAGGGAAAGATCTTAAAATTTGTGCTGTGTACTCTTTTTCCCTTTTGTCCGGTTTTTGTCCCACTAGGTTTTTCCGGCTTAAGGTTTTTAATGAGACAGTATCATTCAATGCACATTCATAATATAATGAATACAATGAATATTCAAGGAGGAGTGTTATGAAATACATGAATGAATATTCATTATATTCAATGTACCTATTATGGTACATTTGTAACCTACAGTCTACGTACAATCTCCAATGAATATTCATCTCCCTATTCAATGTATGTATTCAATACATTGACATTAATGATATGTGTATTCTTGTTTTCTTATAAATAGGAGTTTAGTTTTGGTCATTGTGTAAGAAATCAGAACATAATGAAAAGAGAAAATACATATCTTTGGTATTTATCTGCTTTCTCTACTTAATCTCTGTTCTCTCTGTTATATACTTGCAACGCAATATTTTACAACACACACACATATATTGTACTTTATGGGAAAGTCCAGAAAAATTGTGTCATGTAGATATACATGCTCAAACGTGCGAAATTCAGCTATGACCAAATAAATTTTTGTAGGTGCGACTGAATTTATCTATCCTTAGGTAGATGCAAATAACTTAGTTATAAACTCCTCAATTTGCTTTTAGTACATATACAATAATTCATTCACGCGCATATAACCCCTTTCTAACGCAATTTAAGCAATTACTTTTGTCAACTATTAGGACATGACAACGACAGAATTCTTAGAAAAGTTGATTGACAAAGAACTTTTTTTTTGGTCGAAATTGAGAAAGAACTTAGAATGGAGAGAAATAACCAAGTTGATTGGTTATTTAAATATAAATGAAATTTTACCAATTTTTTTAACCATTTAAGCCCACTTGTTATTATGGTTCAAGTTTCGATAATAGATTAAATGAAGCCCCGACCAAATTCAACTCTACATATGGATAAATGAATCAAAGGATAATTGATCATCTGAGGATTTCGCATACATGTTATGACAGGTGTTTGCACCAAAAAATGATCAATTTTTTGTTTTTATCGACATATAATAAACTTAGTCCATGAGAGTAGAGTTTGGTTATTTATGAACAAAATTATTGACATATTGACGAATCAACAACTTGATAAATCAATAGCTTGAAGGAATTGACAAAAAGTAGAGTCCACAATCTAGGATGCAATCGTCAAAGAAATAATCTTGAACGTAATGGGGTCAAAAAAACCATTAAGGGAGTGAAATCAATGTAGTTGTTTGTAATTGTTTGTAGCCTCTCTTTGTAATCTCCTTTTGTAAGCTCAATTGATAACCGTCGCTTCTAGGCTTTAAAGAGCCACATCGTACTTTTCGAAGGACCCCCCGCACAAATCAAACAAATTTACTATCTTTTTAATATTTTACTTTCCTGCACTACACTTTATTTTCCTAGTTGTAGCTTTTCGATTAACGTTCTCAATTAAATTACACCGTGTAATTTCTATCCCAAGTGCTATGTCGTCGATTGAATTTCGACATAGTACCTTTGTGTTCTCAAGTTGTGCTGTCAATTAGATTTCGGCATAGTTTGTTTCCACCCGGTTACTTTATCGAGTCTGCATCTTCCAAGCCTTATCGTCGATTAAATTTTGGCACGGTTTGTGTTTGTTCAGTTTTGTTTTAATCAAAACCATTGGTTCCTTTACCTTACCAAAAAAAAAAATCATTGGTTCCTTTTGCTTGTGATATTTATTGTTAGGAGTTGGCGCATTACCCTAGTTCCTTTTAATTAAAAGTAAAAGAACGACTTTTGGTGAAAAATATTTCGTTGCAAGAGAAATTCCGGCGAAATATCTTTTTGGTGGTAAAAGTGTCAAAAAAGTCCTAGACCTTTGGCATTTATGTCAATTTAGTCCTAAACCTTTTTTGATGCCAATTTAGTCTTAAACCTTTTGTATTTGTGTCAATTTAGTCATAAACTTTTTTTTTGTGTCAATTTAGTCCCAAATTCTTGCATTGATGCCAATTCAATCCTAAACATTTTGTCTTTGTACCAATTCAGTCATTCCGGCCAATTATGCTAACGTGGACACCGGTCGGTCGAAGGCCGGTCAACGGCACTGACGTGGACAACTTTTAATAATATTTTAATAATTTTAAATTTTTTTCTTTTATCTTTTTCTCTCCCCTCTCTCCTTCCTCCAGTCAGTCATCAGACCAACAACCGACCAGAGGCCGGCGAGGTCGACCTAGCTAACAATGGCGAAGGCGAAGGCGAGCCTTGCCCAACCGCTGGCGAGGTCGGGCCTCGCCCAGCCGCAAGCGAGGCTCAAGCCCTTGCCAAAGGCCGCGAGGTCGAAGGCCTCTAGCGAGGGCTCGAGCCTCACCGATGGCTGGCCGAGGCACGACTTCACTAGATCTGGCAAGGTCTAGCCTCGCCCAGCCATGGCGAGGGTGAGCCTCGCTGGCCTCTAGCCTCTGGTTGGTTGTCGGTCTGGCGACCGACTAAAGGAAGGAGAGAGGGGAGGGTAAAAAAAAGAAAAGAAAAAAAAAATAATAAAACATTAAAATATTATTAAAAGTTATCCACGTTAGTGCCGGTGATCGGCCGGCGTCTACGTCAGCAAAATCCGATCAAAATTAATCGGACGGACTGAATTTGCGCAAAGATAAAATGTTAAGGACTGAATTGATACTAATACAAAAGGTTTAGGACTGAATTGACACTAAAAAAAGATGTAGGACTAAATTAACACCAATGCAAAAGTTTTAGAACTGAATTAGCACCAAAAAAATGTTTATGACTAAATTGGTACAAATGCAAAAAGTTTAGGACTTTTTTGACACTTTTCCCTCTTTTTGGCACGTTCGGTGGGACCAGTATGGCTGATCTGAGGAGATATGATGGTGCATAGGAATCAATTCGATCTTGACAATGCTGGCAATAATAATTTGCCACAACAACTTGGAAATGACAAGATAGGACGCTCTGAGTTATCGACTGCTCAGCCGATGTCAGCACAAGAACAAGGTGGAGATGTTGACATCCCAAGACAACTTACCGATGAACAAAGAAGCTAGTTGGAGCCAAATGTTGTGATGTTGGCCACCATTAGGAGGATTCTTGACGAACACTAGAAGGAAACAACCAACCACATGATGAAATACCTCATCGACATGATCAAGCCTATGATTGTCAACACCTTCCATGAAGTCATGCACATGCCAAGATTGTTGAGCCATTCATTTCAGATGCAGGCGAATCCTACCAATCCTACACCTTCTAGGTTTATGGTCTGTTGACACCTAATTTTTAGCCGATGCGTCATTAAAAATGAAAATTCAAGATTATGGTTTCCGATCGCGACGGAGCCCGTTTCTTGAGCAAAAAGTGTCGTTTTTTAATTCCGTCTGTTGGATTAGTTTTTATAAATGATTTTCTATCCATTTCATACAAAAACCCGAAAAGTCAAATGTTTGACTTTGGCGTTGACTTTTTGGTCAACCCTTTGACCAAAAGTCAACCCCAGGTCAAATTAGGGCTTTTCATTTAAAAAGATTCCTTTCTAGTCCAATTTCACTTTAGAAGTGAAAATTTCAGAAAAATTCAAAGATTTGATCATAAAATCAAGCTCCTAGTGAAAAGTCAACTAGGGTTTGACTTTTGGTCAAACCTTTGACCAAAAAATTGAAAAATTCAAAAATCCCCAAATCATCTTATTTTACTTTCAATTTACCTTTGGCATTAGAAATTTTGCAAAAATCGATTTTGAATCAACTTTTTCCCAAATTGCGGAATTTGATTCAAATCGGCCAAAAATGAAATTACTTCTTTTCTAGCCATTTTTTAGATTAGTGTTCTTCACGACATTTGATCTAGATGTCATTTTATATCCAATTTTTGAACCAATTTTGTGATTCCAAGCCAAACACAAAAACCCCCAATTTTAGCCCTAATCAGTGATTTTGATCGATTCTTCATGATGTGCGCAATTGAGGCACGAATGAGCCTAATTTCTTATATGAAACCCAAATTCAAAATCAATTTTGGAAGAATCACATGAATTTGAGTCAATTTGATCAATTTAGTGATCCAATGATTAGGAAGTCTAAGAATGATTGGTCTAATTAGTGCAATTCAACTTGACCCACTCTAGACTAATATTCAATTTGATGAATTGAGACTCAATTTGGTTAATTAGACTTCAATTAAACTTGTTAGTCTAGCTTGATCATGCGATTACTCAAAATCCAGTGCTAATTGACTCATATCGGTTTAATTCAAATTGAACTAATCCGATCAAATTAGTCATTTTCCGGTCGAAAATTTTGATGATCAATAATCCGGTCGGACCAACCGAGGTCAGTCACATTCTCTTGAGTGCGAAAATGACAAAATTGACCTTAATTGAGAATTACAAAAAAATGACTAAGAGAAATGACCAAAATACCCTTCTTCAAGAATTAAACAAATTAATTAGGGGATTAGCAAATCAATCATGGCCATTCATCTAAAATTGATCATGACCATCCATGATGCCATGTCATCAATCCTTAGCTATTAAGGAATATTCTTAATCATTAAGGATCCATTTTGAGCCATTTGATTGATCTAAGGGCTAAGATTCAAAGTTGGGGAAGGTATATAGCATTTTTCCCTCCAAAAATTGAGGGGGATGCTCATTTTCAGATCTGGAATTTCTCTCTCCTCTCTCTCACTCTCTCTCTCTCTCTCTCTCTCTCTCTCCCTCTCCCACGATTAACTCTCTCTCTTGAGCTCCCTCTCGGCCGCCGGCCATCCGGCGCCTTGCCGGCCTCTTCCCGGCGAGCCGCCGCCACACCGGCGTCCCCCACGGCGGCACAAGGCTGATCGCAAGATCAGCCTCCTTCACCGGTGGCCGGAGCTTCCTTTTCCGGCGAGTTCTTCATCTCGGCAACAGTACCGGCAAAACTGCCGGTGTTGTGTCCAGCCGGTTCAACCGGCTGAACCGGCTCTCCGGCGACCTCCTCCGGCGATTCCGAGCCTCCGACTACATCCCCCGACGTCCTCAAGTCGCTGTGGTGGCCGGCCTTGCACCGAACAGCCGCCGGATCACATCGTTTTCTTAGTTTTTTACTGATTCGTTTACTCGAGTAAAAACGAGTCGGTTCTAACATCATCTCTTGCAATCTATTGTCGTAGATCGGCCGAGCTTTCCGAGGTCTCTCCGTGCAATTCTAGATCAGAATACGGAGTCCGGATCGCTCGCTTGAGCGTTGGATCATCGCAAGACAAGGTAAGAACGCCTAAACACAACTCTGTAAATTCGTGTGCAGTAAATCCTGATTGCTTGAGATGCTGTTTTGAGCTAGTAAATGTCGAAATCTGATGAAGTGATAAACTAGAGAGTCGTAGAACTCGTTCTTAGCTTCGATTTGATATATAATATGCCTCGATCGGACTTGATTTGCTATGTCAAAACCTGTTTAGAAGTCACGATCAGAATCTGTAATCGTTGTGCAAAGTCTGTTCTGATGATTCCCTGACTGACGTTGTGCTGTTCATTGAATTTTATGATTTTCTACGATCATTTTCTGGAAAAACTTCCTTCATGAGAATTGTTAAGAACATCTAGATCTGTTCACTGTAAAATTTTCAAAAATTTCTGAGCATGATAGCCTAGCACGATTTACAACGTCATCTGCATGTGGATCGGATTTCATGTTGATTTCAGTTGACCTTTGTATGTTCTTCAATTTTCATAAATTCGTGTGTTCGAAATATGAAAAAATTTTCTTCACGAAAGTTCTTCCTGAGATCAAGATCTTTCAATTGATACTAATTTCATCAAAATCGGAGATCATTTGAATTTTCAAAAGGAATTCTCACAATTTGATCAGAATCTGTGTTCAGATCTGATTTTCATTCCTTTGAAGTTCAAAAGATGTTTCTCCGAATTTGATGAAGTTAGGGTCCTTTTTTGCAAAAAATCAAAACTTCAAAGTTGTTCATTGGGGTCTCATTATGTCAACTGAACATTTTGAGGACCTAATTGCAATTTTTGGAGGGTTGATTTGCTTGAAAAATCTTCTCGGGCTAAAATTTCATTTGCAATTGAGTCCCTCGCGAAAATCGAATTTTATAAAAATTTGGAGGGCTTTTTAGCAAAAACTTAAAACACAAAAGTTGTTGCACACAGGGAATCCTAACGGCACAAAAATTTTCGCGCTGTTTTGATAAGGTTTGTTATTTTTCCCGCCTTTAATTTGAAATTCGTAACTGAACCGTGTCCAGCCTGTCACTGAAATTTAATTGAGCATTTTCGGGAAAATTGGCTAGGATTTAGAAAAAATGGTCTTCATGACTTTTGTTCCTCATGTTATAAGCTTTCTAATGACACCTGATTCGCTTCATTTGAACGTCATTAGGATAGTTAATCATGCTTGAACAGAATTGATCCGAATTAGATGTTAATTGAATAAGTGGTCTTTCTCATAAAGCCCACTTCCCCTTGCTTGATTGGATTCAAAATAAGGCCCATGGGCCTAAACGCATGTTCATTTATGATTACGCATGTCTATGTTAGATGAATGTTAGGCCCGATGCATGTTCGGCGGGTAGCCCATTCATGATCATTAGAACCCGACTTTAGGGGTTAATTGATATGAGTTACCGTTTTGTGAATACAAATGGTAGCTCATTATCATTAACCATTAATCAAACAATGTTAGGTGATTAGTGGGTGATGAATCAAAATGCATGAAAAACAAAGGCCGATCCCGAGGCCCGTGTTTAGTTCAATGATTTGTTTGCATCATTTTCTTTATGTCATTCGTCATGAATGAATGTATGAATGTAAACATCGACACCCGAGAGGCGGTCCAAGGAAGAAAAATCCGAAGTTGAAAAAAGCCAAGGTGATTGACCGATGTCCAATCCGGTCTCAATTTGTACTCATTTGATGATGATTCTAAACCGATGTCCAATCCGGTTTCAATTTGTACTTAAATTCATTCATCCCCGACCATGTCTCGGGATTTCAATTTGTGTTGTAATAAACACCCGACGAGTTGCGGGTTCTTACTTTTTACTTTCTCGCACCTAGAATTAGCTCGTCCTTTCAATACTTCGAGTGTCTACTTTACGTAAAGTCTTTCAATACAATTGATTGTTTCTTTCTTTTTCTAGACTAAGATAGGATTAGTTTAGAATCTTAAATGAAAATGCAAAAACAAGATGCATGATCACCTAGTGGACTAAGACTTTGGCATGAAAATGGTAAAAAACAAATGCATGATGACTTAGATAACAACCATGTTAAGTTTAGCGGTACCGAAAGGGCGTTAATAGAAATATTAACGTAAGCTAGTCCCCGAACCTTTGATCTCTGGTTTTCGTAGAAACCGAAACGAAATTCCCGCGTTTCGGTTGGGTTTTCTAGCCGACCTCCGACCTAGGCTAGTGGCGACTCCTTAAAAAATAAAATCAATCCGCTGTCACGCGAGATATGGATTTAGGGAAAATCCACGTTCATGATTAATGGATCATATGGTTAAACAAGAAATTTACACTTCAGTAAAAATCATTTTTAATACCATATGAAACATCTCATGAACACTTATCTCTAAACCCGCCTCATCCGAGCATTCGGACCCTCGAGGGGCAGGTCGCGACAGGCTTGGCGACTCCACTGGGGACTAGGTTACAAACCTAAGTGGATTAAAGCCGTAATAAACTTGTTGGTTGTTATCTCACTTGTCTACATTTTGTAGCATCGACTGCAAGTCAAAGTCACGTGGAAAATGAGGTTAGTCCACTAACCAAGTGTTAAATGGTTTTATAGGTGGGAGCCATAAGGGGTGGAGTGAATGCAAACCCTTTGTTTTGTAGGTGGTGTTCGGATGAATGTCGAATGTATGAGATTATATTGAAGTGTTGTTTGCTTTAGATTTAAATGCATGTTTACTTGCTTTAGCACGACACAAATGCACCCACATCCCGCGGTCTAAAACCCCGGATCGCTTTAGGTTACCTCTAGGAGGTATTAAGAGTGGAATCCGCATGTGAATCCATGTGGTAATCCATTCTTCAATACCGCTCATCTTGATTAGTAAGAAGTGCACCGGCCGACGTTAGTAGCGGTGGGTAAACTCTTCTTATTTAATTAAGATGGGGACCTTAAACCTTTAGAATCCTACCCTTAGGTGTCAAAACTCACATGTCCTCATGCGATGTGTCGATGTGTTTGCCATTTTCTCTCCATGGTAAGGTTGATTGTATCGTTCTACAATTTCCATTATGTCATTTCAAATTCCACGTTATATTCTTTTCCATAATGCGTGGTGATTAATCTCGATGCCCCAAATTAGGGTTAGTCAAAATGGATATGTCGGAGATTCGAATCATCCCCGTGCCAAGAGCTCTCGTGACTATGTGGGAAAGCCTCGAGTCAAAGCATAAAGAATACGTGGAAAAGAGGATCGGATATCTTCCCGCGCTCCTATATATCGAGCCTCGGATCGCCATGATCAAGGCATTGTCTCATTTTTGGAACTCGAAGACATCCACTTTTGTGTTTGGTCGAAATGAGTTGACCCCTACAATTGAGGAGTACGATATTGCCATTGGTAGGGTCGGGTCTTTTGGTCTAGTTAGTCCTCCAATAGATATAGATCCTACAACTCTTTTGAGCCAATTCTTAGGAATCGATGTTCTCCAAATCAAGGGAGTTCTTAGAGGAAATTCCAACGCACTCTCTTTCATATTCCTAGAACAACATTTTTCTAGCTTGTCAAAAGAATCGGGTAATCAAATTCCTCGAGTTTTTCTCTTAGCATTCTTTGGTTTTGTGGTTTTCCCATTCACCAAAAAGACCATGGATCCTTTGGTAGTTCATATTGTCAACCAAGTGTGTATGTTCAAAAGATTCTCAAATATGATCTTAGGCGAGACCTTCGTATCACTCAATAGGTTCAAACAAAACAAAAATGGTATCTTTAGAGCCCCAATAGGTTTACTCCAAATTTGGTTGGTCTCTCACCTCAAAGATTTTGGTTTGAGCTTAAAAATCATAGGTGTGTCCAAAGATTGTCATCCTATCTCGCTCTTCCGAGAAAAGGATAAAATCTTTCCCTTTTGGTCATTCTCAACTTGGTTTAATTTCTTCAAGAACCTTGTTCCAAATCAAATCCAATGGCATGTTCGTTGGCTTGGAAATCCCGAGGTGCGCCTTAATAACGGATCCGACAACCCAATCCCACTTTTGGGTCTTACGGGGTCTACGTCATATTACCCTTTTAGGGTGATCCGTCAATATCGTGCACTTCAAAAGATTCCACCATTCCTCAAGCTGGGGTTATATCATTTTGACTATCGCAAAGATGTCATCCAAAAGGACCAAATGACCGACGTGAAGGAAATGGTCAAATCTATCATTGATATGTGGTACAAATGCCGCCCGGAGCCGATTATCATTACCGATGAGTCGGAATTAGAAGGAGAAATGAAGATACATCATGCGTTGCCGGAGTACATACACCGTCGACTTGAGCCCGAGCTTAAAGTGGATCTTCCTAATGTTCCCGAGAAGCCAACTCAACAACAAGCTATAGCTGCAAGAGCTCTTAAGGAAAAGAATGAAGCTTTAGCCGAGGTTGAACGTTTGACCCAAGAAAACAAACGAATTCGCCTCGCGCCTAAAGAGGATCCATTAGGAGTTTGGCTATATTCCATGAGGAAATCTCCTTTCATGTAATTTTCCTTTTATAGATTCGATGTATAGGGTTTCCTTTTTACTCATTTTAGTAATGATGTAATAGGATTCTCTTCTTGTCTTTAAGGGATTGTATTTCACAAATTTTGTTGTTAATAGTGAAATTTCCCTTTATGTGTGTTTTATTTTCCGAGATTCCGATGGAATATAGATGGGGCATCTTGATTAATCATCGCGTGTTACCCCTTTAATTGTATAATTTCTTGTGAAGAAATTATGATAAGAGATTATTCACGTGATATTGGGATCATGAGAATATTTCTTATCTCTATTTCATCTAAAGAAAATATAAAATTGAAGGGTTTTATATTTTCATCTCGATTCATTTTCCGTATGCTAATTTGATTTCTGTTTTTTTTTACAGAGAGAATATTAAAATACGGCTGAATCGCGTTTTATTATACGCACCCGTCGCCAAGCAAGGATGGAGAACGAAGACACTCGTGCTCGCGTTATTACCATCGAGAATCAAATGGCGCAAATGATGGCGCTCTTAACCGATCTTGCAAATCAAGTAAAGAACTTCACGCCTGTGGCTCCTGCTGCTGCGGCTTCTACTCCCAATGCGCCCACTAATGCGCCGGTGATAGACCCTGTTGATAAAGGCCCTGTTGAAGAGGTCCCCGTTAATGCCATTCCTACTGTCATCGATTTGGAAGCTCCACCTAAGGAGTCGCCTGTCGCTCATATGGATGAAGAGAGCGCGAGACGTCTTGCAAAATTGGAGGAACGCCTGTGCATGCTGCAAGGTTATCAACTTCAAGGCTTTGATAAGTTGTCACCTTTTACAAAGGTGAAAGTTCCTGATTTTTACAAGGAGCCCGAATTCTCAAGGAAGTACGATGGAACTGGGTGTCCTAAAACCCACTTGAAATATTATTTGAGCAAGATGGCTCGTTATTCCGATAACACCCCGCTTTTGATCAACAATTTTCAAGATAGCTTGGCAGACTCCGCCTTGACGTGGTTCATCGAATTGGATTTGGAGAAAATTTGCACCTGGGAAGATCTTGCAGATGAATTCCTTCAGCAATACAAGTTCAATACCGAAATTGCTCCAACCCGTGAAGAGCTGGTCCGGGTTGACAAAAGGAGGATTGAAACTTTTAGAGCATATGCCCAAAGGTGGAGAACTATGGCGTCTCAAGTCAAACCTCCGTTGTCCGAGAAAGAGATCATGCAGCTGTTTCTTCGAGCATTACCTCGAGAATACTTCGACAAGATGTTTAATAACACTTGCATTAATTTTCCCGCAATGGTTGAGTTGGGAGAGCGTATTGAAGGAATTATGCGGGAAGGTCGATTGTCCGAGACGACAACTCGCAGATTCACCTTAAAGAAGGATAAGGAGCCAACGGTGGAGGTTGCCTATATTCAAAATCCTAATGCTCAAAAGCCACTAAATGCACCAGTTCAAAGGTCCGTTGTGGAAGCAGGGGGTTCTTCCCGGAATTTTGACCGAAAAGGGAAAGCTCCGCAAAGACAATTCACTCCGTTACCAAGACCTATGTCTCAATTACTACCGATGTTGATTGAACAAAGGCTCGTAGCAAAAGAAATTCCGAGAGACAACCCACCAAAGTTTGCTGGGTTTGATTTGGCAAAATCTTGTGTATATCACATGGGCGAGAAGGGCCATGATGTGAACAATTGTTACACTCTCAAGGTCAAAATTCAGAACCTGTTGGATAAGAAGATCTTGTCGTTTAAAGATGCCACTCCGAATGTTCAACAAAATCCGCTCCCTAATCATACCGAAGCTGTTAATGTGATATTTGGAGATGAGAACGAGAAACCTTTCTTGTTCGATGTGTCGAAGTTGGAAGAGCTATTGACTATAGCTAGAGATCAACCGAAAGAAGGGAATGTATCCCGGGAGGAGAAAATGTATTGCTTAGCCAAGATGGTTGCTTTAGGCATAATTCAGCCTCTTCAAGGAGAAGAACCCGAAAAGTCCATCGAGACTGCTGTAATTGATTTGTCGTCAGAAGAATTCTCATGCAAGTTCGTGGATGAAGCTCCATGCTCTAATCCAAAAGATGATGGATACGAGCCAGATGTTGATGAACTTTGGCATGACACTTATTCCGATAGTGATTGGGAATGTGAAGGCAAGAATGCCTGTCGAGATCGTGAATTTGTGAAGAAAGCCATCGAAAATGGTGAAATTGTTGATACCCTCGGACAGCCGAGTGGTAAATATGACTTTATGGTCAAATATGCGCCATCTCCAAGTTTCTTCGTTGACCTAAAGGATATCATTCCCGATGGATGGGGAAGCATGGATGATGAAGGCACATCCACTAATGAAGACAAGAAGCATGTTTCCGACATGGATTCTGATCTTAGTGTTAATAAGACTCATTGGGATCGCAAAATTGTAACAACCGTTCGTGAGTATGATGAAGTGGTTGATACTCTAAGGCAACCAAGTAGGAAGTATGACACTTTTGTCAAATGTTTGCCTCCGCCAAGTTTCTTCGTTGATTTGAAAGACATTGTTCCGACTGGATGGAGTGATGATGAAGATAATGAAGAAGTTCTTTCCGATACTGATTCGGAATTTGAATACCATACCTCCCATTGGGATCGGGAGTTCGTTAGGAAAGCGATTGAAAAGGGCGAGATTGTTGACACTCTCGGGCAGCCAAGTGGAAAATACGATTTCATGGTGAAATACTCTCCTCCTCCAAGCGCTTCTATCGACCCTAAGACTATCGTCCCGAGTGGATGGGGGTCCGAATTTGAAGATGATGGCATGGTAGCCATGATTGATCCTGTTGTAATTGAATTGAATGCAACTTGTGAAATCCAAGCGCATGTCGTGGAACCTGTGGTTATTGATCTAATGGCCGATGGCTTCGGAAATATAGAGATTTCTAATGAAGATATTGGGCCTGTTGTGATTGAGTTGCCACCGAAGAAGAATGAGAATTTGAAAGAAAGAATTCCTCCTGTTTATGACTCTAAGGCAGTTCCATGGAATTATGAGTCTAATGAGATAGATGCTGTTACTCGGTCAGGTCGATGTTTTCCATCTCGTGAAGGTGTCGAGAAAAAGGCTGTAACCGAAGAAGAGGCGGAACAGCTTCTCAAAACTCTCAAAACGAGCGAATCAGAGGTGATCGAGCAGTTAAGGAAAATGCCGGCTCAAATCTCGCTACTTGAACTATTCAAGTCTTCCGAGAAACATAGAAATGCTCTCTTAAAGGTTCTTAATGAAGTACATGTACCCGAAACAATTGGAGAGGTACAGTTGGAAGAGTTTGTAGGTGCTATCCTTCTTAAGGATCAAATTTCTTTCTCCGAAAAGGATTTGCCGCCGGAAGGGCGAGCACACTCTAAAGCATTATACATCTCTGTTCAGCACTTTGATACAAGGATATCAAGAGTTCTTATTGATAATGGTTCAGCTCTCAACATCTGTCCGTTATCAACTTTGCGCCGTCTAGGTGTGGGTATGGATAATGTTCGTCCTTCTAAGACTCCAGTCAGAGCCTTTGATGGCATGAAAAAGGAAGCTCTTGGAGAAATTGACTTGCAACTGATGATTGGTCCAGTTATGTTCGCTCAGAAGTTTCAAGTGCTCGATATCCCGAGCAACTTCAGTTTGTTGTTGGGACGACCTTGGATTCACGCGGCGGGTGTTATACCCTCAAGTCTACATCAGATGATCCGTTTTGTCGTCTGTGGCAAGATTATAACGGTACATTGCGAGAAGGATACCGAAACTTTCAATAATACTGCAATTCCTTACGTGGAGCCGGAAGTAAAAGGAGAATCAAGCTACTACTCATTTGAGTTAGTGTCAGTATCTCACGTGCCCGCGGGCACTGTTATGAGGAAGCCTCACTATTCAAAGGCGGCCCTTATGTCTAGCAAAATGTTGATCGAGTACGGATTCACCATTGGCAAAGGATTGGGAAAGCTGTCCCAAGGTATTCTCACACCTATTGAGGTGACTAAGAGAAAGAAGCGAGAAGGCTTAGGTTACCAAGGCGATCAACAAGATCAAGGTAATCAGAAAAACCCGAACATCAAGGAAAAGAGTTACCGACGTTTACTCCCTCCTCCGTTGAAAGATTTCTTCCCTGGACCGTCAAAGTTCCTCCAAGATGAAGAAGCAGACATTTGTGATATCGTCGACTTATTTGAAGAGAATTTTGTGGGTGTCATTTCCGAGAGCTTCGAAGATGATCTACCTACCGATCCCGCTGTGTAAGGGATGTTTCCATTGTTTTACTTTGTTTTCAATTGTAATCCATTTAATTCTCCCCTGCGAGGGAATTCCATTTGTTCATTTGTTTTGTTCATTTCAAGTGTTGTAATAATTCGGATCTCGAGCTTCGGATCCAAAACATTATATAGCATTCATTTGCAATTCAATAAAAGCATATGCATGTTTTGTTAATAGACGTGCAAAAGTATACCAAACCAGCCCTATGATGATGCTTTGAGGCCTGGACTTTTGCACGATCTATAGTTTTCAAAATAATTTTGGAACAAGGATGTCCAATGATATGAGGACGAGTTCCCCTTTAAGTTTTCGAAAATTCAGAATTCGAAAATTTGTTTTCATCACATCTTCATGCATTGCATTTCTTATCTTCATATACTAACCATTTTGCTTGTTGCATCTCAGGCATGACACTTTGCATAACCATAGTAGTCATATGCATGGCTTGGATTCATGTCCGAAAAACTCATATGAATCTGATCATTCTGATCCCGAAAATGAAGAAGATTCTCAGGTTATTAAAAGGGAATGGATCCGACATGAAGAATCCACACCTCCCACAGAAGAACGAACTGTCGTTATAAATTTGGGCGATTCAGAAAATCCCAAAGAAACAAAAATCGGGACAAGTCTCTCTCAGGCAGATGCTGATCGACTGATCGAACTATTGAAAGAGTATCAGGATGTTTTTGCTTGGTCCTATGCTGACATGCCGGGTCTGGACCCCAATATTGTAGAGCACACGTTGCCTCTTGATCCTACCATTCCACCTAAGAAGCAGAAGCTTAGGAGGACAAAGCCAGAATTATCCAAGAAGATTGAGGAAGAAGTCATGAAACTGTTAAAAGTGGATTTCATTGAAGTCACTCATTATGCTGATTGGATTGCTAATGTCGTCCCAGTCATGAAGAAGGATGGGCGAGTTCGGGTATGTGTCGATTACCGCGACTTGAACAAAGCAAGTCCCAAAGACGATTTCCCATTACCACATATTGATGTCCTGGTTGATAGCACCGCGGGATTTGAATTATTTTCTTTCATGGATGGTTTCTCTGGTTATAACCAAATCCGAATGAAGGAAGAAGATAAGACTAAAACATCATTCATCACCCCATGGGGGACATTCTGTTACAAAGTTATGCCCTTCGGCTTGAAGAATGCAGGGGCAACTTACCAAAGAGCCATGGTGACACTATTCCATGATATGATGCATAAAGAAATTGAAGTTTATGTCGATGACATGATCGCTAAATCACGACAAGGTGAAGACCACATTGAAGTCTTGAAGAAACTGTTTGATCGACTTAGAAAATTCAAGCTAAGGCTTAACCCCGCCAAGTGCATTTTTGGGGCAAAGTCTGGGAAGCTCCTTGGATTTATGGTTAGTAACAAGGGGATTGAGATTGATCCCTCGAAGGTGAAGGCCATTTGTGATTTGAAACCTCCTTCTACTGTTAAGGAAGTTCGAAGCTTGTTGGGAAGATTGAATTATGTTGCAAGATTCATTTCCCAGTTATCAGAAACAGCTAAACCATTCTTCAAGCTGTTGAAAAAGAATGCCAAAGTTGAATGGAATGAAGATTGTCAGAAATCCTTTCAACAATTGAAGCAATATCTTTCACAACCACCAGTTTTGGTACCGCCCACTCCGGGTATACCTTTGATCTTGTACCTTACTATTCACGATGAGTCTTTGGGAGCTATGTTAGCGCAGAAAAGACCAGAGGATGGAAAGGAACGCGCTATTTACTACCTCAGCAAAAAGTTTACTTCTGGTGAAGCTCGATACCCAGAAGTTGAGAAAACATGTGTAGCCTTAATTTGGGTATTACACAGATTACGGCAATACACTCTTCATCATCGTATCCTACTTGTGAATGAGAACGATCCTATCAAGTATCTGTTGGAAAAGCCTGCACTAGTTGGAAGGCTTGCCAAATGGCAAATATTACTCTCCGAGTTTGATATCCAGAGCATGTCTCAGAAGTCCGTCAAAGGTCGAGCCATAGCTGATATGTTGGCAGAAAATCCCTCAAAGTCAAATGATTGGGATGAAATTGATGAAAGAATCCATCTGGTGTTACAAGACAAGTGGGTTATGTATTTTGATGGAGCCGTTAATCTCTCCGGTTCAGGTACTGGAGCAGTCCTGATATCCCCATCGGGTCAGCATTATCCAGTAGCCGCAAAGTTGGTATTTCCTTGTACCAATAACATTTCAGAATATGAAGCTTGCATCCTCGGTCTTCAATTAGCCATCGATATGAAGATTAAGAGATTACAAGTTTATGGCGATTCAGCACTTATCATTCTCCAAACAGGAGGTGAATGGCAAACTCGTGATTCGAAATTGATTCCTTATCATGAGTATCTTAAAGATTTGGTGGAGGAGTTCGAAGATATCTCGTTCGATTATTTGCCAAGATCTCAGAATCAATTTGCTGATGCTTTGGCAACATTATCCTCAATGTTACAAATAACTGATGGATTGAACGTTGATCCTTTGCAAATCGACGTTTTAAAGAAGCCTGCATATTGCATGGTTATAGAAGAAGAACTTGATGGTCAACCATGGTATTATGACATCATGAATTACCTTCGAGAAGGAAAATTTCCTCAAGGAAGTCAAGCTATGGATCGGAAATACTTGACTAAATTAGCTTCCAAATTCTTTCTTAGTGGAGGTGCTTTGTACAAGAGATCTTTTGATTCGGTCCTGTTAAAGTGCGTAGACACCAAAGAGGCCAATTTATTAATGAAGGAGATACATGAAGGAGAATGTGGTCCTCATATGAATGGCCATCTTCTAGCAAGGAAGATCATGAGGCTAGGTTATTATTGGTTAACCATGGAAGCCGATTGCATTCAACATGTCAGATGTTGTTATCAATGTCAAATTTATGGGAACAAAATCAATGCTCCCCCAAATGAATTACATCAAATGTCCGAAGCATGGCCTTTCTCAATGTGGGGGATTGACATTATCGGACCAATCAATCCTAAGGCGTCAAATGGACGCCGCTTCATTCTAGTGGCTATTGATTACTTCACCAAATGGATCGAAGCCAATTCTTATGCTCATGTCACCGCGAGAAGTGTGGCAAAGTTTATTCGTCGAGACATTATTGCTCGATACGGGGTTCCCGAAGCAATTATCACGGATAATGGGTCAAACTTGAATAACAAAGTAGTGGATGAGCTACTCAGTAAGTTTCACATTCGCCACTTGAATTCTTCTCCTTACCGCCCACAAATGAATGGAGCTGTGGAGGCGGCAAATAAGAATATAAAGAAAATTCTGTCCAAGACGGCAGAAAATTACCGAGACTGGCATGATCGGTTGCCATATGCGTTAATGGCTTATCGAACTTCCATTCGCACCTCGACTGGGGCAACACCATTCTCATTGGTATATGGGATGGAGGCAGTTTTACCTGTGGAAGTGGAAATTCCTTCATTAAGGGTACTTTCGCAAATAAAGCTTTCCGAAGCAGAATGGATTCAACAGAGATTTGAACAGCTTAATATGATTGATGAGAAAAGGGTAAAAGCCCTTTGCCATGGACAAAGCTACCAAAAGCGAGTGGCCAAGTCATTCAACCGTAAGGTTCGACCCAGACATTTTGAGATCAATGATCTGGTTTTGAGGAAGGTCTTACCCATTATTCCAGATCGTGGAAAGTTTACTCCCAATTATGAAGGGCCGTATGTCATCAAGAAAGTGTTGCCTGGTGGAGCATTGATTCTTGTAGAAATGGATGGCCGAGAGTTGCCAAAACCTGTGAATGCTGATGCTGTCAAGAAATATTTTCCCTGAATAAAAGTTTCGAGTTGCTTTGGACTGAATCCAAGTCTCCTTAAGAACATTTGCATCATGCATTTCATGCATACATAGCATTTTTGCATGATTGTTCATTTTGTAGGTACTCAACTGTTCCCCAGGGAAGCTATTCCAAACCTCAAGGAATCAAGCCCGAGGAAGTTGCTACATCAAACCAATCTTCTCCCTAGAATTTAGGAAGTAGATCCCATGTGTGAAAACCTTTTTCTGTCCCAGAAGGTTTTTCAAGTTTGAAATAAAAATCCCCAGAGGAGTCAAAAATCAAATGTCTTGATTTATCAAAATTCCCCACAGACGGGAGATTTAACCAGATGATCCTTTGAAAAACAAAAAGAGGATTTCTTGAAAATGCCAAATGGAAATGCCTAGGATGATAAAAGGCAAACCTTTGATCAAACACGTCCCTATACTCATTTTGAGAGAATTGAGCGAAAAAGCCATGTCGTAGGACGTAGGATTCGTTCACATTGAATACATGGATTGAAATGATAAAAGGCATTTCATTTCTCTATCCTAAATACTCGTATTATCCTTTGCTAGCCACTTTGAGCCAAATAAGGAGAGTTCTTAAAATACCCCTGTCAAGAATCACCCCACATTGGGGCAAAATAAGAAGTTATGGTTGATCATTTTTGGAGCAAAAAGATTAAGAAAGATTTTATTGCTTTCACTTGCATCAACCTTCTTGTGATAGTTTCAGATGGATCTTTATGGAAGCTCGAAGCATCCCAAAGTGAAGAAGAGCATTCTTTTCATCTACCCCAAACACAATTATCCTTTGCTTAGCCAAATTGAGCCTTAAGCATGTTCATTTCAAAGCCCAAAATGATGATTATCTCCCTACATTGGGGCAATGCATATGATTTACCAAGGAGATTGAGAAATTGGTGAATATGTATGAAATGTCTCGAGAGTCCAAAGAACTCAAAAGATAAACATTAGGGGGCATGAAAAAGCAGTGTGCCTGGTAAAAGCAAGGCCGATGCCCATGAAAAAACATGTCAAAAGCAAAAGCAAAAGCAAGAAAAAGCAACATGCTTATGCTTAAAACAAAATTCCATTCGCATAAGATGCTTAGAAAGAGCAAAGCTCTTATATTGCAAGAAAAATGGACTCTCGAGACAGTTTGGTTTTCAAGAATCAAATAATGTCAGATTTGAATGATTTGGTAATGATGCCAAGATAATCATCATTCTTTCAAACCCCTTCTATCAAATTTCAAGCCTTTTGAGCCTAACCCGAACCGACATTACAACCCTCTCCGAAGTCTCTTCCGATTGGGATGGTTTGAGTTAATGTGAAGATTTCATAAAGGAACTACCGCTAGAAGGAGTGGAAGTAATCCTATCTTGTCTTATCTTCAAGGTTCTTGACTTGTAAACCCGTTGAAGATATTGATCGTATATTTCTTATCTTGGCCTCAAAGCAAATACCCTTTGTGTAAGCCCATGACCAAACCTATATTACGGTCCTTTCGAAAGACCTTTATGATCAATCAATTTGTATTCAATGTGAATGTTTCCGAAAACCTTTGACATAGGTTCGTGAGGCATCACCAGTGAGAATTGAATAGCTTTCCCACATCGATGAATGGGAATTTAAGCCTTTATGAGAGCCAGTGTGAAAGACCTTTTTGATTAGGTTATTTCCAATTTGGCATTTTTACCTAACCTCTTTAAGTGGTTATTCAGAGATTATTTTGTTAAAATTTCCTCTTAAGGATTTTGATAATCTCTGCCTTTCACCAAGAGTTGAAAAATTCCGTTTGTTTTGTTGTTAAACAATCTCGGAACTCTTCTTTTCAAAATATCTTTCCCCAGTGGATCGGTTTTTGGTCATCCTAAACCATACCTTCGGTTTTTGGTTAGCCTAAACCATAACTTTCATTTTCGGTTTTTGGTTAGCCTAAACCATAACTTTCATTTTCGGTTTTTGGTCAGCCTAAACCATACCCTCGGTTTTTGGTCATCCTAAACCATACCTTCGGTTTTTGGTTAGCCTAAACCATAACTTTCCTTCGGTTTTCGGTCAGCCTAAACCATACCCTCGGTTTTTGGTCATCCTAAACCATACCTTCGGTTTTTGGTCAGCCTAAACCATAACCCCTTGTCCTTAGGTTCTAGGTCATCCTTAAACCTTGTCCTTAGGTTCTAGGTCATCCTTAAACCTTGTCTTAGGTTCCTGGTTATCCTTAAACCTTACCTTAGGTTCTAGGTCATCCTTAAACCTTATCCTTAGGTTCTAGGTCATCCTTAAACCTTGTCCTTAGGTTCTAGGTCATCCTTAAACCTTGTCCTTTGGTTCTTGGTTTTCCTTAAACCATAGATTTCCCACAAAACCATTTCTTTGTCTTTTCTTTCTTCCTTTATTCCACCCCATGAGAGAGAGAAGAACACATGAACGGTCTGACAATCCAACGGTAAGTGCTTCAGGTAAGACTCTGATCAAATGTCGGTCTTTATTTTCTTTTTCTTTTTCCCAAATGGAATCGACTAAAAATTTGCAGGTGCCAATTGGTCTTTGAGCGAAACCTCTTCGAACTCCCACTCAAAGAGGGGCAGCTGTTGACACCTAATTTTTAGCCGATGCGTCATTAAAAATGAAAATTCAAGATTATGGTTTCCGATCGCGACGGAGCCCGTTTCTTGAGCAAAAAGTGTCGTTTTTTAATTCCGTCTGTTGGATTAGTTTTTATAAATGATTTTCTATCCATTTCATACAAAAACCCGAAAAGTCAAATGTTTGACTTTGGCGTTGACTTTTTGGTCAACCCTTTGACCAAAAGTCAACCCCAGGTCAAATTAGGGCTTTTCATTTAAAAAGATTCCTTTCTAGTCCAATTTCACTTTAGAAGTGAAAATTTCAGAAAAATTCAAAGATTTGATCATAAAATCAAGCTCCTAGTGAAAAGTCAACTAGGGTTTGACTTTTGGTCAAACCTTTGACCAAAAAATTGAAAAATTCAAAAATCCCCAAATCATCTTATTTTACTTTCAATTTACCTTTGGCATTAGAAATTTTGCAAAAATCGATTTTGAATCAACTTTTTCCCAAATTGCGGAATTTGATTCAAATCGGCCAAAAATGAAATTACTTCTTTTCTAGCCATTTTTTAGATTAGTGTTCTTCACGACATTTGATCTAGATGTCATTTTATATCCAATTTTTGAACCAATTTTGTGATTCCAAGCCAAACACAAAAACCCCCAATTTTAGCCCTAATCAGTGATTTTGATCGATTCTTCATGATGCGCGCAATTGAGGCACGAATGAGCCTAATTTCTTATATGAAACCCAAATTCAAAATCAATTTTGGAAGAATCACATGAATTTGAGTCAATTTGATCAATTTAGTGATCCAATGATTAGGAAGTCTAAGAATGATTGGTCTAATTAGTGCAATTCAACTTGACCCACTCTAGACTAATATTCAATTTGATGAATTGAGACTCAATTTGGTTAATTAGACTTCAATTAAACTTGTTAGTCTAGCTTGATCATGCGATTACTCAAAATCCAGTGCTAATTGACTCATATCGGTTTAATTCAAATTGAACTAATCCGATCAAATTAGTCATTTTCCGGTCGAAAATTTTGATGATCAATAATCCGGTCGGACCAACCGAGGTCAGTCACATTCTCTTGAGTGCGAAAATGACAAAATTGACCTTAATTGAGAATTACAAAAAAATGACTAAGAGAAATGACCAAAATACCCTTCTTCAAGAATTAAACAAATTAATTAGGGGATTAGCAAATCAATCATGGCCATTCATCTAAAATTGATCATGACCATCCATGATGCCATGTCATCAATCCTTAGCTATTAAGGAATATTCTTAATCATTAAGGATCCATTTTGAGCCATTTGATTGATCTAAGGGCTAAGATTCAAAGTTGGGGAAGGTATATAGCATTTTTCCCTCCAAAAATTGAGGGGGATGCTCATTTTCAGATCTGGAATTTCTCTCTCCTCTCTCTCACTCTCTCTCTCTCTCTCTCTCTCTCTCTCCCTCTCCCACGATTAACTCTCTCTCTTGAGCTCCCTCTCGGCCGCCGGCCATCCGGCGCCTTGCCGGCCTCTTCCCGGCGAGCCGCCGCCACACCGGCGTCCCCCACGGCGGCACAAGGCTGATCGCAAGATCAGCCTCCTTCACCGGTGGTCGGAGCTTCCTTTTCCGGCGAGTTCTTCATCTCGGCAACAGTACCGGCAAAACTGCCGGTGTTGTGTCCAGCCGGTTCAACCGGCTGAACCGGCTCTCCGGCGACCTCCTCCGGCGATTCCGAGCCTCCGACTACATCCCCCGACGTCCTCAAGTCGCTGTGGTGGCCGGCCTTGCACCGAACAGCCGCCGGATCACATCGTTTTCTTAGTTTTTTACTGATTCGTTTACTCGAGTAAAAACGAGTCGGTTCTAACATCATCTCTTGCAATCTATTGTCGTAGATCGGCCGAGCTTTCCGAGGTCTCTCCGTGCAATTCTAGATCAGAATACGGAGTCCGGATCGCTCGCTTGAGCGTTGGATCATCGCAAGACAAGGTAAGAACGCCTAAACACAACTCTGTAAATTCGTGTGCAGTAAATCCTGATTGCTTGAGATGCTGTTTTGAGCTAGTAAATGTCGAAATCTGATGAAGTGATAAACTAGAGAGTCGTAGAACTCGTTCTTAGCTTCGATTTGATATATAATATGCCTCGATCGGACTTGATTTGCTATGTCAAAACCTGTTTAGAAGTCACGATCAGAATCTGTAATCGTTGTGCAAAGTCTGTTCTGATGATTCCCTGACTGACGTTGTGCTGTTCATTGAATTTTATGATTTTCTACGATCATTTTCTGGAAAAACTTCCTTCATGAGAATTGTTAAGAACATCTAGATCTGTTCACTGTAAAATTTTCAAAAATTTCTGAGCATGATAGCCTAGCACGATTTACAACGTCATCTACATGTGGATCGGATTTCATGTTGATTTCAGTTGACCTTTGTATGTTCTTCAATTTTCATAAATTCGTGTGTTCGAAATATGAAAAAATTTTCTTCACGAAAGTTCTTCCTGAGATCAAGATCTTTCAATTGATACTAATTTCATCAAAATCGGAGATCATTTGAATTTTCAAAAGGAATTCTCACAATTTGATCAGAATCTGTGTTCAGATCTGATTTTCATTCCTTTGAAGTTCAAAAGATGTTTCTCCGAATTTGATGAAGTTAGGGTCCTTTTTTGCAAAAAATCAAAACTTCAAAGTTGTTCATTGGGGTCTCATTATGTCAACTGAACATTTTGAGGACCTAATTGCAATTTTTGGAGGGTTGATTTGCTTGAAAAATCTTCTCGGGCTAAAATTTCATTTGCAATTGAGTCCCTCGCGAAAATCGAATTTTATAAAAATTTGGAGGGCTTTTTAGCAAAAACTTAAAACACAAAAGTTGTTGCACACAGGGAATCCTAATGGCACAAAAATGTTCGCGCTGTTTTGATAAGGTTTGTTATTTTTCCCGCCTTTAATTTGAAATTCGTAACTGAACCGTGTCCAGCCTGTCACTGAAATTTAATTGAGCATTTTCGGGAAAATTGGCTAGGATTTAGAAAAAATGGTCTTCATGACTTTTGTTCCTCATGTTATAAGCTTTCTAATGACACCTGATTCGCTTCATTTGAACGTCATTAGGATAGTTAATCATGCTTGAACAGAATTGATCCGAATTAGATGTTAATTGAATAAGTGGTCTTTCTCATAAAGCCCACTTCCACTTGCTTGATTGGATTCAAAATAAGGCCCATGGGCCTAAACGCATGTTCATTTATGATTACGCATGTCTATGTTAGATGAATGTTAGGCCCGATGCATGTTCGGCGGGTAGCCCATTCATGATCATTAGAACCCGACTTTAGGGGTTAATTGATATGAGTTACCGTTTTGTGAATACAAATGGTAGCTCATTATCATTAACCATTAATCAAACAATGTTAGGTGATTAGTGGGTGATGAATCAAAATGCATGAAAAACAAAGGCCGATCCCGAGGCCCGTGTTTAGTTCAATGATTTGTTTGCATCATTTTCTTTATGTCATTCGTCATGAATGAATGTATGAATGTAAACATCGACACCCGAGAGGCGGTCCAAGGAAGAAAAATCCGAAGTTGAAAAAAGCCAAGGTGATTGACCGATGTCCAATCCGGTCTCAATTTGTACTCATTTGATGATGATTCTAAACCGATGTCCAATCCGGTTTCAATTTGTACATAAATTCATTCATCCCCGACCATGTCTCGGGATTTCAATTTGTGTTGTAATAAACACCCGACGAGTTGCGGGTTCTTACTTTTTACTTTCTCGCACCTAGAATTAGCTCGTCCTTTCAATACTTCGAGTGTCTACTTTACGTAAAGTCTTTCAATACAATTGATTGTTTCTTTCTTTTTCTAGACTAAGATAGGATTAGTTTAGAATCTTAAATGAAAATGCAAAAACAAGATGCATGATCACCTAGTGGACTAAGACTTTGGCATGAAAATGGTAAAAAACAAATGCATGATGACTTAGATAACAACCATGTTAAGTTTAGCGGTACCGAAAGGGCGTTAATAGAAATATTAACGTAAGCTAGTCCCCGAACCTTTGATCTCTGGTTTTCGTAGAAACCGAAACGAAATTCCCGCGTTTCGGTTGGGTTTTCTAGCCGACCCCCGACCTAGGCTAGTGGCGACTCCTTAAAAAATAAAATCAATCCGCTGTCACGCGAGATATGGATTTAGGGAAAATCCACGTTCATGATTAATGGATCATATGGTTAAACAAGAAATTTACACTTCAGTAAAAATCATTTTTAATACCATATGAAACATCTCATGAACACTTATCTCTAAACCCGCCTCATCCGAGCATTCGGACCCTCGAGGGGGCAGGTCGCGACATGGTCGAAACTATTGGTATGGCCCAAACTAATGGGACGATACTTGTTAGTGGAAGTAATTTGCCTAATACTATGGCTTCTAGGTATGCTCCTCCAACTCTTAATAAATTGAACGACGGAAATAATTGAGGTCAAGTGATCCTACCACTAGTAATATTTTACAAAGGCTTGAAAATCCCATCTACCTTGAACCTATGGGGTAGGAAGGTCAAGTTTATCGACCTATCTACCATGAACCTAGGGGGCAAGAAAGGTGTTAACTTGTGAATCCTAATCAATCGATTTGTTTATTGCTTGATTCAAGAGGGCTAAGAATAGATATCTTACTTCACTCCCGAAGAAAAAGTTCACAAATTTGGCTTTTAGTGGATTGAAATTCAATCTCAGAGAAAACTTCGAAGGCCAAAATTTTGCCAATTTTTTCCAATTGGCAACAAAATTGTCTAAATATGAGCAATTACTTAAGGACAGAGATAGAGGACTACCTAAAGATTCTACAAATTACGTGCCTTTCGTGGAAAAGTATGAGCAAAATGATGAATCTGAGCAAGATTAAATTCGACAAGAAAAATCAAATTTGCCGATGACAATGGGGCCACATGATGACTCTTGGTTATCTAACTTAAAAGAATTGAATCAATCATTCGATTCTTTTAAAGGGGACATTTGTTTGCATAAAAAAAATGATCAACTTATGGTCATTATCGACATCTGATAGACTTAGTCGATAAGAGCAAAGTTTGGCCATTTATGAACATAAATATCAATAACTTGATGAATCGACAACTTTGAGAAATCGACAAAAAGTGAAGTCGACAATCTCAGATGCAATGGTCAAAGTAATAACTGTCAATGTAATGGTATAAAGCAACCGTTAACGTAGTGGAGTCAAAGAAACTGTCAAGGGAGTGGAGTCAATGTAACCATTTTTAACCTTTGTTTGTAACTTCCTTTTGTAGCCTCATTTTGCAATTTCCATTTGTAACCTCCGTTGATAGCCATCTATTGTAAGCTTTAAATAGCCACATTATACTCTTCAGAGGACCCTCGCACAAATCAAACAAATTTATTATCTTTTCAGTATTTTACTTTCCTGCACTGCACTTTATTTTCCTAGTTGTAGTTTTTCAATTCGCATCGTCAATTCAATTTCAACACATAATCTCTATAGCGGGTTTTGTGTCATTGATTAAATTTCTGCATAGTAACTTTGTGTTCTCAAGCTGTGTCGTCAATTAGATTCTAGCATAATTTGTTTACATCTGGTTACTGTATCGAGTCTGTATCTTTCGAGCCTTATCGTCGATTAAAGTTTGGCACGGTTTGTGTTTCTACAGTCTTGTTTTAATCAAAGCTATTGGTTTCTTTTGCCTGTGATACATCATGTCCAGAGTTGGGGCAAAACCTAGTTCCCCTTTAGTTAAAAGCCGAAGAACAACTTTCAATTAAAGAAACTTCGTCATGGGAGAAATTTTGGCGAAACAATAAGACATAGACTTTAGGAATTTATTACGATCATACTAATGGTAGGAAAGAAAATCACAAGATGTGAGGATGTGATTCGCCAAGTGAGCATACAAAGGTTGCGAGATTGGATTAACTTGATGCCATTAATTTTTTGGAGAGACAATATCAAATACCCTCCTTACAATTGGCCTCAATATCACTTTTTCATTCTCTGTCTTAGAAAATTCAACTTTATATCCTTGACAAAATCTCACGAGCAAAATGATCATATTGCCTCTCTTAGAAAACATCTCCCTAGCTCTCAACTCACCCAACACAAACCCTAGCTTACGAAACGATAGTTGTAAGACCATTGTTCTATATGAAAATTGAGGCTTGTACAACTTTTAAAGTATTTGAAATATGAATAAATTTGGAAAATCTAAATTTGAAACGTACGGAGTTCGGATATATTAAAAGAACCCATGAGAAGAAATTCTGTTTGTTATTTGGTGTGTATTGTTTTGGGAAATTTTATGTTTAATCGACAACATTTTTATAATATTGAGTGTTAATAACAAAATCTTTAATGGAAATATTAGTGGGAAGAGTTATGGGAATGACAGAATTTCCCATAATTGTTGATTTGCAATAATACTATCAAAAACCCTTTTTTTTAGCAAAACTCATGATATTGAATGAGGCAAGCAGAACATCCTATTTGAAAGCAAGAATAATTGGAGAGTGCAAAAAAAGTTCTCCTTGCAAGAAGAATGATCAACCTTTTGCTATTTAGAGTTCTATGTGTCAACCTTACCTTAGAGGCAACCCATGGAGAAGAGTTTCTATTATATATTTATGTACACATTGGCGTGTTCATTGTAGTTATGATATCGTTTGCCTATGGGTGAGGGAATCTGTACCCATGCATAGTACCCCCTGAACTGTCTCTATTCAATTAGTCCATTAAATTTCACCAAGTGTCCATCTAGTACCGACCACAAAAAAAAAAACCCTAACTCTCTCCTCCCCTCTCTCTCTTCAAACCAATAGGGGCTGCACCCCACCCTCTAGACACACGCCGACGCCGCCGACGCCGCCGCCGCCATCATCGACGCTGCGTGATATCACCATAGCATGGGTTGTCACGATGCTACCTACTTTTGCCATGACATATGTCGGCTGCCTCATATGCCTCAGAGTCGGTCCGGCTCGACGCCACAGATGCCTAAGCTCCTCCATCTCCCTCTCTTTCGCATCCCCCTCTGCTGCTTGCGTCGCTTACGGATCTCGATCTAATTGGAATGCAGCACATTAGGTGCACTCCGAAGTGCCCAGTACACTTATCGACACAACCTTGGTGTTTTATAATGAATATGACCTTTCGTACCTAACTTTACACTCACATTATTCCTAATTCATTTTCTTTTTGTTCTTTCTTTAACAAAGCAAGTAACAAGCTCCTGTCTAAGAGCCCCCCTTGATCAATCAACCCACCCCAGAAGGAGAGAGCAAAAGGATGGCGTGGCAAAACAAGAGATGGGCAACGTGGCAAGCGTTGGGTGGAAAGACAGAATTATATTTTTGCTGTTGGTGGTTGAAAACTTTGAAATTCTCAGAGTCCAACAAGAAGCTGTAACTTGTTAGGGTTTTTTTAAGTTAAACGTGGGGGAGACAACAATGGTACTCGAAGCCAAGCGACAGCTTTTGGGGACAGTCAAGACAAACAAAACCCTAAAAAAATCTCTGATCTCTCTAATGAATCGTGCAGGCCTCGAGGAATAAAATCTGATTCTTTTTTTGTGTCCAGATTTTAAAATTTCGTCTATCACGACTCTCTGGAATTGCCTTCTCTAGATTTTATTCGCCTTGTCTGTGATCTTTTATCAGAAACCCCCAGTTTCTCATCACCTGAATAAAGTTACAGTTCGAAAGGCCGTGCTCGCGCAATGGACGGTTCATAGGGTTGGCACTGAATGATTAGCCTCTCTTTATTGATTGATTAGGGTGATCAGCATAATTATGTCTTTGGATGTTATGGTAACAGTTTTACAGATGTTATAAAATGTTTGATTTGACTTACAACTACTCAACTACTTTTAGTTACTACCTTGTCATTACGGTCCCATCGGAATTCGAAAAATCGTGAAATCTCTTTGTACGAGGTAACACGAATTAGTTGGAACTTTGCTCATGACATAGCTCGATTTTTTGATCTCATAAAAGAAATTGTAACCGCTTTATCACGGGACTACCACTATGAATGTTCGAGCTATAACCGTTCAAGTACTTGTATGTGTATGAAACTTGTCAACGTAGTCCCATTGATGTGCGAAAAGTCAATTCTGTTCACAGGAGGTAGCAAATGCCTAAATCACAAGTTGGCCAAAGATTTGCTTATAATTTAGCTCAAACTTGTGATCTCAGTTAAGGCAATGCGAGCACTTTACTATTGAGCTACCATGCTCAATGGCATTGATTGACACAACCTGTTGCTACGCACATATGTATACCACATGCAATTAAGTGTACTCGAAATTGCGACTAGGTCAACCTATTTACACATACCACACTATAAATATAGTTAGAAAATCAAACTCAAAAATTTAAGTTATTAAGTGGAGAAAGACTACATGCATGTAAGGCTTCGATGAACCTCGTAACCTAGTGATGTGGATTAAACACCCTTTACATGCAAATGAAATGAAGAATAACTCGTGGTATAAAGCATAAGACAGATAAGAAGCATGCATGAGATATATATCAATTGGCACATAAAGAATTGATGTTTGGCTCTGATAACATGTTAGAAATTATGATTTAAAAGTTCAAATCATTAGGTGGAAGGAAGCTACATGTGTATAAAGTCTAGGCAAACCCCATAAATAAGTAACGTGGGATTACATTAAGAGATATGATACATGGGATACTCTCTTAATCCATTTGAACATATTTGAACATGTATAGTTAAGTAGACCAACATAATGTGAAACTCGTCAAGGCGGGTGACCAGTTATAAACATATTGTGCCCATTATATTTTGTGAACCTTTTATAATCAACGCATTGGCTTTTCCCATATTATGTTTAATCAATATATCGATAAATCAAATTTTATGCGTTTATCTCTAACAAGTGGCTCCGTATACATGAAAAATGATTTAATGCGTCAGGCATTGAGTTTGATTTTGACAATTATTCATTGAATAATGTACCTATTTTGACCGATTAATGAAATTAAATTTACTAAATAATATGGTAAACCAAATATATGGGTTTTCAAATGATTGGATCATACTCAACCACTCAATAGGAGCATTTCACATCATTTATTAGACTAATTTTTCTAAATGAATCTCAGTTTCTCTTATAGGAGTGTTATGAAAACTAATAAAATGATCATGCATAAGCTTAGTCTAAAAGTAATGTGATGAACGAAACAAGTCATAGCACGGAAATTGTAACGAGTCTCATGTTTTTAAGTGAGACCCAGTGTGAATCCCACTTATTCTTGAAATATGATTGATTCAATCGGAGAAGTAACTTATACAATACTTGCTTCCCTCGAGCATTATTTATATCCATTATATACAGCATTGAAGTTTTATTTTGGTCGGCATACGGCATTGAAGTTGGCACTACACTTTTATTACACGGGAATGCGAATGTGGGTCCTCTAGGGTGCAGTTTACAAGAACAAACGAAGCAAAGAAGATCTCATCGAAGTTCCTCCACAAGAAGAACCGGGACTATTACAAAAAAGGGAGGATCGAGAAAAATTAATGGTGACGAGGTCTCTCCTAGACGCGTGGAACTGATAAGAGCTTGAAAACCGCCGGAATCTTGGGGGAGAGGAAGGGGACAGTTGTTTGTGCAGACTTGTTTTGGAGTATTTGTCTTGAGATATCGTACTTGCAATGTGCGTGTTCGTGAGAGAGAGAGAGAGAGAGAGAGAGAGAGAGAGAGAGAGAGAGAGAGAGAGAGAGAGAGAGAGAGAGAGAGAGAGAGAGAGAGATTATTAATGGTAGATAGAGATGAGATTAAATGTGGGGTTCTTATAACTATGGTTTAATCTTAATGAGAGAGATTTCACAGCTAGGTTTAAGATTGAGCGAAGATGCTGTGTTGGGGTCCAAGAGTATGTATCAATGGCCTCTTCATCCGAGGTGCATGCATTTGGAGTCATCAATCAAAGGGATTTTTATATTGAGCATAATGTCAATGTAATAAACTTTGTGGGAATTGAACAATCTTTGATTTTAAAGAAAATCTATCGATGGATCATATAAAACACACGGTACATCGTCTTGTTCCTACTTGCAAAAATGTTAGAGAGAGTAAAATGTATGTACATAAAACGGGATTTAACAAAAAGCATCGCCAGACATGAGGTAATGTTAATAAGATTAGTGAATCAATAAATTCCCTCAGTAGACATCATTCTCTTCTATAAAAGTCTACTGCAACCATTTTTAATCATGTGTCTTCCACGATTTAATTACTACTCCTACTATAGTGTTATCATCATCATCATCATCATTATTGCAGTAAGCTAAATGAACTAGCTTTGGTCACGGACTTAGCCCATTTCTGGAGCTTCATCAAGGGGAAACTACTATATGTCAGCAAGATTAGCGAATTCATGAGAAGTTTACTTCCTTTCACTGCATGATCCTAAAGGATCGAGTTAAAACCGCGCAATCGATCTTGGGACTCTGTTGAGAAGTGTTCTAATTATATAATTGACTCAATTGTTCTCTCAACATTCTCTAAACCTTAGCTTTCTTGCTGTCAATCTTCTTTCTTGATAATTCTAATGTCACTTCTATAAATTGTTACACATTGTAACCCTAGCTCATTAATCTCCTTCCTTTCTGCCAACATCAACGTTGTTGACTTGAGAATTTATGCGCATGTCATGTATCAATAGAGCAAATAGTTCATGTCCCTTTATGTGTGGAAACATGGTATAGAATTAATTCTTCATTAATGAAAATTAAGAGGACTGATCTTCTTATGAAAACAAGCATTTCTGTATACTTAATTAGTCACCATTTTTTACGAGGTTTTGTCCTAATCTTTACTGAGACTCGAGTGATTATCAATATAACACTAGAAAGATTAGCATGACCTTCCTTGTGAAGGTTGTTCAGAACTCCGTGAATGCTTTTCTAGAGTCATGCATTAAGCAATACCAATTTGAATTCCCAATTCAATGTGATGCGCTCTTATTAAATATCTTTCTAGGAATTTGAAAGTCATTGCCGGCTTCCAAGTCTAATAATTATTTTGTTTACTTATCCATCACATTTCGTATACGACATGGCACAAGCTGAGTGTTTTTCTTTTGAGGAAGAGATAAAACTGCCCTTTGCATTGTGGGGTTCAATACCAACTTGTCGGGATGATAAGGTAAGGTTGCTATGTTGTACACGGGTGGCTCATTATGATTCTTCTACTCTAGGAAGAGATCTTCTTCAACCTTGGAGGCCTTGGTTTGAGGAGTTGGATCGATCTTGTATATGATCAGAACCTGTCAGATTAAGCCATCTTGGGAAGACATTGAGCGAGTTGTTCGCTCTCTGTGTCGGGCTTAAAGTACTCTTCATAGAATGTCGACTCACTCACACGATCTTGCCGTCCCTCAATCTCCACTTCTTTAATCTCTCTTTCTCTCTCTCTCTCTCTCTCTCTCTCTCTCTCTCTCTCTCTTCACTATTATATTCAACTATCTCACACGTTCTCAAAATTCCAGTTCACAGTTTTGTCTCCTCTCCCAGCGTGCTTTCGCTCTAATTCTGCATGATAAGATGATATTACTCAGCACTAATGATAGCAGCATGCGGTGATTTGTTTTGAATCTGGAGTTAACAGTTCAATGGTTATACAAGCATACACCAATACCGATATTCATGTTGATCTAGTGAGTTTCCCCAAAGAATTCTAGTCTTAAGGATATACTTGCGCCCGTTTTTCATCATATTTTGGGTCTTGGCTCGATTTTTTTTTTTTTTTTTGGTATGGAGGTCTTGGCTCGATTTTAAGACTCGATCCAAGTAAAAAAGAAAGAAAACACCCAAGTTGAAACCTTGTAAAGTAACTTGTAGGTGTAGATTACATATGGTCTGGACAGTGTAAATTCTGTGCATTTGTTTCATCGATTGCAGTCGCCATTTCTCACCCATATACAAGCGAGAGTTTGAGTCCTCTTCATATGTATGCCAGGTTACGAATGCTAGTTCATTAGGGTTTCACTCGATGCACATTGATTTTTGACCAATCTCTACCAGCTGCCCACTAAAAGAGTAACAAATAATTTTAACCGAAACCTTTTTATTTTGGTACACAATTCGTGTTTTATTTTATTTTATACTTTCAACTCTGCTAATTCTTTCAAAAGGGCCTGCTCCTTCAAGACACAAACATCTACTGAGTCGTGTAAGTTTTAAATGAATTCTATACTCTTTTTCCAGGCATTATCAACATTATCAGCTTTGCTTAGTCACCTCCTAATGATTGCCAGTAGACCTTTTTCATTATTTATAATCTATGCTTGCAAGTCTAAGATGGCTGAAAAGTCATTGAATTTCTCCACTATTTTAACTACATAATTGCATGAACTTGGCTATCTCTGAGTTGTCTTTTGCCTGGTAATCGTACCCACTGTGGACTCCTGATGAGGGGGATTAGTTTCATGAATTAAGACCATCCCTTGTATTCCAATTAAATCATTAAACAAGAAATGAACAAGAGAATTCAATATACAAATGAAGTCAACCCCTCAATACCATTCCTTGTGGGGTAGCTTGTTGGGCAATGACTAAACGGGTATAAATATGTCTCGACATCTTTTGCTCAGTTCTCAAGCAAGTGGCTTCTCCACCCCTAAGGAATTTTTTGTTTTTTCTCAGTTAAGCAAAGAGAAGTCAGGACAATGGAGAGCTTGGGAGGCTTTGCTGATGGAGAACTGGACTTACTGATAATGTTGTTCTCCAACGATGAGCCTGATCAGTACCCTTTTGGGAGTAGCATTCTCGAAGATAGACCGAACTTTCAGATCCCGCCGACTCTTGTTGCCAATCCCGATAAAGCCTTATCGGGCATGGACTACATAGGAGGGGTTCATGAGAGTTTGTATTGTTCTTCAGCCTCTGATCTTGACTCTTTTAATCTGCAATGCTTCTCTCAAAAGAGCAGCTTTTCTAGTGCTTGCAGCAACAGTTTTCTTAATGTTCCCGTTCCGAGCCTCGAGAACTATAGCAGCTCTAATTATGTGTCAGTCGTTAGCGATCAAGTCTCTATGTTCATGGATGTTTGTGTGAATGGAGGGAACGATGACTCCTTTGTCACAGATCAGGAGATTGTGTGCTTAAGAGAGAACATGATCAGCAAGGCCGAAATCAAGGATGGTGACAATGTTCAGCCTCAAGAAGTTTCTGCTCCCGTCGAGGCATTGCCAGTGGAAAGAAAGCCTGCCAGATCAGGCAAGATAGCCTCAAGGAATGATAAGACAGATGTTGAAATGCCCGAGAAGCCAAACAAAAAACCACGCCTCTTGTCAGATGTAAGTACATCGAAGAGCTTGTTTAGTTGATAATGATACTAAGTCAGTCATCTTGTCGTCAGAAAAACAAAGAAACTCTCTGCTTTGCAGTAAATTACACGGTAAAACCACCTATCTTGAAAAGAATCTAGAATCTATATCATACTTTTCTTTCTTGTTTTTTCCAAATAGTGGATTTGATTAAAAAATAAGTGAATATGCTTATGGAAGCTGTCTGGATCGAGTTTTTTTTCTCAGTCATATATGCATAAACAGTAAGCATCTTCCAAGGAGCAAAATGTAGTTTTTTTCACATCAACATTTTCGGGTGTTCTTTAGACCAACTCCGAAGCTGCGTAGATTTCACACATGGACATTTAAGTGGGAGAGTCCAGTGAGTATTTTCTAAAAGACACGTAAAAATGGCAGATGCAGAAAACCCGAAAGAAGAATATGCCATCAAAAAAGAATCAGAAGCTCACTTCCCTTGATGACGACAATGAGGAGAGCAATGTCAAGGAAGAAGGACAGAGCTCTAGTACTTGCAGCTCCGAGGATGATGTTTCTTCTCAGGAGCTCAAAGATTCAAAGGCCTCCGAATCTCTCAGCTCCGATGTAAAACCAAGAGCTGGTAGAGGAGCTGCCACTGATCCTCAGAGCCTCTATGCAAGGGTAAATAAACCTCTTAATATATTTCCCCTCAATGCAAATAGTGCACTCTTTGACCCAATTTTAGTTGGTGTCATTGTTATGATGTTCTTTTTTGAATACTTTGCAGAAAAGGCGCGAGAGGATTAATGAAAGACTGAAGATTTTGCAGAACCTCATTCCTAATGGAACCAAGGTACATCGCATGCTCAGTCTGATAGATCTCCCGTCCATTTTGACAAAAACTTATAAAGGAAAATCAAATAAGCAGTGCATGTTTTAGTACCAATCAATAACAACAATATTGTGTTTGATGTGGCAGGTTGACATCAGTACAATGCTTGAAGAAGCAGTGCATTATGTGAAGTTTCTGCAGCTCCAAATTAAGGTTCGTGGAGAGTCTTGAGACATGAATCGCAATAACTGTTCATGATCATTTTGAATTACAGATAAGGCATGTTCTGTATTGGACTAATCTTAATATTTTCGACCTTTTCTTTTGTTTCCAGCTCTTGAGCTCTGATGATATGTGGATGTATGCTCCTATTGCCTACAATGGAAAAGACATTGGCCTGGACAAGATTATTTTTCCTCTATGACGTGGCCGTGAGCTCGGGATTTCTTTAATGCAGATTAGCCAAAGACACGGTGCAGGATTCATCATACATAAGAATTTCTAGCCTCTTCTCTGGGTGCAAAGTTCAGCACCCATTTCGAAACATGTCGATTAAATACCAATATTTTTCTTAGCCATGTCTAATATACGTTTTGTTCGAATAAATAACAGCTTAAATTACATCAAACACATGCTTGTCATAAAGCAGGTGATCACAGAAGAGATGGTCTTGTTCATGGAACTACATTAAATGTTCTTCCTTCTCCACATCTATGAGTTCTTTTATATATTGATTGGGTTCTGAAGAAAAGGATCTTATTAAATTTGTGGGTGATAATCCCATGAAGGATTCATATAACTTGAGAGTTCGAACTGCATTTAATGGACGAGTTCATTGAATGAATGTACATCTAACTGTCATATTCTTAAACAAATTTCACACTCTTGGAGTTAGTATTTCCGTACATTTTCTAATCCAAGGGCTAGAGCTTGAGTCAAAGAGAGAATCATGTATTTAAGAGGAAGCTAAGCTGAGAATCAGCTCGATATATACATTGAATTAGCATTAGGAAACAGAACTAGCAAGCGTATACATTGCATGTCGTTGCACCAAAGAAAAGGAATATAGTAGGGCCAAAAAAAGCACTCCCAACAAAAAACATTGTCTAACTGGTTTTGTGTAGCGTTTCTGAAAGCACTCTTAAATGAAATCCATAAAATTTTGTGACAAAATGACCACGCCATTAACCAAGGACATGAGAACATCAGCTTCGAACTCGAGTCGTTCAAGTGATGATGCTGCAATTTCAGTCATGTAATCTATTTCTCCAACACTTTTAGAAGTACCACAAGGCGATGTTTACATACTTTTGGGCCATGGTATGTATTACGGATGCGTACTAACGTAGCAAAAGTATGAAGCAACAACCGAAATATATCCAAATCTTCAAATAAGATAAGAAAAACAATCAGCTCAAAGAAAATTACAAACAGCAACATAACCTAAACCCTAAAGTGGAAAACATGAGGTCAATCCAACACCACATGATATACAGGAATGAGTTCATTAACCTGGTAAATGATTTTCCATCCCTATCAGGAAGTATACCTCTGGTTGTGGCTGTTTTACATGAACTGTTTCGCTTGAGAAATGCTTTCTCTTATCAGGAATTAAGGACAAAAATTACAACATGATGTTGTCCGATGTATTCAGCAATGCATTCTTTGTGGAGACCAAAAAGCGAGAGTTTATCAGCATAAGGCAGGAAACGAGTAAGGATAAATGGTGGATTACTGGATTAGATGATGCACTTAGAAAGCAGTCACTGTCACGCCCCGGACCCTACCGAGCCCGCGACATCCCGACCACTGTCGAACATTGAATGCGACGTCCCAGATACGTCGCCGACCCAACCCAAACATCAGAGATTGAGCACGCGCGGAAACAAATAGAAACAACCCGAATAATTAATAATGACAAGGGGCAGTAGTTGCAAACTTAACTCCTCTACAAAAGGGGAAACTCAAAATGCTGGGTACTTGACCCGTCCTCGATCTCCGAGATACCCTTGCAGCTTCTCCAATCACTCATGGTCGCGGATCTGAAATGGTTATATAATAACCGTGAGAACGAGTCTCAATAAGCAACCCCCTAAACCCCACGTAGGCCAATGCGTACCCAGACAAGTCATACATGCCATCTACCCCATAACATATAATATTCACATCATTATACTCACCTTGCCATCAAACCCATGCCGACTCTGCACGTTAGTCATAACATGATAATGCAGTAATAGTAACTAAATAGCACATTACAATTGCTCAAACGCCAACCACACTTGCACGCAATTCATCTTACTAATTCGACCACACATTCAACCAGCCAATTCAATCACACGCTCAACCAGCCAATTCAGTCACGCTCAACCAACCATTTCAATCACACTCATCCAGTCATTTCAATCACACTTAAATCGCATGCATGGCCGAACAACTTTCCACGACCTCCCAGGTCCTTTCACACTGCCCGCGCCACTGCGCCTCAGGCCCAATTTCACAGCCCGCGCTACTGCGCCTCAGGCTCAGCCCTCAGATCAAGCCAGGCTCGGTCCCGCGTAATCACGCCTCAGGACATTTTTCCCCTTCCAATGACCCGCGTAACCTACGCCTCAAGTCTGGTCATACCTTATTCGCCACACCCGCGTAACCTACGCCTCAGGTTGGCAGCCCTCCGATCGATCCGGGCTTTTTCACATGCACATGCACCACAGCACAATTCGCCAAACTCACAAGTCGTACCAATCAAAACCCAGGACATGTTCACCACGTCACAATTCACCAAATCAACGAATCGTACAAATCCAATACACATCACAGCCCATCACACTTGCCCACGAATCCGTCATTCACGCCTATCACATACGAACATCAAGCCCACCCACGAATGCCACAACAAGCCAATTACTGGCCCACCTACAATAGCCACAAATATGCACTCACAATCATCCAAATTTCAAATCACAAGCATACGATTCCGACATTCAAGCCGGCCACAATCACACATCAATTTTCTCCACACACGCCACAACAATACGGATATTTAATCACCCATAATTAGCCACTAATTAAGTCCAACAATTATCACAATTTAATTTAGCAAATACGCACATACGAATATTGATCCTGATCCACATTTAGCCCCTAAACCGGTACCATTCACGTCCTAAACAAGTCTAAAAATACCCATAGTCCTAAATAGGGATTAGGAGGTCACTTACCAGATTTTGGCCCGG
Source organism: Syzygium jambos (assembly GCA_031216235.1). Lineage (NCBI taxonomy): Eukaryota > Viridiplantae > Streptophyta > Magnoliopsida > Myrtales > Myrtaceae > Syzygium > Syzygium jambos. Next base: position 24,583,842 of record CM062225.1, read on the forward strand.
GAAAAGTCGACTCGGGCCCAAAATGGCCCGGGTGAACAGTGCAGACTAGGCGCGGGCGTGGGCCACACGGGCGCGCTGGACGGCCAAAGCGGGCGCAATGGCCGATCGGCGTGCTTGGTGCGCGGGCGCGGCGGACGTGCGGCGTGCCCGGGGGCGCACGGGCGAGCGGATGGGCAACGCGCCCGGGCGACGGGCGCGGGGCTCGGCCACGGCGCTCGGCCACGGGCACAATGCCCGGCCACGGGCACGGGGACGGGCGCGGCCACGAGCAAGGGCACGGGCGCGGGCACGGCCACGGGCAACGGGCGCGGGCACGGGCTTGGCTGGCCGGTTGGCTGGCCGGCTGGGCTGGCTGGGCTGGCCGGCGGGGCTGGCCGGCTGGGCTGGCCGGCAGCGACGGCGACGGTGACCGGCGGCGACCGGCGGCGACGAGCTAGAGAGGGACATGTCAGCCGGGTGAGAGAGAGAGAGAGAGAGAGAGAGAGAGAGAGAGAGAGAGAGAGAGAGAGAGAGAGAGAGAGAGATAATGAAAGTAAACTTCATTCAAATATTAATCGCGATCCGATGGCCCAAATTCAAAATCGAAAACGATCTCCCAGTCCAAAATAAGCCTCGAATATAAAAAAGGACAAAGGCCAAAATAAAATAACCCAAGACACACTACGAGGGAGGTCTACCAGTCCAAATTTGCACCCGGTCAAAAATCCACTTTCTCATTATTCCTGACAATATCAACGTTGGCCACAATAATCTCGACACCGTCCAATTTATTTCGTCCCGAAACTCCCGAAAATCGACTGCCAAGTTCAGGGTCTAAATAACGACCAAATTCGATCGAGTGCGATTCTAGCGAAATCTCTAATTTAAAATAATAACCGAGAGTGATCAGTTCCCGGGCGAGATTTTACTATAAACACACTGACGAATTACACGTTTTATAAATCCCAAAATTGAGTCAAAATCCGGAATGTCACAGTCACCGGTCCGGTTGACAGTGTTAATCCAAAAGTTTCATGAAAATCAATAGTGAGAAATGTTAAAAATAGTCCATGTGCTACATGTCAATACTCAATCTCATCCTTAAACTTTAATTTGATTCTTGTTCTCTTTGAATCGAACCAATTTAATGCTTCTACTTAATTTGGTTCAGTTTACATCTGTCCCGACAAATCTAATACAGCTGTGGGAATCATGTCTAACTGGCGTGATTATACATGTTACTGACCATATTAGCAAAATCTAAAAATTCATATAAAAGAAAAGCTAGAGGAGGCAGGGAGGGGGAGAAAGAGATATCGGGGGTGGCGCCCGTCTCCGTCATTGGCCCAAGCCGAGGTCCCTGTGAAGGCGGGTGGCCCTCCACCCTTCCCCTCCATTCTATTTTATTTTTATTTCTTTGTATTTTCATTATGGATTCACTAACGTGTGCAATAAGATCAAATCGACTACAATTGCTAAATTGATTCAAGTCAAAGCGTATAAGGACCAGATTGAAATAAATTGTGATTCAATGGGTAAAGTTTAGATTGGGAAACACTATAAGGACTGTAGAACATTACCCTTTGTTTACATAAATGCATGTTGTTTTAAAAAATACAAGGATGCATTTTCCATGAGCAAAGAAGCAATTTCCAGTGACCAAATTTTCCTTACTGTAAAACGAAAAGAACCAAATAGATTGAGAACTACAATACAACTACATCGATTGAGGATCTCTATAACTAACAATATTTCAGGATTTTCATCAAAATTTATAGTTTTAATAATAAAGAGGTGCGATTTCACCAAAATTACATTGCAGCACAATGTGTTAGGGAAGAACAACTTTAAGAAAACAGAAAACAATCCAATTCATTACAGGCAGAGGGACATTGAAGAACATAGAATCCTAAGCTTCATCTACCAACAACCAGTACATCTGGTTGATATTATTCAATGTCCTGTTGTAGAGAACTTTGTTTTGCATTTCATGCTTAGATTGTAATCGCAAGTGAGGAAGCACCGATCGCCATTGTACTTGAAACAACAATACTTGCACTCTTATAATGGCTCACTCGATGGTGGATCATCTTGATCCCTTATTAAAACCTGCACCATCGATGGAGCAACATCATTTTCATGAACACCAACGGCATTTACATTGACATTGACAATTTGGATGGTACTAGTTTTTTTTTTTTGCCACAAAATTGATGTTGCTATCCATGGAGGATTTTACGATATCGACGGTGCAGGTTTCAATATAGGAATCTGCTATAAAAAGTGCGAGTGTTGTTGCTTCAAGCACGATTGCGATCAATCTCAGTCACGAAGATGCCTAGAAATCACATACCATGCCCTCAACTTGTGCTCCAAACTTAGTAGTTTCTTTTGAATCAAAATGGTTAGTCGAAAAGAGGCTCTCTGTGGAAAAATACAATTGGCGAGTCTCGAATTTGTGGGATTTGATCCACCTCTCGTGCATGCAGAAGTGTTGAAGTAACTACTCCAAAGTAGAAGCATCTCCAAATGTGTGTGATCTGTCAACCATGAATCCTCCTCCTTGTGCACTGTATTGTGTATTGAGAATCCCATGATTTTGGTGTGGCAACTGTTACTGCACAGTTCAATCTGGGTTGTTAAGCCTAAAAATGATAGTATTTACTTGGAGGAAACTACTTAAAAGCCAGACCTAACTTGAGGCCTTCTTTTAGGCAATTGATTTGGAATGTCCAAGATATATGTGGT